>BMAU01015602.1:0-720747 GCA_019973935.1 Trichonephila clavipes
GTTGGTACTTTTCTATATCGCCGGCGCAGGCGATAAAGTTGCTAAAAAATGTGACAAACGATGCCAAACGGAATATTTCCGCTGGTAACCATTTGAAAATTTTTTAAATGATATTGTTACAAATTTTGTGTAAATAGTGTAAATAATTTATATTTGGGTGTTTAATGCATTTATATTACTCTATGTTACATATATTTCATGTTAAAATTGTACTATTCACAAGCAATGCCGCCCCTTACGTTATAATGCCGATTCAATGAGAACTTGGCGAAATCTTGGCGGTAGAGCCAAGTTGGCATAATTTTTGGCGACCAAGTTGGTGCCCAATTTGTCGTCATTGGCGACCATGTTGGCGAGTTCGGAACCCTCTGGAATCTTCCAGAAAGTAGTGGGTCCACTCTAGTGTCACGTTCAATGACACGAGCGATTATATTTCTGGAAGTTTCTGCCGTGCCTATAAAAAGATGCTCGCCGGTACGGTGATGAGTCTGATTTCAACCAGCCATGAGTGAACATTGTTTTGACTAGCGATTAGCTTGGCTGTGCTTGTGAATAATCTTTACTTACCTGTATTTTTAAACACTGGTGAATGTGTTTGATTGCTGTTGAAGGTGCGAAGATCTTCGGATATTTACCCTGTGAATACTGCTTCTGAATCCTGTATTTAAGGTATTCGATTTTCATTAATAAATTCAAATCCTTCTTAAGAGCTGTTTATTTTCGTTGTGATTGTTTTGCATATAATCCACGAACCCGGATCTACGTAGCAATATGAAATACATGTACCTCAGAAGTAAAAAAAATTCATAACTTTTATTACAATTCTTCTCCAATTTGTCTCTCTTTCTTTGCAGACATGCAACCTCTTACTATGAGATTCGAAGTCAAGTCAGATAGGTATTTTAACAAAATTAAAAGCTTTGGTTCCTTCAATAGAACCTTTTCTTTCATTTTAAATTGGACAAGTAACCAACGTTTAAAGCGAGACAGCCCACTTAATTACATGCGTACACATGGTTTTATTGATTTCAATGTGGACACATATACACCTTATAGCTGCATCACACCTATTGATTCTTTTAATCAGGTTGAATTCCGGGAAGAATTATTGACCAGTACTCCCAAGCATAGCATCCATCCGGAATTACTCAGACAACTGGCACTTGAGGTAATAAATGACATACCCTATCAAGCCTTGATTATTTACACAGATGGTGGTCGTTCGGATACGGGTAGAGCAGGGAGTGGTATTTTAGTAACACTCCTGGGAATGATGTTAAAATCAGCATCAGGAATCCTGACCACTGTTCCGTCTTTAGATCGGAACTCATTGCTATTAGTGGTGTTCTCGATCATGCTCTCAACTCTTATAAGGACGGTATCTGGATCCTGACAGACAGCAGAAGCTCCATCCAATATTTGAAGAATTGGCCAAAAATTATGGACAATACTGGTCTAGATATTTTATCCAAATTAGCTAGGCTTGGTTAGAGAAAACAAGTATGTCTCCAGTGGATACCATCACATGTGGGTGTGCCTGGGAACGAAGCAGCCTATGAGCTGGCAGGTAGGGGTTGTGATCTCTCTAGCCCCAGTTCCACTGTCTTAACCCATTCGGAAATTCACTCCCTCCAAAGAATTAAAATGAATTTGACTTGGCGAGACCCTCTTGCTCACCACTGGTACGCAACTAAGAGTCCTGGCCTATCTATACATTGCAGGAGTTCCAGGGCTCATCAGACGGCCTTGGCGCGCTTTAGAAGCGGTCACCTGCGTAGTATGACTTCTGAGCAGGAGGTAATGTCTTTCTTTACCTGTCCCTGTTTCTCCTGTTCATCTTCTGGACTGCTGGGGCATTTCCCTGCGACAGTTGCATGAAGAGCAAGACCTGGTGTGTGACACTATTACGCAAAAAGGTCAAATGGACTTGGTGTAGGCTTTTCTGCTCCAAGGGGATTAGAAACAACAACAATTTTTCTATGCGTTTATTGTGTGTTGTCCCCAATGAAGTCTACTTGGCGAGATTTGAACCAACGAAATGGAAAAGTATCTTAATGTTATATCTGAACGTTATACATATAGCTGGCTATGCTAATAAGAATGTGGAAAAAAAGTTTCTCGCGATAATATAACTTCTTAATATATATCTTGGCATACAGAAAAATCTGTTTGGTATTTACGTAATATCGCAACCTTATTGTCGACTTTACATGAAACGAAGCACATTGTTGCCGATTCAGCGCGTACGATACATGCAAAATCGGGATTGCCAACTTGGCAAGTTATCTTGAAAGTTGGCATTGTTGCGATAATACGTATAAGTACCAGAAGTTTTAATAAAGTATTAATTTCTTTATGAAAGAGAACATTAAGTGTCTTTAATAAACCTTTAATCAAAATTAATTTCTACGAATACATCGAAAATAGTCTTTTCTAATTTGATGTGCAAAAAAGTACTGATGTTTGTGAATGGGAACATTTGTTTGATGATGTTTGACTGATGCTTGTTTTTGGTACATACGTATTATCGCAACCTATTGGCGACATTATATGAATCGAAGCACATGATTGCCAATTCAGCGCCTACGACACATGCTAAATTGGGATTGCCAACTTGGCGAGCTATCTTGAACGTTGGTGATTGTTCTGAAAAAACGTTTAGTACACGTTACGTAATACGTTAGCTGGATATACGATAAGCACCGTTTTTGGGTAATTGCGTATTATACCGTCGACCAATTTCGTCAAAAGTCGTTGGCAAATGTTGTAATCTATACCCAACAGTTGAAAATTCTTCCTACGTATGTTCAAACAAAATAATTGACATTGGCAACACATCAAAGGACTGTAGCGGTTTTCAAGAACCGATTTTCTGAATTTTTCGAACTAACAACTAAAATATTTTTGATGAGTCCGGTAATTTATCTAGTGATTAAGTCCTTAAAACTTTTTCGGAGATATTAACTCTAGCCAACGATTTCATTTTTCTCAAAAGTTTACTGGGTTTCATGTCACCTAATGAGATTCCAGTAAGCAATCTTTTAATGCTTTTTTCTTCACTTTCTTTGAAAGTACTTAAAAGTCTACTTTTAGCAATAGAATATTTATTCCTTCTCTCACCACTTTGAATTTTATCTCATATATTTTCTATGAATTTTGTATCTAAATGAGCAACAAGGTAATTAAACTTAGTTTCTTCTGGACTAATATTAGCAATAGAAAACTGAGCCTTAACTTGGAAAAACCATATTTCAGGCTTTTCTTCCCAAAGAGGAGGAATTTTCACGTTTACCTTGTTTGCTCTTAATTTTTCCTCGTTCGAATTCGCGAGAGCCATTTCATTATTCTCATCCATCAAATTCTGAATATGTATCGGTCACCAGTTTGTAGATGAGTTAGTCACAAATAATATATGGGATAGATAAAATAGTTATATTTAGAATACATTAATTCATCCTTTTTAAATGATTAAAAATAACAGAAATTTTTTTTTCGATCGTTAGGCTTTTTATTAACGTTCTTACATCGCGTTACAATGTCAACAGCTTTTTGTTGCCAGATCAGAAAAACTAAATTTATAAAAACAAGGATAATTTATAAATGAAGCCGCAACAGGACATTGGTGATGTCCTTTGAGTTGGTGACACATCTTTGGTTTTTTCATTTTTAGGTGTAAAAAACAAATGGAAAGAGAATATTTTTTGGAAAAAAATTATGTCATGAGAAAATTAAAAATTTTAAAATTTATTTTGATGTAAAACATAGTAAATATAGATTTTTTTCAATATAAGTATTAATAATATTCAACTGAATTTTTCAATTATTCTTCTTTTCATTTTGTCAAAATAGGAAAATAAAACTCTATGCGTTAGTCCTGATAGTCCTCGAAGTTGGGTGAAATTAGGCCTAATCCTACCCTTGGCGACGAAATTATTTTTGGCGATAAGGTCAAGCGGGCACTCCATAAATTATGTTTTCCAATCATTTCTCAAAATAATCAAGATTTATGACTCGCCAAAAAGGATGCATCAGCAAATTAGGTAAGTTTTTTTTATATATAAACTTTTACTTTTTTCTCTGCGAGGTGTCTACGTTAATATATTCGTAGAGAAACTCAATAAAAAAAACGCGCCAATTTGGGGATTTTAAAATCCCACCAAGGGTTGTGCCAAACTGTATATTCACACTTGAAGTCAATTATAATGTTAATATGAAATGGCCTCAGTCATTTCGTAGTATGCAATTGAATTCATTTAAAACATGCGTAAACTTAGATTCACATTGTTTTTTTAATAATAAGATATTTCATAAACAGCGCCGATTAAAATTCATTTCGGGCAGAAGATCTATAGACCCCCTTGACACCAGCGGATCGAAATTTATAAGCAGAAAATCTGGTTAAATTCAACTTATTCGGGCCCTTCAGGTAAATTCCGGGCCCCTGGGCACTCAACCCCAAGCACCCAATGGATAAACCGGAACTGTTCATAAGTAAAACAGAGTATTTACTTATTACATCTTCGATCAATGATATCAAATCAAAAGACATCGCCAAATGCCGTTATGGGCAGGAAACAGTGGAACCCATGCACGATCGAACACAGCAATAATAAGGATGACAGAGTTTGGTGGTAATTTTTTGAATTGGTAGTATCATTTCGTTTGATGAAATTGGTCTCGACACTTAAATCTTTATCTACCTACGTACCTTCAAGTACCACTCACTTTAAAATTACATAGAGTAACGATTTTTACGAATATTCTGCCGATACTTGGCGGGAACATTCTTTTAAATCCACTCTTCCAAGACATATAGCAGCACGGGTTCTGTGATGAGTATTTTAGCGGGGAAGACGAATAGTTTTATAGCAGAAATTGCGTTTTCAGTGCATTGTGAAGATTGTCATTTTTGTTCCGAAACAATACTTAATGTCAAAAGGTAAGGGACTTATTTTTTGTATGTTAATGAAGACCTTAGAAAACGATTTGACTGTTCACTTTAAGTGAACAGTGTACATAATTAATTTTACAGTTGAATACCTTTAATTAATTAATAAGCTCAAACGGATTAAATTTCCCAAAGTTGAGTATTCCTTAATTTTCAACATAGTGATTAAAAAAAATATTGCATGAAAAAAACTGCAGTAAATCATAATGCGGTAGATAAAGGGTTGATACGTATCTCAAACAGCTGTATCCTATTTTAATGCATACTTTTATTTATCACGGACCTGAGGAATTATTGCCACCATATTAGATAGAAGTCGTTTCAAAACAGAAAAATGATTTGTTGGCGCGATTTGGCGCTTGATATATTTTATTCAGTCATTAAAGGTGAGCCAACTATAGACAATCTTTTAAGTTTATTGTATTAACAATTTGCGGTACTTTTTCATTTCGAACGCCGATGTCAAAGGGTACACTTTTTTACTTCTTGTCAACACAAAATAAGGTGGGTGTTTTTTTCTTTTTGGTCTTTCTCTGCATAGGAGCCATAAGCACTCAATCTCGAGAATTGTGCTGTAGATTGTGGTAAACCTACCGCACCTATAAATTTTTACTGCCATTTGGCGTTTCTTTTTATTGCATTTTTTCGGGCTCCCGAAACGAAAAAGTACCAAATTTACTACCCAAGTTCACATAAATATTTGAATTGCAATTTGACCGAGACATTAACCATTTAATAATCATACCAATTCCTATAAATCACGATTCACACAACTGTTGTTATTCTTGATCTGGAGGGTAAAATTAAATTATTCCTCTGATGGATCCTAGTTGAGTCCGCTGATTCGACAACTAAAATTCGGTTCCAATTTTTTTAGGATTCTAGCGCCAAGCTGGCCCTTTTGAAAAATGCCTTTTTTCTTTAGCAATATTTAGCGAAATTTTTTGGCTCCAAAACAATCAGAGGGTTTGTAGGAAGATTCGAACCGGGCACCTACCGTTCCGAGCGCCAGTATTTTATCGATCACGCCAAAAAGTGATGTCTAAGTACTAGTTTTATTAGATACCGCTACACTACTCTCCTACCAGTGAGGTTGATAGGCGAACGATTTTTTTTGTTTCTGAGAGTGTGCTCTTATTTGTTTTTTAAAAAAAATTTTGTGTTATTTTTTTATAATTTATTTTTTTTCTCTTATTTATTTTTATTTATTTTTCTTGTGGTAGATGGCGCCACGACAGTTCAGAAAGTGGCATTTTCTTACTTCAATCACGGGTCACCAATGTAGGAAGATTCAAACAGGACACCTACCGTTCCGAACGCCAGTACTTTATCGATCACGCCAAAACGATCGTCTTCGCGTGATGTCTAAGAACTGGTTTTATTAGATACCGCTACAGGTTCAACTAGGTTATTAATTCCCATATATGATAAATTCATTTCAAAATAAATTGAATATTGCCAACCCAAACGAATTTGGCTGATACATCTCGTAAATAAACACAAAAAAAATATAAATTGCGATATTGATACTATTGTACTCAAAACTACATAATTGTAGAGTCCACTGAACCTGCGATGACTTGATGAATGCGTTGACGATCATGTACGCTTCCTCCAGCTTTCCATTATCCTTCGGGTTGATGCAGAACAGCAAATGCGGGATTCCTAACAGAGGGAACAGCAGAGCAGTGGCTTTGATGGCCTTCCTGCAATGAACATCAATAAAAGCACACTTAGAGGGAATTCAATATTTTCCGTAATTTGTATATATCTTCAAACTATTTGGTTACTTTCGTATTAGTGTCACCACAGTAAAATTGGCGCTACACGAACGTACCTTGGTATCAAAACAACAAAAATTCTAACGTGTTTTACATGAAAACATATTAATCAGATTTGAATGAAAAATGGCGCAATTTGTGTGGCGTCAATTTTGCTGCAGTGACGCTAATACGTAAGTACCAATTTTTTCTTTTCCCAAACCTGCTTTTTCTTCTCATTATCTATGGGTTATACTTTTGATAGGTAATTGCGTATTATACCGTCGACCAATTTTGCCAAACTGAAAGACATCGCTAATTCAAAACATTTTGCCAAAAACTCATAATTATTCTGTGATTGACTGTGTACGTGAATGGTTGTATATTGTATGTATATCGCGGCATTTGGCAGCATCTTTTCCATTGATGATTGGGTCGACAATATAATACGTACGTATTTAAGTACTGATTTCGGTATTTAGATCATTGACCGTGAAGTCGAGCTCTTGCAACTGTGGTAACCAACTGCTTTGGGGGAAAAAATTAACCGTCAAAGTTTAGTACACGTATTTTTAATAGACTACTAACCACTTTAGCCGGCAATATTACTAGAGATTTTAGATTAATATTGATAACAAATACTTTACATTTCTGCATTAATATCCTAAATATGATGGAATGCATGGTTACAAGAATATAACTGAAAAACAGAGTGTGTGTGCTTATGACCACATGATAAAAGTGATAACTTAAAATTTTGAAATGTTATTTCAGGAATTAGTTAGGTGGAATAAAAAACAAGGGGATATTAGTATTGTCCTACAAAATTATTTATCATTTATCTGTACTGATAAAGTGATATTTTTTTCCGAAATATACAATCCTATTTGTGAATTAATTGTATTCTAAGAAGGAAACCATAGTTTTATGGTAGCTCAAATAGGCTATAAAAATACTTGAGATTCAAAACTATTTAAATATCTAAAAATAAACTCCGTCAAGTGTTGTTCCGTTCTTTGTCGTGCTTTCATTTGGATCATTTGACATAATTAAATTGAATTTTGATTAAAAAAAAACCTACTTAAGGTTTTTATTTGTCTTTTAAAAAATCTGCATTAAAATCCCCACTTAAAATAATATACAATTTGTCCAGAAGAGTTGATCCGGCTTCATTGCAGGCAACTAAATTTTTGTGAATGAATTCAATAATTTTCTCTGCACTTTGATTTGGTGAAATATAAATAGTAACCATTAGAATTATTTGTCCATTTTCTGCTCTTCATTTCTCTGCACAAATGTCTCTGATACATGACTCAATAAACCCAAATGATTCAGTAATATTGTTACAAGTAGTATTGTTACCGTTGTTACGAGCGTAACAATGCTTGGCTTTTTAAAACGCATCATTCAAGTTTACTCTCCAGCAAAACGCGCCTAAAGAAGTTATCATTTCAAAAAAGCTTTCTTTATGATCAAGTGGAAAGTATAAACAGACATCATAGTCAGAATAAATAGCTTTTCAGTGGTGGAGTGGAGTGTAAATTAATCTTTGAATTTTAAACTTAACTCGCGTGTTTCCATTATTACTTTGAAAAAAAAATAATAATTGCACATTAACACCAAAGCTTAAGGATGTATCCATAAGAAGTACACTTTTACAACGTTGTTTGTCTAGAGTTAAAATGTTTGAGCACTAACCCCTTAACGAGCACGATGGAGTTAATTCGATCGCTCTAAAATAGCCAAACTGTGCACTATCGATATCGGAGACGTATTTACACACTCGAATAGAAACGATCGCCGTCTACACTCGTGAGACTGAGTGCGATCCGTCGTCGAGATTATGTAAATTTAGATAAATATTATAAATACTATTTGTTAGATATCATTTCGAACGCGTAGTTTATATAAAAAAAAAATGGAGGAGGAAAAAAAATTCGATTTCAAAAGCAAATTAATGTATTGTTGTGACTAATGCCACCTGCCTGACAAAGTCAAATCGCGGCCCGCGAAATTCATCGCGAATAAGGGATAGAAGATTCACTCCTGTCGTTAGCCTTAGCTTTAAGCACCATGCAGGTGACAGTACGATTTTGCTCGGTTCCACCGCAATTTAGAGAGAAAAAACCATGGGGTTGGCCAGGGGCCTCCCACCTCTCTTCCCCTTCCACCAACCACACGAGAGGACTTGCGGCTCGATGGCTATTTAGAGTACCCCATGCCGCAAAGGCACTATACATTGACAAAAATGCATTTATTCTCCGAGATTTGAACCCAGTCCCTTCGGCACCGCAATCAGCCACTATACCGGTTGGGCGACGCAAATTAATGTAAAAGACGTATACGGAGTTATCGTAGTGATACAAATTTTAACAAATCGAGTAGACGCAAATCTTCTGGAATTCTATGACTAACGGAACGTCATATTTTCTCAGTTTGGTTCCATCAACATAACAAAAAAAAGCTCCCACAAGATACTGCCCTGTGTGTTGGGTTAAATGGGCTAGTGAGTTATTTTGAACCATGGTTAAGTAACGAGGATGACACCTGAGCTGCACCCCCTCTCATAACTACCACACCACAATAACAGGAGGACGTTTGAGCTCTCGGCAGATTTAACGTGCATCGCTCCCCTACATGGTAGGTCTTCAGTGGTACTGGGCTCGAACTCATGACTCGCCAGCCATGAGGCCTTTACCTAGACCACTAGGCTGCTGTGGCCACAAAAGGGCTAGCAAAAGAAAAGACAGTTGTTACACGTGTAATAATTGCAATGTAGGGCAATGTACTGCACCTTGCTTCTCCAAATATATCAGACAAAAGAAAAATTCTAAATAATTTTTTAAACTAAAAACAACTATTGTTATTATTTCTATTCAAAAAAGTATAAATAAATATTGTTACGAATTTTGTGTAAATAGTGTAAATAATTTGTATTTGGATGTGTAAAGCATTTATATTACTCTATTTTATATTTACTTTATGTTAAAATTGTAATATTCACAAGCAAACGCCGTCCCTTACGCTATAGTGGCGATTCAATGAGAACTTAGCGAAATCTTGGCGGTAGAGCAAAGTTGGCATCCTTTTTGGCGACCAAGTTGGCGACTTTGGCAACCCTGTTGGAAAGTTTGGAACCCTCTGGATTCTTCTAGAAATCTGTAGAGAGGTCTACTAACGTCACGTTCTATGACACGAGCGGTTATATTTCTGGAAGTTTCTGCCACGCCTATAAATAGAGATGATCACCGGAACGAGAGTCAGCCCTCTCCGGAGGGCGAGTCGACAGGCGCCTGAGACATTTTTTCACTCACCCCCAGCCAAACGCAAACAACTGCTTCCAGCAATCCCCTTCCTTACACACCTTCGTATTATTTTTTCTTAAACTGGCAATTACTTTATTTTTAACTTGTAAACTACTTTTTAAAATCAAAAATGGGCAATTATCAATGTGAAAGTCAACCATCCAATTTCTGAATGATGGGAGATGAAGATCTCGGTATGAGATCAGGCGCTCCAGTCCCACAAATTCAACACCTCTTGATTTTAACTGGAGAATAGTGAGGATTGTTTTGAGTAACAATTAGCTCGGCTGTGCTTGCGAATAATCTTTTACATACGTATAATTTTAAACACTGACAATTGTGTTTGAGTGCTTGTGAAAGTGTCAAGACTTTCGGAGATTTACTCTGTGAATATTGCTGCTGAATCCTGTATTTAAAGGATTAGATTTTTGATAATAAATTCGCATCGCTCTTGAAGAACTGTTTATTTTCTTTGTGATTGTTTTGCATAAAATCCTAGAACCCGTATCTACGTAACAATATCTTTATTGATAAAAATACCCTTTTCTAGAAACAGCAATTTGAAAAGAAAGATAAAAAAAAGTCAATGTGCTTGCAAGATTGCATTATTCGGCTCTTAACTACAATGTGGACCAAAATCCAAAGTTAAAATAAAAATTTTGATCGATTTTGTATTTTTTTTATTTTTGGCCCAAACAAGGTTCTGAAATGTGTTGCAAAATAAGTTTGCATTAAAGGGTTAAAATAGGGTTATATAGTAATAAATCTAATATTATACTTTATTTATAATGTATTAAAATAAAACCCGCTATCTTGAGACTCCAACATGTTTTCTCGTATGCTCAACTCGATTTGTAGACCTGTGGCTTGGCTATTTAAGGGCTTAACCAGAAATGTTTTTTATGCTATACACCTTAAATACTCAAACCTTTAGTTATTAAAAGGTTGTCAATTTTAGCTTAGTTGCTGCAAATAAATCCCATATGATGTGATATGAAAGCTAAAAAAACCCTTATTTGTTATTAACTTATTTTGTATTACCTCCACTCTTTTACTGTTATTATTTTCTGGTGCAAATAAAAATTTCAGGTTTGCAACCACAGACACAATACTTAGTATACTATCCCCAGTTATCTTTACTAGAATTTTTTTCTTTGCCATTTGCGTTTCTTTAACTTTTGTTTGCCTCTTGCGCCTGAAAATCTCAAAAATTTAATTTAATATTGAATCATTCTCATAGTTATTTATTTCCCATTATTAAAAGTTCTTTAGAATTTCAATGTCATTTCTAAATGAGTAATAAATATTTGTAGAAAGCACATATACAACCTCTGACAATAAAGTTCGGTGAATGAAGTCAGAACGGCGAGATCTGACAACACTGGCGAAACAAAACGCTGCACGTGCGTAGTGGTAGGTGTTGACCATCTGCCCACCATTGTTCGATTGAGACTCATTTGTGTTCCATGTAAAACTTGTTTTACAAAAGGCTTGTTTAGTACGTTGGTTCTTAACCGAGAGCAGGAAAATGAACGAACAAAAGATAAATTTAGTTTTGTCTTAAGCTTGGCAAGACACCGACAGAAACTACACAGCCCATGAAGTGTGTGTACGAGTGGTTCGCTCGTACACACACAGGCAGGGAAAGTGTTTCTGACAACTCCCGCGGTGGAAGACTGGCGAATTCCGTCAGGGACGAAAACATTGAGAAAGTGAGGAAATTATCCTCTAAAGATCGTCCATTAACTGTTCGCAGATAGCTGATGAACTGCAGATTAACCGTGAAACCATGCGACAAATCATTACCCTGAATTTAGGGATGAGAAAAATGTGTTACCGTTATTGACGATATTCCTAACATCCAACGAAACGTGACGTGTCTTTTGAACTACATCCCAAAAGAAGACTTATAAAGTTTCTAGCACATTCTGCGGTGCATAGTTATGGGAGGTGACTATTTCGAAGGACAGTAAGGAAACTTGCGTTAATGTTTCATCTATGTTAATGTCATAGGACTATTCACCGAACTTTAGTGTCAGAGGTTGTAGAAAATAGCATACATAAATGTAATCCACCTGAAAACCTTAAAAACGGCATTAGCCCTAAAATAAATTATTTTGCTGCTTTGATTTTAATTTAATTTACATTTTGCACTCTGAAGCAACATCAGGCTTTTAGCTAAAGTATCTCATAACTTTGAGCCACGGTCAAGTGATAAGGATGACACCACAAACTTCCACACCATACCAATGGGAAGACTTTGAGCCTCGATAGATTCAATATTTCTGAGCCCCTCTACACGACGGGTCTTCAGTGGCACTAGGTTTCGATCCCGCCATTCGACAAAGCCAAAGCTTAGCCAAAATCGGCTCTTGCGCCATAAAACCAAACACTCATTCTCTTTATATGAATCCATCCATATATGTATAGTATATATGCATATGTTATTATATATTTTTAGAATTTTAATATTTTAACAAGTGTTTGGCGCAGTTTAACCATGATTGCTCTTGTGCCATAAAAATGCTCGACAAAGCCGATCGTGAATTCTCTACCAGGACCTTTCAGATACCGTGGCCACTTCCTATGTATGGATGAGAAATGATAA
Source organism: Trichonephila clavipes (assembly GCA_019973935.1). Lineage (NCBI taxonomy): Eukaryota > Metazoa > Arthropoda > Arachnida > Araneae > Nephilidae > Trichonephila > Trichonephila clavipes. Next base: position 12,622 of record BMAU01015602.1, read on the forward strand.
AAAAAAAAAAGTTATAAAATGAGTTTCAATCATAGGTATTTAATTTATTAGGAGACGAAAAGCAACAATTTAATAGTTTAAAACAGAACGAAATGACTTTTCAACTCACTTTCGTCCGCACGCATTGATGGAGGGTTGAGCGTGTGGCCAGGGACAATACTTCTGTTGGGGCAGTCCATCGTAGAGGGCGCAGCGCACTTGGTTGGCATCTCCCCCGAAGTTGGCGTGGCGCTTGGTCACCAACACTCGTATAATGTCCACCAAGAACACACTGTTCACCTGTCGGATGGAACAGAAAAGAAGGAAAAATTGGGTAGTTTTCAATTCCCTTTCCCCAGTAACGTGAGGACTCCCAGGTTTAATAAAATTTCTGGGTGGCGAGGTGGATCACACAGCAGTAGTAAAATTATTTATTTATAATTTTAATCGTAAATTAACTAGGCATTTTCATCTTTTCACATGTAGCTATCAGATGATTTGCAGTAGTGTCGTCAGGTAGAGTCTTTTGTAGCCTGGTAACGTTCGAAATCCGCCAAATCAGCCGAACATAAGTTAGCTTTTTCTTATCCATTCCTTCCTCTCACTGGTCATCTTCATTTTTCAATTTGTCACTTTTGAACTTCCAGGCAGGACTGTCTCTCGCGACTGCAATTCACTTCCATTCCTCATTGGAAGGAACATGGACTTGCACACGGCACCCTTGGACACTGCTCTAAACACCACCGGTACTTTCCGGACAGGGCCCATTACACCAACACTCTATTTGGCGCCATATGTCGAAACTCAAGTGGAGGGCCCGACGTGTTACTCTGACGCATAATACACAATTCTCGGTGTTTACTCCTTACAATAGCTGAACATTTTTCCCAATCATGTGTAACAGCGCCACGCTTTAATTGAATAGACTTTGCAGCCAACACAGATGTGACCAACTTTTGTCAACTTCAAATCGCACCCATTTTGAAGGAAGAAGCCATATGGTGCGTCTTTTCCCTTGGGGTGCCGAGAAGGAAAAAATGGTGTCAGACAAATGGTTGTTTAAGAAGTTATTGGGGCGGCTGGCTTCTCAGTAATCCCGAAAGGAAAATATGTGTGGACCTTCCCTAACCGATGGGGAATTCAAATCAGTCTGTGAATAACTTTGGTCGATAACGGAACACCGAAATCGGTGTGTGTGCCTACTCACAAAACCGTAATTTCTAATTTATATTTAATAGTTTGTGTGTCGCGTGTGTCGTTATAATAAATATATATATATTTATAAAAACTGAGAAAATGAGAACTGATTTTTTTGAACACGCAAAAAACACGTGACAGTTATCCTACACTCCATGAAGATGCGGAAGATAACTTGAGGTACTGAGGACTTACACATTCTTCAGCGTTCAGTAACATTCAATGTCATACCTATTGCATCACAAATTTAGAATTTCAACGTGAATTCTAAATTTTAAAAAAAACCACATGTGTGTATATTATACGAAAATATTGCCTATTCATGAATTTCTTATTTCTCGAGTGTTCAGTGTACGTGTATGAGAATGTAAAGCGCCCTCTAGCGCTCATAGTATTCAGTGTATCCTTAGACTCCAACGAGTTTAGTCGAGTGAGCAGAGCTAAATAAACAACAGTCCTCTACCAAACTGAGTGAGAGTCCTTTTTTTGAGTATTTTTGATGAGTATTGAGCTGAACTAACATCGAGCATCTGAGGAGTATAAGCCTGTCAACCAGCCGTTCGAAGACTACCACTACTTGTCTGTAATTTTTTTTTACATGAGTTCTAATATGCCTTAAAACAGGGGTCCTTAAACTGTGGTCTGTGGATCCTTGGGGGATCGAAGCGCCTCTCTAGGGAGGTCCGCGGAGTCTCTCATGTAACGTTGAGATTTTTCTCTTTTTACAGACTCTGAAAAGCCTCGTAGAAAAACTAAAAGGTGTGCCACACTGAATTAGGTCACTAAATCGTCCCCGATGAAAAAATTCTACTATAACTTGTATTTTGCTCAAGAATATTGAGTCGGGGAGGGATGTTTCAAATCTTGGGGTCAGCGATGTCACGCTGGGGCCGTAGCGATCAAAAGTTTAAGAACCATTGAGTAAAAGCAACAAGTGTAAGAAAAATTCTAATAAAAGCAGAAGTCTGACTGAATTTTGTGTTTTAAAAAATTTTATTTTCTATTGGAAATTCACCAACTGTCACAATATTGCCAAATTGCTAGTGTCTTTCGTGACTGATGCCGAGTTTGGTGGTTTATTGCCAAGTTGGCGATAATTTGATTTTAAGGTATGCGACAACTTTTTTGTTTACAATGGAGAGACGGAGATTTTTTCGTGGTTTTTAGATTTATTTAGTACAATTTAAGGAAAAAAGGCTAAAATTAATCAGAGAAAAATAAATTATTACTACTAAAATGTGAAAAAATGGGTAAAAATTGACAAAAAATTACATAAACGGGGCCCGCTCTGTACAAATAGTAAATGAACAAATTCTCAATTTTGATGTGTTACTTCGCTATTCCTTTTTAAAATAACCTTCAGGATAAGAGATATTTTAATTTTTACAAAAACTACAGCACTTTATCTTAGCTATTAAATGAAATTGCTTAAAAAATACAGTGATTATATTCACATAACGAACTGTACATTTTGTAATAAAACAGTGATTGATAAATCTGAAGGTCAAAACACTTCTACTGTTATACAAAACATACACGCAAAATTTCAGCAAATTAAGTTAAAAACTTTTTGAGCAATCTCTGCCCCCGTTTGAGCTTTCCGAAAAAAACAGATTTTGAGTAAAACGCATTTTAAAGTATGACATTTTATGTAAAGTTACGGCATCTGCTTTTACTTAAAACACTTGTAGTTTTTGTTCTAGTGAATGGAAAATAAAAAAAAAAACTTGGTATTTTTATAAAGCTAATAAGATAAACTATAAAATAAAATCACAAAAAAAATCATGATTTTCGGGTAGTCGGATGCTTTAAGAACGTCTGCAGCTGTTTTTATTTTTGTGACAGTATCTTTTAAAAAGCATTGACCATTATCAACAAATATAATAAACAGCAAGAACTGTGTTTTTTTAATTCAACATTACGAATATACAATTTATCTTTGTAATATCATGAAAAATATTACTAATATTACTACTAATCTATTAAATAAACAATAGAGATATAAATCTGATTTAAATTAAAATAATTGATTTCCTTTCATTTCATTTTTTGCTCGAATATATTTTTTTCTTCCATTAAACTAGTTAATTAAATTCTCCTCTCAGAAAAATTAATCTAATAAATTAAATATGAACCATGTAAAAACGCAAAACAAGATTAGAGAGTTTCCGGAAATAATTCTACTTAAAATTTAAATACGCTAACAAAATTTCAATTTAGTTTTGTTTTTTCTGTTTTGTAAACAGAATGTTTTCGCCGATATTCTTGCAACATAAAAAGAAGATATTCCTTCATCCATTTAACTTAAGGGGTGTTGGAAACACCTCTCTCTCTCTATACTGACAATGTTAAATTGGCTGTTTTCGATGTACCTTTTCTCAAAATCTGTTTCATGTACATGCTTGAAATTTTTTTCATACTATTAAAGTACATCTCTCTTATTATACTAAAATGAGCTTTTAGCTAATTTTGAATTTTTTAAGAATTTATGAAATATTTTATCAAACATTGTGAAATTTGACCCATTTTTTACTTAAAAAAATTGTAAAAATTAAATTTTTGAGTGTTTTAAAAAAAGCTCATTTTAGTATATATTAGACATCATTATAAATAATTCATAAAAAATTTACATACCTGTGAACAGTAGTTTCTCAGAAAAGGTACATCACGCATTTAAATTTACATTTTGAGATAAATTGATTTTAATGTATACAGTTAGACTTCTAATCGGCTGGGAAATAAAAAAATAAAAGGCTCAATTTAAAATAAAAGATACATGGTTTGGTTTATATCAATCGTTACACTTTTAAACAAAAACAAAGTAATTTGTTTACAATTTTCGCCATTCAAATGGGCGTGGGCCAAATTCAACGAATATTTAAAAATACATTTTAAAGGCTTCTAAATACCCCAGAGAGGTTCAAGTAAGGTATTTTTAGAAAGGTTAAAATCTATACAATTTGAAAATGTAAAAATCTCAAATTGTCAAAAAAATAAGATTTTAGCTTTCCAACACCCCTTAACGAATTTATTTGACTCTTATTAAGATGAGAGGTAGAAATTTCAATACTGAAAATAGAAATTAAATAAATATTAATTCATCTTACTAGTAAAGCAGCCAACATGGGGCCGGTAATAACCCAGATGTAGGGGAGATCGCCATATCCTGACCAACAAGGTGTGTTGTGATATACGTACATCAGTGAACACCAACTTCCTATACTCAGAGCGGGAATGCCTGGGGAGTGAAAGGAATTAGAAGTATTTTTTATATGAGAATCGAGTGTTATTACACACTCTTTCATTCAAGATATTCATAACTCTAAGCAAAAAAAAAAAAAGTTTCAAAAATATCAAACCATAAATCAGGTTTCTAAATAGCTTAAGGTAAGTAAAACAAAAAATAGCTACTAATATCTATGTGTATAAAGGAATTTGACAGGCGTATTTCTTTTGTTGAATAGAGATTCTCTAGGAATGGATTTTATAGAAATCAACTCGAGCGGAAGGGAGCTGAAAGCTAATGGGGCGTTTAAATAAAAAAAAATTCTTTTTTCTGAACTATTAGAATTACAGTAATGAAATTTGGTATGTATGTTTCGTTTGTTGAGTTGGAAGCGTCTTATAACGGGTCTAAATGGAATAGATTCACAAGGAGGGTTATGGAGCGTATTGATAAAAAATATTTCCGTTTTAGAGCTATTAGATTTAAGCTTGGAATTCGGCAAGCATGTTTATTTTGTTGTGTAGAATTCCACTAAAAATGGGTTTTGTGGAAACCCACTTTAGGAGAGGGAGTTATGGGAGCGTAAAAGGTAATTCTGCTTTATTTTTAGAAACTCGGGTCTTGTCCTTTTAAATCAAGAGGGGAGACTTATTCGGTTGTTTTTCTATACAATCGAATGCTTAGTGCTGGGACTTGGATAACCTAATTTATACAGGGAGAGCCATATAAAAGGCCGCGAGAATAGAGTTCTAGGTTGAAAGAAACACGGCAAAGGAAAGGAAATAATTCGTTAACCTGCTAATAGAAAGGTTGAAAATGACCAGTATTCATCTCTTGGCACTTTTGGGGCCTGGTCAGCACGTTGAGGAAAGCAGATAGAAGATGGACTGCTGGAATCCCTGCAATCTCATCAGAAATGTTTGTGACGGCTCTATCCGCGTCCTCCTGATTAACAAATTCTCTTGGGAAATCTTTGCTCCTTAAAAACTATTTTATTTGCGATGCACTCTCTGAAGAAGAGAACGTGATTATGTAAATTAAGTCTACTATAAATAATCTAAGCTTTCAAGCTGAAGGAATGAGAGAGAGAGATAGGATAGTTTGCTAGCGGAACAGTGATTAATCAAATTTATAGTGTAACGTAGATATTTGCTATTTCATCATTAAGGTGACGATTTATTTATCACTAGAGATTAAATAGAGATTAGATAGCTAAGAAGGCAGTGTATTCAAGCCTGAAGTAAGAGAGTGTACTGGTGTTTAAAGTCTTCTCATACTTCGCGTACCTTGTTAATTAAATCCATATAGCTTTAATTGGGTGCATCTCTTGGTTTTGATTGAATGAACTTGTGTTGTTGATTGTGTTGCAAATAAACTAAGGGAATTTGAACACATGGCTATAGTTTTCCTTCCCTTTCTCCCACATCTTTAGGTGCGGAGGCAAGATCCTTACAAGATTACTATTTTTAATGCAAAAACACAACACAAAATTGCAAAGTTGAGTGCTTGAACAACTACGAGCGACTACAAGACCATGGAGCATGGACGTATTCAATGCAGCAAGAAGATAACATACGTGAACCAATGAATCGGAAAACTACGAATGTACTTAATTGGTTCACTGCCGAGTCCCGCCTTCGCTAGACATGACATCAACACGAGAACCCAATCCCGTGGAAGCGTGGGATGTTGAATGATGTCTCAATAACCAATTCTGTGCTATCATGGGATGAGCTGTGATTATCAGCATTTATTTTCCCTTTCAGTTGACGTGTAGTGAAAAATTCATCTATACGGTGGCATCGTAGTGACCGCTTTTTACAACTACATCGGCAGTGAACCTGTTAATCGTCACCGTGTGCTTAAAATAAAGATACATGTATTGTTTACACATTTATCGAATCAATTGATTAGGTAATTACAGTCGCATCTATTGTGAAAAACCAATTTTTCGGTCTAGCTGGCGTCGGTGTTCTATAAATATGTTTCTTTTAGTGAACGTTTCTTATGTTTTAGTAAAGATGGTCACCCCAAAATGTCTTGGCGGTCACCAGTCGATCGTGATCGACTTAATTCCCATCCCTTCTGTATTTAAACAGTATGCATTCCTACACCATCAGGATATACCCGACGGAGCAAGCGGGTAACGGGTAGTTAATAGAATAAAACTGTCGCCACCCGAAGGTCGCGGGTGTAGAAGAGTTCGGGAAAAAATCAGACAGAATCTTAAAAATATCTACTTTTATTGTATCTTTAACACTTTATGAAAATATACAAATTTATAGCTTAACTCTGGAAGTAATCTGAAATCCTACCACTCAGTCTGATATAAAGGTATTGAAAATCCCTTAGCTTGGGTCGGAGCTCCTTGGAACGATCCTTCTCGAGCCTTGATAGCTCGGTCAGCTCCAAGGTTATTTACTTCCACAATTCCTGGTTGATTCTATGATGAATATTAATTTAAGGGTGCTTGACCTCCCAGTCGCAGTTCACCTTTTCTTATTCTTAGATTTCACAATTAACGGTCTCAATGATTAACCATTCACCTCACATACCCAACATCAGGGTTTAAATAGTAGTTGCATTTTCACATAAAACCGTCATCTCTACGGAAAGCGGTTTTAAACTAAAATCACAGTTAAAGAATGGTTTCCCCAAGAGGACTAGTAGAAGAATCCGAATAGTACGAGGGGAACTCTGAAATTTTTGAGATACGCTCAGACAAGAAGTTACAAAAGAAAATTAACGATTTAATTTGAAAATGCAAAGTATTTTAACATAGCAGACGACTTTTGACTGATTTACTTCAAGTTGTTTAGCGTGGAATAAATTTTAGACAGAAGAGAAAATGGAGTTATAACGCGAGAACATCCTTGTGCTATGATTTTTAGTGATTTTTAAGCTGGATTAATTCAAGAGGAATGTGTTCAACGACTGCAATTAGCATTTGGTGATGAATCTCTATGTCTTCTTACTGTATTCAGATGTCTTAAAGAGTTTTGCAGTGGTCGCAATTCTCTTCAGGATGAAGAACACACAGTAATCCTAGATAATGTGTCTGCCACACGAAAAATGTTAATGAATGATAATCGCTGAACCTACAGATGATACCAGATATATTAAAATTAACTTAACATTGGATCCGCAACCATACACAAAATTATTCATGAAGAATTACAGTTGGGTTCCTCAAAATCTAACCGAGCGCCAAAAAAAAGAAAAAGAGGAGCACATATCAGAATCTGTAAGGAAACCTTTAAATTGCTAAATAATGGGGGTCCCACATCATTTCTAAAATTGTAACGGATGATGAAACTAACATGCCTTTCTTTGACGTTCCAACACGTTAAGAAAGCAAAGTATGGGTCTTTGAAGATGATCCCACCCCGACAATGGTGAAATGGCAACAAGCAATGAAAAAGTAATGTATGCCGTTTTCTTCAGAAGTACGGGATTGGTCAAAGCCAACAAGCAGGAAAGACAAAAAGACAGTAAAAGCAAACTGGTATACCCCCTAAATGTCTTTCATAAATTCTCCAAGAAGTTAATGTTAGGGGACTAACATTAACTTCTTCCTTAACATAACGCCATCACAATGTACCATCCAATATAGCCGGATTAACAGTTGAGTTTCTTAAAAACAAATTAAAGTGATAAAATATCCACCTTATTCTCCGGATCAAGCAATGTGAGACTTTTGGTTATTTTTTAATCTAAAAAAGAACTTACGTGGTCGTCATTTTCATTAAAAAGAAACGATTGATGTCGCTATAAATGCGTTTTTTCTTCAATTCCAAGAAATAAATGATTTGAGGCATTTAACCCGGGGAAAATTCGTCTGCAAAAGTCCATTGATGCTGGAAGAGACTACTTTGAACACTCCTAAAATTTTGTAAGTATAACTTCAAAAACCTAGGAGTATCTAAAAAATTTCAGAGTGACCCTCGTATCCGTTACAAAATGACTCACCCCATCCTATGCAGTAATAGAGCTTGAAGGGGGCGTCCTGCTTGAAGATGTGGACTGTAACCCTACTGTGAAGGAGGAGCCCCTCCACGAACATCCAGTTGATGCTGGCCATGCCAGAGTACATCTGCAGGATGAGGACGCTCTTGCACAGCCATTCCTGCAATAAACACGTATCTTTTAATAACGGCATGTCTGATTAGTATACGGTTCGGCATGAGCTGTTTTTACATACATAAATAAATCGAGCGGATGTAAACTGAAGAATTCTCAAACACTTTTCGAATAAAAAGTAAAACTGTTCTAATGCTACGTTATACAGGCTTTACAATAAGGAAAAGTGTTTGAGATCGATATATTTTATATGCGTTTGTAAAATGAAAACATTTTAAATCTAACAGGAGCAGTACATTTTCTAAAGGATTCTTTTTAGGCATAGAAATATGGGATGTAATATTAATATCCATATGTTTGAAATGGACTGAAACATTTGTTACCAAGCGTGATGAATTTATTGAAACTTATTCAACACATTCTAGAAAATAATTTCTGCACAGCATCAAAGATCAAACGTCACATAAATATTTAATGCTCCATGTTCGATCATTATTTCACTTTTCACTTCTTAAATTTTTACAAATCTTTGCCTTTGCTTAGTCAAAAACGACTCTTCCGTCATTCAACCCTACATTCACTCACTTATTCAACTTTTTTACTAGTTGGGGGAGCACCCCTACAAAAATTTGTTTGCTTTATTTATAAGACAGTTTTTTTGTATGTTATTTGACATTTTATTATCAATCCTTTTTGATATTTTTACCTCTCATTTTAGAGCCACGTTTTTAGTACATTAATATTCTTATTTTGCTTTTAAACTTGTTCTGTTTTTAAATATTACTTGACTCAGTTTAGGTGACTGTGGTAGCCCGGAGGTTCTAGTTCCGAACTCGTGGCCTGCATCTCTTATTCATGATGAGTGGCGTGGGTTCGGGCCTTAGTGCCACTAAAGACCCACTGTGTTGAGGGGTCGATGCACGTTAAATTTGTTGAGGCTCAAAGTGTTATGGTAGTTTAAAGAGAGGGAAGGTCCGAGCTCAGGAGTTGTCCTCGTCACTTGATCATTGTTCAAAATTACGAGGTTTGTCATCAACAGCGCTCGTGTTACTTTTGGAAGGGATGGCGAACCAGCGGCACGTGTGCCATGATACAATATTTTAGGCACGCCAGTGATCAAAATGGTTTGCATTTTACTTCAAAATAACAAAGTTCACTATGAAGTACTACAAACAAACGTGAGTGATTGGTCGAGAGGAGCAAACTCGTTTGTTATTTGTCTTGCCTTAGTTACGTCGTGGACTACAGTTGCATTTGATGCAAAATTTGTCTACGCATAGTATAGTCAATTTCGTTGACACAACTGTATTTTAAAGATTATTTGTGTTATATTTTCGATTCTTAACTATTATTTAACATGGCTCGTATAGCAAAAGAACAAAAGTGCAAGGCAGTAAGTGTAACAGAGAATTTCAAACTTGGGGAATCTAGAAATATAGCATTGCTTGTAAAGGCGTCAGAGCAGCGTGTGTTTTGTGTTTTGTAAAATGGCATTTTGAAACAAATCACAAATCCTCTTGTCAAAAAAGTGAATCACATCAAAAATAATTAATTGCTTAGAAACCATTTGGTGGATGATTCTAATTCAGCGTGCATTCTACTGAAAGTAACACATCTTACAATGCTACTAAAATAAGTTATTTGTCACCCAATCTGTGTAACAATTGAAGCCCCACTGATGTTACTTTAATTTGAATTACACGTAAACTAAAACATTTACAACTATACAGAACAAAAAGTATTTTTTTTTGGTTGTAAATAATTTTGAGTTGTTCGTATTTTGTTTTATTATTTTCCCAATAATCACAAGTCAAAATTATTTGACGGCACGTCGATACCTCATCAAACATTTCTTTAGAAAAAAATGGCACGTTATGGCTACTTTATGGTGTGGCGTTCATAAACACTTGCTCACTTCGCGCAATTTATCCAGAATTGCGCCATAAGCTCATATACTCACTCAAAATCATATGCAACGTAATCTAGAAAAATCTACTTGTTTAAAACAAATTCTTGGGCACATCTCTCATGGTGATTACACAAAAATATCAAACCAATCACAACAGGTGAAGTGACAAGCCTCGCGCCGTAACTTCCAATCAAAATTCCCTCGCAAAAGTTCCATTCTTTTCTTTAACTTAAAAATCAATGAAAATCGCTGAAAATTTCTAAAATTTAGAAACTTTGAAACAATTCAGCATAAGAACGTCTAGAAATTAAACAATTAGTTCAGTATTTCTGTGTTCTTCCAGAAACTATGAAAGCAACCAGAGCAACACAACGACACTGACATATAAGACTTTTATGATTTTATCTACAAAGTTTTAACCCTCACCCCCAAAATATTTGCATTATCTCCTAAAATGTATTGCAATAATAGCGAGATTAAAATTCCTTTATCCATGCAAGTTGAGAACGTTAATTAGGTTGATTAATCAGAAAAATGTTGCAGCGTTAAATATTAGCAAAAAAAAAAACTCATGGCCCTTTGAATAACCGTCTACTTGACACAATGCTCATCCGATAACACTGTATAAGCGTTGGAAACTTTCGGAAAAGTCCCCCTTTTTACGTCGTTTTGAGTATGGTGGCTACAGCATGTATCCAGGAGATAGCTGAAATGTCAACAAAATTCGCTTAGGAAAGTAAAAAAAAAAAGAAAAATATAATAATAAATGAAGATTTTTTTTATTATAAGTTCAGGAGCACTTCCTGGTGTTGATCGTTTGCGATCGCAATTTTGTTAGGTATTTTAGATATCCAAGCTGCTGTTACGAAAGAGCTTAAACTCAGTGCCGAAGGAAGACTTTTCCAAAAAAAATTTCAAAACTTGTACGAACATTGTCGAAAGCGCATTGTGTTAGGCGGGACGTTTTTCAAAGCACAATGAGGTTTATTGATTTTCTTTTGAAAATATCAAGTGTCTGAAAACCATGACTACACTTTTAAATATTAAGGGGTCTAGAAAGTAATGTCATTTCTATGTATGTCCATATTAGTTGGTCAATCATCAGCTCATTGTGTACTTCAAAGTCGTGCCAAAGACATTTTATGATTAGAGCGATTTGTTTACTCATAAACATTTAAATCTGTTTTTTTACAGTTATTTATGCCAGCCAAATAAACACCAGAACGCGTGCATATCCTGCTTTGTACGCTTTTTGAGTTTCACAAGTGTATTTACGCAATGGTTGATATCAAACTCTTTTGCGACGTTTATCCAAACGCGTTAAACGTTTGAAAATGCATAAAGGTGCGTTTCTAAGTTCAAATTGGATAATTTCGATCTTTCCGACTCGCACTCTTCAGAAAGACGAACAGCTCTAGCCATTTGCATGTAAGGGTGGAGGCAAAACCATGTCAGACAACCTAGGACAGGGGTGGCGATCCTTTTTGGGTAAACGTGCCATTTTTTCTAAAAAAACGTTTATTGAGTTATAGGCGTGCCATCAAATAATTTTGACTTGTTATTATTGAAAAACCAATAAAACCAAATACGAACAAATCAAAATTCTTCATTTAATACGAAAAAATACATTTTGCACTGTATAGTAGTAAATGTTTTAGTTATACACTGCTGGCCAATTGCTAAGGACGGATCACAAATTGCTATGTAGCATAACATTAAGCGAGACATGAGGCCTAGTAGGATAAAATATAGTTGCCACACTGTTCAGACATTAGAATAAAGAATATTTATTGTTCTGGAAAGTACAAAAGCTGTGAAACATCTGAAAAAAAAAATGTTCATTTGATCTGCGTACGGAGAAATGGAACAATGCATCTAAAAGTCAGCAGAAACCTTAAAGAAAGGTATCAGTACGGGATATGTTCACCGTGGAGTGTGATGCAACATTCCACACGTCGTACCATACTTTGCACCACATTATCCAGCAGCTGTTGAGGCAATTTATCCCATTCCTCTGTGAGTGCACGGATGAGGGTGTTCTTGTTTGTCGGAGGATAGTTTCGACCAGCAACTTGCCTCCCAAAGCATCACACATTTTCAATGGGGTTTAGATCTGGAGAACGCGCTGGCCATACGAGACGTTGAATACCCTCGCTGTCTAGACAATCCTGAACAGCGAGTGTTCGATGACATGTTGCGTTGTCATCCATAAAAACAAATTTATCACAGACAGCACCACGGAAAAGACGAACATGAGGAAGTAGAACTTCATCAATGTATCGTTGGCCCGTCATAGTCCCATTCGCAACCACATGTAGGCGCGTGCGGCCATTGATCATGATGCCGGCCCACACCATGATACTGCATGTCGGATATCGGTCCTTTTCCTGGATATTTTCTGGACGATAAGCAGTACCACTCGCGCCAGATCAGTTGGCGTCTACAATCCGATGACAGTGAGAAAAAGTGAACCTACTCTCATCTGAGAATAGTAATGCCCAGTCCATTGTGATGCTCACGACACCATTGCAAACGGGCAGTACGGGGCTGTCTGGTCAATGGGACACACACAACAGGTCTGCGTGCGTATAGTCCTCCTCCCCTCAAACGTCTGGCAACAGTTTTTTGGGAGATCTGCTTTCCTGAGGCAGCAAGAATCTGATTTGCCACCTGCTGAGCTGTGGTGCGCCTGTTCCTTTTTGCTGATAGGACGATATATCTGTCTTCTGCAGGCGTCGTACTTCTAACACGACCTCCCCGTGCCGTCTACTACACATTCCAGTAGTTTTAAATGATTTCCACAGCCGTGAAACAACGCTGTGAGCGATGTCGAACCCCCTGGCAACAACTGTTATTTTTCGCTCTTCTTCGATCTTTCCAATCATTCGGCCACGCATAAAATCATCTATGAGATGTCGGGAAGACATGCCAAAAATTTTAAGTTCGTCTATTAAATCTTTCCTGTAAAACTTTGACTTGAAACAACAACTGCCCACACGCGTCAAAACCTTTAAAACTCTTATGAACGCTATCACGTGATGAACAGACGTGGAAAAAAATTTGCCTACTCATACTTCTTCTTACTAATATCCCGCACTTATTCTAATTTTCCACATTTTGCTTCCTTTCATTTTGTGGTTCCTATGGATGATAGTGTTATCCGTCCTTAGCAATTGTCCAGCGGTGTACTAGTAATTTAAATTAAAATAACATTAGTGTGATTTCTGCTGTTGTAGATTAGATGACAAATAACTTATATCAGGATTATAAGATGTTACTTTTAGTAGAATGCATGCTGAATTAGAGTCGTCTGTTAAACGGTTTCTAAGCGAGTATTTGATGTTATTTATCTGAAAATAACGACTCGCAGGCATAGGTAGATGATAATATGGTTAAAATAGCATACACCAACTTCTTCAAACAGTTAAATGCGTCTGGAATCGAATTCCATGTTTCCAAAATTTCGTTACTGGTATTTTTACTTATATTGCTTGTCAATCTTTCTGCTTCAATCAATTCCAACTTTTTCCTTGTTTCAATAAACTTTTGAATCCATATTGAACTAGACTGGAAATCAATCATTTGCATTTCAAATTCTTCAATTTCCAACCAATTGAATTGAGACAAGTTCAGTTTATCAAACGAAATCACATCAGGGTACATAATAAATTTGAATGTTTCCGATAATTCCTTGAACTGAAAAAATCTCGCTGAAAATTCTTTGATTAAAGAATCCATTATGGAAATAAAGTCATCAATAACTTTTACTTCATTTCGTTTCTCTTGGGCATCTAAATCTTTGATATTTTTTTCAAGTTTGGGAAGTACTTGTAGTTTTTTGTAATAATATCTCGTTTCTGAAAACATATAGTTTAGCTTCAAAAGCGTGAATGAGATCCATCATGATGATAACTGTTTTATTCGGACCTTGAAGCTTTATGTTCAATTCATTGAAATGTTGGCAATGTCTGTAAAAAACATCAATTTTAAAAGCCACATAATATCCATCAACTGTGGGTATTGTTCAATTTTGCTCTCATTTTGTAGAAACAATCTGATTTCTTCTAAGCAATCAACAAATCTTTGAAGTACGTTCCCGCAGCTCAACCAGCGAACATTGTTATACATTATTAAGCCATTATACACCGAATTCACTTCATCCAACAAAGCATCAAACTTTCGTTTATTTAAAGCCTGCGACGATATGAGGTTGACTATTTTTGTGACTAAAGTTATTACATTACCAAGAGATGTTAAACCACTCTTTGCATACAAGGCTTGTTGGTGAATAATGCAGTAGCATTCAAGAATCGAATGTCTTACGTCTGTTTTAAATAAAGAAATGAAACCATTTTTTTTTTTTTGCCTACCATATTTGGAGCACCAGCAGTGGTTACTGAAACAATTTTTTTTTAAATCAATTTCCTTCTCAGGTAGCGTAATTAAATCAATTTCCTTCTCAGGTACATCAAGCGAATTTTTACTGCCGTACAAATATCTGTGCCCTTTGTAGTTGTTAACAACGATGTTATCGCAATTATTTCTTCCTTAATGATGTTTCCTACACAATATCGAGCAAAGACAGCTAAACGTGCCGATTTAGTAATGTCAATACTTTCGTCAAGACATAGCGATATAAAAGAAGCGGAGTTAATGTCATTTTTTTGATGATCAGTAACATTTTCTGCCAATTTCAAGATTCTATCTTTCATTGTGTTTCTAGATAGAGGAACATCTTTGATGCGCTGAATTATCTTATCTTTATTATCAAAGTCATCAAAAAGTGAGAGCGCACATGCCAACCAAGCTTCCTTCATAAACTCTCCCTCTTGAAAAGGTTTACCATGCCGAGCAATGGCATTTGCAGCCGAGTAACTTGCCGCACTTGTGTGACAAATTTTGCTTACATATTTAAACATAGACGTCGACTGTTTATTTCTATCTTTTATTGCACTTGCAATTAATTCTTTTTGCTCTGGTTCGCTTTTTTCACAAAAGGATTTGTGATTTGTTTCAAAATGCCGTTTTACAGACGATATATGTTCTGCATACCACTGTTCCAGAACATAAAACACACACCGCTTTGTCACCTTTATTGATCATGCCATATTTCTCAGCCTACCAAGTTTGAAATTCTCTGCTACACTTACTATCTTGCACTTTTTTTTTGTTGAACTAGCCATGTTAAATAGCAGTTAAAAATCGTAAATTTAACACAAAACTTTAAATGTACAGTTGTGTCGATGAAATTGACTATTATATGGGCTATCGCTTGATCCCCCCCCGCCAAAAAACCCTTTTTACTGGCTACGCGCGACTGCGGGCTCATGGGCAGATTTATTTGTTTTTAGGAAATTGAGTGCTTGTACGAGATTTCTGTGGTGTCTGCTCTTTCGCTTTTGTCTCAGGTCATTAAAATTTTTAAAAATAAAGCAGTGAGAGTTATTTTACCGATTAGACTTACAAGACAAGAATTAGATCACATTAATAAATTAGATGTATACAAGCTGAGCTATTAATGTAAACGTTAGAATATGTTTTTTAAACAACTTGAATATATTTAGAAATAGTTACATACACACACTATGCGTAGATAAACTTTGCATCATTAACAATTTATAATATATGAAGTATTTACGCAAGACATAACAAACGAGTCTGCTCCCCGACTTGTCGGCGTCGCGACGAATCACTCGCGTTTGTTCATAATACTTCATAGTAAACTTAATTATTTTAAGCTAAAATGGAAATCGTTTTTGATCGATGGCGTGCCCAAAATATTCTGTCACGTGCCATCATTGGCACGCGTGCCATTGGTTCGCCATCCCTGACCTATTAGCTGCCAAATACTGTTAACCAACTTGGTCGACATTTGCAGAAGATCGGTAAAGTGGGCAGAACGGGTGTTTGGGTCCTGCATAATCTGCCTGAAGAAAACAAAGCTGACTGATTCACCACATGCCACTTATTGCTTCAGCGGCACACTACAAAAATGTTTTTGATTGCTTGATCACGGGAGATAAAAAATAAGTTCTCTGTGATAATCCGAAACGCGTAAGGCAGTGGTTTTCTTCCTAAATGCGATTTTGGATGTTTGGTGGAGGTTTCGCGGGTTCTTTCATTTTGAAGTACTGAAACCTGGACAAACTGTGAATGCAGACTCTTACTGTATACAAGTTGAAAGAGAAAATCAATCTTTAACTGAAAAGTGCCAAGATATTGTCAACAGAAAAGGTGTTATTCTGAAACTTTATAATGCAAGCCACTCTGTCCAAGACGAACCCTGGAATAAGTTAACGAATTGAGATGGGAGTTATATTGTCTCCCCATCCATACTGGCCCGATACTACTCCAAAGGATTTCCCTTTATTCCAATCTCTTAAAGATTTTTTAAGAGATAAAAAATTTTAAAGTTCGGATGATGTCTAAAATACCATCTCCAGATATTTTGCTCAAAAATCATTTGATTATTTTATCGATCATGCATTCAAAATTTCTACAGTAAACGACCAAAGGTTGTTTATAACGAGGATGATTACATACATGATTAAAACTTGAAACTTAGTAAAAATTCATCTGTTTGAATTTAACGTAGAAAAACGACATTACTTTCCGCTTTCCCTACTATCAATTACAAAAAAAAGGTATTCTCACTTACAGTTTTGTGTTTTGTTCCACAAAAACATTAAAGTTTTTTTTAACCATGTTTTATTGCACGATTTCAATGCATGTAGCATTAGTTGCACGCAACACGTCAAGTCTACACGAGATTTCTGGCCGTGTTCTATGCAGCATGCAGGAGCAATATTGTGAATGCTGTTGCGATTTGACTTTTCTATTCACCAGTGTCGCTTTCACGGATTGAACTCTAGAGCCGAAATGTATTAATTGTTCCCTATCCCATGCAGCGGATTCTGAATTATACCCCAAATGGAAATTAGAAAAAACAAATTCAGGAAATCAAAACGAATAGAAAATATCTCCTATCTAAAAGCCCGCAAATTAATAGTTCCTCAGTTATCCCAAACATATGCTCTCAGGCTCTAAACATTCACCTCTATCTATTAGTACTCAAACCGACCCAAACATAACAAATGTAATTTGTCCATCTTTATAATATCTAAAACCCTTATCTTCTGGCAATCAGATGCCTAATACTACCATAGTTCATGTTATCTCCACATCATCCTCATCTACTCGGGCCCAACTTTTTGCCATCTCGATGTCTTCCTTTTCAATTAAAACGTCATCAGAAGCCACCTATTCCTTTGTTTACTACTGATTTCTCTACATCAAATAGTCTTCTTAATTTAGTTGCATTATCCTCATCCAATCATACACCACCTCCTTCTACATGCCCCATTTTCTCAGCCTTGTCAATTGTGACAAGTCCCTCTGTACCTGTCTACTACCTCCACGTCCAATAGCTTGTCATCTACAATTACATCTGCTGTATCCCAGGCTTCAAAATCTCGTAAAAAAAAGCATCCTCCTAAAAACATATCCAACACTGCAAAACCAAAAATAGAAATAAAGATGGCTCCCCATAAACCTAGAAAATCAGCACCTATACAATATTTAACAGATGCGGAAGACATGATTCTGCATGACGTGGAGAAAGATGAATTTGCTTCGAACACTATACCTCTAGCTAAAGATATGAATAAGTATTTCAAGTATACCGGATCGTACCTATTAACTCCAACTTGAAATCGATAGTAACTTTTTTCTTGATACTTTTTAAACTTTGTGTGTTAATCTCCCCACCAAACTCTGTTTTTATTGATATTGAGTTCTGTATATATCTTGAGATTTTACCCTTTTTAACTGAAACAAATGTAATCAAAACTTTTAGTGGTTTTATACTTTTAATGTTTTAACGAATGTTTGGCGCAGTTTAGCCAAAATTGGCTCTCGCTCCAATAACCCCTCACTCATTTACTCACCAGTGTCACTAATTGAACAATATTTTCACGTATCTCCTCAAGAAGCCTAAGGTGTTATGTCTAGAGATCTAGGTTTGATAGATTGATTGTTTGATTTTATGGCACAAGAGTCATATTAGGCTAAGCTGCGCCAAACAATGATTCAAAAAGTAATAAAGCTTTGAAAAACTGGGTTCTAAATCGTAAATAATTTGATAAAGTCAGATTTTGCTCAAAATGTTTTAATATAAAAAATACTAAATAATTTAATATAAAAATAATAAAATAAATAAATAATAAAAATAATAAAAATAAATAAATAATAATAAATAATAAAAATAATAAAAATAAATAAATAATAAAAATAATAAAAATAAATAAATAATAATAAATAATAAAAATAATAAAAATAAATAAATAATAATAAATAATAAAAATAATAAAAATAAATAAATAATAAAAATAAATAAATAATAAAAATAATAAATTAATAATAATAATAATAATAATAATAATAATAATAATAATAAATAAAAATATAAAAATAAATAAATATAAAATAAAAATAATAAAAAAATAAATAAATAATAAAAAAATAATAAAAAAATAATAAAATAAATAAAATAAAAAATAATAAAAAATAATAAATAAATAATAATAAAAATAATAATAATAAATAATAATAAATAATAAAAATAAAATAATAATAAAAATAATAATAAATAATAAAAATAATAATAAAAAATAAATAATAAAAATAATAATAATGTTCAAGTTTTCATGATTTTCGCAAAGTAAATAAAGTAATTCATTTATAAAAAGATCATATTGTATTAAATAAATTCCATCAAAAATTATAGTTGGTGTAACATACATACCGATTGCAGGTAGGAATGTAAACAGATTTGGGTGGGGATATTTTCCCCAACCAAATCAGATGAAGATAAAATTGATGTACGAAAAAAAAAGGATGCGATGATGATTAAAAACTGGACAATCTATTAAAATGTGATGAAGAGAATACGGGACTTTACATGAAGGATATTCTGGTGCATTCTCACCTAATAAAAGATGCCTGTGCGTAAAACGAGTATGACCAATGCGAAGCCGAGTAAACTTAACATCAGTTCTTCGCATCGGCATTACAAGCAAAGCTGCAATGACCGGCTTCACGCAATGCAGTTTGTTATTAATCTTCAAGTTCCATGATTCCTGCCAGGCATTATCAACACGATGCTGGATGACGCGCTTCATGTCACAAAGGGGAAATGTTAGCGGCAATTCTGTTGTTGCCGACCAAGCGACGATGTCCGCTTGCTATTTGCCTGTAATACCCACGTGCCTTGGTATCCAGCCGATCTTGAAGTGTAGATCTTGGTATCTCCACTTGACCATGGATCTAGGTGGCCAAAACGTGTAGTGAACAGTGGTTAATATTAAAATCAATCAACATTCTCTTTCCTCCATTTCCCGGGGAACTTTTTCTCACTGGGAGTGCCCCATTAACGCTCTCCATGTATTGCGGATATAAATTCGATGAACTGAGATACAACTTGCACTTGTTCTTGCTGTGAAGCCATTTTGAAAAGAGAATGTTGCACCATCTATAGTTTGCATTCCATTAAACAGATGCTTTAACGTTTACTTTATAGAACGTAAGAAACCGTTCATTAAAATCTTTTTTTTTAAATTCATTTCTGATAGTGTAGTCATATTCCTCGGACATCCTATACATAATGTTTTGTCAATCACCCTGCTTACTGGTAGCCCCTTGTACAAATGAAAAAATACTCTATGAAAAGTGAGCAATAAGTATCACTTACAGTATGCTTGTAAGAAACATTTAAAAGAACGGGAGATGACGTCACGATCAGCAGCATTAAGTGAAGCAGCAAAGCAATGGACAGGTTTCTGTGCACCTTTAGCCGGCTGCACTTCAAGCAGCTGAAAGGAGAATGGAGTAACAATACATTATTTATTTACATAGAAATACTGAGAAAATGGTTCTGTATAAAGTATTCATCGCAACTAATATGGAGTTAGTAGAAAATACTTTCTATTGGCTGTCTCAACGCATAAATATAATCGAGAATTCCTTAAAGAAATGGTATAGTGGATATAATTATTTATGCAATACAATAGCTCTTGACTAGTAAAGTGTTTTTTTAATTATGGTAAAATCCTTCGATATATTCATGTTTTATTTAGAAATTTTATCTCAAAACTTAAACCACTGATGTTGAAATATTTTCATATATCTTACGGATAGTTTAAAAAAATATTTATTCTAAGTTCACCTTGTCTGAATTGCTGCTGATTATTTAATAATTAATTCAGTATTTTTCGTTACAAGAGAGTTTCCGATAACTTAATATATTGTATAACGGAAAATTCGCTCATTGTGTGTGTTATTCTCCTAGAAGTCGAAGCGAAATTTGGTAACTAATTTTATCGCCCATTATCACAAACTTTCGGTATTCGCAAAAAAAAAATCAGTGGCGAAACGTACACCCACGCATCTCTGGGGCCCCAGAATTCTAGGAAGCCCATGTGATGTTATGGTTTTGTAATCCTTGGTATGATCCGGCTTGAAGTCCCAAGCCTGACTTTGCGCATGTAAGCCCTGATGTTCTCCATAACGCCACTGAGCAAAACTGTTATCCATAGGCAAATTTAAAAGAGTTTTAAAGTAGCCATTCTCTCAACCTGTTATACCCCTAGGGTATATGAAATTGTTTCAAGAGCCTAGTGGAATAAAGATGCAACGGTGGACATTGATATTGATAAATTGATAAATGGGATAGAGAGACTGATACTATTGCAAAAAAAAAAAATTCTTATGGTGTAGGAGTTGTGACATGTGATAATTATTATTTGTCATGTTTGCAATTCAAGTTATTTTCTTTTGTTTCGATATCATATATTCACTTGAGATAAAATCTAATCAATCGTACAAAAATGAGTAACAATTAATATTAATTCTGAAGAATAATCTTTAAGGGGTCTCAGGGTTGTTAACTTTCTCTAGAGGGCTGAAAATATAAACAATATTCAAATATATATAACTCTTTGAAATTAAAATTAAATACTTCGAATCCTGAACACATTATTAATAAAGAAATGGGGCTTCAGAAAAGTATAAAATGTTTGAAATATAATCGTAATTTTAAAAATTATAAGCATATGAAAATAAGAAACATTTCTATAAGAAATATTAATTAAGTTTTACGTTGCGCATGCTATTTTCTAAAGCAGTAGCTTTAATTACTAGCTATAAATTGATTTATACAGTTAAATGTATCCTTATTACACTGTAGTAATTTTATATTAGTAGAATAATAAATTATACTTTTTTAAAAAAAATTATAAATTTTTTTTTCAAATTTTTTTTTCAAATTTCAGTATTTTGAAATACAAAGGATATATTATTCTTCAATAATGTAGGGTTTAAAGAGTATGATACATTTTATAATTCTATGATACATCGGAGGCTAAAATTTTAGAAAATAGCATGCGCAACGCTATTTTTATTACAAAATTATTTCTTATTATCATATGCTTATAATTCTTAAAATTATGATTATATTTCAAACATTTTGTCCTTTTTAGAGCCATAATCCTTTGTAAATAATGTGTAAAAGATTCGAATTATTTAATTTAAATTTAAAAGAATTATACCCGTTTGATAATTGTTTATATTTTTACCCCTCGAGAAAAAGTTAACACCCCTGAGACATCTTAAAAGATTTTAAAAAAAACTATTTCGGATTTCAAAAAGATAAAGAATTTAACGCATTATAGAAACATAAGAGAAAGGTTTAGGTTTTTGTTATTGAGCTACAGAAAAGAAATTCTTTCCTTTCATGTAGAATATCAAGAAAAGAATTTGAGACTATTGTTTGTCAAAAGAACCGCTAGATGACGCTTTTCAAAAGAGCTTGAAAGAGATGCATTGACAAATGATAAATAAACTGAAATCCATCCATCAGAAAAATCTTTAGGGGCTGGCGCACACCGTCAAACTGTGTCGGCTTTCTAACGATATTCCTAGGAAAGACTAGAGTTGTGCAGCTGTAAACGTAGGATCAATATTCTATTCTTCTATTTGAATTGCTCAAAAGAATGGGACACTTGGAATTTAACTTTGTGAAGTGTGTTTGTGTAAAAATAATTAGCAAATGTTAGTGATCTTGGTACTTTTCCGTTAGACGTGCCGTAGAAATGTGTCCGTGATAAAACATTTCTAAACATTTGTTCTCTATTGTCATCTTTGATGATGCTCTTGATTTAACCTTTCCTTATCAATATATATCAGAAGTTTGGCCGAGCAAAGAAATGAAATCTAAAATTCTACTTATTATTCCAGTTTCCAAATAAAAAAAATCTAATAATGGTTGGAAATAATTTTATATGTGATGTTACATAACTTTTTGGTGAGCAGTTCTCGATTAATCAGTTTTCAACTATTTTTTCAATTCCTACTATTAGCTCACACTCTCTCCATATTTATTTATTTATCTTGGTAGAATTTTCAATCGTTAATAAAATACATTTTAAAGCGCTCGATTGAACTGAAATTTTGTATGCATTATTATTTTGGATGGCAATACAATAATTTAATTATAATTAATAAAAAATAATGGATTAAAACTAATTATTCAAAGAATTACAAATACAGCTGCGTTGACATCATTTTTTTTGACGGATTTGATCAAAACTTTAAAATATTTTTTTTCTCACGTGTTAAAGCATTCAGTTGAACTGAAATTTTATATACACTATTGTTTTGAATGACAATACGATACTTTAATGATAATAAATAAAAATTAATGACCACTTAATGCTGTGATTCTGTCATATGTATATGCATATTTATCTTAATTGTAACTATTTAATAAAAAGTAGCTAAAATAAAATTTTTCTTTTGTTGATCTAAGTAGGAATTGACTTTAAAAAATTATTTTTATATTACTTGTTCTTAAAAAAACTTATATCCTGGTGAAATAATCACTAGGCTGCCGAAAATAATATATTCCCTTTGCACTCTCCCGCAGTTCCCTAACTTAACGTGCATTCTTTACAAAATATCGGGACGTTTTTCAAACCCCACAGGACGCGAGACAAGTTGTAAAAAATTGGACTGTTCTGGCAAAAGCCGGACGAATGGTCACCTAAGTGTATATCGACACAATACATAAGTATCTGTTAAATTGCAACATTTCCAAAGACTAAACTATGCTTGATAACTTAAGAATGAAATATTAATAGTGTAAACAAATTTATTTTGCTGAAAAATTTTATTCCTTTTACTGCTGTTTCTTACTTTTTGAGCGCTATATTTTTTAATGATATTAAAAAAATCCCTTGAGAATCAATTTGGCTTTTGGAAAAATTGAAATTAAATCATTTGGTCTGGACAAAAATAAATCATGGAAATATTTAGCATCTGACGAAAGCCTGAATTAAACCGTCACTAGATGGTACCACCAATGAAACAGCTCTCATACTTGAGGACTTATCATGTCTTCAAAGATTTAGCTACCAAAATACAGACCATTTGAGAAAAAAAAATTTTAATCAAACATTTTATATACAAGAAGAAAGAAAGAAATCTGAAATTCATTACATTGTAGTTCACCTTCATTGTTAGTAATTTTACTATACTTTTTGACATACTGTTTCCTTAAAAGAAAAATAAACTTCACAAATATTTGAAACAAAATTTATGTAGGTTTATTCCATTTTTATAAGTCTCTTATATTTCAAGCAGCTATTGTTTTTGTTGTAAGAATCTGAAAAAAAAAGATAATGTTGACTGAAATTGTACTACTGAATAAAAACAAGAATTTAGTTGTAAGTTTCCAGAAAAAAATGTATTTAAATTAAAACAACCTTCCAATTTTTTCCAGCCAAAATTAATTTTCGTTACCATTTCTTGACAAGGTCTGAATTGTTTTCACGTAGTAGGTAAATACGAACATTCTTTGGAGCATAGTTTTAGTTTAAAAGGGAAAAAAGTAATGTTCTCTCTCTCTCTTTTTTAGACAAAAATTTAATTACTATTTTCAGTTAATTGAATGGAATTGCTAGAAAAACTTTCTTCTTTTGTATAATAGAGTTGAAATTTAAAAATAAAACTTTTTTAAATGGAACATAAAGTAATAAAAAATACAAAATGTGTGCTTTCTTGCCTGCGGAGTTTGAGCATTAAAATTTTCAATTCTCTAATTTCTTAAAAAAATATTCTGCTCTTTCATTTTTTAAAAAAATTTTAGATCTTATAATTTTTTTATATAAATTTCCGTCCTCCTTTCTTTTAAAAAATGTTTCCACTCTAATTTTTAAAAAAATATTTTCTTTTAAAATAAAGGCAGATGGAAATTCAAAAATATTAACAATATAAAAAAATACTTCCGTTACACAGATAAAGCACGGGACATTTACACTGGTATTATAATACCAATATTTTTTTTAAAAAATCATATTTAAAAATATAAAAAATTCAGAATAAGTCAACTGGGTTGCTCTTTCCTTTTGAATGTTACAAACACAAACTTACTTGAAATAACAAAAAATGAATAGAGTGACGGACAGTGTAATGATGGACACGATGGATCCGATGACCACTATAGATGCGACGATAGTAGGTGTCCAGGAGCTTGGATACAAGGTCTGGAAAAAAAAGATTAACACACTTAAGTTGTTATAATACTCACATCAACGACACATACAGTGTTTGAAACATACATTTAGCAAATTTTTTATGAAAAAATCATTTATTATTTTAGAATAGACTCTTGTTTACATATTTTTACCTTTCTTTTTAAAATTTTTCTTAGAATTAAGTGCATTTGCTTTTATAACTTTTTCCAACATCAGGGCTGAATATTCATTTCACATGCAAACTACTATTTAATTTATGTCATTTATACAAGATTCATACGCCTCACATGGAAACCTAGTTGTCCTGATCGTAAATAATTAACCGTTGTAGTGCCATGATTTCGAGTCCAGGAGCCACTGAAACTTGTGTAGAATATTGATGCATAATTAATTCTGTCCAGCCTTAAAATCCTCACGATGGAAGTTTGGATAGTGTGGTGCTACACCAAGAATACACCATGTCTCTTGACCGTGGTTGCAAATGACGAAATTCGTCGCTAATAACCCTAGTATTACACCAGAAAGTGATGTTAAGACTAATTAATCAATCAAATTAGCAGTATTTCATATATTTGATTTGTTTGTCCGCACGAAAACATTGCCGTTGTTCTAAGCTCGTTATTTTCACTTTAACGTGTATATTGAAACAAGCTACGCATGTTATTTTCCGTGCAGCAATTCTCTCCTTGTGAATAAATTTAGTTTTACAAGCTAAGCTCGCTTCCTTGAGTGAACTTGGAAAAACAAGATTTTTGCAACCATAGAAGATGTGACCAGAATTACCAGATTGGTTTCAAATTTGGCAAAAATATGATATTGCCAAGGAATCCTTTAGAAGGTTCTTGGATCGATTCTTCTAGAAATTACCATGAGGTGATGCAGAGGACGTTTGAAAGAAAGGTCGAGTCAGTTCAGTTCAGAAGAAAGCTCAGTCGAGATAGGAATGTGTTTGGGCGTTGACTGCGATTAGAGAGACTTAATCTGTCTCAATTTCTGCTGGTGGAACTGTTCTAGAGAGTTGTTTCTGGAACGTTGTAAAGGTTGTTTATAACGAGTGCATTTTGTACTATTGTAAAAAACCTGTTACAATATCTTATTGTGTACTTACGTCGACTTGTCTTCGTGTCTGTTTGACCTTATTCATTGATAAATCTGTTATTATTCAAATAATTATAGTCGTCGGCTGCTTTTCCCCCACGCAAATTTGCAACACGGTAGGAAATGGGCAAGTTGTTAAGATAATCTGCAGATTAACTAGGTTATTCAAGAAAAGAATCAATTTTCCGAGTTTTAGTGGATTGGACTAATTAATCTGTAGATCACCCGACATTAATGTCCACATTATCCGATGTCCGCGCTTAAATGCCGACATACTCAGAATAAAGACCCAGACGAGAATTATCGAAAATCGGAATCCAAGTCCATTTGAGAAAGAATGTTCCCGTCATTTTACATGTACTTAACGATATTACAGGAAGGCGAGATAAAAAATCGCCTGTCTTTAAAAATTGCTTTCCTCGTGACACTTTTATCGAATGATGAGTATTCCTAAGTACCCCCTCCATCGAGGATTGGATCGATTCGGGTTCAGCCCCCGAGGAATGTTTCGTTCATTTTATGGATGACTTATTATTTTGCTGCTTTTTGAGGGGGTGTAAAGTATTGAAGAAATTAATTCTATTTGATTGAGGTGTTATTTATTACAATGACTGATTCATCGAGTCAATGAGTACGGAGTCGAATTATTTGATGTTGAAATATGCGTCGAATTTCCACTTTACAAAACTGTTTTGGTCTTTTGCTTTTTTTATTGATTGATTGTTCATTTTGAAGTCGTACCTCAAAGCAACAAGAGGATGACTGACGATGGACTTTGCACTTTTGAACCATGATCAAATGATGAGGATGTAACTTGAGCTGGCGCATCCTGTTTTCAAAGCTTCCAAACCATACCAACTTGAGGAATTTGAGCCTCAGGACGCGGACTTCGTCATTTTGAACTATGGTTGAGTAACGAGGACGACACTTAAGCTGGCATTTTTCTCTGTTAATATCCACCCCACGCACACGGAAGGACTTTCAACCTCGACATATTTAAAGTGCAGCAGCCCTCTCTACACGGTGGGTCATTACCTGCAATAGGCTCGAACTCATGATACACCAGCGGCGAATTCGTGGCCTTGACCACATGGCTGCCGCGGCTAACGAAGGACAGAAAGGAAGAGTGAAGCTATGTTTTTATTCAGACAATAAAAATAAAATCTGAATTGAATTTTATACAGTTTTAATATAAAAATTTGGGTGTATTATCTGCATATAAAATGTTCTAATTTTTAAGATATTGAAAAAAAGAGAGACCTTTAAATTATATATCCAACACAATAGAATTCAACAGTCATTGAACCGGTTTTACGTCTACTTAATAATAGACTTTTTCACCTGACATAGACAAATCTCTTTGATGATTGGATTTATATTGTTATTTCGATCGTGTTTCGAGGATTTTATACTTTCAGTCAAAGAGGAAAGGGGCTACGGTAGCCCAGTGGTCAAGGTATCGGATCATGGCAGGCACCCGCCCTGTAGGGGAGCGATACTCGTTAAATCTGTTTAGAGCTCAAACGTCCTCCCGTTGGTGTGGTGTGGTAGTTAGGAGAGGGGGTGTCAGCTCAGGTGTCATCCACGTCACTTGACCATGGTTCAAAATGACGAGGTCCGTCACCAAAAGCCCTCGTGTAGCTGAACAGTGCAACGTTAATATTCACTCACTCACTCGTAAGATCATTTTACGTTATAGATTGTGATGCTTATATTCTCCAGTAATTTTCAGAAGCCTCCGTATGGTCTCAATCGCAAAAAATGGTCGCCAATCTGGTTGCCAAGTCGTCAACATGGTCGCCGCCAAAAAAGATTACCAACATTTCGCCAAGTTTCCATTGAATCGTCATTATAATGCAAGGAACGGCGTTGCTCAGGAATATTACAAATTTTATCATAAAATAAATACAGAAGTAAGTAATTTTTACGTATTTAATACCCGGATATAAATTATTTACACTATTTTAAGCATCAATTACACAAAATCTGTTACAATATTTAACGATAGACTAACAACTATAGAAATAAAAACTGTACGCGCCCCGCACAAATCTACTGGTCACAAAATTGAATGTTTTATTCTCTCGCTGCGATAAACTCATGTATTATTTCATACATCACCTTAATACATCACGAGTGGGTTCGATAGATGAATAATACATCCACAATCCCTTATTACAAAGCAATCTATTTTTAGGAAGAAAATCCACTGAAAAAGCTTCCACCTTGGCTCTGTTTCTGATTGACCGATTCCGAACGAGATCATCGTCTTCGGAAGACAGGTTTAATCAGCGAATGTCACACACCAGCTGATTTCTCGCTCGCATGGAGGAAGAGGAGAGAGATTTCTTTTTCCGCCCTCGCTCTAATTGGCTTAAATGGGATCGTTAGCGATTCTTCTACGGTCAGTTGTGGAGAGCAATTGGAGAAGAAACAGGATTCTCTTATTCTCTGCGGAATAAAGAGATTTTAAGTGTGATCTTTATTCCAAAGATCCACACAGATGGCAAGCAGGGACGTCTCAAGACTTCTTAAGGCCCTGGGCCTCTACGTAAAAATAGGCCTGACCCGTGACCATGTACCCTTTCACGGACAGTGGCTAATAGGTCTAGACACTTAAAAATTTTCCTCGAAGCGGGCGGTGGATATTTAGTCTATCCATATGTGTTAATTGAAGCTAAAACGCATAAAAATCAATACAGATGGCAGCGCGATACCTTTTTTTGCATTTTATGTCCTCTGATGGGTAGGTAGAAACAATTTTTCTCGGAGTAAATCAATAAATTGTATTTTGGTTATTATAAATGAAATTTCTGATATTTGAACAAAAATTTCGACATGTCTTAAGTGTACTTTTCTTTCATCTGAATGAATTAAGCAAATTTGCAATTCAAAAAAAGGTTTTATTTAGGTTTTTGGAAAGTTTTATATGCGATAGAGGCTCTATCCACTGCCCGCATAGAACAGTAAAAGGACCTTAAAATTTTCGCTCTTCCTCCACTCGAGAGAGAGAGCACTTAGGATCACGTGAGAATGTTGCGGGTGGGAAATATAAAGAAGCTTTGTTTACAGTATGTGGTACGAGATTCTTGGGCTCGAAAATCTTTTATTATAGCTTTACTGTGCGTACGACTGTGCCTTCAAGCAAAGAGTCTCACTTGCTTTGAAAGGTTTCACAGTAAATAGCTCATCAAATTTGTGAAATAGCTAATTTAATCCTCAAAAATATTACTTTATTTCTAACTTTTTATACTAAAATTAAATAAGATGTAAAATGGGGATTTATACCAATTTCAATGTATATTTTAGTAAGTATATCCTTACATTGTACAATTATTCTATTATTATTTTATTACACTTGTACTTCGTATTTAATTGTTATAGAAACAGTTATCAGCATAAATGCTAATTTTTCATACAAAGTTTATCGTAATATGATTCATTGTTTCTGTCCTGAAAAGTAAGTTAAATGTCTTAAGTGCGCAGTGGCTATGACGTCTAGCCACCATCCTGGAACAAAACCGCTGATCAGATTTTTTGTGTGACAAAGTAATGTTTATAGAGGATGAGAACAGTGACACACACAAGGGGGGTCCGGCTCCCTCCCCCCAAAGTTCTTGATTTGTAGCCCGATTGATTTTAATTCTAAGTATATATATAGTACGAAAAATTTAATTAAGTATTTGTTATTAATGATTAATTTTATTTATTAATCCTAATTATTTACTCAATAATTAGTTTTTTACTGTATTTTGTTCCCGAAAATCGACAAAATCAAAAGGAGCATGATACACAAGAATGGTGAACTTTCAACCCCGGACCCTCTCCTTGAAAAATTCCTGTGTGTGCTACTAGATGAGAACATTACATTTATCAATTACTTTATCACAAAAATGTGTATTTTAACTTCGTGCCCCCGCGAAAGGGTTAAAAGTAGGTAGTACATATCATGCGTTGTCAAATAGTATAAACAATAACCCAAAACAAATAAATGTGCACGGTTTACAATCGCTCAAACTGGCTCGACCAACTGCAACTTTTTCACTGAATGAGTAATGATAGTCCAAGATCCCAGAGCCCCCAGGCGTTATTATATTCTAACAAATAAAATATATAGGGTAAGGTAGTGCTGGTATAAACTCTAAGAGGCGGGCATAACTGCTAGCTTGGCCCGACGGCCATTTTACAGCTAACAGGTGTTAAAGGTTGGTAAAAACAGTACTAACTTTTCTCAAATTCTAAAGGTTGATTTTTACGTATGTTTTTAAAAATATATTGTTAAAAATTAATTATAAGTACTGCCAGACACGTTCCATCGGCGGTAACTTTTAACAGACGTCTTAAAGCTTCCAAAAAAGCAATGTAACTTTTCTTATTTTCAAAAGCTTGATTTTTGTATGTGATTACTCGGAGAACTATTTCAATATCTGTTGTAAGCAGCCAGACCAATCGGATGGGCCAAACATCCCCCTGGGATCTTGGTATATGATGTTGCACGGTGGTAAGGCCTAGGCCTATACATGGATGACGGCCATCACATGTAGCCAGTTGATATATCGTCCGAAATTCCCAGTTTTTGGAGAATACAACCGGAAATAACTTTTGACCGTTGAAATTATTCGAATCGTTAACTTATATAGTCTGAGTGGGGAGAACAAGACGAATCCCGAATTGTGGCCGAGGCCCTGGACCCGGACCCAGTTGGCCCCTGCCTTAAGACGTCTCTGATTGCAAACTGGGTCGTGACCGATTGTCGTCATGAGTTCGAGTCTTTATAGCGGTGTCGTCGAGTGTTCATTAACGTCACACTATGAAGTAACTCGATGTCTTTTAACGACAGAACACGTAATTTAGGACTCACCTGACCTGACGTCACCTGAATTGGTACGCCTCTTCAAAATTACTACATGACAACAGGAGGACTTATAGCCTCAACATTTTTAACGTTCATCTTTTTTCCCTACAAGTGGGATCCTCAGTGCATTAGGACTCGAACTCATAACATGCTAGCAATGAATTCATGACCATAACGAGTAGTCTACTGAGCCCACTGTAGAGGTGTGGAATTATGGAGAAACAGGCAGTTTTTTTTAGGGTCGTCGTCACATGTAGTTCAAAATTACGTGGCTTGTCATCTATAGCCTTTACGTTGTTACAAAGTGTGACATTAATAAAACAATCCATGTTCAAATATTGGTTGTTGTTTTTTTTGTGCGACCACTGCACCTGAGTGGTGGTGAACTTGCGGCTGACATTATCGAAGCATTGTTTAGAGTCCATGTAGAAGGGCTGATGTACGTTAAATCTATCGTGGCTCAATGTCCCCACTTTGGCTTAGGGTGGTAGTTAGGAGAAAGATTTGCCGGCTCATGAGTCGTTCTTGTTTCTTAACCAGGGCTCAAAATTACGAGGTCCGTTGACAATAGTCTTCGTGATGCTTTTTTTATAATCAATCACTGCTTGCTCTTGTTCGTCTCCAAACTGTCTGGCAAAGATTCTGTTGACCGCCCAAATTGAGCATCGCCTCTGTTGGATGAGTGAGTATTGACGTCGCCCTCTAAATCAATACAAAAACTGTTGGCGACGACCCTTGTACTCTAAAATCTCGGTTAAGTGACGAGGACGAAACCTGAGCTAACACTCTCCTCTCCAAATGGCCAACCACACCAACGTGAGGATTTTGATTTGTAGTGGTATCTAAATTTTCCAGTAACAGCCACCACGCAATGACGATCATTTTGGCGTGATGGCTAAGATACTCGTTTTTGGATCGAAAGGTGCCCGATTCGAATCTTCCAACAGATTTATTGCAAATTTAACGCACATCAGCCCCTCTATACGGCGGGTCTTCGGTGGCACCAGGACTCGAACTCGAGACACGCCGAGTTTGTGACCCTAACCACTAGGCACAACAGAAGCCACCACCCGCCTTCAACTGAACTCAAGGCCTTTTGTGAATGAAGAGTGAGTGAGAGTTATATTACCCCCTCTCCAAACTACCTCAGAATGCCAATGGGAAGACATTACCCTATATACCAGCCCCTGAACATAGCAGAGCTTCAGTGCCACTACGGCTCGGAAGACGAGGCGGTTACAAGTCCGTGACCTGATCACAAGGCTACAACGGCCACCGCCTCAGTTGGAGACCTGTTCATTATGTTTTGCTCAACAAATTTTAATTACGTAAGCTCGAGCTCCTCCAACTCGTATGGATGGATGGGTATGTTGGATTGCGATACTGTGATATGTCCATGATTTCTTCGTCGGGGAAACAGCGATGGTCATAAAACAGAAAAGAACAAACGAGCATTGCCTGAGCCAATAAGCATTGAACAGTACCTGGTAGGATAAGTGCTTGCTTGAATATATAACGGATTTGATTTGATTTTCATTAACGTCGCAATCTGAAACAAACGAGAAATCGTGGCATTTGGCGACATCTTTTGATTTGACAAAATTGGACGACGGAATAATATATGTAGGTACTCTTTGTGGTTACATTTATTTTTTTTATGAAATTTTTTTGGTGATAATTTGATATCGGAGTGCTGCGTGCCAACTTCTTGTTTATGTTCGCCAAGAGAGGCGATAACATTATAGTTATGGTTACCCTGATGTTGGAAGTGCTGAGACACTGAAAGGGAAAGGGAAAATTTCCTAGGCGAAAAGCTATACACTTGAAGAAGCCCGTGCAACGCCGGGCCAAGCAGCTAGTATTATACTTGATTTTTACTGTTTTTTCTGTGGCAACCCTATTAATTTCAGACGATTTTAATTCGATTTCTTTAAAAAAAAAAGAACCATTTTCATTGCAATCATTCTTCAAGCTACTGCTTCAGTCTTCTGTTGTATTTTGTATTATTTTCGAATATGGATATTTCTAATATCATGGATGAGTGCCAGGATATATTTCTTACAGAATATGAGGGTTGTACTTTTAATTATTGCTGCAAATTACGTATTTCCACTTAATTTTACTTATAAATAATGCATTTTTAAGCGTTCCTTGTACAATAAAATTCATTGAAGAAACTCGCAGTTTTTGGAATATTGCGAGTTATCTATAATTATTCATTCATATTCTTTACTGGTTTATTCTAATGTATAATAAGTAATTATTTTATGTATAGCATAATATAATTATATATAATATTTATTATTGTATATAATATTTATTATTATACTAGCTGGTATATATACTCGTTCTTTCGCACGGGTGAACTGAAAAGTTAAACAACACAGATTGAAGGATAAAGAAGTTTTTAATGAGTTAATTTTAAGTGAATTGCAAATTAAACAAAAAAAAAGCTTTTCACATATCTCAGCTGAAGAAAAAAAAGGAAAGAAAAAAATACCTTTGTTAAATTTTAAGTCTGTAGATCTAATAGCTGATAAAAAGGATTTTTTTTATATTTATAACTCCCCGTAACACTCTTGAGGATTGATTTTTGAAAATACCTCCCTAAGCTGATGTCTGCTCAGCAAAAGTAACACATTGTTAAAAGTTTTGTGACCCTTAAAATATTGTAAATAATTTATAACTGAAAATGTCATACATTAATATAACTTTCTGTTGAATTTATTTTAAGTTAAAATTGTAATACTCGCAAGAAACGCCGTTTCCTAAATAACAATGGCGATTCAATGGAAAAAATAGCGAAATGTTGACAATAGAGTCAAGTTGGCAAATGTCTAGCTATTTTCATAGCTCAAACTTTATTAGAGCTTTGTAAGACCCACCGTGTAGGGGAGCGATGCACGTTAATGATTTATCTACCGCATTATGATTTACTGCAATTTTTTTTTAGGTCACTACATTGAAAATTAAGGGACATACATAAACAAAATACTCCACTTAGGGAAATTTAATCGGTTAGAACTAATAAATTAATTATAAATATATTCCACTGTAAAATTAATTATATACATCATTCACTTAAAATAAATAGTCAAATCGTTTTCTAAGGTCTCCATAAACATACAAAAACATAAGACACTTAAATTTTGACATTAACTATTTGGGGGGGGACAAAAATGATAATCTTTGCAATCCGCTG
This sequence comes from Trichonephila clavipes, assembly GCA_019973935.1. Taxonomy (NCBI): domain Eukaryota; kingdom Metazoa; phylum Arthropoda; class Arachnida; order Araneae; family Nephilidae; genus Trichonephila; species Trichonephila clavipes. The sequence goes on from BMAU01015602.1 coordinate 46,756, forward strand.
AAAACGCTGGCAGCTGAAAATGTAATATCTGCTACAAAACTATTTGCCTTCCCCGCTAAAATACTCATCACAGAACCCGTGCTGTCATATATCTTGGAAGAGTGGATGTCAAAGAATATTCCTGCTAAATTGGTGTGGTGTGGTAGTTAGGAGAAGGGGGTGCCAGCTCAGGTGTCGTCCACGTCACTAGACCATGGTTCAAAATTATGTGGTCCGTCGCCAAAAGCCCTCATGTAGCTGAACAGTGCGACGTTAATATTCACTCACTGAAAAAAATACAGTACAGTAGTTATAACTATTTTTATACTTAAAAATGCAATATCTGCCTATTCAATTAAAATTATAGCATTATAATTAATTACTAACCACACAGACAAATTTTGAAAATTTGTCCAAATGATGTAGTGTGAAAGAGAAAGTTTATTCAGACAGACAACAAATGTGTCTTATATGCATATAGATTTGTTTGAATTCTTGTGTATTATTACTTTTGTAAGCTTCATGACATACTTTATGTTGTACCAGTATTTTAAAGCTGACTGAGCCACAGCAACATTTAGCTGGGTATAGCTAGTTATAACATAAAATTTAATCTTAAAAAGTTATCAAAAATAAAAGACGACTCAATATTTTAAATAAATCAGTATAAACATTTTCATACAAACACAATATATATATTGTAAAATATTTATTTTGCTATTTGCATTTCAGACAGACATCAAACAAAATTTTAAAAATTGTCAAAAACAGATAAAAAAACATATTTAAGAAAAATGCCACTGATTAATTTTGCCAAAGACATCGCAATGTGCAAAAAAATATTTGCAGTACATAATAACCAAAAAAAAATGTAAGTACTAAAATATAAAAAACAGAACAAAAATTATATATTGAATTAATTAAGGATTACTGGAGGGAAAGATAAAACAGGCTAAGACAATACTCATAATATTAGTTTCATATTGGTTGGCTACTCATTTTTGGCATGATTTTGAAATCACGCCAAATTGGTATGTTGCGGCCAGTCTAATGTTATAGTAATGTACAGAATTAGAGGTACTTATGTATTATCGCAAACTATGGGTGACATTATACAAAATGAAGCGCATGATTGCTAATCAACTCACACAAAGTTGGAATTGCCAAAGTGGCGAGTTGTCTTGAACGTTGGCGATTGCGCAAATTATCCACAGTATATATATCTCGAGCATAAAAATAAATTGAAAAATTAAGTACAATACTAACATTAACCGACATAAAAAGAACTGAACTAACTTTATCAATGCAAAAGCATAATTTGAAAAAATAAGGAACTTACATATAACCGCAACCTATTGGCGATATATGAAACGAAGCACGACTCAAAATTCAACATATATATATGACATGTAAAATCGGGGTTGCCAACTTATCAAGTTGTTTTGAATGTTGGCGATTGTCAGGATAGTACATAAGTTCCAAAAATAATTTATCTTACGACTACCGGCTTCCTCAACAGGTATTTAAGCCATTTGTCTGTTTTGCTCATTCTCTGATGCCTATTCCAGTTTGATATGTAATTACTACCAACACTGCTTTTGCTTGGGCAGTATGATTTTCTGCATGGCAATTTTATGCACTGAAGCCAATAGGTTAACCCTTAAAGGTTAAAATAAAGACACATGAAATTGCAAAGAACCATATTATTCGATCAAGTGTGGTATAGGGGGGCTACTTGGCGCAGTCCTTTATTTTGGTTACTAAAAGTGGTCTCCAAGGTACTTTTTTCGGTATTATTTATTTTAGAATGAATTCGATATCTCACCATGACATTTAGATAAAAATCGAAAAATCCGAAGAAAAATCGCCAAATCCAAAGTGCCCCCCTCCCTATACTACATTTGAACCGAACTGAAATATAACCCTTATCAATGAGAAGTTTTAGTTTGTCAAAATTATAATCTTCGCATTCTAAAGAAATAAATAAGTTGTAGTTTGCAAGCAAAAATCACATAAACACATAAACATGCCAAAACAACAAAACAAAATTTTAGTTGTTGAAAGAATAATCCTTAAAAAATTATTTATTCCAAAAATAACCTAATTAAATATCAAAGAATAGAAAAATTGAATAAATATTCCAACCGATAAACATAGCTACAGTAAAAATATGTAACAAAAACAAAATTTTAGTTAGTTGAAACGTCATAACATGAAAAATCACTTAAAAAAAAAATTTCTATTTATGAACGTCAAACCTATTTAAAATAATACGTGTAATTAATTTGGGTGTCTGGAATATCAAAAGACAACAAATGCGTCTTAAAAATTGATATAATATTTAAATACATTCGCATGCACCGATTCACGAAAACATAGAAAATAAACAAATGATTAAAAATTCAGAACAAAAAAATACAGCTTGTTAAAAACAATCTTGAAAAACTTATGACCCCTGTGGAAGATCCTGCCATAGTCTTTATCTGCGCAGTTAATTCTCCTGTATTGTGCAGTTGCCTTCCCAGCGCGTCCAGACAACGTGGCTACATATATGACGTCATAACACTGAAAAATTGATAGCTTAAAAATTAAAAATTTCTAAAATTTTGGAAGATGATTATGAACGTCAAACCTCGACAATAAATTAAGATCAGCACTGAGACTGAATCGATTCATTGAAGATTTCGTGTAAGGTCGGCAAAATTTTGCCTGTGATGTGGGGTCGTGTACCAGCGGAGTCGGCTCCTCAAGCCAACTTTCAGTCGTTATTTGGGTGTCTGGATCTCGAGTTGGTGCCGAAGTGGAACAGACAATTTGTGTTCCTGGGACTGACCCTCCGCGACAACAAATGCGTCTTATATATATAGAGATAGTACTGCCGCCGGTTATAATATTTATTTATATCAAATATATTTATTACGGCGCTCGTACTCATGCTTTTATATATAAATATTTATTATTAAATTTTAATCAATATCTATGATTTATATATATATATGTATATATTTATTATTATATATAATATTTATTATTATATATAATATCTATATTTATATATATATTTATTATTATATATAATATTTACTATTATATATAATATCTATATTTATATATATATTTATTATTATATATAATATTTATTATATTATATTGATATTCATTATTGATTAATATTGGTTATTTTCAATCTATTCCTATATTCATTATTTGAAATATATTTCAAAGCAGTTTTTAACATTATTTTCCTGACGATTCGATACAGCGAGGCCACCATCTTGGATTCCATATCACTCGACAACAAGCCTGCTTGGTACTTAGCTCTCCAATATTACATTAGTTCCTTTGACAGTATATCATACCAATAAAAAATTTCTTTTGTTGTGTTTTTTATTCAATTGAAGCGGAGCTGGACTTCGATTTAACGAATCCATCGGGACCGAACGTTTTTTCGTTAATTCGTGCTTATTCGTTATATTGGGGTTCAAATAAAATACAAATTTTTCACTTTATTTAAATTCTATAAGCAACTAAACAAAAAATATCTGTAGTTGGAAGTTATACATTTTTTATTCAACAGACAGAGAAAGAGAGAGAGCGCGCGGAAAGAATTATTATGTGTACCAGTTAATTAGAAATTTTAAAATACTGATAAATATATAGATGCGTTAAAATCTTTTAACTGAATTCCACTCAAAAATGTTCTTTTTCGACTCTATGTTGAGAAGAAAATATTACATCATTTACATTCTGCTGTATAAAAGAAAGGTATAGGTTTTCCCACTTTGTAAAAGAAAAAAAATGTAACAGTTATGATAAGAGTTTCACTATCAATTTCTGCAATAGAGTCGCTATTCATTGGCTCCGACAAATCAACAATTTCCTTAACTTTCGTTGCACAGGTAGGCATCAAATGTATCATAATCGTTAACATTTTAAGGTATCCAACAACTTGCGACAACTTATTTTTGAAAGAATGGAGATATGGGGGGGGGGTGATTTTTAGATTTATTTAGTAAATTTTAAGCAAAAAATCCTAAAATTGAAAACAGAAAAAAAAAAATTATTATTGTTAAAATGGAAAAAAAATGGTGAAAATGTACAAAAAGTTACATATAAATAGGCCCGATCTGTACAAAAATTTTGTGAACAAATTCTCAATTTTTCAACTTTGATGTGCTACTTTGTTATTCATGTTTGAAATGACCTTCAGGATAAGAGATATTTTAATTTTTACAAAAACTAGAGCACTTTATCTTAGTGAATATATGAAATTGCTTTAAAAAACAGGGATTATATTCCCATAAATGACTGTAAAGTTTGAAATAAAACAGTGATTGATAAATCCGAAGGTCAAAACACTTTAACCGTTATACAGAACATGCACAAAAAATTTCAGCAAATTATTTTAAAAAACGCATTTCGAGTAAAACTCATTTTAAAAAGTTTGACATCTTGTGTAAAGTTTTGGCCTCTGCTTTTACTGAAACTCTTGTAGTTTTTGTTCTAGTGAATGGAAAATAAAAAACGTGGTATTTTTATTAAGCCAATAAGATAGTCTATAAAATAAAATCATAAAAAAATTTGTCAATTTTTGAAAAAAATCGCGATTTTAGGGTAGTCGGATACCTTAAAATATCCCATGCGTTGGGGATTAGGATGAGATAAGAGAGGAATTTCCAGTCCTTCTCAAGACTCAAACGATAGGTTACACTCATGACTCATCTTCAATAATGGACTAATAATGGTCACCTTTTACGATTGAAATTTGCTGCTCACAAGATAAGTATTTTCAGCGTCGGACAAAAAGAATACTCCATTTTTAAAAAAATCCAGTTTTTTCTAATACAAACCAATGAAACAAATGTCCAGCTGCTGAAATAATTCGTTAATTTGCGATTTATTATTCGTTAAATGGGTTTTTTTTGCCCTTATTTTAATCAGGGAAAGAGAAAAATTCGTTAAATAGGGGTCCGTCTTTTTGAATAATGTAGAAAGAAGTCGTTGGTGAATAAATCTGTTGTTTTCAAAACTTCGAATAAAATAATGAAACAGGTTGTTGTTTGAAGGTGTAAAGTGCGATGCCAGACTTCGTTATCTGATTTATATATTCTCTTTTATTCTATTCTGAAGTATTATTTTTTAAAACTTGCGTTTACTTTATGGAATTTGATAAATGTTATGCGATTAAAATTATGGAAAAAAATTCTGATAAAAATTGTTAGCGTCCTTTTATAGATTCCGTGAAGTATTTTACAGTGAATTATATATATATATATTTTTACAACGTATATTATTCCCATTTTTGCTTTTGAACGGAGAAAAATGTTTATGAATCTAAAAATTTCGAGTTTTCTTTCCAACTTTCTCTCCCATGTATATAGTGTGATTTAAAAAACATTTGATAATATTTTTTTATAAATAAGCGGGGGGAAAGTAACATAATAAAATTATGTAAGACAATCTTTATCTCGGCTAGTAGCTAATAACCCTCGAGATATAAACATTCACAACATAGAGATAATTTCAGAAACTTATCCAATTCATTTTCGATATTGTACCTCATCCGGAAAGCAACCATTTTCTTTTGAGAAATCCGATTGGGAATTTCAAAAAAAAAAGTGGACCGATTTATTCGATCGACCGTTCCGCCTTATGATTTATGCATTCTCAATTCCCTTTGAAACAGTTGGGGAAGGAAGGATGTTAAGAGAGACGGATAGAACATTTTTTAAAACTCAATGAGGTGATAGGCCTAAATTTCTTCCCCGAAGCAGCCTTTTATCTTCTGTTGCCACTTCGTTATCGAACAAATATTTATCCTGCGGGACTTTCATCTCGCGAAGGTTTCCATGAATTTTGGCTTTTCTTCAAGAATTACAAGTGTATTTAACCCATTGACTACCGATTACGAGATATCTGTTATTAAGGGTGTGTACTAAAACTCCCAGCTACGAAATATCTCGTAATGTGGGCTGAAATTTTAGATTGATTTCATATCTCCATTTGAGTTAGGAATTATTAGAAAGGATAAATGAAAAATTTATACAGTACAAAAATCATATTATCTATCAATTTTTACTATTAAAACTATAACTTAGACGATTAGATTATAACATAATGATAATAGATTTAGGAATGCATACCAAACTTTAAAAAAATAATTTTTATTGTTGCTGTGTAGGATGAGCTTTTTAAAGCAAAGATCAACGCAAAGTGTTGGGTTGTTGGGACACAAACTGTGTGTAAGGACAAACATACCTTTCTTCTTACGTATTTTTTTTTGCTTGCTTTGTACACATTTGACACGGCTTTGTAGGAATTCTTTTTTTTTCTGTGGGAGTAAGATGTTTTAAGTAATGAAAATCAGCTGTATTTGTGTTTTAGTTGCTGCTTTCTTCTACATTGCTGCCGTCGCCATCAAGTAAAGGCATAACAACTGATTCCTTAAATTGACGCATCCTCATCTTTTTATTCCCTCGATTTATTTGTTTGTAGCTTAGCCAAAATTGGCTCTTGCGCCCCAACATTTTTTTTCACTCACTTACTAACTCATTCTTTCTTTGTAGAACATGTATGCATTCTGCTGGAAGATTTTGAAGTAAGATAAAGAGATTTTCTTGCACCAATGGATGGTTTTCTTGAGGCCTGCTAATTATTACTTGTCAATTCGTTTTTATTACTTACAACTCCTTATAATACCATCACCTTGTTATAGGTTTTCACCATTGACTCCAGGTACAAATTATCTCGTAGTGTTTTTTTTTTCAAAAAAAAAATACCGTAAATGCCATTAGAGTGAAATAGCAGCACCCTCATATGATTATATTTTGTAAAATATTATGTTTTCTTTAAAATAAAATCCAGGCACCTAGGGCAAGACGATCTAAATTTACCTGGATAAGATATTCACAGTTGTACTTGATAAAGTTACTTTCAGAATCTGTCACCCATCCAGTATAGTGATTATCGACGCTGACTGCTGTGCTGTAGGGCCTAGGTTCGGATTCCGGAGAAGGTATGGATGTTTGTAAATGTGTAGTGCCTTTGCGGCATGGTGGTACACTAAACAACCGTCGAGCAGCAAGTTCTCTTGTGAGATGGGTGGGAGGGCTGGGAGGCCCCTGACCATCCCTATGATGGTCTCCCTCAAATTTGGGGTGGAACCGATCTAAAATGTACAGTCACCATAATGGTGCTCAAAACCACGGTAACGAAAGGTGTGCCTCTCTAGCCCTTTGTCGCAATGAATTTCGTAGGCCTAGATCTAACATCGTCAGACAGGTGGCATTAGTAACATCAACAACTTTCAAAATCATAGATATGAAAATAAATAAAAATTGCATCTTGTTCATCTTTTTTGGAACAGCGGTCAAATAGTGATGTCGTAAACCTGTTGAACAGAATCGATTGGACTTTTCAAAGATTGATTGATTGATTGACACTGCTTTTCCTGCTGAGCTGGCACCCCCTCTCTAACTACCACACCACACCAACGGGAGGACGTTTCAGCTCTCGACAGATTTAACGTGCATCGCTGCCCCCACGTCTGGACTTTTGACTGTTCCTGCTCACAAGCGACCCAGAGGTGACTGAAATAGTATGTGCTGGACTGAACGGACTCGTGGCCGACGTGTCATGGATTCGAGCCTAGTGCTGCAGAAGACCCACCGTGTGTAAGGGGGAGGAAGCGACGCACATTAAATTTGTTGCTCACACATCATCCTGAGGTGTGGTGTGGAAATTAGGAGAGGATGGGGTGCCATCTCAGATGCATTGGCGTTACGGAGAATATTAGGGCTCCCTGCAAAATCAGCTTTTGTGCCCCAAGCCCATATACGTACTTAGCCTCAGTCAAGCTTTGGGCCCCCGCAATGTGGGGGTTGCGGGAGTGTACGCTACGCCACTGCTCATGTGTCGTTTTCGTCACTTGATCATGGATCAAAATCACGATATCCGTCGCCAATACTCCTTGAGCAGCTGAATAGTGCGACATTAATATTCACTCACTCATTCGCTCGAATCTCCGGATCGAATGTTCTCCATTAGTTTAATTTTGTTCACACATATTATAAAACTCATCGAGGTTGAAAGTCATCATGTTGGCATAGAAGTTTGGAAAATTGGTGCCGGTTCAGATTATTCCTTGACGGTGGTTTAAATTTGAGGTTTACTGATGACGATATTAGCACGGATCAAGAAGGCAAAGCCGCACAGATCAAAAAGAGAAAATCAGTTTTTTTCGGAAGAGAAAATTAACTATAATCATACACAAATGGATCCTTTATACGGCGGCACATCAAAGAGATTTATGAAAAATGCTTTCCTTTTACCACTTCAAAAAAGACTTTTTTTAATGAAAATGGTGAGAAAGAGAGAGGCAAAAATGTCCTCTTCACAAGAACAATTTTATTTATGATACTGTTTTGATTCGATGTCGGCTATATTTTGTTTCAATTTAATAGATCGTGGTTGAAAGCATCTTGGGGTATAGATTGGCAATATCTAGAGATCCCCGGAAGCCAGAATCCTTTGATAATAGATAAGAAGTAAAAAAAAAAAATATCCATATTTATTCGGGTATATCAAAGACGTACTTGCCCTTCGGTCATTTTAGACTAGCAGGGTAGAAAATTCCACATGAATATTCAACGACATTTCTCCGTGCACTTCAACCATAAGCGACTACTGAGAGTTTAGTTTACTTTTATGCAAAAGAAAAAAATCTAATGTTAGAGGACGAAAAAAAATTTTATTTGCTAAACCTTTAAGAGCTCTTTCAAAATCGGTGTTCTTTTTTGTGAACTTGACTCGTTTATAGAGATAAAATATCTTATTAGAAATGCATCGATGCTCAAGAAAGAACTTCATCTATATTAGAAGACATGTTTAAACTAATCAAGCAAATAATTATTTTTGCATGCAAAGAAAAAAAATTATAAAAGATGTACGCATCTATAATATTTTTAATCTAATCTAAAATTTATTTAAATAAACGCATCTAATAGTTAGACGAGGAGGATTTCATTGCGCGTGAAGATGTGATTTTAAGGCTACACACACACACAAGTACCCTACAAATCTCAAATATACCATTTTTTTTTTTTTTTTTTTTGCATTTTCTTATGGCCCATAGCATTGCGCAGATTGTCACCAAATTTCAGATATGATAACATATTAGTTCTTCAGATATTTGAAGTTTTCTGAGCTTAGGTTTTGGTTTCGGTTTAATTTTAAAGCCTTTTTTTCACTTTTAAATTGAAGTCATTAAAAATAATTTTAGAGTACAATGAACTCTTTCAGAGTGAAATGGTTATTAATTTCAATTTTCGTTACTAAAACCCTTTTTGCTTGATTATGTTCTGAGTTCTGTTACTTTCAGATTGATTTCAAGGTCAATTTTTGTTTTCAAAAAATAGTTTATATAACTTGGAAGCTTTATCATAACTTTTTTCAAGTTGAGAAAATGCCATAGCCAAAGCGTTCTCATGTTGCTATGAGAAACAATACTTCAAAAGGATGAAATGCTATTGAAAACAGAAAATCTAAGAACGCCCTAAATTGATACTGCAATTAGACCTCCAAATACAAGTTCTAGGGTTTGGGGCGAGGCACTTAAAAGAAAGATGAATTCTAAGTATCTGCGACGCATACAAAGAAGGATACTTTTACGGGTCGTATGTGGTTATCGCACAATAAGTTACGACTCAGTTTATGCAATTTCTGGCTTCCCTCCAATCGACATTACTATTCTTCATGATATTGCTTTTAGGGAAAATTTCTCTTGCTTCTTCCATCTCTAATTATGATTGTATTCTGTCTCCATTTTTTATCCCTCATCCTTCAGAGAGGAATGTCATCAATATTGTTCAATTTAGTGAAAAGAGCACAGAAGATTTCCCTGTTATTTGCTATACTGGTGGCAGTAAAATTGATGGAAGAGTTGGTTTCGCATTTGTTGTGTTCAGGAGTGGTGTTGAATCCGAGAACTGTCAATTAAAAATTCGTGATGAATGCACAGTTTTTGTAGCTGAACTTTTGTTTAAATTTCTCCGTTAAATGGATCACTGAGCAAAAAATAGTGTCATCTCAAAATATCTCATCTGTACTGACTCTCCTCTTTCTCCTTGGATTCTCTTAAATGTATTTCTTCATCTAACAACATAATCGTCGAGATCCAAAAGCAACTTAAAAGCCTAAGAGATAAAATCATCTCAATAGATTTTGCATTTGTTCGTGGACACACGGGCGTTCTTTGGAATGAGCGAACCGATTGGCTTGCAAAAGCTGCAACCAAGCGCAAAATTAACATTGACGTTAATATTCTTAAATCGTTTTACAAGAAGATCACGAAAGAAAAAATGGCGAAGTCTTGGAACCAAGAATATCTCATTTCTAATAAAGGAAGCATAACAAAGAAATTTTTCCCATCGTTAATAAGAGACTATCATGTCTTCATTTTTACACTAACTACATATTAACCCAATTTCTCACTGGTTATGGTAATTTCAAAAGCTACTTGAACAAATTTAATTTAGTTCCTTTATCTTCCTGTGACTGTAATATTGCTGGCGAGGAAAATGTATAGAACATGTAATCCTTCTGTGTTCCAAGTATGTCAGAGAGCGAAAGATCATAAGACTGGCGTTCAAGAGACTTAACATTAATTGGCCACGGAATTTTCACCAACTTCTTTCCACCAGCAGGGCTTTCAAAAATTTCTGTGAATTTGTTGTAACTGTTTGTAATTCTTCTTAACATCATTTTATTTTTTAATTTTTTGTTTCCCTTGAATGTGTGTTTAATACTTACTTCTGAAAGCCCCGTGTGATACTTTGTGGTGCACGGGGATTTTATAAGTGTTTTCAATAAAAAAAATTACAAGTATTCTGAATAGAAATATTGCAGATAAAACTGAATATTTCCATCGTGTGCCAAACTCCATTATAGTAAACATACTGTAATGCTATGTCATAGTATTTTAAAGTCCTGCAACAAATACTCAAAGTTGCTAGACTACCCCAATTTAAAATTGAAAAAAAAATTTAACTGTATGTACAAACCTGGTGATTTTTAGCTTAAGTTAGTAACAATATTATTGTGTATATAAATGATTTGAGTTTCAAAACATTTGAATACAACATCCAAGAAACATAAATCACTTAAAATGGCTTTAAAATTTTAAAAATTCAGCACATTTTATAAAAATTTGAAAAAACTTCGGAAATTCCCAATTTTTTTAAAATTGTAAAATAATGGCTGGTCAAATTGACTTTTTACTTACAGAGAATCAGCGTAATATAATATAACCTAAATTTAAAACATAAAATATTTTTAGTGTAACTGTCTCCAAAAATTTTTTTTTGAAAAAGTGTACTGTGTAGCATTAACGTAGCACACTGTAAGGCAAATTGAGAGTTATTGGCGGCGGATCTCATTAGTTTGAATCTTGGTCGAAGACGACACTTGAGCACGGCGGCGTAACAGAGAACGCTTGAGCCCCATCCCCCTGCAAAGTCAGGTTTTTGGCCCCCAAAATGGATTTTACAAAGGGTAGGTACTTTTCGGCAGTCAGGCTTTGGACCCTAAAACCCAGCCCCCCTCCAGCAATGAGGAGGTTGCGGGGGTGGAGGTGTATATTACTCCACTACTTGAGCGAACACACCCATCTGGAAACTTCTAAACCCCACCAACGGGAGGACTTTGAGTGGCCGCTCGAGGCAGTGGTTATAGAAAAGAATATGGCCACGGAATCCTAACGGTCAAGGTAACGGTTTCGCATCTAGTGTGTCATGACTTTGAGTCTAGTACCGAGAAGATTCGCCGTACAGAGGGGAATGATGCACATTAAATGTGTCGAGGCTCAAACGTCCTCCCTTGGTATGGTGAGGAAGTTTGGAGAGGGGATACCAGTTCTGGTCTCTTTACTTGACCATAGTTCAAAATGGCGAGGTCCGTTTCCAAAAGATCTTGAGTAGCTGAATAGTGAGACGTTAATATTTAAGCACTCTCTCATACTCAAGAATTCGTGGCTGGTGTGTCGCTAGTTCTGCTGTCATTTAAGACCCGCCGAATAGATGGGCTGATACATGTTAAATCTAAAGAGGCTCGAAGTCCTCTCGTATACGTGATATGATAGTTTGAAGAAGGATAGAGTGCCAGCTCAGGTGTCATTCTCGTCATTTGACCTTGGTTCAGAATTGCAAGATATGTCGCCAAATCTTGCTGTATTCTCTATGTAGGGGGTCTTGCTTTAAAGTACGCCCTTAATAAACACTCGGAAGCAATATAAAAACTTAATTTTGGGATAGTAACCTTTGTCGCACCATATTATTATTTTTCTGTCTTCCATTTCATTATTCCGAAATCGTCTCTTTCACCTATAAGCCCTTCAATCAGTTACTCACTCGCTACATTTCATTATTATTGTGAAATGTCCTTCAAAAGCAAAATCAGAACTGAATTAGAGAGTTCGATTAACGTCGGACAATAAAGCAACTCGATGGCTATTAGCGACGGACCTCGTCGCTTTGAACTTTCGTCACGTGACGAGGACGACACCTGAGTTGGCCCTTGCATCTCCTAACTACCGCACCACATCAACGGGAGAACTTAAACTCATGACAGATTTAACGTGCACCAGTCACCTCTACATGGAGTGTCTTCAATGATTCCAGGACTCGAACCCGTGACACACTCCTCATGCTTACTAGTACAAAAAATTGTCTGCAATTTTTTACACTGACTTTTAAGATTGTTTGTAGAAACTAAACTACAAAAAATAATAATAAATTATTAACAAAGAAACTGTAAACTGACATAGAAAACGAATCACGTTTGAAACTTTGAGTTAATCGGAGAAGAATTTTCACCTCTCCTCTGCGAAAGGAATAAAAGTATTTTCTGAGTGATATTTCAAAGAAAATAAAAAAAACTTTAAATAAAACGAACCTTAGATATACATTCGGAATACTTTCAATTCGTATCCAAGGAGAGAAAAGAATCCCTGAAGTATACCCCCCCCACACACACGGCCTCAGTGTCAACTCGAATCACGACAACGCAAATGATATTCGACATTTTCGAATATCGAGTAAGAGTCCAAAGATGTATTCAGAGAGGAGTAAAGTTAGAATTTTCAAATAGAACGAAGTATATCTGGAAGAAAGGTGAGATAAAAAAAGTTCTTTTTGTCTTCCCCTTGGAATGCACGTACAAAACATAGTACAGTAACTATGTTTCCATTAAGGTATCTTCGGAATAAGTTTTTAAAAAATACCTCTTACTTAAACATTATAAATGCTTTTTATATCAATCAATACCAATAAATACTAATATTTTCCGTAAAATCCGGCGTATAACTCGCATCTGTACTTTCAAGCTGCATTTTTTAATTTTGAGGTATCCCTTTTTGTACGAAGGCACGTGCAATGTACGTTAACAATGCCATTATGTTTTAAAGCCATTTGTTCCATGTATTATCCAAAAATTTTGAAAAAATAGTAAATTTCTAGAAAAATAACCCTTTTAGTTCATAATGTATGACATTTCTTTTAAATAAACAGTATTCGGATCTTTGGACAAGTCTAAGTTTTTTTATGCACATCTCTCTCTCTCTCTTTTTTGAAGCTATCATTTTTATACCCCACGTATAACCGTGCACCCGTAAATTTCGATCTTATTTTTTTTGTTAAAAGTGCGTGGTATATGCCGGATTTTGATAACTAAAAATATTTTTTTTAAATTATCTAGATTTTACAAAAATCCCAATTATAAGTGAAATTTTAGCAACATTTTTGAGAAACTTCAAAGCAATTAGAGGAAAAAAGTAATAAACTTATATCAGTAAAAGTATCACTAAAACAAACTAGTCGCTTTTATCTAGAGAATATACTAAAATTTTAATGTTTTATTAAATTTATAAAATCATTATATATAAATAACAGGCCATAACTCAAAAAGTATTCATACAATCAGAAATATTTTAGTACATTCTCTAGAAGATAATATAAATATGAGGTTCAAGAACTTTTATAGGAATAACATGTATAACATTTTAAATTATTAGACTCTCATGATAGATTTTTATTAAAATTTAAATTTAAATGCAGACTTCCGGTTTTTTAATGTTTTGAAATTGATTGTAATTTGACCTCTAGGTAGTGTAAAAACAAAACAAAGTACGTTTTGTAAAGCAAAAAGATAGCTCAACTGAAAAAAACAAAAAATATGTGTTTTGACTGAATTTGGTCATTTCAGCGTGTTCGGATACGTTAAAGCTGGAAAGCCATCAATGTGCAGATTACCTATGTTAGGGGTCGCAACCTATGGTCCACATTCCACATGTGAGATGTGGTACAATTCTCAGGGGCACTCTGCACTACTCAACAAATTTGTGAATTTTTGAATGGAGGGAAGTTGATAAATTTGTAATAGCTCTTATTTGACAAACATCTCCAGAATAACCACAATTACAGAATTATGAAAAAATCTGAAAGATAACTCATTTTTCAAGTCCAAAAGTTTATTTCTCTCGCTTCCTTCCAGTGAGAAATTTTGATTGAAAACATTGACTCTCAGCCCAGAATAAGCCATCCTAAACATTTACAAACAGTGGAAAGACAATAAATGTATTCGACTCTTTAAATTAATTTACAATAAGTTTAATAATCTGTAAATACACCAAAAATAGGAGTGCTTGTCGCCAAAACAATTTGCTATGCTATACAAAGTGTCACCCATCTTTAGATCGCACTAATAAGTGCGCCTAATTTTATATGTTTTACAAATTCTCATTTTCTTTATAATAATAAGGTATTAAACCATTTGATAGATGAGTGATTTGTAGTTTGTTGGATAGTATGAACGTGATTCTTTAGATATCGAAAAATAAGTAAATAACATTGTCAATATTCATAATTGTGTGTAATATGTTAATCCGTTTGATCCCTTATATTGTAGCTTTTTAATTGATTGACGAGTGAAGCGGTCAACTTATGTGTTGATTGTTAGATTGTATTAACTTGATTCTTTAGATAACAAAAAAATAAATAAACAAAATTTAATTTAAGCCGACAGAAGCGTTGCTGTTGTTCCAACAAAGGTCTTATTTTCACTTTAACGAGTGTTTATCAGGTAATGTGTAGATTATCTAGGTCATTAGCTCAGTACCCAAGAAATTTGCTAAATGAAGCCTTTTTCCGCACTTTAACGGACCCCTCTTCCTGTTAATGTGCAGATTATCTAGTTAATCTGCTTGGGTGTAGACATCAAAGGGTTCGTTTTAGTAGTATCTAGTTTTTCTAAACTCTAAGTTTTTCTTTGCATCGGTGGTTCATTTTGTATAAATCTAATTTTTCAATAGTATTTATTCTAATCCATAGTTTCTCAAAGTGGGCGATAACGTCCCCTTGTGGACGTCTGAGGCTTTCAGGGGGCCAGTAAAAGACACAGAGAAAATTAAGGGGCGTTGAGATGGCACGGAGGGGCTTCAGCAGATTAACCAGATAGTTTTTAAAAAACTAAAAAAAACACGCTGTGATTATGTACTAACAAAAGTAATCCTTAATACTGGTTACCTTATGTTGATTGTATGTGTTTAAATCATTTCTATCACGTGTTCGAAAATTCACATATTTTGGTAGTCCTGGAAATGGATGAAAAACTTAGATTACATTAGATTCAGACCTGCATTAAACTGAATGATATAGGAAATTTTAATTTCTGTAGTGGTACGTGTTGTGTGTCTTTGTCTGTGTGCAGTAGGAAAAATGTTTCGTCCGCTGTATTTCATTACGTGTATAATCCAAGAAATATAATTAAATATGTTGCCAGAAATTTTTACGTGTGATTCTTTAAAGGCTGAAACTGACAATTTTTTTTATTTTTTATTTCGAAAGCAATAGTTTATATTGCGAATTACTTCATGTCATCAAAACCTTCTTCCAAAAGCGTCTTTATAACATGTAACTTTATTCCATTCTTCTAAATAAAAAAAAATTCAATAGCGTTTCAATTCCAACAATACCCTATCTAAAACTAAAATATATGTAATTACACATTTAAAAATATTTGTGGCAATAGCTGTTTCATATTCGCAAGTAAAAAAATTTTGGGTTTTTAGAAGAAGAAAAAATTAAAATTAAAAAATATATTCTCTATTAGTAATAGAATTTTTTTTTAAATTCTTGTTTTCACCATGTATTTTGTACGCTCTTATTTCTCTAAAGTGGGAGGGAGTGGTATCGAAATATTCACAAGAAAAGGGGGCGACAGTTAAAAAAAGGTTGGGAATCTGTTCTAATCTATATAATCTAGTAAGTCTAATTAATCCATCAAGCGACACGCAATGCTTCATTTTAAAAGAACTTATTAATAACGCGAGACACAAAAGCAACATACACAATGATACAGAACAGACAGAGCTCTAACAAGTTGTTAATTTAAATAGTGGAAACATATATACGAGAGGGTTAGGATTTTTACCACCGGAATTCATAACAGGCAGTGTGATGGTATCTGAAGGTGGAAGTCTGTCATGAGCAGCAATACTCAACCTCATGTGGCCCACCAAGCCTTTTTAAGTGGCCCGGTCATAGCTAATTGTTCTGAGAAATTTACTTATTTAAGAACATCGTATTAAAAATTTGGTGGAAAATTTTTCGTCAAGAAATGAAATATATAAATTTTGCTTTTTTGTTGTAGGTGTGTCGTATGGGTACGAATTGATATTCTTTTTCAATTTGGAGCGGTTACGGTCAGGGATAACAGACAACAGTGGAGAAGCGATAATTTTATGGGTGTCGTCCACGTCACTTGACCATGGTTCAAAATTACGTGGTCCGTCGCCAAAAGCCCTCGTGTAGCTGAACAGTGCGACGTTAATCTTCACTCACTCACTCACGCGATAATTTTATGAGTGGAACTATTTTTTAATTGTCTTTCATATCTTGCAAGCGAAAAACATTCGAAGAAAATAGATCGTTTTAAGACGATTGGGAGGTTCACTATTTTGGGATGGATCAAGTACTTGTTTGATTTGTCCCGAAAGGGCTGTATTTAAAAAATACCAATAAACAGGAAACATTCAATGACACTTTTCCTCAAAGATCTCGTTCAAGAGGTATAAAAAAAAGGCTTTCATCAATAATCTTTGCTACAACAGCAACAGTGTTTTGTCAGTGGTAATATCACAGCGGGGTAACAAAGACATCCTATGAAGTTTGTTTTATTATTGATGTTTTTTGTTATATTAATGATCCATAAATTGTGCAGACGTGTTTTTTAAATGCTTCTAATTTAGTGTTAGTGACAAAAATAAATATATATATATAAAAAATAATAATTAAAAGAAAGCAAAACACAGGAACTATAATATTTTGATCCATTTTCCACATTTTAAGTTTCCAATGTTATATTGGTCTTGAAGCATTTCTACCCCCCACCTCCCTTTAACCTCCTGTTGCGGCCCGCGTGAAAGAACTGACATATGTATGCGGCCCAACAGAAGAAAAGATTGAGTACCCCTGAACTAGAGTGATGTCGAAGTTCGAGCAAAGGATTCGTGTTCGATCACGCTTGTGTGAAAAGACTGATTATGATACTTTTAGCTTTGTAAGCAGTTCACGATGACGATTGTTAATTAAAAAGCAGCCTTTTCGACTGCTTTTTAAGTTTTCGGTGTGGACATGAATGATTGCAATATTTGCCAATTTATCACCTACACCTTTGTCATGAAATTTTATTTCATTAAAAAGTATAGTCGGAAAAAAAAATTGTTTGGATTAATAAAACATACTGTGCAATTTTTTTAATAGGTTTCTTTTTATTGGAATAAAAATTACTATTCCTTAAATTTCTTTGTAAATTTATGATCACTAAAATTCTATAGAAATATTACTCTTTGAAAGTGAATTCAAAATAACAAGGTACTGAAGAAAATGTACCCCGCAGCCTTTATTCGATTTTTGCGGGTTGGGAAAGTTATCAAAAGGGGAGTAAAAAACTGTTTTTTCTTTCTACACATTTCAAGAATCGACTCACAAATTTTCCATGTGAGTTAATTCTGAATATTTTCGATCGGCAAGCATTTGATTCTCCAGGGCTGTACTATCTAACAAAATATGCATAGGCTATTTGTGATTTGGTTTTTTTTTCAACAGAAAGTTTTTTCCGCTACAAAATATTTTATAAAGTACAAATTCAATATAAATGAAATATCCCAAATGATATATGTATGGTCAGAATCTTGTTTAACTTTTCAGAATTATTCTTGAAAATTCTGTGTCACCTTCAAATTGAAATAAATTTATTCTATTTTTTAAAAAAAAATTTTTTTACCCTAGATTTTTATTTAAATCTGAAATTTGGAAAATAACATCAATAAAACAGTGATGGTAAAAACGGCTCCATAACCATTTTCTTTCATTTTTAATCTGATTTTTTTAAAATTTGGAATCGAAAGAGAAGTTTAAGGGAAGCATTCTTAGCTAACTGCAAAAACCAATTCACTTAAAATCCAATTCTTCCGCCATTTATTAATAAAATATAGCAAATATCTTCCTTAATCAAAGGTTTAGTCATTGTAAATATATTGAACTATTCTGAGATGGGCACAGTAGGCCTTGGCCCTCATGGGCTGTTGCGCCACTGAGTTTAGTTTAGTTTATATTGTATTAGCCGTTACCTTTCAGTTTTTCGCTGGGTATTTCATGATGTATGAGTATATAATACTGTTTATATAAATTATTTTCGATTGTATTGATAAGCATCCTTATAGTCGTCACCTCTTGTTTAAAAAAACCGAACTTGATCTTCTAAAATCAATGTAGAATGATTTTTTTACGCTCCCGTAACCCCCTCTCCCAAATAGAATTTCAGCAAAACTCATTTTTAATGAATCTTGACTCAACCAAAAAAGCATGTTTGTTAAATTTCAAGTCAAAATGTAATAGCGCAAAAACGGAATTTTTTTTTTATTATTGATAAGCCCCGTAATCCTCTTTGAGAGTCAATTTCCGTGAGACCCGTTCTTAGCGAATTTCAATAAAACAAAAGAAACATGAATATCATGGTTCATTACCCCCCGTAGTTCTTGTAGTTCGAAAACGGGATTTTTTACATATATACACTTCAGTAACTCCCTCTTATGAGGAGATTTTCGTTTTAGTTTTCAGATATAAGTTAAGCCACATAAATTATAAAGAAGAATTTTAAATGGTTCTGAGAAGCTATTGCTGGTATTACAATGTTAGGGCAAGATGCCCAGTGTAGTGTGTATGAAATGATAGCTGTGATTCTCAATTAAGGTATCCGACTACGTTCGGAACCGTGATTTTAAGAAAGCGCATAAATGGATAATTTTCATGATATTTACTGTCACTTGGATTAGAATACATGTATAAAATTGTTTTAAGGACATTATGACAAAAAAAAATTTATTTAAATGCAATATTTGGGCAAAAAATTAACTTAGAATAACCTTTATTTAAAACTGTATCCTTTTATAAAAAAAAAAACCTTCTATAATAATAATATTTAGCTTAGATAAAGTAAAGACTCCTCCAAAGAATGTGAACTAGGATTTTTGAAAAATTCACATTATTTTCAGAGTTACTACCCATTGAAATAATTATCGGCATTTTTTTTCTTAAAATTTATCTCCTCTGTTGTAATAAAATGTGGATAAACCCGGTTCTAAGTTTTATATTTCAAAAATTCTAGCTGAGCCTCTGTACAGAAGTCTGAGCTATATACAGGAAAAATATAATTATAGCAGAAACATTTTCCACTAAAGGAGACTATTTTGAAAATGGGTCATTCTATGTCCATTTTTGTCAAAATATTGTACGTAAATAATTTTTTATTGTAGTAATATTCTTAAACCAATTTACGTTTTCTAATCTAAGTGATACTAAATATCATAAATATTATTCATTTATACGCTTTTGCAAAATCACGGTTCCGAAAGTAGTCGGATACCTTAAATATCCATAGGTGGCACTTCTAAATTCTTCAGCCTTGTTAACATTCCAACCATCGGAAAAACAATATTGGCGACTAAAATTTTATGAATCGCAGTGTACAGCGATCGAGGATTTTGACCCAAAATTGTTCTTTGGTTTTGTGGTTTAGACTCCCAAATACCCACAGAGTGAAAGAATGCACGTTGTTCTTTCTTCTGATTCGTTACACTAGTCTTATTATTTCTAAAAATGCATACTATTAAATAAAAATTAAAATCGAAATATCCGAATCAATATTTGGCTTCCTTCGGCGCTCGTGCGTTCTTTTTTGACCGGCGACGCGCTCATGAAAAACTAAATTAAAGTTAGATTTAACGCGGTCTACAGCGCCGCAGGCACTTTTACACAGTAGGATGGGTGAAAAAGAGAGATAATGAATGAGAAAAATGGACAAATCTGAACGCTACCGTACAAGCGGGGAGGGATGGCGTAACCCCAAACCAGGTTGTGCGACGAAGCAGACGCACTACGGATTCGAATAGAGGACGTTAATGAAAAAGTAAAGAAAACATTTGTTTTATATTGCACAGAGCACTTTACTTGTTTAACTCTATAACTACAGTTTACATGATTCATTTCCTGGTGCCACCGTTTTTCACATAGACACATGAGTGCAGTGTTCTGGAGGAAGGGAGGTGAAAATAAGCAAATTCTTTCCAGAAATAGGTACCGTAAAATCCGGCGTATAAAGCGCACCTATGCTTTCAAGCTGCATTTTTGAATTTTTAGGTATTTTCGCCATATAACGCACACCCGCTTTTTTACGAAGAAACCTGAAGTATAATTATGAAATTCTCTTATTTTCTGAAGTCATTTATTCGGGGTAATATCAATGGCTTTTGAAAAAATAGCATACTTCTTGAACTACAACTCTTCAAATTCATAAAGTTTGTCATTTCTCATAAATAAACAATGATTCGATATATATAGAATTCTAATTTCTGCTTTATACTTATATTGTATTGTGCTTTTAAAGCTCTCATTTTCATTCTCGGCGTATAACGCGCACCCGTAAATTTCGATCGAATTTTTGAGGTTAAAAGTGCGCGTTATACGCCGGATTTTACGTTAAAAATCCTTCGCAAACACTCTCAAGGTCATTTTATTGTATTCCAAAGCCTTCGAGTTATTTATATTAATAGCAGAGCAAAAAAAAATCGTGTTTCGAAAAAACGCATATATATGTCCGAGGCACTTAAATCACCGATTGAGCGAGACGGATATATACGACGGTGCAGTTAAGGGGATAATATTTCAACTTTTATTTCTTTACCTGTTAGTTAATAACTAGGGAATAGCAATGGGGAGAATAATAGGGAATATTATAATCACGTGATAAACTGAAGGGAGACAGAGTAATTAGTTTTAGAAATTGCGTAAGTAGATTGTGTGAAAAGTTTGTTGCCAGACAGTCTCTGAGCTCCCGCAGAAATTTATTTCCTTTTATTAATGACGCTTTTAAAAAGACTAGATGTCTCGAGGTGGGGCTGTTCCAATCATACCCTAGATTTAACTTATAAGTTATTCATATTGCCCATCTTGACCTACTATTGTGAGCCCCTGATTACAGCATCTAGAGCTGTAACAGAAATACTGACTTCAAAATCAGGTGCTGCGGATCATCAGATGAGCTGTTAAAGCAACCCCGATAGAAGCAATGCTTTTGAAAACAGAAAATAAACCCCCTAAAGAACATCTTTCAAGAGAGAGCCCTGCTATTATGGGAAAAATTATTACGACTATCCGACGACCTCTCCCTTTTAAGCAAACTCCACTTGGACTCAGGGAGGCGTTTGAAGACTCAACGTGGTTTTATGCAGGGTGTACTGGAACTAAAGGAACAGCTTGATTTAGATATCGTCCCTGAGCCTCTGGTATCATATCTGTACTCAACTATTGATAAAGGTGTTCGAATTTGCACTGAGCTTACCTAGGCAGTTTCCAAAAAAGAGCAAAATACCTCAAGTTTAAGATCGCTTGCTCTGGAAACGATAGACACCATGAATCCTGAACTTGACTAGGTGCATATCTATACTGATGGAAGCCTTTTGAAAGACTCTGACAGTGCTGGAGCAGAAGTGTATCGCAACCTTTTCTTCTTTTATTTTTAAACTGGAAAAATTCACAACCGCTTTTGATGGTGAGGTTACTGCCCTTCAAGTAGCCCTTGGGCAGTTGCATTGTCACCTGAATAGCTTTACTAGGGATGTTGTCTTATGTGATTCAAAAGCGGAAATTTTTCCTGAGAACTCAAATTCTCCTTCTGCCTCCTCGAACATTCTTGTTTATAAAAACTGCTGCAGAATCAGTCTGAGTACTCTAAGCAAATCGTCTTGCAGTGGGTCCCTGGACACTGCGGTGTAACTGGTAATGAGTTTGCGGACCACTTAGCAAAGAAGGGAGCTTCCATTCAACAGATAACAAGGAAAGTTGTCCCTTTTACCAGTGCCAAGCGTATCATTAAGAAAAAGTTGAATGATATATCTTCAAGACAATACGCTGAGAGAAATTCCAATAAGATCTGGTGGAGTAATCTTAATCTTCCCATGTGGCCAAGACGTAAAGCAGTTGCCGAGTTTCGTCTGACCAATGGACACGACTGTCTCCTGAAACATCTACATAAAATTTATGTTGCACAGGCTCCTTTCTGCACGCTCTGCAATTTTCGGGAGGACATGGTTGCTGACCACATTCGCCGCTGCCCAGCCCTATATGGCTCCTCTTTGTGCGCCCTTTATTGGCCAGTTAGTGTCTTATTGGGTTCGGTTACTTTTCTCGCCATTTTTTTTCTTCCTTGCCTTTGTTTATTTTGTCTGTTTTTGTTTCTACCCCGTTGTGGTATAATAGTCCTTTGTAACCCTGCCATTGGAGATTAAAAAAAATTATTATGACAGGATTTTTCTATTTAATTTAAGATTTCATTTTTATTTTTGCGTGCATATTATATGTGCTCGTTTCACCCTTTTTAACATACATTTTATAATACGTTTTTAATATTTTAACAAATAGTTGGTGCAGTTCGTCGAAATTGTCTCTTGCGCTACTAAACCACACTCACACTTATGATAAATCTGTCGAGGCTTCGTGGATCAGATGAGGGGCTGCGGTAGCCCAGTGGTCAAGGTATCGGATCATGGTAGGCATGTCATCAGTTCAAGCCCAGTACCCCTAAAGACCCGCCATGAGGGGGCGATGCACTTTAAATCTGTCCAGAGTTCAAACATCCTCCTGTTGGTGTGGTGTGATAGTTAGGAGAAGGGGTGCCAGCTCAGGTGTCGTCCTCGTCACTTGACCATGGTTCAAAATTACGAGGTCCGTTACCAAAAAGCCTCGCGTAGCTGAACAGTGTGACGTCAATATTCACTCACTCACTCAGCAGTTCAGATGACGTTATCGTCACTTGACTTTGGTTCAAAATTACGAAGTCCGTCGCCAACAGCAACAGTTGTTTCGCATTGTGACGAAAATTAAAAATCTTATCATGTGTGCCAGTTTGATGAAACTTTATTGTATTGATATTTCAGTTGATGAAAAATGCTTCATGATTCCCTTTCGGAGGAAATACCAAATAAAATGAACTGGAAATAATACTCGGGAAATCTCCTCAAGTCTTTATAGAAGAAAAAAACCCGGGAAAAATCATATGACTTAAAGCGTGATTTTTTTCACTGTGTCGACTCGAATCAAAACAAAATGAATGGTTTCTGAATGTATATGAACTGGGAAAGGGGGGAAAGCATTGAAAGTATAAGAAGCCTCCGGCTAAGAATTTCAAATAGGCACATAAACACTGAAGAAGAAAAAGCTGAGGGGGACGTATCATTTTTGAATGATAAGCATTAAAATATATTTTACCTTAGAAAAGTGTTGAGTTTTTTAAGTACTTCTCAGAATAATAATCTGTGTACTTCTCTCTCTGCACTATTGTACAATATTTTTTCCCAAATAAGTATTCGATTGGCATCCCTTCAACGGAATAGGTGTGGTGACTTTTGCATGCTTGTTGAATTTCACATATAAAGTTTGTAAATAAAACTGACTAAGCAAATTTTCCATTTGGAAGAACTTTTGATTTTCAAGTGCATAACGTGCCAGAAATATCCCCTGTCTGCATTTATGTTTGTAGCTTTCTTGACAGGAGTAGAAAAATAATAAATTTTTTCGTTTAAGTTATTGTTTATACCTTATTCTAGAGTTCAAAAAGTTATGATGCTTATATTTTTAAAATGATCGAAATGTAAAAATTTTTAAAGCTGAATAAATATATGTATGATTATTAAATTTAAGCAATCTAATAAAAGTAATAGTATTTTTTTTCAAAATTTATGTACTTTAATAAGAGGTACGTTAAAATTCTCTTGGTAAATTCTCTTCTTAAAATTCTCTTGGAAAAGTTATGTCATTCTCTTTCTAAAGAAAAAGAAATTTTCTTTCAACTTTTTATTTAAAATTTAATTTTAAAATATAATGTTCTTTGTTAGTTACAACTGTCTGCCAGTGTTCTGGAAGCTTATCTAACCACCTAGAAAAGAAATCCTCTGTCTTGGAGTCAAAGTATTCTTCCACTGCCATGTGGGCACCCTTATAATTTATATATTCATTTCCATCCAGAAAGTTTTGTAGTGACCTGAACAGATCATAGTCAGTTAGTGCAATATCAGGAGAATAAATGGCTGAGGTAAAGGTTCTCAACTTAGCTCTGCATTTTTTTATGAGGTGTTTCTTGCCACGTGGAGTCTAGCGTGAAGAATCACATATTTTCTGTTGGCCAAAGATGGACGTTTATGTTGAATTTCTTTATTCAAAACATCAAGCTGCGAACACAAGCGACCGTTTCATTTTCTTTGAGAAACTCATAGTGTAGTAAAGTGATGTGAAAGCGCTTTGTAAACATAAGTTTTTTTCTAACCACCTATTTATACACTATCCACTTTCATCTCCATTCACCAAGTGGTCCAAAAACGGTTCCCCTTTGTGACGAGTAAGAGTTGAAGAACATATCGAAATTCTGTCCATTAAATTTTTTTCACTTAGTTCGTGTGGCACCCAAACAGAGAGTATGAACACGAAACCATGTAATTTAATTAACCATGTAATTTAAAAGAGTATTCTTATTAATTCAAAGCTTGAAGCCCACTTCTGTGGAAGTTAACGTGGAATTTGTCCTGGTCATACTACGTTGCACTTCGTCATTGACATCTGATGGCTTTCCTGATCTGGGATCATCTTTCAAAGAAAAATCCCCGGAATGAAGTTTTACAAACCATCTTCGGCATGTTCGAGTCGTTACTGCTTCTCCAAACAAGTCACACAAGTTTATTTTTGCCTCCATCGCATTATTCACTTTTCGGAACAACATACAATGCATTCAGTGCACTTTTCCTTCACTCATGTTGGCAGCTTTAGGTGTTTTAAAAAAATTGACTAAAATGTAGATAAAAAATGTGTATAAAGCATCAAAAGTAAAAAAAAAAAAAAAAAAAAAAACTTATCTGTTTAAACCTGTTTCAGTCGGATCCGAATTCTTGCTATGGATTGATAAGGCATATAAGTGCACGTGTTAAAAAACACGACAGAACTTTTTCTTATATAACCAATATTATTACCTTTACCATTGTCCAGTTGTAGATAATTTAGTCCCAAATGCGATTCGCTCATAAGTAATCCAAATCAAATTTCACAACTAGAATTTGAGGTGTTTTTTTTTCTTTTTCATTGGATATTAGAAAAAAATATAAATGCAAAAAGCAATGTAAATAAAAGTTTTTAATGCTTAGTTTTTCAATTCCTTCACTATTATAGCTCACACTCCCTATATAATTATTTATTTATCTTGGTGGAATTTTCAATCCTTAATAAAATACATTTTAAGGCACTCAATTGAGCTGAAATTTTATATGCGTGATTATTTTGGATGACAAAATATAGTAATTTAATTATAATTAATAAAAATTAATTGATTAAAACTAATTATTCAAAGAGTTACAAATACAGCCACGTTGAAATCATTTTTGGCGACTTAGTGACCCTTTTGGCGACTTGTGTCAAAACTTTAAAAGATTCCTTTTTCTCACGTTTTAAAGCATTCAGTTGAACTGAAATTTATAGACACGATTGTTTTGGATGACAATACGATACTTGAATGATAATGAATAAAAATTAATTACCACTTAATGTTGTGATTCTGTCCTATGTATATACATATTTATATTAATTGTAACTATTCAATAAACGGTAGCTAAAATAAAAATTTTCTTTGTTGATCTCAGTAGGAATTGACTTAAGAAAATTTTTTTATATTACTTGTATTCTTTTTGCTGTCATTCTGAAGTTTAAATGTTAAAAGTCGATTTTAATGCTCTCTCAGAGTCACAGAATGCTTACTTTCCGCCACCACAACCAGGGGATGTAATTGAATCTATCTATATTTAAACACCTAACAGGAATGTGATGTGGAAGCTTAGAGAAGATGTAAAAATCGCTTCGTTGTCATCCTCTTCCTTTGACAAAAGCTTGAAATTAAGTCCACCACAAACAGATGTTGCTTTCCAATGCAACGCGATATAAGATTTCTTGTACCTTCTTCATTGAACATAATTGAAATGACCTCCAAAAATACTTCATTTGATAATGAACATTTATTTTCTTTGAAAAAACAAAGTTAAATTAGGATACTATAACTTGCGAGGGGGAGGGGGAGAAATTATCGTTCGTTGCTTTTTATTTTCAATGAAATTCCAAAATTCTGTTCAGAAAATGTTTTTTTATATAATAAAGAAATCGCGCGCGCGAAATTATTTCTTTTTAAAAATAATCCAACTATGCCCGATTTAAGAATATTTATTTCAGATGAATGATTTAACATTTTTATTATTCGGAATAAGATGAAGAATTTAACAGAAACAAAAGATTTTATGGCAACACAAAATAAAGAAACGTTGAAAACAATTACTGAAAAAAAAAAACCATAAAATTTTTTAATATGTTCTGTTTCTTTTTCTTATCCTGCTAAATGATTTTCAGTCATAATATATTTAACAAACTTCAATGTATAATTTGCTTTAAAGACGACACAAAGACAATAAAATTATTCTTTTAAGTCAGGTTGGATTCTGAAATACTCGTAAGCTGTTTCGCGTACCTTGTTAATAAATCCGTGCTATAAGCCATTGAAAGCTCAGTTGTTTTTTCATTCTTTTGGACGTTTAGGAATTTCTATCTATAAAATTTTCAATATACTTCAGATAACACCTTAATAAAATTACTAAAGATATATTTGTTGCTTAAGTTTATCCCATGGATGTTTTGATTTCAACTTCCAAAGCAAACATTCCATTAAAGGATTTGCGAAAAATCACTTCTTCAAATATTAGAAATATATGTGACAAGAAGTATAGAAAACTTTAGAAATATTTTTGAAAGCCAACAAGATTTTAGAAAAAGGAAAAATGTGACTTTAGATAGTTCACTGGTTTCCCGTATCGAAGGATTTCTCGAGGGACAGGGAAATTTTTTTTTTATTGTTTATTACTTTTTTTGAAAAGTCCATTCACAAAACTCCCACATACAATTTTTAAGCAAATATTTATACTTCAAACTCTATTCAACTTGGTATGGAATAACAATTCTCAGATCGATACTCAATATCACTTTTACATCAAAAGAATTTTTTAATAAAGCGTCTCAATGTTATTAACACATATAGATTAAATTCAAAAACAAAATAATCGATTTTACATATATGTTACCCTTAAGGCTATTTTCGGTTATTGTTAAAGAATAGGGCCCAAATTTGGAACATTTTTTCAGATACAATAGAAATGAAAAATTAATATGATATTCTCTGGCTTCACTATCTTTTATAGAGCAGCATTTTCTATCATACTTCCCATTTTTAACCGAGTTGATTCATTTTTTCTGGTATAAAATGTGTTGCGCAATTTTTTATCCTATACCATAATGTTAAATGGGTTTTGCCTTTACGTATTGAAACAAAAAAGAAAGTATTCATGGAATACTTTGAAATTTTCAAAAACACTATATTGTTAACAGAGGTACGAGTTATAATATTGCAAATTTCCATGGAAATTTTGTCATTTTTCTGTCTGAAAATGTGCTTCGCGTTTAGTTAGAGCTCTCGTACTCTTACCAAAGACAGCCTTAAAGTGTGAAATCCGTTGCTTCATAGAATAACTAGGTATTTCATGAAATAACTAGACAAGTCAGTTAAAGTACATAATATTTTTGAATTCTACGCTTTAACTAGGTATTTTACAGAAACACGATTACTTGATCGTTAAAGTATGAAATACGGAACTAATAAATATAGCCTATGGTTCGAGTTTCAAAGCAGAGACTCTAAAATCCTCGAAGAGATGAAGAATTTAAAATATTTTAAAAATTTAAAATAATTTAAAAACGTGAAATGTGGGGGAGAAGACATAGGATTATTGCAATAAAATTATAAGAATAGGAACATTGCAGAAAGCTCATAAGGATATCTATCGAATCTGGCAGGTACGGATGACCAAGGTGGCCTAGGATTCGAGATATACAGGAAATAGCCTTGTGGGGGTCGATTTCTCGTATACCTCGCGATATGATGTAATACTATCGAACCTCCAAATATCAAGACCCTATCTCAATTCCAAAGGGAGGGGCAAAATTTTTAACCCAACCCCGTAGGAATAACATGGGAACATGATATTTTAGTGCTGGAGCCCCTCAGACCTACCAAAAGAGGGCTAAGTGGATAAATGAATGGGTCTTGCAGAGGGGAACCCGTGGTTCAAATCTCAAAGCAGAGACTCAAATACATTTCAAGATATTACAGATTTAAAAAAGTTTAAAACGTTGTGTGAAATAAAATACAAGGAATGACCCTATGAGCAAGGAATTTGGAGAGAATATACAATAGAGGTAGAGGGATCGCGCGCGCGAATGAGGCAGGTCCCAATGAACTGAGAGGCTTAGGTGTAGAGCTATTGGCGAAATGCTGTCCAGGAAGGGAAGGCACCTGGGGGCGGCGAGTCCTTGTACTTCCTAACCAAACAGGTAGTACTGTCGATCCCCCAAATATAAACCCCATATCATTAAAAAATGGCGCCATAGGATTAATATGAGGATTGATATTTTAGTGTGTAAGCCCTCCTTTGCTCAAAGCAGGGCATCATTAGGAAAGGAACTATGAAGGGGTGACAGAACAAGTTGATCGACGCCCCATGCGCACTTCCCCGGTTTCCTGTTACACATTTCCGTCCCTTTTCACGAAATCACTCCCACAAATATCCAGCAACTGAGAGGAAAGATATTACACATCAAAAATAATTATAAAATAACTTTGAAATCGTTTATTTTTCACTTTAATGGTTCATCATTAGTTATTTCATAGAATAACTAGTTATTTCATAAAATAACTAAGTAAAATATGAAATATTTAATCCATTATATACTTTAAGTGACGTGTCTAGTTATTTCATGAAATACACTTGGTTCTTTTTTATGCGGTAGATGCGTTCAGGGAAATCCGCATAAAAAAAAAAATCGCACAAAAAAAGACATACATTTATATGCAAAATGATGGATACGTTCCATTTATTCAAAAAATCGCATAAAACCCAAATAATGTTTTAAAATGCACCAGAAATCGCAAAAAAAAGATTTATAAATAATAAGATTTATTTTTTTTTCCCCATCATATTTTAATAAATGGCACATATGTATGTTAAAAACAAAATTAATATGTAACAAAAAAACAAAACTTCATTTAAAATCATATTAAGAATGTTTTCATCATTATTCGCTGTCTGATAATGTGCGAACCCGTTTGTGGATTGGTGCAAGATCACTTTCATCACTTGAAGATAAAATTACGTCATCAGATCTACATGGTAATGCTTCTTCAGGAACTTCAGTGATTTTTTTTTCCTTTGACAAGGTAGTCAGTAATCAAACTCTGTGATGGCACTAGTTCTGGTTTTTGTAGAGTTCTCTGTAGCCAGACATACAAAATTTCAGATCAGAATTTTAAGGCGCGTTCTACATCA
The DNA here is from genome assembly GCA_019973935.1 of Trichonephila clavipes. NCBI lineage: Eukaryota > Metazoa > Arthropoda > Arachnida > Araneae > Nephilidae > Trichonephila > Trichonephila clavipes. The sequence continues at coordinate 76,802 of BMAU01015602.1, forward strand.
TTATCATTTTGCAAAAGTTGAAGGCGAAGTAATTTTTCGTCCAGTGGAGTAACATCTTCTTCCGGTTCGCTATCTACTGTTTCCAAATCTTTAGTAATATCTACCATACTTTCCAAAATATCATCATCATTTAGGGCTTCGTCCACAAGCAATTCTTCTATATCATGCTCGCCAAAATCATCAAAACCTTCCCCACCTATTTCCTTAGCAATTGAAATAATTTCTGATGTTACTATTGCTCTATTTGATTCGTTTCCTTTTGATACGCATTCAGGCCAAGCAGCTTTCCAACATGCATTTAAAGTTTGTGATTTTATTTCGGCAATTGCTAATGCAACATGATTTACACAGTTCAAGATATTAAATTGTTTCCAAGCTTCAGTAACTGTTATTGTTTCGGATTCAGTTTATCGAAAATGAATTGGAAAGTGAATTTTACATAATATTTTTAAATGTTGAAATAATTCCCTGATCTAATGGTTGAATTAGGCTCGTTGTGTTTGAGGGAAAAAAAAGCTACCTTTATATTTGGATGTTCTAAGATTGATGACCTGGCGCATTGTCAAGAATTAATAAGATCTTAAATTCGAGACCCATCTCATTCATATAATTTTCAACTTCGGGTACGAAGCATTTATTGAACCATTCAGTGAAAATAGCCGTTGTTACCCAGGCCTTCTTGTTAGCCATCCAATGTACGGGCAGTGTAGTATTTAAGTCTTTTCCTTTTAATGCACGTGGTTTTAAAGATCGATTTACAAGCAGCGGTTTTAACATTCGATCGCCAGATGCATTGCTGCACAGCAATAAAGTAACTCGATCTTTAGCAGCTTTAAAACCACTGGCAGTTTTTTTCGGACTTTGCAATGTAAGTACGGGTTGGCATTTTTTCCAAAACAATCCTGTTTCATCAGCATTGAAGACTTGATGAGCGCAATATTCTCCATCTTTAATAATTTTAGCTAACTTTTCAGGATATTTTCTAGCAGCTTCTTCATCTGCAGAAGCCACCTCACCTTTTATTTTTAGATTATGAAAAGAATGTCTTTTATAAAACCAGTTAACCACCCTGTGCTGGCAGAGAATTGTGGATTACTTTCACGTGAAGATGTAGATGGCTCTGATTCTTTTAACTCCTTGTAAAATTTAAGGGCTTTCATCTTGATTAAATGTCCATCTAACGGAATTCTTTTGAGTTAAATCTTCAATCCAAATTACGAGAGCCTTTTCAGTTTTTTCTATTAAAGTGTCTCTTGAATATGATGAAATTTTAGAACTCAAATTTGTACCAGATCTGACTGATTTTCTTATTGCCGCTTCATTTTTTTTTATTGCTCTTATAGTAGATTCGCCTAAATGAAAACGTTTACCTACTGCTGTTGATCTTTCTCCTTTCGCCAAGCAATCGAGAATTTTAATTTTGGTTTCTAGCGAAATTGCACTTCTTTTTTGTTTTTTAATATTGTCACACATTTTCTTTAAGAGGACTAAAAAATTATAGAGAAAACTTAATGTACAATTACGCACTAAAAAAAATAAAAAAAAACTTACAATTCACTTGAGTAAATTTATCTTCCGGTTTTCGGTAGTAACCTTTTTTCACAAAGTTTTGTTTTCTAATGTTTTCTAATATGCAAGCTTTTTTAATTAGTTTCATAAAAAAAACAAAATGCAATGCAAAATGCAGCATAAAAACACGCAATTTTAGCGGGATATTTTTGTTTTTATCTTTTTTTGTTTTTAAGAACAAATCAAGAGAAAACATGTCAATAAAAGAAAAAAAGTTCAAGGTATAAATTTGCATATAAAGGAGAAATTCTTTCGTTGTATTGATTGCGTAATAGTAGAGTTGTAGTTGTTATTCTTATTCGTTTTCAGAAAAAGTGAATCACCAAAAAAGAATTAAATATGAATAAAAAATTTTTTTCTTGCCATAAAAAAACCGCATAACTCTAAAATCGCATAAAAGAACCGCATAAAAAGAGAACCAAGTGTACCTAGTTATTCTCTCTAAAATAACTGAATTTTACACTCTTTAACGGTACTATATACAAATACCTCACAATTTTTTTTCTTTCTTTTCGTACACCAAAATACTACTTCTTTAGTTGCCTATAACCCTTTTTTAAACGTCTGCTTTCACCAGTAATGAATTTAATTTTCAAAAATATACATAGATACATTTCTCTTATAAATCCTAATGAATAGAAGTGAAAATCGTCCAGACAGGAATAAATTTTTCACCAAATAGGCACCTTATCATAGGAATTGGTAGATGTTTGAGATCTTGGTAGATTTTTTAATTATATAGTAAATCATTACTTTCAAAACGTTTATATAAAAGCTACAGATGCTTCGAAAAGCAAAAATGTTACATCCAATGCAGAAATTTCGCAAAAAATAAATCCTTTGCTTATAAGATTAATTCAATTAAGTTTATCTTTTACAGCAGAAGCTCTGGCTGTATGTCAAGCTCTGGATAATCTGGAAGAAACAGATAAAAATTTATTTTACCTGAGAGTGTCTGTTCTATTTTCTCTTCAAGTTATTGTATTAAATCTCCAATAATCATCCGTACAGACCAGAGGTTCCCAGATTTTTTATCTCATAGACCGCTAGCCATGTTTTTTGGTTTTAAGTAGACTCCTGCTTACCTAATACTGAATTTTTGAAAAATTTTCAACTTAAATGTCGTTTTGACAGCTAATTAAGTTGATAGTTGGTATTTACTTTAAAAGACTTAAATTTCCAACTGTTGTGAAGTATAGTGCTTAAGACTTAAGAAACACATATTAATTAAATTAAAATTTAATCAATACATAAAATAATTTATCAACAAGCAAATGTTTTTTACGGGGGAGATGAATCTGGTGCTTCACATAATAAAAAATGTTTCGTCATTTGGTATCAATCTTATCAGGTTAAACCCTAAATTTTTTCGACTTATACTGTCCAGTTAGGGGCGGCTCTAGGGTCGGACAAACCGGACCACTGTCCGGGGTGGCATTTGGATCAAATTTGAAAAATATTTTTTTTGTTACAAAAAATTTGATATATTTTCTGGAAATATAATTGGGTGTGAATTTGGTATTTCATTTCACGTATCTTATTTTATTTTGTACTCTGTCTATTTAATGACAGTTTTCTTTTCTGTTGAAACTTGAAGGGCTCGAGGTGAGAGTATATGTTAAAGCATAAAATTTAATATATTTACACATCTTTCACTAATAACTTTCTTCCCATTCCAGAGTGAGGTTGCAACAGACATTCCTTTCACCCTTACGATAATTGGTGTTAACTATCCAAAAGGGCACAAGGGTAATAAGAGATTTTGATAGAGAGCCACAAGAGAGGCGTTTTATTTTAGTTTTGTTGTAGCTACTATAAATTAAAACAAACGCCTGTGATCCCCACCATTAGTAGAATATTTAACGAATAAATTGATCTGCTTAAATGGACGATTCCTTCTCTTACATTTCACTCTTTTGAAATAATAAGTAATTACGTCCTTAATTTCAAATTATTTTGAATTTTTTGAGATTTAAAAATAATATACATGAATATATATAGAGAGAGAGCGGGGGGGATTTTCCATTTTTGTCCGGGGTGGCAAAACTGCTAGAAGCGGCCCTGGTCCAGTCTTTTTCTTATTTTGGAGATTGACAACCGCACTGAAACTGCTTCTCATTAGGAAAAGCAGTTAAAACTTTCTCACAATACTTCACAATTCGGGATAAATAACGGGACATCCGTTTCTAAACTTTACGTGTTCAGATCTCTGTTAATACCTATTCTGATTAGTTCCTCCTGTATAATGTGACATTTTTTTTCAATGTTACCATATGAATTCATTACCTAATGTGCTAATTACCATACTCAAAGAACTCTCAAACCTTGTTTCATAATCTGAATAAAGGCATTTAAATGTTGAATGTAGTTTAAAACATTCTTTTCCTTGTATGGCCAATTGAGAAACTGGGAAAATTCGTGACGCCAATATAATACTCCTTTAGCTTTATTCTGGTAAGAAAGGTTGAAATGATGGTCCTTGCTGCAGTAAAATTTATGCTGTTACCTTATAATTGCAAATTAAAATTAAATCTCTTAAATAAGTAAAATTTGGTTTCCATTTGATTAAATTTTCTTTTAAAATTAAAGTCACGTTCTGGTTTCATGAGAACCACTGTCCTAGATCCCCATTTAGACCTCATGCACCCCCAAATTATTTTTTCGCTGACGTGGGCTCCTTACAGGTTGTGATAGACCCCTAGGGATCCATATAGAGTACTTTAGAAATCGATGGTATAGACTAACAGCATTTTTATTCATTCTAATTTTCAAACCCACAGTTAACTTTGATTTGCGAGGCACTTGACATTTTTTTGGAATGAGTGGGTGGACAAACTTGCAAGATCGGTAACGGAATCTGATGTTTACATTGACTGGACAGTATAAGCATCATGTCACTAAGCTACCATATTCGTGCAGAAGTTATGCCTTAGCTTTTGAATGTCCTCCATTTCATACGCCATCCGAATGCCCCGTTTCAATTCGTTGAAGTTACCGTTAGTCAGTCATTGGCCGCCAAAAAAAATCATTTTCATATTCTCACTAAAGATATTTGCATACGCAATTTCTTTTCATTCACAAAACTTCTTCTTGGTGCGTTTATTTTTATGTTATAGAGCATATTTCCTCAAATATAAGAAGGGTTTTTAAAAGTAATTGGTGCTAGTTTGATATCACGGGGCATGGTGCCAAGCGCTGCTTCGCGCGATAAAGGAATCACGCCAAACAGCGCTTGTTGTCGCTGACGGAATTCAAGATGGCGACCTTGCTGTATCAAATCGTCAGGAAGATAATTTTAAAAAAAATTTATGAAATAATTTAAACATATTTCAAAAGAAGAATATAAGAAGAGATTGAGAATGTAACCAAGATCACACACAATCAATAAATGATGAATAGCAATATAATCTAATAAAATTTACATGTACTGATAATATTATGCAGTATATAAAGGTAATATTATAATTTAATAGTAATTATACATGATATTCATAAATGTAATTTAATAGTTATAAAAAAGAATAATCACATCGTATAGTAATATAAAAATCATACATAAGAATACTCATGTAATGTAATATTATAAATAAATAACATAATATTAATTATACATGAATAAAATAATAATAATAATAAATAAAGAACATAATAATTGTAAATAAATAACTGTCATAATATTTATAAATAAATATAATAAAAAACAATTATAAATAACGAATATTATATGATTAATATATATAATAATAATTATATTCTTACATATTATTAATAAAATAATTACATAATATATATTAAAATTAATAAAGATACAATTATAACAATTAAAAAGTACTGAAATCTTGCAATAATCCAAAAATTGCAAAAATATCAAGGTAACCATATTGTAATGTTATCGCCCATCTTGGCGAACAAAAATAACAACTTTGCGCGTGCTCCGTGATATCAAACTAGTAAGTAATTTTTATTGGATAACTAATAACACACTTTGTGGAACTGCACTAGGAATCTCACTGCGTGAAAAAAAATAATTCTTTTTTTTTCTATTGGGCTTCTCGTTCTCAAAACATTGATTTCAATGCGTAAATTACATTCTGAGAAAATGTGATTTTTCCCCCTTCCTCCATTTTTCTTTAATCCAAAATACTGAGAATAGTTTTTATTTGCCTCCTCTTCTCTTTCATCGATTCCCAACTCTAAGAATAATACGTGCGATGGCAGAAGATTTTGATTTTGAAGAGGGGGCGCTGAAGCCTACGCGTGAATAAATTCATTGTGAAAATGCACCCCCATATAACGTTATTTCCTCTCCTAGATTTTATTTTATTTTTCTTTAAAGTTTGACTGCTATGAAGGAAACCCTCTGAGGCATGGAGCAATTGATTGAATAAACTTATTTGGAATTGAAGGTGGCAGAAGTGGCGTGGAAAAAATTTAAATATGTAAATAAGACTCCCGTTGCACGTCATCAGATGAAGTCTTCACTTTTTTAAATTTGCTTCCTAGAGAATAAAAAATTTTTTCCTTTTATTTTACCTCCTAACATAACTAAAGAAAATCTGTTCGTTCTTTATTCGATAACAAATCAAAAACGGAGAACGTTTTTAAGTGTATAAAGATACTTTGGAGCAACTTTTCGCATCCGAACTTTAAAAAGGGGGGAGGGTAGATACATTATTTCTGCATTTCTCTTTTTCATTTGAATAAATTTTCTTACATTAAAAATTATGAAATTATTTAAATTGTATTTCATTTTAAAATAATTTTTTTTCGTGGATACTGTAGAATCCAGGTTCGTTAATTATAAATGACTAACTGGTATACCCGTTCTTCGAACGGGTGAATTGAAAAATTAAACAATGCAGATTGAAAGATGGTGGAGTTTTTAATGAGTTAATTTTACGTAAAATGCAAATTAAACAAACAAACAAAAAGCTTTTCGGATATCTTAGTTGAACAAAGAACCCCGTATTTGTTCAATTTTAAGTCTGTAGATAAAATGATAACAGATAAAATGAAATTTTATTTATTTATTTATAACGCCCTGTAACTCTCATGGGGGCTCGATTTATGAAAACAACTTCCTAAGCTGATATCTGCTCAGCAAAAATAACATTGTTACAAATTTTGTATAATGAATGCTTAAAATAGTGTAAATAATTTATATATTTGGATGTTTCATACGTTAATATTACTTTCTGCTGTCTTTATTTCATGTTAAAGTTGTAACATTCCGAAACAATGCCGTTCCTTACATTATGATGGCGATTCAATGGAAACAGCGAAATGTTGGCGATAGTGGCATGTTGGCATTCTTTTTCGCGACCCTGTTGGCAACTTGGCGATTCATTGAACGGTGCAGAAGTTGATATGCTTCAGCGCTACCTGGGGTGGGGGGTAGCTGGAACAAAGGAGATAGTACAAAAACCTTCTCCACAAAAAATACATATACATGTCAATTTTCATAACGATCGATTGAACAGTGTTGGAGTGAGGTGATTTCACATATACAAACATCCATTTATATATATATATATATATATAAATGAATCCAATGACAAAAAATACACAGAATTTTAACACTTGCTATCACATTTGCTCAGTGTGGCATATTTAATTACATACAATGTAAACAATATATCTTTTAAGTATTACGCACAGGCATTTGTTGTTAAGTGAGGATGCTTCTGGGTGTCGTACTCTGTACGCCACATTTGAATAGATTTTCCCGTTCTTTATCCATCATCGCATCACCTTTTTTTCATTCACCTTATCAGACTTGGGGGTTGGCCTTCCACCAAAATCTATTTGCTTTTGTATTTAAAATCGGAGATTTATATTCAATCTGAGTTGTTTTATCTGTTATTTTTTATAGTATTTTAGTTGGAACTTTTTCATATATAAGCACGTGAGCATATATAAAAATATACAATCGAACCTCCATATTAAGAACCTCTAGATTGCGAAATTTTCTATACAGTGAACTTTTTCCTGGAACCAAGAACATTTCACGATTTTCTTCGTAAAATAACCTCCAAAAGGCGAAGTACATTTTCTATATGACGAACTTTTTCTCTTGTGATTCATTTTTTCCCCTCCTTTTTTAAAAAAATGTATTTCTGGACATTTCAAGTTATTCTTTCTTTTAATTCATCCTATGGTGGTCATAAATCTTGGACTGGTTTTATTAGGTACCTAGTTCGCCGAGAGCAATATAATTCTGGGCGTTTCATCCATGAAGTGCATTATTTAACCCTCATCGTCCAGTTAACTAGAAACATCTTCGATATCTCCTTTCACCCTCTGTGGAGTTGTCTCGTGTCCCCGTGCCCTTGAAATATTCTCCGTTCAGTTGTAATGTTATCAGTCGTACTAGTAACTTCGTTTCTTGTAGCGGGAAAATGTCTAAACGTAAGTGGTTGAACATCAAATAATAATAATAATGCTTTAGGAAATGGATAAAGGCTTCAAGAAACTTTCTTTGTAGTTTTTCTTTCTTTCTTTTTAATTGGTAGGACATATAAAATATATACTATTAATTTACAAAAAGGTGTGAATAATTACTTTTTTTTAAAATCTGTGGCGGTGTGATATCTATATAAACCAGTAATAACCTCTATATGACGATAATCGTTTTGGCATGGTGCCTAAGATACTCGTTTTTGGATCGGAAGGTGCCCAATTCTAATCTTCCTTCATTGATGACACTGGTCATGCAAAGAGAACCGCAGCAGTCGTGGCGCCATCTGTCCACCGCAAAGACAACCAAGCCGTGAGACACATAACGCAATTAAGTGGTCACACACGATGACGCAATCAACCCGTCACACAAATGACGCAACCAACCATGCCGTCACAGATGATGACGCAACCCACAAAGCCGTCACACTCTAAGTGACGCAACTGCTCACACGCTCGCCACGAATATGGTATCGTTCGTTCGCATATTCGCCGAATCACTGGCAAGGGGGTAGTGTGGTGGTGTGATAGTTATATAAACCAGTAATAGCCTTCATGCAAAGACGATCGTTTTGGCATGGTGGCTAAGATACTCGTTTTCGGATCGGAAAGGACCCAGTTCTAATCCTTCCTTCAAATTAATTGTGTTTGTGAAGTTAAGATTTGTTTTATGTAGTTTATAAGGAAAATTGAAAGAGATGAACCTCTATACAATGAATTTTCCAAATAGCGAACTTTTTTCGGGATTCAGCGATTTTGTTAAATAGAGGTCTGACTGTATATATGCGTATATTTTTACACACTTGTGAATTTTTAGTCTTCTAAACTTTTAACAAATGATTGGTGCAGCATAGTCAGCTAGCTCTTGCGCCGTAAAATGCAACAATCCCTCTCTCATTGTAAGTATTTTTTTAAAATAACAAATTAAAGCAAAAATACCTTTTAGGTATCAATACCAATAAATATCAATGTTTAACCACACAGCACTATTTAAAATAAATTATCTAAATTTTACAAAAATCTCACGTATGAATGAAATTTTAGCTATTGTTTTAAAAATACTTTAAAGCAGTTAGAGAAAATAGCAATAAACTTATATCAATAAAAGTATTACTAAAATAAACTGCATACATTTATCTAGGGAATATGCTAACATTTCAACGCTTTTATTAAAAAAAAATCGGGTGGGGATGTGCTGGGGCACACAGCCGTTGGTTTTCACGTGAAACGTCTACGTGAGCGAATCGCTTTTAAAGTAAAAGATTGAAATAAATAAAAACAGGATTGACGGTGTTTTAAGTATTTTAATAAAAAAGAACAGATACAGAATAGAAACATAAATTATTATTACAATTAATATTCGACAACGATTTTATTTAACATAGGTCTGTGATATGTGAAATAAGAAACATACGGCATAATGTCAACATTAATATTTCTGGTGAATGTACAGTCTATAGTGGTATTGCCTAATGTTGTCGGTGATGTTTGTACGTAGTTAAGGCCGAATTCATTCCTCATGAACTCAACAAGATAGCTGTTCTGTTGTGGATCGCAATTGAAATCGCCGCATAGAACGATTGGAGTCTCCAAGTCTGGCTGAGAGTTCGGTATTAATTTTGTTAAGTTTGCTGAATATGGCAGGAGTGATTGATAAAGACATAGCTTAACAGCTTCAGCCGACGCCTTAGGATGTATATATACGGCACCGAGGATAAACAGCGTAAGATCTTCGACTTTAACGTCCACCAAGCATATGTCGCCGACATTATGTTTTCTCAAGACTGAATTTCCGCATGACTTGTTGGCATTTACTATGATTTCGCTACAGTTCGTGGAGTTTTGTAGCTTTCTGTAGATTGCAGAACCTCCGGCTGCAGAAACTCGCACCGGCAATTCAGATGAGGTAGACGGACAATGTGTACGATGTTCAAGTGCGGTGTTATTACTTGCTCTTAGTTAGAAGCCATCGATCATCACAGTGTTCGCGCAATTCATCCAAGTCTCGCTAATTACCATATAATCGGAGTTCATCAATATATTATCGCTTTCAATATCTCCTGCAACTTTGTGCATTGAAAGCAGATCCAATCAAAATTAATTGCCGTCGTCGATGTAGGTAGCCACCCTGGTCTTCAGTGCGTTCGGCTAGGACGTCTCGCTTACAGAAGGCTCTTGCTTGCATTGACAACGTGGGAAGGCGATGATTGGCCATCCGATCGTCCTCGTCGCGAATATCTTTGACCGTTGGCGCCGTGCTGCCTCGCCCATGATAAAATTTTAAATCGTCTTTATCATTGGTGAGATACAGACCGTCACAATCGATGTTACTCTACTCAGCACAACGTACACAAGCTGTATCTGTTGTGACTTATCGTAGTTGAAAACGACTTCGTCGAATGTGCCACCTTGCGACTTATGAATGGTGATCGCGCTTGCGGACACAACCGGAAATTGGTTACGTCTACACTTGATATTCCCACCGAGCGGTATGTTGGTGGCTCTGGTCACAATAAGTGTCCACTTTAAATATAACACATCACGTTTGCACATAACGTGGGGCTTCGCTTTTACTCTACATAGTTGGCCCATGCCTGGATTTGGAAACTCCAGCCAAAGGCGAACTCTCTTCCGAATTCTTGTTGAGGTTGACGGCTGAGGTTCAACATCTACTTCTGTCGTTCCATAGATTGTCACCTGTTCGTCTTCAGTGAGATATTCTATATACTTAAGCGTACCGATTGCGCCATTCACTAGTCCATCTTCAACATCTAAGTTCATAGTAATCATATATGGATAAACGACAGCTAGTTTTAAACTGTACGGCAAGCCGCCCGACTCTACGACGCTCATTTTGTGCAAGTTGCGGCGAGCAGTCGCGACCTCCGTTAGCGTATTGTAGCCAATCATCTTGTTGTCTGCAATATTTTCGAACTCAGGTATGAAAGCGTTGTTGTTATATGCGTTAACGTCGTGTTTGCGATGAAAGAGGCGAACAGTCGCGGGTACGTTTACTTTACACCAAGCTCTACTTCTGAAGCGTGATTCGATCAGAGCAATTTGCTCGGTACCGAGTCTCTCACCGTTACCGATTTTCGTGAGTATTTCCGAGAAGGTGGAATCACTTTGTCTCATTACCTGTTCGAGTGGATAGTAGTCGAGCGATTGCCACAGATCGAGTTTCGCGGCCCTTTGTAGACCGGTGAAGCATTTACGGGCGGTAACTGATGAAGATCTCCGCAGAAGATGATGTTAAGATTGCCAAACGGTTGGTCGTGTACACCAGGGATCTCTTGCAAGCGCAGGTTTATTTTATGTAGCACATCGCATCCAATCATGCTCACTTCGTCGATTATGATGCATTTCACACCCATGAATGTACTTCTGTAATTTTGAAGCACCTCTCTTGCCATAGTGCCGATACGTCTTGATTGAGTAATCTTGAAAGTGGAATGTACAGTCACGCCACCCAAGTTTACGGCTGCTTTGCCGGTAGACGCGCAAGCAACAAACGCATTGCGAAGCGAATTATATTGTTGGTGTATCTATTGTACGTCTCCATTAGCAATTTGAGCACATAGGTCTTACCACTGCCAGCAGGGCCGGTAAAGAAAATTTGAATGGGAATCGAATCACTCAAGTGCAACCAATGTATCGTTTCGAGAATCAATTCGCGTTGGCCGTTATTTGTGCTGCGCATCATGTGGCAGTACTCTTGTTTAGACATCACATTGCTGCGTTTACGAACAGCCGATATACCTATTGTATTAACGGCATTCTCAAAGTCGTCGTTGTTTTCCGTACCATCGGGCCCTAAAACGTTTCGGACGAAATCATCTCGACTGTTGCTTGTATCTAATGGATCAACGTTATCGAAGTCTTCGCAGATCTTCTTCAATTCATCAAGTATCTTCGCGATATCTATGTTAGACTCGAATTCTTTACGCTTGGCCATGATCTCTGCCTCTCTTTCGTCGTACATCCTGATGAAGCTATTTAGGTCCAGAATTTCAACCACCTCGTTCTTAAATGGTAAGTAGAGCGTTATCATTTCTCGCTTATAGTTCACAACATCATTCAATTCATAGCCTCGGTAGCGAATGACTCGCGGGGCGCTCCGTTTACGGTACGCGCTGCCAATTGTCGAGGTGGACTCGTATGGTACGTTGTCCGGTGCTGGCTCGTCATCACCAGATGCATCGTCGTTTACTTCAGTTCCAAGCGGTCGACCCTTTTTAGTTACTGGTGTGTACCACGCGATAAAGTCAGCGAGGCACTTGTCTTCAAGTTCACTCGGCCTTTCTTCGTACCGCTGTATCATACTCTTAGTCCAAATGTCGGTGCTATTTTCGTCTAAGTTCTCCTCGTCCATCACCGCTTTACGCTTTCGTAATTTATGACGTTCTTGTGGCCACACAGTCGGTATATAGCTCACTTCACGGCTGCTACGACTCATTGGTTGGCGAAGCAGGTACTATGCGGCCTCCTGCGATGACATTTCTACAGTGTTGAGGAACTTAACGCCGAGTTGTTTCATAATCTCGACATACTCCTTCTCGGGATTCTGTTCTTGTATTTTAATAAGTTCTTGGTGCAGATTGCTCATGCCGCGGTTTGACTTATTGACGTATTCTACAACATAAGGTGCGCAGCTGTACTCTCCCAATATAAACTGCAAATCACTGTTAGCGCAAACGGTGCGCGCAATCCACGGGTTGAAGGTATTAGTATAAATTTCACTTAAGGTATCCGACTACGTTCGGAGACATTTACATTTTTAGTTACATTTTTAGTTTCACTTTTATACACAATAATAAAAAGTACAGTTTGAAATAATATATGTACATAAAAATTTGCAAAAATTTAAATTTTTAAAGAAATTTTAATCAAATTTTGGAATTTTTTCAAACACTCTATTTTTTAAAATATTTTATATTTTCCATAAAATATTGCTGCAATACATTTTTCAAACACATTTCTAGAGAATGACCTACGTGTTAAATTACTTCTTTAGAATCAAAAGTTATGGCCAGTCGAGCTTGCGAACTAGGAAATTCAATCACAAATTATCGTAACTTTCAGAAAGAAATACAACTATAAAATAACTAAAAATTGTTCAATTTCTTAGCTCATAGATCATTCTCTAGATAATACTAATAATAAAATTTGTGTAAAATTTCATACAAGTATCTCTAAAAATTTTTTAGATATCATGTTTGAAATATCATGAAATTTACAAAAAAATGGTTTTGAGAAAAATGCATTTAAACTTTATAAATTCAATTTCAAAACAAAATATGACAAGTATATTACTAAAAACTCTCCTGATTTATAAGTAACACTCCCATTCTTTGAAGTTTGTTAAATTTTTTTTTTTTCTTTGGGCCTCCTTTTTTTCTGGTTGATTTTATAAAAGGCAAAAAATGTTGTTTCGAGTCACCGACTCGAAAGATGTCAACAAATCTCTCATCACGCAGTATATAATTCCCTGCATTTATGCCAAATGCTTTCAAAATACCTAACACATCAATGAAAGCTTTTTTTAAAAAATAATGACGGTAATATATGGGTACCCAAAAAAATGCTTTTACCTCGATAAAAGTTTCTTTCAAAATGATTTGCCACAAACAGGCGTTAAATGATACATTTTTATTTGTGTGTTACCATGGAGGCAATTTTATAATAACTGCTTATCACTCTGCTTTGTGTACACAGGTTTAACAATATTTTAAAGTTTCACAGAAATACAAACAATTTTTTCTGTTTATTGTTTTCTGGTGTCGTTTCCTCGTTGATAGTCACACCAGTTCTCAGCTCAAATCGGGCACGGCCCATATATGGGTTTCTCCTGCTGGAGCAACAGTGAAAAATACTGCTATTGTAGCACTTAGCATTTTGGCGTGATTGGTGTTAGCGTAAAACAGTGTAGAATTTTATTAAACATAACATTGATAAGTTTTTCCTTCTCACCGAGGTTTTTCTCGCCTTTTTTAAAAATTTTCTTTTCAAAGACTACTCAATCTTTCTTAGAAGTATCTTATGCACTCATATGATGACATTGTTGACACCATACACATCTTTAACAGAAAGGTATCCTTGGAATCACCATCACAAAAGAAATAAGTTTTTTTTAAGATTTCGTAGTGCAAAAACATACAAAAGATTTTCTACGCACTATGTTTGAAGTAAATCCCAGATGATTGCAGGAACACGCATGTATGACTGGACTTATAGAATTCTAAAAAACTTTGATAACATTTCCAAATCTAGAATTTCCCAGTGTCAATGTATAAAGTTTCTATAGAAACCACATTTAGCGATGAATGTCCATGTGTCTCTGCCGTCAACGGATATTCCACATTCTTCAACTGACATTTTGAAACTTTTTATAATGCTTTTAGCTTAAAAAGCAGTGTCGTTCATGGCATCTTTAGCTGTTGGTGTAGCAGCACAGACAAGACTTTCTTTCACAAAGTCTAAATGCTCCTTTTGTCATACAAGGCCAGTTCAGCTTAGCACATAGCTTTTTCACAGATAAATGTCATCTTTCAATCACTCACCTTCCACAAATAAGTTGCAAATCAATAACACTTTGCTTTTTAGCTTTTCAGTAGCTGAAAAAGGACGATAAAACTATTTAATCGGAGCATTTTTGAAGTCACATTAGAAGTCAGTCCAAACATGTAATCTTCATGCAGGTACAGATTGTTCTCAAAACAATTGGAGAAACACAAACTTGAAAACACACTTGCCAATTTAAATAAAATATTCAATTAGCCTCTTAATGTTCCACTAAAACATTCTTTGTTCTGTGAAAATATCTTTACTTATCCCAGTTTTCGTTCATTACAAGTTGGAGCACTTCAAGTCAAGAACATTACAAGTCAACACTTCCACTGTTTTTGTAAATGTCTCACCAGCATAGTTGCGTTTTCAAGAGGTTAATTTGATTCATTTTTAACCCTTATAAGCAGATAATATCAAAAGCAGAATGTTCAGAAACAATTAACAATTAAAAATTGTACAATTAAAGCAAAAAAAAATCAGGTTTTTGAAGAAATTTGCGAGCAACATTCGATCGATTCAAATCAAATCAAAACAAAAACGTGAGGTCAGAAGAAACAGATGTTTCCAATCGCAAAAGTCCAATTAAAAGATTGAAATTGTTGCCTATCAATAAAATAGTTAAAAAAATGTCAGAAATTGTTTTCAAAATTATAATGGGTTGAAATTGCATAAATTATGGGTAAAATGCATGTTAAGCAGTCAACTTCCGGTTTCAATTTCAACGCTGTAATAATATTTTAAAAACCTGTAACTTTTTTTCTAATTACCGCACAGACAAAACAAAGGCAGATTTAGAAAGATAATTGTTTGAATTTTAAAAATATCAAATAAAAAGAAAATGTGATTTTTGACCGAAAATGACGTTTTCAACGTAGTCGGATACCTTAAGTCGCGCTTAAACACCACGGTTGGACGACGCAACGTTGCTCTGATTGTATCCAAGTAATGAGCCATTGTTAGGTTGTTATCAACTAGAAACTCGCCGAGCGTCTCGTAGTTCTTTTCTTCTAACAACTTGCGTAACTTAGTGGCTCTTGTCTGTAACCCGTTTTTGCGTCCATCGTCCTTGGGCAACGGCAGCAGCACTCTAGTCTCCGTCATCGGGGCCAGTATGGTATGCCGAAGCGGCAGCTAGTTTCTCCGCGCTTCGTACACGTAAACATATGCTTATGGACTTGATTCGCGTACAACTCACCGGGTAGACCATTGCGACTCACCGAGCAGAGATCAGTCAAGAGTTGAATAGTCTTTGGCATGTTTTCAGAGATTTTTTCGTGTGGATCGTTCTCGAGTCATAGCAGAACATGAGCATGTGGACTACCGCGGTGCTGGAACTCAATACGAAGAAAGTAATCGAGAACCCGGTAAGGGCCGAATGGGTTGTATGTCATTTTCGCTTGCAGCATCGCGATAATTGTGTCGACCAATTTGTTGAAATACACGCAACAGGTTACCGGATCTTCATTAATAAGATGACTCCGCTGAGATCGATTCAAGTTGACTAAAAGATCTTCGACGTGAATATCTTTGAATGAGTTGCTAAGGCCATGTAGTATTTTCAGCAGTTTTGGCCACTTGATCTCGTTAGCACTGATAGTAAAAAACACTGTTTGTTTTCCAAGCTGTCGCAACATTGCAAATAGGTCTTTTTTGCGAGTCATCCAATATTGAATGGAGTTCGGTATCGACTTTAAGAAGACGAAATTCTTATCAATACATTCATCCATAAAGTTTCGGCCCTCTAGCATCTTGCGTGTGATTGACTTAGTCTGTTTTACACAACGAAACATGTTGTAAATACCTTCGATAACGCGGATACGAAGCATTTTCATGGCCATGTAGAGAACATGATCCGGAGTTGCACCGCGTCGATCAGTACGTCGAATCTCGCTGGTTGCCATCATGTACGGAGTCACCCGCACGTTGAGGTCGAATTGACGAGGCACGCCGTAGTATATTTGAGGGAAAGATAAGTTCCTCGCCATGAACATCATAAATTATGTTGATTGGAGATGAGTTCTGTCCCGGAGCAATATCCAAACATTGTTCCTCATTCCATAACAAAGTATGTTGTCGAGCCAGCAGGATTTCAGATTCTGGGGCAAAGTCGGGGTCGATAGACTCAATCTGAAATTCGAGCCCAATATAGTCATCCATATCTTTGTCAAACACACTCCAGTCGAT
Organism: Trichonephila clavipes; assembly: GCA_019973935.1. Classification (NCBI taxonomy): domain Eukaryota; kingdom Metazoa; phylum Arthropoda; class Arachnida; order Araneae; family Nephilidae; genus Trichonephila; species Trichonephila clavipes. The sequence continues at coordinate 93,578 of BMAU01015602.1, forward strand.
CTTTATGTCATAGTTTTTGTACAGCGGTTGGTTTACCAAATAACGCAGCCAGGCCTTGATAACCGATTTATGTATGAAACCACTCAAGTAATTCGATTTGTGAATAAGTTTCTTTTTTATGTTGACATTAAAAGCAAAATCATCGTTTATCCGCCTCGGTAGTTGCTGCACCATGTTGTTTACATCGACGGGTACATTGATTACCTGACCCACTATATCATAGTTACCTTCGTAGCGTAATCGACGAATCTGCATAAATGGTAACCGCGGTGAAATCAATCGAATGCTGATCGGGTCAAGCAGCGGCAGGCCGCTCGGCTTTGGAGGATAACGAAAACCGTTTGAGCGCGACAGCGTCGGGATTTTATTGGCGTCTATCGACTTGCTACAGGTACTGCATAAGCGAAATTCCGTCACATTTTCATCGGGGAATTTTGTTTGAAGGAAAGAAATGTTGCGATGTTTCACTTTCTTTAAGTCTCTTTCGAACCAAAGTCGATCACAAACGCTGCAAGATAAACCAAACGGATTGGCTTCAAATACCGTTTTGAAGCGTTTGTCCGCTGAACGCCAATGATTTTGCATTGCTTCACTTCTACTGATATTAAGATCTTTCAGTTCCGTGGCAGATCCAATAGATATATCGATTGTCTGTTCATTCGTTACGTCCATAAGTACAGGTATTCCAGTGGTAGAGGTGCTCGCGAGGTTGGCGGCAGCAGAAAAGTTCCTCGCGGCGTCGGTTTTGTGACGTTCCCGAAACCGTCTCGCGAAGTCGGCGCCAGACATTGAAGTACCTGTGTGTGGCCCATAGCCCCCTCTTTCCAACGATAGCCGTGATTTATATTTCTGGCTGGCTCTTGCACGAGCTGAGGCCGACATAGCAAATGTTTATATATTTTTTATCCCTTTCTGGTTATTTTTAATATAAATACTGTCCAAATTACACTTATTTTTGTATGAATCAATCGGTTTCAATAATCTTGATAAACACACGAAAGAATCACCGCGCTATCAAGTCGGAGTCACGAGTTACACTGAATAGAAACGAGCGAGAGCGCCGGTTTCGCACAGTTAACGCAGTACCCCTCCCCCGCCGTCCCAGACCCGGACTCAAGGTCATAACAGCGAGCTGACTATATAAGTGAAAAATTCACACCACATTTTTGTTTCTAGGACTAATAGTTTTGTAATTATTAAGGTACGATGATACAGACCTTTTCGTTACGGTCCACTTTTTGAACCTGGTACCCGTATGTTTCGGCGCGATTTTAAAGACGTTTCACGTCAAAAATAAGAACTTTTGAACTGATCGAATAAATGTAAGAAATGTGACATATTTAGGAGGCTGTTATTGGAATAAAACAGACCAACATTCAAAAAAATATTTTTGCAGTAAGAATTATTTTAAGAGATCTCCCCTAGAAAATAATATAAATATCACGTTGGGAAAAGTTTTAAAGAAAAACATTCATAATATTTTAAGATTAGACTCGCCGTGATAGATTTTGAGCCATTTAAATACCTTATTTCGGTATATTCAAGATCTAGTCCTAATTTTTCTAGTTTCATGTAATTTGTTGCAACTCGGCCTCTGTATAATACAAAAAGAAAATAACAGATATTTTGTAAGGCCAAAAGATTAGCTTATTCAATATAATAGAAATAAACTCCCAAAATGTGTGATTTGATCGAATTTGGTCATTCTAACGTGTTTGGGTACCTTAATGATTTATTAAGTGACTGGAGGAATACATATTTTTGAAAGAAATTTATTTCGTTACAAGAAAAACAGCATAAAATACAATCAACCGCCTAGAATTCTCCTTTCGACTGCTCCAAAGAATGCCATTATATACTGAATTAGAAAATGCAATTGGCTTCAGTGTTTGTATATTTGCAGGTTCACCGAAATATACAGAATTACCATGAGAAAAATAAAATCATTTAATACAAAACTAACCCTACGAATGGGCTAAATTCGTGAAGGTCACGTGATAAACATAATCACGTGTTCTCCATTGAATATAAAACTGACATCAGACGTGTATTTGCTGTTTTACTTGTAAAATGTATACTGTGGTGTTCAAAATTAAAAGAATTTTTAGAATTTGTCGATTATCTCTAGAACTACCGAACAATTTTTTAAAAAGGTTTGGCATATATATAGGACTAATATAATATAAAAAAATAATCATTCACAGCAGATAAATTAAACACACGTGATCGTGTGAGTAATACTCATTCATAGAAGTGAGAAGGTATGAAACAGCAGATAAGCAGGCCTTAGATAAAGGCTCTTTCAGATGAACAAGCCTCACACCATGATTTTAACTGAAATAAGGGATTTTATGAGTTCCTGTGGCAATCAATCCCACACGTTCAGCAACTCTGTTTCCAGGCATTGAATGGTTCTCGCAGAGGCGGTGCGAGTTTCCATTGTCTTCTCCGAAACATCCCAGGCATGCTCTATACCAGTGATTCTTAAACTTTCAATCGCCCCCCCCCACCCTCCTCCATTTAGTGTATCAACTTTGTATGGCGCCCCCGATTTTTAACGACCCTCCCTGACTCCTGGCTGAGTGATTTAAAGGCTCTTCAATAGTCTAAAAATTACCTCTGCTACTTATGCAGGCTTTTTAACACCTTTTTTTCCCCCTTTAAGTATCCGACTGCGTTCGGAACCGTGAATTTAAACAAGCGCATAAGTATATTTTTATTATATTTAGAGTCACATAGATTAGAATACATGTATAAAATTGCTTTAAGTACATTTTGACACAAAAAAAATTTATTTAAATACAATATTTTGGCAAAAAAGTAACTTAGAATAACCTTTTTTCAAAATGTTCTCATTTTGTGAAAAATGCTTCTATTATAATAATAATATTTTGCCTGTATATAGCTCTGATCTCTGTACAGAGGCTCAACTATGTGATTTTTGAAAAAATTCACATTATTTTCAGAATTACAACCCATTGAAATAATTATCGGCATTTTTTTCTTAAAATTTCTCCACTCTGCTGTCGTAAAACATGGATAAACCCACTTCTAAGTTATATATTTCAAAAATTCTACTTGAGCCTCTGTACAGAAGTCTGAGCTATATACAGGCAAAATATAATTATAGCAGAAACATTTTCCACTAAAGGAGAATATTTTGAAAATGGGTCATTCTATGTTCATTTTTTGTCAAAATATTGTACTTAAATAATTTTTTAATGTAATAATATTCTTAAAATAATTTTATACACATTTTCTAATCTAAGTGACACTATATATCATAAATATTATCCAGTTATACGCTTTTTCAAAATCATGGTTCCGAACGTAGTCGGATACCTTAAGAAAACTGTAAACATCTAATTACACACACATAACAAAATACAAATTTTAAGCAAATAAATAATGCAGGGGCAATTCCATTAGGCCCTCAAGTTGGATACAATTGGTATCGTCTTGGTGCGCGCTATGTGAATTCAGTTCTTAAATCTTTGACCATGTGTTCCAGCAATATATTTTTGGAAAATATTATGTTGCAATGGTAACTATGTTATTTCAAATAATAATAAAAAAAATGCTGAATTAATATTCTTGATCAAAATCCATGTTCAAGTGAATATTTCTACTGGGGAAATTTAGTAATATACTTTAGGATGCCACATCTTAAAATTTTTTCACAACGCTTTTCAGAGTCTGTAAAAAAGGAAAATCTTAACATCATAACCTCAACGTAACATCGTAATCTTAATCGTAAGATCTTCACGGATCCTCTCGAAAAGTGCGGAAGATCCCCTTGGCTCCACGGACCACAGTTTAAGAAGCGCTGCTCAATATGGAGAAAGTCTGGAGTTCTAGCTCGCCAATCTATTCGACGAATATCTTCACTTTCCAGAAATTTGTCGACCAGATGAGCTTTATGTGCTTTGCGTTGTTATCTATTAGAAGACCAATCAGGGCCAACTGCACCCAAAGGAAAACATAGGGCTCCAAGCCCACATCCCTATACGTCACAGCAGTTGTAGTGCCTCTTGCAAAGACATAGAGGTGTGTGCAACCATCCAAAGTGAAGCCTACCCAAACCATCAAGTCTCTGCTATTAGGAAGTCAATTTCCCGGATTTTGGAGGGCAGATACTGGATCCCTGGTTCCCTCCATGTTAAAGTACAGTAGAACGTCATTTATCCGGATCAAGTGAGACCGTTCGGATACGCGATTGTTCGGTTAACCGAAAACCGAAAGCAATCCATGCAGTACATGGAACCGGACACTATACGAATATTGAAAATCATCACATGCGGGAAACGTACTTGAAGAAAAAGCAAAACAGGTGCAAAATGTTGCAATGGGCTCAATTCATGAGACGTCATAGTCGCATGATAGTGATAGCCACGTGATTTTAGCCAATCAATTCAAAAACTCATGTAACGTCATAGTCACACGATAAAAACTATCGTGTGTTTCCAGCTGATCAGTTCACGTGCTTCGGTGTTGCCAAGTTTTGCTCTTTGCAGAAACTTTTCTCTTAAAAACTACATATGCATACAAAATGCTTTTATTTAAAAGTATAAGCATAAAATACGAAATTTTTTTTTTAATTTTAAAAAATCTTTTTGAAGAAATTTTTTTCCCCTAACATTTAAACATCTTTATCCAAATATGAAATTTGAAATTTTTCTGAGTTTCACAAATAGTTTAATGTTTGTTTTCAATTCAATGGAGATCACGCGTTTGTCTTTGTCGCCCATTTACCTTTGAATGAGTGAAGAGCCCAGCTTTTTGACGACGGACCACGTAATTTTGAACCATGGTCAAGTGACGTGGACGTGGAAGCTAACTCGCTTTATTGTTATTTTTGCTGCACCATTGTACACCTTCGTTTTTTCGCTGCACAAGGTCTCTGATGCTCTTGAGTAGCAGTAGTTGAGTAGGACAGCACTCTGATTGTTGTTCGTACCATTTAATAGCTGTCTCTAACGCAGAAAACGCGTATGCATTTGATGGACCCTTGCTACTTTTGTTGTTGTTTTTATGAAAGAAATTGTGACTTTCCAACATTATAAAATTGTGCTAGAGATGCTTCACTTTCTTTCTTCGCGAGACGGTTCAATATTTCAAGTTTCGTCTCTATGTTCAAGACGTTGCGCTTCTGTTTCGAGTTCGAAGCCATAGCAGTTCACAATTCATCAAAAGAGCACGTATACACCCCCTCACTTGGAAACAAACTGACCTAATATTCCGCGTAGATGTTTACCAAATCGCACAACGAAATTCCCCTAATATTTCTGACCTTGGGTTTTTCCATCACTTTTAGCCTCTCGCGAAACAACTGCTGAGCATTGCACTGTTCGAAAACATATACGGTACATGTTGTTGACAAAAAAAACTGGTCCAGATATTTGACGCTCCGGATAATAAACGTTCGGATAAACGACGTTCTACTGTAAATCGAGAATGTGTTCTATATACATATACCAACTGTAAATCGAGAATATATTCTATATACATACCAAATTTTGTTAAAATCTGTTCGGCAGCTCTATAGATAGTTGACAAAATCTCAATCATCTTAATTTTGAATACCAGTGTAGGGACAAATTTTAATTTGATAATTGGCTAAAGATGTCCAAGTACAGGATTTTTCAAAAAGTTTTTTGTTTACCTATATGTGCATTGTTATTGTTTTTAAATATGTACTTTTAAAAAAAGTTTCATTAAAAAGCGAAAGATGGCAACAACGAAAAGCGCATGAACGGATAGGATGGACGCACACAATTGCATTTATCATGTGACAATGACATCACATGAATTCGTCTTAAAGTATATTGCAAAAGAGAAACATATATTCAACAAATTTAAGTTTATTAGAGTACATATTATTTACTTATGCATATATCTCGTAAAAGTCAAAAACAGTCACAGAAACTTAATGAAATTTAATACAAAATGTTCAAGTTTTTTTAAAAACAAAGTATTTATTGAATTTCAGGAAAATAACTTGATATTTTTCTTAGAATTGTCTTTTTTAGCATGAAATTATCAACAAAAAAAATGTTCGATGTCGTGCATTTTGTTATTGATTTCACCATTGGTATGTGCGTCTAAATAACTGCGCATATTTTTCAAGATGTTCCTCATTCTGTGGGATGACGTGGGAACAGGAGCTCTATTACTTATTTCATTTACCTCCTCTTAATCTGCATCAATGATATTTCATGAGATTTGAACAAACTCCCAAATGTCTGTCTGCCGTAACTGGGGCTGTACACACATTATCATCCATTGCAACGAATTCTTCCAAAGGTACAGCAGGACAGTCCAGTAATACAGAAACTTTCTAAGACTTCGGCTGGTGTTTTCCACATTTTGTTCATTCCCAAAAAGGAAATCTTTTCGGGTTAAGGGATTTTCGTTTCGTGTTAAGAGGAAAAAAATGCATGAGAATATATATTATTTTGTCGATACGTCGTATATTATTTCGTGTTAGCCGATATTTCGTCTGAAGTGTTTTCGCGTTAAACGTATTTCACACTGTTTGTTTAACACATATTAATAAAAATACTAAAAACTCATGAAAAAAAAAGTTATATAAAACTGAAAAAACTTCTTATAGTATCCGACTACTTGCGAAAAGTTTTTTTCTAAAAAAAATTAAGATATGGAGATTTTTTGTGGCATTTATTTAGTACACTTTAAGAAGAAAAAGGTTAAAATTAAGAAGAAAAAAAATAAATGATTACTACTAAAATGGAAAAAATGGTTAAATATTGACAAACAATTACATAAACGGGGCCCGCTCTGTACAAATAGTAAATGAATAAATTTTCAATTTCGATGTATTATTTTGCTTTTTCTTTTTGAAATGACCTTCAGGATAAGAGATATTTTAATTCGTACAAAAACTATAGAACTTTATCTTAGTTATTATATGAAATTGCCTAAAAAAACAGTGATTATATTCACATTAAGAACTGTAAATTTTGTAATAAAACAATGATTGATAAATCTGACGGTTAAAACACTTCTACTGTTATACAGAATGTACACAAAAAATTTCAGCATATTATTTTCAAAACTTCTTGAGCAATCGCTGTCTCAGTTTAGAGCTTTTCAAAAACAAAGGGAAAAAAACACGCACACACACACACACATTTCGAGTAAAAGGCATTTTAAAAAAGTTTGACATCTTATGAAAAGGTATGGTATCTGCTTTTACAAAAACTCTTGTAGTTTTTGTTCTAGTGAATGGAAAATAAAACACTTGGTATTTTTATAAAGCTAATAAGATAGCCTACAAAATAAAATCATAAAAAAATTGTCGATTTTTTTAAAAAATCATGATTTTTTAGGGTAGTCGGATTTCTTAACGTACCTTTTGAATTCATTCGATTTGACATTAAAACTTGAAAACAATAACCTGCAGAGGAAAGCGTTATTCAATCGGATATGCTAAGAAACTCATGAATTTTTTCAAGAAAAAAATACGCCTATCGAGTTTTATTTATGCGTGAAATTAAATTTTATTCTATCGTTTTGATAAAAAAAATAATGCACTTTTGTGCACAGTTGTATTTGTTGACGGAGAAGGAACTGGATGCGAAATTTTAAAAAATAAATAAAACTGTGTTCCAAAGCTATTTGATATTATTTCGAAGTCTACCTTTGAAGGCAAAAATAAAAAAAAAAAGTTTTAAAAAGAGGGTAAAAACTTCAACTTTGGTCCCTATCTGTCGCACGCTACTCTAGCGATGAGAAATGGGGTTCTTTTCACTTTTTCAGTATACCTACCTTTCTATTAGATATTTCTGTCTTCTTTCTGTCGACTTGCTCAACTCTATCATTATTTCGTGTCTCGTGGGAACTCTAAAGATGACGAAATCACTACTTTGCCACGATTCGAATAGTCTCAAAGAGAATAAAAAAAAAATCTTCAAAAAAATCCCTTTTTTCCCCTTCTCTTCGATAAGAAGCGAAAGTATTTCGTGAATATTTCTCGTTCGTTTTATTTGAAGTTTTCTAGAAAAAATATCTATGTATATATGAAACATTACTTTCTCCCAGAATTGAATATAAAGAATACTATTGCAAAATGCGATGCTACAAAAATCACTCTGCTTTGATGTTGCTTTTACTATTGTTTCAACCTTAAGTTTGTATTGCGTTCAATGTTATTGAATTCCATGCAGCATATTCTGTGCCATATGCATAGTTCGTGCATTGATATATTCTGCACTGGGGTTGACTGACAATAAACTTACTACTACGAAGCGAAAGAGGATATGGGCGCGGTAGCCATTAAATATGTCGAGGCTCGGAAATGCCAGCTCTGCTGTTGTCCCTTGACGTTGGTTCAAAATTCTGAGGTCCGTCGCCAAAAGCCCTCGAGTAGTTGAATAGTGCGACGTTAACAAGAAATCACTCACTTGGCGAAAAGGGATATTGGTGATCAGTAGTGCACACAGGAATTTTCAGGGGAGGGGGCGGGGTCAGGATCGAAAGTTCACCATTCTTGTATCATGTTCCTTTCGATTTTGTCGATTTTCGGGAACAAAACACAGTAAAAAACTAATTATTGAATAAATAATTATAATTAATAAAATTAATCATTAATAAAATATTTAATTAAATGTTTCGTACTATATATTTAGAATTATATTCAATCGGAAAAAAAATCGAGGGCTTTGGGGGGGGCATGCATCTTGTAATTTTGAGCCACGGTTAACCGAGAGGATGATTGCTGAGATGACGCTCTCCAAACGACCACACCACAAAACGTGAAGACTTTCAACCTCTCGACAGACTTTAAGAGCAACAACCTCTTTCTCGGCGGTTCTTAGGCCCACGGTAGCCTAGTGGTTATGGTCACGAACTCGGGGTTGTTTTGTTCCGAGATCGAATCCTGGTACCACTGAAAACCACCGTGTAGAGGAGATGACACGTGTTTATTCTGTCGAGGCTCAAGCGTCCTCCCATTGGTGTGATTTGGAAGTTACGAGAGGGGGGTTCCAGAGCTTAGGCGTTGTCCTCGTTACTTGACCATGGTTCAAAATTATGAGGTCCGTCGTCACAAGACCTCTAGTAGCTGAATAATGAGATGTTATTATTCTCTCGGTTTGTCAGGTTTATCAATTATTTATTTTTATAATTTAGTGTTTCCTAATTTTTTGTAATGATGTGTGCCAAGATATTTTAACATTTTGTCCGATAGATTTTATTTATTTCTTTTTCAGATATTTCTTCTCTTGGCGTATTTTGCTTATTTGAATGCATAAATGCTTGTGTTATTTATAAATATAATTGTCTGGTAAATTCCATATATGTAAATTATATATAATTGTAAAATTTTTCAATGCTTTGCAGTCTATAAAAATAAGTGTTTTCGTAATAAAATAACTATGTTGCGTAAAAGAGTTAAAATGTGACATTTTTACCCCTTTAGCGGTCAATTTTTTCACCCTAAATGTTCCAAAAAAAGGCATATTTTTAATTGCGTATAAATATGCATAATACTCAACATAGAGCACGAAAATGGAAGAATTTTCAATTTAAAAGTTACCGCACTATTTTTATTTTATAACTGTGGAACACAAAAATCGCTAAGTGTTGTTTTTTTCTCTGCATGCTGATAAGAATGTTTCATGTATATCGTACTTCAGGATTTTGTGTGTGTACACAATTTAAAGCATGGCGTAATACTAAGTCCTACGTTTCAATGGAGACAGAGGTAAAATCGGCTTTTTTGGACTTTCTCAAGTGACAAATTGCACGTTGCCTTGCTAATCCATGTTCTTTATCGAATATTTTCAAGGATCTAAATTCTTACCTTCGATGATAAAAAAAAAAATCCTGCCTTCACCACAAAGAAAACCCGACAGCACCATGGACCATTTCAGTCTCATGGACAAACAGCATCTCTTAAAAACACTAATCCTAATAATCTCACTCAAAACTCAATTTCAGTGGTGCAACAACCCATGACGATCAGGGCCTAATATGCCCATCCAGTATACGTGACTATTGGGCGCTGAGGTGCATGAGCAGATAGATATCCCCGATCAGGTGATCAGTCTGACGGGAGACCCCCAGTGTTTAAGTCCCCATGCAAGCTTGGTACTGTAACGTTTCCCGCCTCCCAGCTGTGAATCGACATCTTTGTGGATCACCACACATGCATTTGCACCTGCATTTTAAAATTATTGCGTAGTCCGCTTTGGACCTCCCCCACAACCCCTTGACCCACGAGGGACCCCTTCCCGCCAATAGCAGGATGTAACGAGATGCTAAAAAGAGGCACCGGCCGCTGATCCCCCGAAGAGAGAGGGGGAGAGCCAGCGATGCTTTGAACCTTCGAAGTGAGCGGACGTCGAAAGAAAACTCCCCTCTCACAAACCACAACATTTGAACTCTAATAATCTTTTAATAAGTATAATAACTTCAATGTATAATATGTAAATAATAGCTGTGAAGTAAATAAACTAAATGTTTAAATTAATCAATATCACGCTACCGTTGTTTATCTCAAACGTCACACACACACACACACAGTACTCATTTATCAACCCACTGCAGTAGCGATGAAAGACTGAGTCGACCTTGCCCAGCCCGGGAATAGAACCCGGACCTGTGGTTGTGGAAGGGCGATACGCTACCACTCCACCACTGGGCAATAATCTCACAAAAAGAATGAAAATCAAAGATAGAAAGAAGAATACATTCGAATGCCCGTACAGCGTACGCACAAACCGGTTGCGGCTAGTTTTCGGTAGCATGCTCGGTCTACTGGCAAATCAATTGAGCCTCAAATGATGTAACCCTTTAAAGTCCTCCCGTTGGGGTGATGTGAGTAGTCAGGAAAATGGGGTACCCGCTCAGGTGTCATCTTCGTCACTTGACCGAGGTTCAAAATTGCGAGGTCGGTCGCTAATAGCCCTCGTGTAGCTTTACAATGCTACGTTTATTAACACTGGGAACTGCAATACCGGTATTTTGAGCCATTTGTACAATTCTGTAATACCGGTATTCACAAGTTTAAGCATAATTTTTTCGGTATTTACTTGAAATTTTTAAAATTCTCTTCTCTGTATGCTCAGGGATCGTCAACCTAGCAAAATAGTATGCGTTTTTGTTTTTATGAAGGGCGAAAAAAAAAAATTAATTAGACTGAACATAAAATTGCCCTGTGTGTACAATCAAAGAAGTGATAAAATTCGTAAATCATCCAATGAGGTGGAACAAAACTATTCTATCACAAGCTCACAGCGATACTGCCCATGCAGGATTCGTAGGATTCGTATCTGTGAGAACGAAGTTGTAGTTGTAAAGAAATGCGTAATATTTTTTAATTGTCGCGAGTTTGTTATTCGCATTGCATTTGCATACCTTACTTTAGGGTTCAAAATATTTTTCATATTCATTATATATATAGATACATATACTCATAAATAATAACGCATAATAAGGAATAAGAATAACTTTAAAGAACATAAAAAACCAGTTGATAACACTTCGTTTTGGTTTCATTATTTATAAGATAAAAAGAGTATGGGGTGGCATTATGTAAAAATTTTTCAAGAGTTATTAAAGTTAATGGGGAGTATGTACAAGTAGACCTTTACTTTTTTGTGATTCTTTTATGTATACTATTATAATTTATAAGTTGCAAAGTATTTTTTTTTTTGATATTTTCATTCTCTAATAAAACTTGCAAATAAAACACAGATACACCCGTGTTTGCTTTCTTTCTCCAAAACTTCTACTAGCCGTATTAAAACTGGTATCCCGGTAGTAAGATCTAAAAAAATAGCAAATACCGGTATTGAATTTTTGGTCCGATATTGCAATCCCTAATTAACACTCACGTTAATGCTCGTAACACTACATTAGTGTTTATTAACACTCACTCGACAGATTTAACGTATATGTTATAATAAAAAACAGATAGACTTGAAAATAGATCAGGAATATTAATAACTATTTTAATATGTGAGAAGGATATTCTGTTGTACATTCCTCGATGAACTTTTCAAACTTTATGCAATTGTTGTAACATTGTGTGAACGGTGAAAGAAAGTTACACTTTTCTTTCACTACAGAATGTTTTTCTTTTTCTTCACACAAAATATTTTCTTTCTCTCAAAGGTAAAGTATCCTTCTTTGGTAAAAACTTTCCCTTTTCTCTACTAAAAAAAATAATATACTTAATACAGTAGCCCACAGAATTTTAGAAATCAGTGGGCGAAAAAAAAATATTTATGCCTCTAAGCGCGAAAGTGTTCCTTTTTGCTTCTGAATAAGAAAAGAGATGAAAGAACTTCCATCTTTTTTTACGCGACCTTTGGTACCAGAGTTTGATTTTCTGCTTTTGCTCTTCTTTACAAATTCTTATTTTTCTTCATTTTAGAAACTTGAACTTACCGCACTTCGAAAAATTGTTGGTTTTAAAAACGATGCAATCCAATTACAGAGCAGTGCTGTTTAATGCGTTACAATCACCACCGCAACCCCCACATCGGGGGGGGGGGCAGGGTTTTAGAGTGCTCAAAGCCTGACTGCCGCCAAGTACCTAACCTTAGTAAAATCCAAATTGGGGGCTCAAAACCTGACTTTGCAGGGGGTCAAATGTTCTCAGTTACGCCATTGATCAAAATCCGCCAGGTGGTTGCGGTAGTCCAGTGGTCAGGCAACATACTCGTGGCTGGAGTGACATGCGTTCGAGCCTAGAGCCCCTGAAAACCCGCCTTGTAGGGGGCAATTCACTCTAAATCTGTAGAAGCTCCAACGTCTTCACATTGGTGTGGCGTGGAAGTTAGGAGAGGGAGATGTGCCTGCTCAGGTGTCCTCCTCTCATCACTTGACCATGGTTCACAATGACGAGGCCCGTCGTCAAAAGCCTTCCAGAAGCTGAATAGTGCGACGTTAATGTATATTTACTCAGTGAATACAGTTCTACCTATATTCAATAACATAGAATAGGCTTAAGAGACGTTATAAATAAACATTTCCGATTTCGAACTATTAAAACTACATGGTTGAAATTTGGTAATCATGTTTCTTTTGTTGAATTGAAAGCTTTTAAATACGAGTGCATCGGAAATCAACCCTCAAACGGTGTTACAAGGCTTACCGATAAAAAAAATTCACCGCGTTTTCCAACTGTTATATTTAGAATTGAAATTTGGCAAAGCATGTTTACTTTATTGAATAGAAATCCTTTAAAAATGGGTTTTGCCGAACTTACTTGGGGGGGAAGTGTTTATGGGAGCGTAAAAAATTATTCAACTTCAATTTTAGAAATTATTATTTAGAAGTCATGTCCTATTTAAATCTAGTGGCGAGAGTTATAAGAACATTTTTCAATGCAATAGAACGCTTATTGGTAGGATTTAGACCTGAAATAATACATATATAATAAACTTAAACTCAGTGGTGCAACAGCCCATGAGTGCCACGGCCTACTTTGCCCATCCCAGTACACGTGACCATTGGGCGCTGAGATGCATGAGCAGATGTCCCGATCAGGTGGTCAATCTGAAGCGAGACCCCCAGTGTTTAAGTCCCCAAGCAAGCTTGATACTCATTTATCGACCCACTGCAGTAGGGATGAAAGGCTCAGTTGACCTTGAAAAGAACCCAGACCTGTGATGAAGAAGCGCGATATGCTACCACTCAACCACTGTGCATTAATATATATAATATAAACATAAATTCCTACAACATGATGAAATACCCAGGGAAGCAGAAGAGTAATGGATTGTATACATATATTTATGGAATAATAGAATTGTCTTCACTATTACTATCTGCATTCTCTGTTAAATGCTACTAGTTTCAAAATATTGTTACGCAAATAACGCCATAGATATAGATTGATTGCTTCCTGATCACAAAGACAGAACAAATATTTTTATGTAGTTTCCTCTGTCTCCATTTTTTGTAACTTTATGTACACTAAATTTTATATAAACTCTTGAATTTATGTTTGCTCTTCTAAAGTTTATCTTTTGGCTACTATTTCCATTTGTATAATAATTATTTGAAACCCAGTGGCTGAGTGGCTAGTGCACCACATGTCCGAGGTTGAAACCCCGGGATGGGATAAGTTGACTCAGTCTTTTATCTCTTCAATGGGTAGATAAAATGATTACCAAGCTTGCTTGGGAACTTAACACTGTGGGTTTCGCGTCAGATTGACCACATGACCGGAGCATCTGCTTATGCCCCTCAGGGCCCAAGGTCGCGTATACTGAGTTGGGCACAGTAGGGCCTTGGTCCTCAAGGGTTGTCGTGTCACTGAGTTAAGTTATAATAATTACTTATATTAGTTTAATTGTTTAATGGATTAACATTTGTTTACACTTGTGTGAATGTTACGCCTGAATGCTTACCAATCAAGGTTTATTTACTTAAATTTTTTGCTCTCTGATGTATAAATTTTCTGCTGGAAGAGGAGGTTGGGATTTTATAAAGCAAGCTTAACCCTACTTCACTGCCGTAAGTCAAAGCTTTAAAAAGCATTAGAGTTAAAAACAAATAGACTTTTTCTCATATTTTGGTTTTTTTGCTTATGGTTTCCAGTTTCCTAATCTGTCTTTTTTTTTCCTGTTTGACAGGGTATTTAATTTAATTTCTTTTATCTATATATATAAAGGAGAAAAGCGACTCACTCACTCACTCACTCACTGACTAATCACGATATCTCCGGAACTATTAAACCCACAGACTTGAAATTTGGTAGGCAGGTTCCCTTCATGGAGTAGACGTCAGCTAAGAACGGATTTTGCAAAGTTCGAACCCCAAAGGGGGGTTACGGGGGTTTAAGGGGCGTTATAGATTATTTCCTTTACTAAACTATTAGACGTACAGTCGTGAAACTTGGAACACAGATTTCTTTCATAAAGTAGAGATTCCCTACAGAATCGACCCCAAGTGGCGTTGTGCAGAATTAAGTGGCGTTATAGGCAATTAACTCCTTTTTTAAACTATTAGACGTAAAAATCTCGAAATTTAGTAAGCTGATTCCATTCATTGAGTAGAGATCCGCTATAAGATGGGTTTTGTGAAAATCGTTTCCTAAGTGGCGTTGCGGGGGCTTAAGGGGCGTTATACATAATTATTTCCATTTTTAAACTATTAGGCGTACAGTCTTAAAATTTGGTATAAGCGATTTCCTTCCATGGTGTAGAGATCCGCTACAAAATAATTTTGCGTAAAATTGATACCCAAGGCTCACTGAGGGGGATTAAGGGGCGTAATAGATAAATATTTTCGCTTTTCAACTAATAGAACCACCTGCTTGAAAATTAGAAGGTATGTTCCGTTCATGGAATAAAGTTCCTTTTACAAAGATTTTTGCGAAAACGGACCCCGAAAGGTTGCGAAGGGATTAAGGCGTGTTATAGAAAAATTCCTGTTTTTGAATTCAACTCATTTACTTGAAATTTGTTGAGCACTTTTTTTTTCTTTAGTTGAATAGAGTTCCACTAAGAATGGATTTTACGGAAATCAACCCCAGGGGAAAGCGGGGAGAGCTATTGGGGCGTATTGATAGACAAAATTCCCGTTTTTGAACTGCTAAGACTATAATAATAAAATTTGGTTTGCATGCTTCTTTTGTTGAATTGGAATCCGCTAAGAATGCTGTCCACGAGGTATTGATGATAAAAATTCCGTTTTTGCTCTGTTAGATTTAGACTTGAAATTTAGCACGCATGTTTATTTTATGGAGTAGAGATCCACTGAAAGTTGCTTTGGTAGAAATCCACTTGATTATTAGGTTAAGTGAGCGAAAAAAATCTTTCTACTTCTATTTTAGATGCTTTAATTTCTGTCCTTTTCATATCAAGAGGCGAGAGTTACAGCTATAAATTTATTTTTCAATACAATCACGAATTCCATATTTTACAGGGTATTTAATTTAATTTCTTTTATTATTTTTTTATATATGTAACTTAGCATATGAATGAAGAGATTTAATCCGCAATGTATAAGAATAAATAAAGAACTACAACTCTTCAGACACGAATAAATTTCCTCGAAAATACACAATTCCTTTCAGATATACTTAAGTATCTTGAAGTATTTTCTAGCCCCTTACTTTTATGCCAGTAAAGCAAAAAGCCCTTCTAGAACCCAGTTGCACAAATACTAGACAGCAATTTCGAAATAGTTTTTGAAGAATATGATAGATAGAAGTAGCAAGACAAACTTTTTTGTAAGGAGGTCTTAGAGTTAGATTTTTACACTGACACAGCAATGAGAAAAACAGAAATTGAAATATATATTAAAATAGATACGCAAGGAGAATCAGATACATGTAGAGAGATACTGTTACTTTGAGTTCGATATGAAATCTGAACATATTTCTTGTCCAGTGCTACAACTTACGGTATTTAAATAGTATAAATGGAAACATATTTGTGTGTGTGTTTCATTTTGATAAAACCATTATTTATGCGATTTGTGAGATAAAATCTGTTTGGATTAAGGAATTAGATTTTGGGATATTTTTCTCCCGCATTTAGCGTATGAATCTTGTTCATAATAGCAACCACATCGACAAAATTAGCATCTATTTTGAACAGGAGAGAAAATAGCGATTGACAAAGCAAAAAGTTTTCAGAATGTTATAAAGGAAGTTGCTAATTAACACTTACTAAGAAGACAATAATAAGAAAAATTAACGATGATAGTTCATGATTATGTGGTGGGTCACGATGTCCTAGTGCTTATGGTTCTGAACTCGAGGTCAGAGTGCCACGGGTTTGAGTCCTGGTGCCACTGAAGATTCGCCTTGTAGGGGGCTGATGCACGTTAACCCTTTATCTACCGCATTGTGATTTACTGCATTTTTTTCATGCAATATTTTTTTTTTCGTATCACTACATAAACAAAATACTCAATTTTAGGAAATTTAATCCCCGTTAGAGCTAATTAATTAATTAAAGGTATTCAACTGTAAAATTAATTATAGACACCAGTGGCGCACACAGGAATTTTTCAAGGGGGGGGGGGTTCCGGGGTCGAAAGTTCACCAGTCTTGTATCATGCTCCTTTTGATTTTGTCGATTTTCGTTAACAAAACACAGTAAAAAACTAGTTTTTGAATAAATAATTAGCATTAATTAATAAAATTAATCATTAATAGCAAGTAATTAATTAAATTTTACGTATTATATACTTAGAATTATAATCAATCGGGAAAAAAATCAAGGGCTTTGGGGGTCCACCCTCCCCCCCCCTTGTGTGCGCCACTGATGTACACTGTTCACTTAAAAATAGTCAATTCGTTTTCTAAGGTCTTCATTAACATACAAAAAAAAAAAAAAATAAATAAGACACTTACCTTTTGACATTAACTATTGTTTCGGAACAAAAATGATAATCTTCGCAATTCACTGAAAAAGCCTTCAGCTGGAAATGCAATTTCTGCTATAAAACTATTTGCCCTTCCCGCTAAAATTCTCATCATGGAATCTGTGCTGTCATATATCTTGGAAGAGTGGATTTCAAAGAATATTCCTGCTAACGTCAGAGTATTAAAGTGAGTGCTACTTATAAGTACCGTCGGTATATAGATAAAGGGTTAAACCTGTTGAGGTTCAATGTCCTCCCGTTGGTGTGGTAAGGTAGTTAAGAGAGGGGGTATCGTTCAGGTGACCATGGTTCAAAATGACGAGGACCGTCACCAATAACCCTAGTGTTGTTTTACAGTGCGACGTTAATATTCCCTCTCTCTCTCATTCACTCTATTCTAATGTAGAATTGGGGATGGGGTATGTTAAGCAGACGATTTTTAACAAAAGTTACTGGTGAAGGTATTTTTATTTATTAATTTTTGGAATACACCTAAAATTTCATTTATTTCTCAAAACTGTTCATAACTAACGAATGGACAATTGTGATGAGAGAGAATAAGGCCTAGCGCTGATTCTTTCAATCAAATTAATTCTGTAAGATTATTTATACCATAGAATATTGTAAATGAGATTGCTTACAGCCATGTTAGTGATGCAGAGGCTGAAATTAGTCCTATTTTCCGCCCAGCTTCCATTCTCTGCGCAACTCCGGACAGCAAACATGCCTGCAAAAAAAAAAAAAAAAAAAACTTGAAATTATTTTCGGTTAAACAATAAACAACAAAAAGATTAATTAATAAATTTAAACATGTTGTATGTGTGATGTAAATTGTAAGCAAGATATTTTCTTAAGAATTATATTTCGTTTACTTATTTCAATTATATTGAGGAGGAAATAAAGTTAAAAACTACGGATATGGGCATAATTCATAGAAAAAAAATTAAATATGTCCTCTGAGGAATTCCTTTTATTTTTTTAAAAAAGATTTAAATATATTTTTAAAAAACGATATGCGCGCGTATGGTTAACTAGAAATATTATAGTAATTTAAGCATTGTTTAGAACAGAAATAATCCTTTAAATTTATAAAGGGTTGTTTTTCTGAAGAATACACGAATTATTAGAATTAATTTTCTACTTTGGAGTGCTATAATTTTAAAAACATAAAAATCTTGTTTTTGCAAAATTATATGAAGTATATCTTCATTTGAACACTTCCTTCATCAAAACAGAAAGACTAAAATACTTCCTATTTCAAAGAAAGTTTTTGAAAAATATATGCAAGGTGATTACTATTAAAGTCTCACTTTCAAAATGTTTTAAAAAAGAGTCATTGGTAATAATAACTTCCAATTTGAACTGAACATACTTGAAGAAACGAGAAACGCGGTGTGGCATAAGAAAAAGTTTCAAAGTTTATCAATAGACGACACTGTAAGATGTTTTCTTTTTTTTATTTCTAATGGGCTGCGAACCATTGCAGGCCGCGTACATTCCCGGAAGCTGGTAACTCTTTTTAGTGCGGCATCATATAATTTTGACGCCTTGTTTCCTCCCTAGAGGGAGGCACTTGAGCTCTAACGATGCAAACCTGTACTAGGATTTAATTTTGCCGAGAGCACCCAAGCCAAACAGACACTGAAGTGATATTTTACATGTCGTATAATGATACGACATGACCGCTGTCGGTTTTCTGCATCATGAAAATCCACCGACTTGCGCCGGGATCAAACCCGCAACCTTAGGTGCAGAAGTGCCAGCGACAAACCAACCACGCTACTCAGCCGGCCTCTGTGAGATATAATTACATATCGTCGGTCTAATTATCAGACTGTGTAACTCCATCTGGGATGCTAATTTGATACAGTAGGGCTGGGCGCCAAGTTGTTGTTTACGTTCGCCAAGATAGGCGATAATATTACAATATGGTTTACTTTGATATTTTTATCGTGCGATAATGTGGTTGCCATGAGGATAACGTATATTAGTGTTAATTTTTTCCCCGCGGGATCTCTGCTCAGCAAAATTAACACATTGTTACAAATTTTGTGTAATGAACGCTTAAAATAGTATAAATAATTTATATCTGGAAGTGTATTACATTAATATTACTTTCTGTTGTATTTATTTTATGTTAAAATCTTGCCCACCACCTCTCCCTTCGAAATCTAGTTCTATTATGAAAAAAAAAGTAATGATTATACACTGATCGAGGAATAAATTAAAAGCGGAGCGTGCACTGAGGCATGGCGTAGACAAAGATGGATTAAGGAATCAGGCCCAAAAGCGCTTGGCGCGTTGCACTCCTATATCAAATCAGTTACACCGGTGGAGTTACAGAGTCTGATAATTAGGCCGACGATATATTAATATTATTACAATAAGAAAATTATTTAAATGGAATTTGGCAATAAATGAAGACAAAATGATATATTTTCAAAACATTCTCATTTTATAGAAGATGCTTCTACAAAAACATTTTTCTTATATATTGCCAGAACTTTTACACCGAGGTTGTACTAAAATTATTTGCACTATTAACCGCTTCCCTTACAAATTTTTTTGAAAAAAAAATTGAAAAAAATCACATTTTTTTTTAATTTTGTCATTAAATACAATGAAGCGAAACAAAACAAAATACAGTAGAACGTCGATTATCCGGAGCGTCAGATATCCGGACCGTTTTTTTTATGTCTACTTCATGCACTGAATATGAATACGTTTTCGAATTCGTTTTTTCAATGACGACGACAGGGAAGAGAGTATCGATTTTATCCAATCGATTCCATGATTTCAAGAATGCGATGAAGATGTAGAAACTTGGATGGCATGCGTTGCAAGAAGACTGTGGATTTCAAATGCTAAATGAGGACGAGATTGTGACTTCCGTGTACGAAGAATCCGACCCTGTCGACGATGAAACGGATGAAGACAAGGACATCAACAACAAAAGTAGCAAGGGTCCATCAAATGCTGACGCGTTTTCTGCGTTCGAGACAGCCATGGAGTAGTACGAACAACAATCAGAGTGCTGTCCTGCTCAACCATCAGATCTTGCAGCGAAAAAAACGAAGGTGTACAATGGTACAGCAAAAAATAAGTGATTATTTTCCACAATAAAGGTAAAATTGCGGCATTTTACACGTATTTTACTTTTTCTTCAAGCACGTTTCCGACACACATGTACGTTGGTGTGGTGTGGTTGTTAGGAGAGGGGGTGCCAGCTCAGGTGTCGTCCACGTCACTTGACCATGGTTCAAAATTACGTGGTCCGTCGCCAAAAGCCCTCGTGTAGCTAAACAGTGCGACGTTAATATTAACTCAACTCAACCCGACACGTGTGATGATTTTTAATATTCGTATAGTGTCCGGTTTCATATACTGCACGGATCACAATTCGGTTTTCGGTTATCCGAACAATCGCGTATTCGAACGGTGTCCGGTCCCAATTGATTCGGAACAACGACGTTCTACTGTATGTTGGTTTTAAGTTGAATTTTTAATGTTTTTAAAAGCGTTAAAAGCATTCAGTTTTAATATTATTTTACTATCCCGAGTTATCTCGGGCAAAGGGGAAAAAGTTAAATATTAGTCTTTATATGGTAATTTTTGAAAGAAGGGACAACATAAAGTGATACCTGGCATTTTGTACACTGGTATCTAGTCTGTTTTCTTACTGGCTTACCTCTGGAACCTCTTTTACGGGAGCACTTTCACGTTAGATTTGATTTTTTTTTTTAGTAGCAGGAATAACATCTAGAGAATGCCCTGTCGTTGACCTGAGTGATGTTGGACAAATGCTGGGTCTTCCTGATGTGGCAGGAAACTCGTCGCGATGATTTTCAGAAATAATTCAATTCCTGTACTTTTAACTCACACTCTATTTATTTATTTATTTATCTTGGTGAAATTTTCAATCGTTCATAAAATACATATTAAAGCGCTCAATTGAGCTGAAATTTTATATACATGATTATTTTGAATAACAGTATAATAATTTAATTATAATTAATAAAAAATTAATTGATTGAAACTAATTATATAAAGAATTACAAATACAGCCACGTTGGCGATTTGTGTCAAAACTTGAAAAGGTTTTTTTCTCATGTTTTAAAGCATTCAGTAGTACTGAAATTTTATAGACACGATTGTTTTGGATGACAATACGATACTTTAATGATAATTAATTACCACTTAATGTTGTGATTCTGCCATATGCATATAGATGTTTGTATTAATTGTAACTATTTAATAAAAAGTAGCCAAAATAAAAATTTTCTTTGTTGATCTCTAAGTAGTAATTGACTTTAAAAAAACCTTTTTTATATTACTTGTTTTTTCCATCAGCTCTATTTCAAATTGTTCAGGTGATCGGGAACCTCTTGATTTACAGTACACAATGTAGGCTACATACAGAAGAATAACTTCCACTATTTTCGATGTCCACCTCTTCATAATCACTATATGAAAATCATGGCTTTCGCTATCTTGCAACATCGCCATTATTTCACTTTTTTTTCAATGGAATTATCCTTCTTTATACATCATTAATCCACAATCCGATGTGTACTATACAATAGAGAAAACACGTGACCAACCCCGCCAAAAGATTCGCGAAACCAACAAAACTTTGCAAAAACCTCCAATCAAAACTGAATATTTCCATTCATTTTCTCCAGGCCAAGTAAAACCGTGATAAAATCAATCGTACTGATAAATTCTGCTTCCCCGAGTTTTCTCGATAATAATTAACTGCAATATATACGGACCCGAGATAACTCGGGATAATCAGGCAAGCGGTTAATAGCAATAGAAATGTTTTTTGTTAAAATTTCTCTGCTCTGGTACAGTAAGATATGAATATATCTTCTTCTAAATTATATTTTTCTGAAATCCTAGTTGGAGCTCTGTACAGATGTTTTAGCAATACATAAGTAAAATGTTATTATAAAAGAGCATTTTCATAGAATGTGAATATTTTGAAAATATATCATTCTTTCTTCAGTTTTAGCCAAATAATTGCATTTAAATAATTTTTTAAATATAATAATATTCTTAAAATAATTTTATATGCATATTCTAATTCTCAACTGACTCTATAAATATCAATTTAAATATCATTTATTTTTATGTTTTTTCAAAATCTTCGATATACTATTATCGTATTACAGATTATCGAAAATCAAATCCCCTTGAAATACAGGATTCTGCAGCAATATTCACAGAATAAATATCAGGACTTCACCCATTCAACAGCTCTCAGACACAATTATCAGTGTCTAAAATAACAAGTATGTAACACAAATATGTGAAAGATCATTCACAAGCACACGCTTATTCAACAGCCGAAGTAATCACTAATCGCTTCAACGGTCAAGACAAGACTACTTGTCGCTAGTCTGCGCAATACTATCTAATCGCTGATAAACCATACTGACTCAGTTCGGTGAGTGTCTTCCCATTTATAGCTCTAACGGAATCTTCGAGAAAGATCCACTTGCGTCACATAGATCATGAAATTAGTCTATTTCTCAATTAATTTCCTGAAGAATCTAGAGGGTTCTAAATTCTCAAAGAATGGTCTCCAAGTTTCTTGCGAATTTTACAATTTTAACATAAATTAGGTATAACAGAGTAATTTAAATGCATTGCACAGATCCAATTACAACTTATTTACACTATTTTATAAAAAAAATTCGTAGCATGATGTAAATTCTAATTCAATTTAAACTAAATATACATTCGGACCTCTATATAACGAAGTCGCTAAATCCCGGAAAAAAGTTCGTTCTATGGAAGATTCGTTATAAAAAGGTTCATCTTTTAATACACTTTATAAACCACATAAAAACATTTTAAATTCATAACTATTATATATTTAAAAAAATAATTATTCACACATTTTTTAAAACTAATATATGTTTATTTAACATATCTTACCTATCAAAAAAGAAAGAAAAACTGCAAGGAAAACAAGAAAAGAGAATGTCGAAGAATTAATTCACTGTATTTTCAATATATTAAGAAAATAATTATATATTACAATTAAGGAATTTTAAGGGCGTTTTATAACTTAAAGCATAAAAGTAAAATATTAAGATTATTTTTTATAATTAGAACACGGGGACAAGGGACAACTCCACTGAGGGTGAAAGAGAATATATCGAAGATGTTTCTAGTGAACTGGGCAATGGGAGTTAAGGGTAGCACTTCTTGGATGAAACGTCCAGAACTCTATTGCTCTCGGCGAGTTAGGATCTAATAAAACCAGTTCAAGATTTATGACCACCATAAAATGTGTTAAAGAGAGAATAACTTGAATTTTTTTCAGAAATACTTTAAAAAATGGGAGAACAAAAATTGAATCACAAAAGAAAAGGTTCGTTCTATAGAAAATGCATTTCGCTACAGAGAGGTTATTTTACGAAGAAAATCGTGAAACGTTAAAGGTTCCAGGAAAATGTTCGCTATATAGAAAAATTCGCAATATAGAGGGTCATTCAACTGTGTATATAAAAAAATATCCCTTTATTTGCGTTTTCAAAATCCGATTTCGAACGCAGTCAGTCACTATAAAGCTCTAATAATGAAAGAAAACATTCACAGGGTACAAATCGATATGCACAGTCTAAGTAAGATTATTTCCACCTCAATTTAAATGTATTTCGAAGAGTTTTAATCTTATTATTCGTGGTATAAAAAAGGAGGTTGTAAAGGAAATACGTTTTTCGCTCTCAAGAGAAAGCAGAAGAGAGAAAATGTTATCCAGGATTACACGAGTCCGTGATTTGAATAAGGAACTCGGAAATAATTCCCGAAATGCATTTTGGGGGCTTAAAGACTCCTCAGAATTTTATTTTCATTATGAGGGAGTTATCTGTGAACCATTGTCTTAAATAACAGAGATTTAACCTCCAGGGAATATAAAATGTCGTGGACGTAAAATTTCAATTTTCTATACTCGTCCAACGAACCTCTGAATTTTAGATCTGCTAAACACTAACCTTTTTTTGCTCTCTAAATTAGAAGTATAACTTAAGCAGATTTTTTTCGCAAATCTGAGATACATATTTATGTTTCTGGTGAACTTATATATCAGTTAACCCTAACAGCGTGGTCGCGAACTGGTGACCGGCGTTCTTCCTGTCAAGTCGTAAGTTCGAGTCTTGGTGCCAATTAAAACCAGCTTGGTACATGTTAAATCCACCAAAAATAAGTCCTCGCGTTAGTGTAATGGGAAAGTTTGAAGAAGAGGGGGCCAACTCAGGTGTTTACCTTGTTACTTGAGAAGGATTAAAGAACTTATCGCACGTATACGTATTTGAAACAATTTTCCTTTAAGGCAACCCATTTGAGCAATTTCTACCCAGTTACCACAGCAACGGCGTCGACCAACTTTTTCCTAGTGAGCTAGAATCCTTCAACTCCCTCCGTCATAAACAAGATGGCGGTAAGGATGGCAGCTTCGGCTTCGTCAAATGAAATGGCAAATAATATTTTTAACAGAATGGCTCTCCATTTCTGTTTATGACAGCCAACAAAAGCGCTAGTGGATTAAAAGAAATAATATCGGATGTTCGTTTTCCGAAGCAGAAAAATCGGCGAGTAATTTTTCAATGTGAAGATAGGGCGTGACTGACGACATAGCGTATCGTTTTGCTTACGGCAGCCCTTTAACCTCACAGGTGCTTGAAAATTTTTCCAAAACAGTTGTTTGAGAGATGCATGCGTGATAAGGACTTAAAATTACATGGTCCGCCTTTAATAGCCTCATCTAGCTACTGAGTATGGCACTAAAAAAAGTAAGTTACAGTAGAAATGGAGGAAATGTCATATTCCTCTGCATCAATAGATGTCCTTGTTAGCCTAGTGGTTATGGTCACGAATTGATGGTTGGCGTGTCATGAGTTCTAGCCCAGGTGCCTCTGAAAATCCTCTGTATTGAAGAGCTGATGAAAGATAAATCCGTCCAGACTCTAAATCAGGAGTCAGCAACCTTATAGCTGTGGGGTGTGCTAAACCAATCTACCAATATGCTTCACAGTGTCACGTAGTAGGAAATATTTGAAACAATTCAATTCCCATTGCAATATTTTCAAAGTTAGGGAATAGAGGTGAAAAATAGAGATTTACAGTTTCATCTTTTTACTTAGTATCTTTTAAACATACTTATAAACAAAAAAATAAGCAACATGGAATATAACTATTCCTACAACATCAACATACAATTAAATATTGGGTATTGTATACTTAAAGAAAATCAAAATAAGAAATGAAGTATAAGTATTCTTGTAAAATATAGTTAAACAAAAAAAAAGTAAAATTTCGATATGAATCTTTTTCTTGCAAGGCTCCTCTTATCGTATTGTCAGGGATATAATTTGTGACTTTCAGTTTGACACATGATTTTGAATGTTCAGTTGTTAGACAACTTTTTCGACTTAAAATATATTTCGCACGAGAAAAAATTTATTCAAATACATGCAGAACTAAGTGAGGAAATAGAGCATGCAATATTCTTTAAACTATTAAATCACCGCTGAATTGACATACAGTAATTTAAACAAGTAATATATATAAAAAAATATTTTAAGTCAATTCCTACTTTGAATGGATGAATAAAAAGTTTTTTATTAAATTTGAATAAGATATATATATATATATATATATATATATATATATATATATATATGCATATATATATATGCATATATATATATATATATATATACATATATATATATATAATCTTTACATATATGTATATGTATATAGGGAGAGAGGGAACGAATAGTAGGAATTGAAAAAAAAGCATGATTTGTCTGCATCGTCGTAACAATACACACCCGGTTTAGATAATATGGCTAAAAAATTGGTTTTCAACGCCAACTTTTGTAATTATTTTAACAGTTACATTGTTACAACAATGGAAACGAATCTAAGTTGGTGTCCAAAACCAGTAATTAATTAAATTAAATTTAATTAATGAATTAATACTTGGAAAAACTGCATTAACATCAAGTGTCATCCACTACAAGTTTAAAAAATATATTTGAACTTGATTGGATGAATGGAAAGTATTTTATTAACGATTGAAAATTTGAACAAGATATAAATATATATGCAAATAAATATATATAGAGAGAGAGTGAGCTAATAGTAGGAATTGAAAAATATCTGTCGATTTATCAGAAGAATTATCTACCAGATCTTTCCATAATTTCGTAAATTTTGCTTTCAAATAGTCTCAAGATTTTTTTTTCACGAAGCAGCAATGCGTGATGCTTCATTTCACTAGTGTTAGACAAAAAGTTCGGATCTGAATTGAATTTTTAAAAGATAAGAAAGAGTCACATAATCGATGTAGAACTAACTAGACATCGGAACCTGTTTCGTTTGTTCTTCTTTCCGCACTTTTTTCAGGAATTTTCAAAAATTTTCATAACTTTTAATCATTTTTCGTAGCGATTACGCAGAAAATGTTTTGTGGTTCTAAATTAGGAGGGATTTTGCAGGAAGTCCGCTAGTGTGTCGTTTCGACACCAAGGCAATTTATTATTATAAATAGTTATCGTTTAGCAAAAGATAGTTCACTAAGTAAATACCATTATTAAAACAAACTTCCGGAAGTAATATCGCACATTTATTTGACCTTGAATGCAGTGCTATTGTGTTCACCGTGGAAATGAATCAGTATACTAAAACCGTTGTGTCTAAGTGTTTCGTTACATAGCATTTGTTAATCTGCTATTACGTTCAAACTATGCATGCGCAAGAAATTTGAAAAATCAGGTAAATACCAAAATTAAAGGAATTACAAATTCACTAAAACGCAAAAAGGACGAAATTAAAGGGAGCAACGGAAATGCAATTAAGAAAATGCGTGTCTCTTACATGAAAATGGTGTACGGAAAATGTACAGGAAAAACTGAATATCACTGAATTCATTGTAAACGAGGCAAAAACATTATGCATAAAAACGATGGACAATGATGAAAAAACTAGCTTTCTCACAAAAATTACGATATGATTTATTTTACTAATATTTATGAATATTATTGTTTTATTCCCTTTTACAAAATTAAGTAATTGGTTTTGTTACAGTTTTCTATGATATAAAGGGTCATAATATATGATAACTGCAACAATAAATATCAAAAAGTCTTTAAAGTAAACCCTACTGAACAGTAGTCCTGCAATTATTTAGTTGTTACAATAATTTTATGTATTTTGTATGACGGTGACGAAATGACACCGGTGGACATTTAAGGGTAATCGAAGTCTCGGACTTTCTAGTGTTAAACGGAGGATGTTATTTTTTTTACATAAATCATACAAGATTTAGCAGAATCGTTTTATGACCAAAAATTGAAAGTAAAAAATAACCTTTGAATAAAAATGCGTGTGGCATAGAGAGGGAAGAGAGAGACTTACACATAACTTTGTAATTTGCCACTGATAATCGTTCCGTGTGTCACAGGTTACCGACCCATGCTCTAAATCCTGCCATTGGTATGGTGTGATAGCTTGGAGAGGTAGGGATAAGCTTAAGTATCGTTTTCGTCTCTTGACTAAAGTTCAAAATGACGAAGTCCGTCGCCAAAAGCCCTGATATTGCTTTATTTGCAGTATAATCCAAAAGTTCGGGGACAAGGTGTAGAAAATCTTACCCTGAATTGTTCACAGCGCCGAAGTACATCCATCTTCAAAGTAGTCCCCTTGGACGATGGTACACTTTTCTGAAAGCACAAATGGAATCCCTTTTACGTAGCCTTCCGTAAGGCCTGTGATGCTACTTTCCTCTGATAACACAAAACGGCATCTCTGTAAATGTTTTTTTCATTGATAAGAACAGGTAAATGTCAAATGGGGCTAAGTCTGGTGAATAGGAAGGATGTAAAAGCACGTTAGTGCAAATTTAGACGAGGAACTATTTTACTAATTGGGATCGATGTGCTGGTGCGTTGTCATGCAGAAGATTGTCGGATCTGAGGCCACTTTCAATGAATGGATTCCCTTAAACGACGTTTTCGAGAAGTGTAGCGATTTGGGCAAGTGTTTGGTAACGATCATTTCAAACTCTTTCAGACACCAACGCAACATTTTCCGCGTTCCGTGAAGTTGAAGTTCGTACAACGCGTTCATTGTCTTTGATGGATTCTCTGCCCTCTTTTAAACGCCGATGCCATTCGTAAATCTTGGATCTCGCCATGGTAGATTCACCATACACCTTATTTAGCCTTTCCAAAGTCTCATCTCATTCCACCTCTCACCTTACTTAGCATTCTCAAAGTCATTATTGGTGTTTTACCAAAGCACCAATAATGTTCAAAACTGTTCAAGAAAAGCCGTCTTTCTTACACCGCGGATCAGAGCTAACTAGCTTCGGTAGATAACACCTGTGCGTGTGCTTTGGTCATATGATATGGACTAAAACAACCTGGGCGGGTAGGGAAGGGTTGGGAGAATCTATTTCAAGTGGTTTTTAATTTTAGGTACTTGCTTTTGTCGTCAGCAATGGCCGCAATCTCTGAATTTTTGGATCGTACTACGTAGCGGGACATTAAGTTACTCGCCCGCATTGGCAATTTTCTTTATTGGTGAACAATAAAGTACTTAAATACCTCCATTAAAGGCTTTCTTAAACCGAATACGTTTGCCCGAAAGATCAATACGCCCCAGTTTAAACTTACCAAAATATGAGAAAAATTTCTTGATGGCGTCGAAATGTTTGAGATTATAATTTGTTTTCCCAACGCATGTGCATTTTAACAGATTTGGTATTGGATATAACATAATCTTGGAAAGAGTTTAAAACGCATGTATGTTTAATTCATTCAAAATAAGAACTTTAAATAAAGTCTAATGCATTTATTTTAACGCGCGCGCAAATCTGTGAAAATAAATGTTAAAAATAATCTTCGAAACCCATCTCCAGTATTAACTCAGACAATATTTACTATGACCAAATAGACTCTAATGCATTTATGCTTTAACAAATACACGACACGGCAGTATTTAAATTTAAAAGATTCTAAAACAAACCTAAAACGCCTAATTAACATTAACCAGCACAGGTTCGACACAATTTACATCTGGTTATTATACACCTACATTAGTTAAGCTTAAAATGCATTTAATTACTCATGAAGGAATGGAAATTGTACCCCTCTCAACTTTCCTTATGAGTTGCAATTATCGGAAAATAAAGCCGCAAAAGAAATGAAAATTAAAAGCCATAATTAGCTTTAATGGATTTTTGGCTTTGTTCGTGGCAACGACGTTAATGGCTGGGAGTTAAGATGGAATTGATTATGAATACTTATGAACAGAGGGTTAGGTACCAATATGGCAGATTGCGATTTAAAAAAATTAACTGTCTATTTCACATTTTTATTGTTTATTTTTTTTATTTATATTGAAAAGTTTGTAATACATATAACAATATTCCTTGAACTGTTGGGGGTTGCTTTTTTAGTCATTTTGATAAAAAGGAATACGCAGAGTTTTTGATTTATTTCTTTCTTTCGAAGATGGAAATCATCAAAGTAAACACAGGCTGGTTAAAATTAAAAGTTCGAAATTGTAATCTGTATTACTAGTTGTTTGTTTGTTTTATGTGGACAGTATTTTGCATTTTCGTTCGATTTTTATATGCTCTCGGTTGGAGGGAAACCCTTGATAGATTTACCATTAATTTGGGGTATACCGGTTGGTTCAAAATAATTGTTACCAATTTTAAAAGCATATAATTATTTATGATGAATTTCTATCGTTTTATTACTGGTTTTATTTTAAAAATGAAACATTTAAATTATATACCAATCTAAATTACAGTACCGAAATTAGATCCTCAAACCCGGAACAAAGTTTTACAACTTTTGAAGAATAGTTGTTCAAATTCTGTAAATAATAAATCATCTAAAAATGAAAAAAGACATTTTTCTATCGTATTACTATCTAAAATTCTAAAAGAAATAAAATTTGATAAAATGTGAACGAAAGGAAATCCTTAATGAAAGAGAAAGAAAGAAGTTGTAAAGAGAATTATCGCTTCGCTGTAGAAAATTATTTGCCTCAAAAACCTATGGCAAAGAAACTGCAGATATAGCAATCGACAATTTACGTTAGATAAAAAAAATGGCTATAAAAAATAAATTTTTCAGTCTGTCGTCAAATGTCTGTTAAGATCGTAGAAAAACGAAGAAAACGCTCTTGACCTCTGTATTTAATGTTACGCAAAGGTAGATACAAAGCATGGATAACTTCTGATGAAGCACTGTTTCATCTGTCATTCACAACTGTCAAAACGAATATTTAATATATTTCCAGCAACAAACGTTGCAAAGATGCAGCTGTTTTGAAAAATGCAAGTTGGCCGTCAGGTGTTATGGTATGGTCGGTCTCAAGGCTTAGCAAAACTATTTTTTGTTGAACCAAACTTTAAAATTGATGTTAAATACGATCAAAATAAAGTTTTGAAACACTTGATCAAAAGAAGTAAACGTCTTTACTCTCAAGGAAACTTTATTTTTCACCAAGGTTCTGCACTAAGTCATACTATGAAATCATCTATAAAATGGTTGAAAGATTAAAAATATATATATTCTGCCTTCTGATAAATGACTATCACTATCCCCTGTCTTTGTTCCTTGCGATTATTTTTTATGGGGATACTTGAAAAAACAATTAAATAGAAGTAAAGTAAGAGCATTGTAAGGGCTTCAAAGAGCAATTTAAGAGGAGTTGGAAAAATACCCCAAAAAGGATTGAAAAAACGCTTTTATCTTAGCCAAAACGCTTGCAAAAAGCAAGCATACTGTGCTAGAGGAAACCACAGTGAAAATTCCATATAAATTTTATTCAATAAAAATTTATAATCATTTGAAATTGGACACACACTATTTATGAATCAACCGGTAGTAAGTAATCAATACACAGGCAATGTGTGTCTTCTTTTTTAACTTACATTATTATACTATTTTTTTTAAAAAAAAATTATAAATGTGAAAATATATACACTGCTCAAAACAATTAAAGGATATTGTAAGTTTTATATAAAATAAAGATATAAGCGAAATTTTTTTGCCGAAAATGGAAGAAGAGAATCACAAATGCAAATTTTTCTGATTTTCAAACTGTGGAGTATGCTAATTTTGAGTTCGACGTCAAAAACGTCGAATGAAATTTGACTTTCAACTGAAATGAAGACAAGGATGATCGGCATTCAGTGACTGCTTTGTTTCGATGAGTACGATGTCTCAGCGAAGTCATTTAACCAATTCAGAAACTTGGAGAGCTGTTGGTAGGTTAGAAGGGGGCCAAACTCAAGCCGAAGTAGCGCAAGCCATTGGAGTGTCACAAAGTGTGATTTCCAGGATCTGGAACCGTTTTTTGGAGACTGAAAGTGCAGGCCAAAGACCAGGATAAGGTCGTAGACGGGCAACAACGCCCAATGAAGATCGTTATTTAGTGTTAACGGCTCGGAGACACCGAAATATGAACGCTACTCTTCTCCAACAACACCTTCACTCGGCTACTGGCACCACGGTTTCAACTCAGACTGTCCGAAACCGGCTCCATGGTGTAGGTCTGTATGTTCGCCGACAGATGGTATGTGTTAGAATAACATCAAGGCATCGTCGCGACCGCAGGGAGGGGGCAACAGAGCATGTGAACTGGAGGAGAAATGAATGGAGCAATGTTCTTTTTTGACGAGTCCCGTTTTTCTGTTCATCCGGATAATAGGCATATTTTCATCTGGAGGGACCGTGGCAGTAGGAATAATCCTGCGTTCGTGCACGAAAGTGTCAGATTTGGCGGTGGGGGAGTGTTGGTGTATGGTGGCATCTCCATTGACGGGCGCACAGACCTCTACATCATTCGAGATGGACCTCTGACTGCTCGCTGATATAGCGATGAGATCCTCAGA
Organism: Trichonephila clavipes; assembly: GCA_019973935.1. Taxonomy (NCBI): domain Eukaryota; kingdom Metazoa; phylum Arthropoda; class Arachnida; order Araneae; family Nephilidae; genus Trichonephila; species Trichonephila clavipes. The sequence continues at coordinate 125,865 of BMAU01015602.1, forward strand.
CCTATTGTAGTCCCTTACGCTGCAGCAATCGGAGATGACTTCATTTTAATGGACGATAACTGCAGGCCACATCATGCTAACCTGGTGGAGGATTTCCTTTTCGAGGAAGGAATCGTACGAATGGAATGGCCAGCGTGTTCTCCAAACATGAATTCAATAGAGCACGTTTGGGACGCTCTAGGAAGACGAGTTGCTGGCCACCAACCACCCTCACAAACTCTCCAAAGAACTGGAAAGAGCTCTTCTGGAAGAGTGGGACAGAATACCTCAACTCGTGATTAATAACCTCATTGACTCCATGCCTCAAACGTGCTCAACGTTGCCGGCCGTCCGTGGAAACCATACACCCTCTGAAAATGATTTCTTTTGAAGAAAACACCTTTTCTTATTCTTTTTTTCTCATATGCACAAATTGTGGTTTTTTCCTTTTGTACACAAATGCGCAATAAAATGCATTTTTTTCTGCCAAACATATGTAATTTATTCTCATATAACCTACTACGTCTGTCGACCATGTATATATCAGCTAAAAAGTTTCCCAGCCTCAAGATCCACCTAAAACCGCAATATCCTTTAATTATTTTGAGCAGTATATACAAAATATATTCTGGTCTTTCAAAACATAATTTGTATACTTAAATATAATCAAACAAATTTATAAATATACTCACTGCTTCTCTGAATCCCTCTGTATGAATAGGGTGTGTATATTAATTTATCATTATTTTAGTTAAATTTTCTTTTTAATTAATAATTTTGCTACTATTAGGCGCTTTTTTTTTTTTCAAACTGTGAGTTTGTATTTAGATCACTAAATATGACAATAACTGCTTTATTTTCTTTTCATTAGAGACGTATTTAACCATTTTAAAATGCTTTTTTTACGAAAAATCTTTTTAATATCATGTTGGATTCAATTCATTCTACCCTTTACTGGAGTGTGTGTGTCACGGGTTCGAGTCCTGGTTCCACTGAAGTCCCACCGTTTAGAACTGGTTAAATGTGTCGAGACTCATTGTTCTCCTGTTTCTGTGGTGTGGTAGTTAGGAGAGGAAGGTTACAAGCTGCTGGTAGATTAAACCCCCACTTCTGGTTGTTCTAATTTTATGTAATTTATTGAAACTCTGTTTCTTCCATCCTTCTTCAGTGGCTCGACAGCTCAGGGTGGGTCTCAAATTTATTGCTCGAGGTGAGTTAGGCACCTAAAAAACCAGTTCCAGTGTTTGATCACCATAAAATGTGTTAAAACATAGACTAATTTGAATTGTCCGGGAACATTTGTAAAAATAGGGAACGGGAAAAAATTGAATCGGAAGGTACAAAGTTCGCTAAACAGAAAATGCATTTCGCTATTTGGAGATTATTTAGCGAAGAAAATCGTAAAATGTTCTCGGTTGCAGGAAAAAGTTCGCAAAATAGAGTTTCGTAAAATGGAAATCTGACTGTATATATAAATTCAAACTTAGTGGTGCAACAGCCCATGAGTGCCACGGCCTACTTTGCCCATCCCAGTATACGTGACCATTGGGCGATGAGGTGCATGAGCAGATGTCCCGATCAAGTGGTCAGTCTGAAGCCAGACCCCCAGTGTTTAAGTGCCCAAGAAAGCTTGGTACTCATTTATCGACCTACTGCAGTGGGGATGAAAGGTTGAGTCGACCATGCCCAGCCCGGGAATAGAACCCGGACCTGGGGTGAGGAAGTGCGATACACTATCACTCGACCCCTAGGCCTGACTGTATATGTATCTGTTTTTTAATGTTTCTATGTTACATTTTATCATGAACACACTTAAGGAAACATTTTTTTAAAAAATAAATCGTTCATGTGTTACCTGGATGTGTTGCATCTCCTATAACAATGCCTTTGGTGTTCATCTGGGGGCAAGGCTTGCTCATTGTGTCTCCAGGCGAGAGGGGTGGCCAGCAGATGAAAGAATCCCATACAGCCTCACAGAAGGGATCTAAAGGAATAAAGTTATTCTCTCAGAAATGCTTGATACCGTTCCATCAAAAGTAAAAATTACAATTTTTCTCATTATTATATGGCACAATTATAACAAAAATATTGTAATAGCAATGATTTTTTTTAAAAAAATCTTATAGTGTTGATTTTAATGCTTCTCCATAGTAATAATATTAAAGCAAAAATCTAAACCCTTCAATGGCTAATTTTCATTTGGGTGAGATGATATTAACCCTGTCACCAAGTGCGGATTTCCCACGTTTTCCCGCCAAGTGCGGATCCGATATTCGCGATTCCGGTTGTATTGGCCCATATCCAAAGATAATTGTTTTAAAAATTATTTTCAGTGTATGTTATTGGTGAAAATAATACGATTTAATTAATTTTTAGTGAAACAAATAATTTAACTAAGTGATGATATTATTTAATAAATTTAATCATTTAATTAATTAAAACATGATTATAAATAATTTAAACTTATTTTTTTAATTTTTCTTTTTTTTTTTTTAAAATTTAACCTTTGATCTACCGGTAATTTGTGAGCACAATAACTACATTAATTAATTAATTATATTATTGATTAGAAATTATTTAATTTTATAGTTCTAAAACAACTCTTATTAATAGAATTTTTTTACTTCTAAGTTCACTTTCAGCGATTGTTGCGTTTCACAGCACGTACATTCCTCTTTTTCAATTCCTACTATTAGCTCACGCTCTATATATTTATTTATTTATCTTGGTGGGATTTTCAATCTTTAATAAAATACATTTTAAAGCGCTCAATGGAGCTGAAATTTTATACACATGATTATTTTGGATGACAATACAATAATTTAACTATAATTAATAAAAATTCATCGATTAAAACTAATTATTTAAAGAATTACAAATACAGCCACGTTGGCGACTTGTGTCAAAACTTGAAAATGTTTTTTTCTCACGTTTTAAAGCATTCAGTTGAAAGCAAAATTTTATGTACACGATTGTTTTGGATGACAAAACGATACTTTAATGATAATTAATAAAAATGAATTACCACTTAATGTTGTGATTCTGTCATATGTATATACATATTTATATTAATTGTAACTATTTAATAAAAAGTAGCTAAAATAAAATTTTTCTTTGTTAATCTAAGTAGGAATTGTCTTAATTTTTTTTATATTACTTGTTTTATGTAAACAGTAATAAAATTGCTTATATGTGGCATGATTGCATCTTACTTTCAAGCTATTACGCAAGTACTACGAAAAAAAAGCTGATATCAATTTCTCTTAACATATTTCTATATTAGGTTTCCTGTGCTATATCTATCTTGTTATCCATACCAGCGGCCTATGGGCCTTCGGTAGCCTAGTGGTTAGAATTTCAGACCGAAGCTAATTCGTACAAATACCCAAATATGGTGCATTAAATCAGTGGTCTGAAAGTCTTAGGCCAACGAGTGCAGGGGACTGGAGAATATTTCCCTCCCTTTCAGTTCCATGCCAAAATTGTGGATGAGATTTCGTGGCCATTTATCGTTGAATTTCTGAGCTAATTCGTACGTCAGGACACTTCTAGCTCCTTGCCCCGATGGTGGCTACGTCAGACATTAGTCACAAGCCACATACATGCGGCCTTTGTTGAAATATGTAATACATATATATAATAATTCCCTCTAGTATCCTTTTGTTAACTCTTTGTATTAATATTTAAACAAACTTTAGTTTTTTGGTTTAAAAATAACACTGTAATCTTAATCGTAATCGGCTAGTCTGAAATCCCTGTCCCGCCCATTCTATCCAATCAGAACTACTATTACGTAATAACCACTGCCGGTATAAAAGCAAAACTCTTGTGTAATTGTTCTCTTTGTCTGCATGTCTTCATCATGTAAGAATGTAAATAACTGCAGCTCTTTGTCTTTGTGTCCTCCAACATGCTGCTGCTGCTTGTCGTTGTCTGCGTTGTTTGGTAATCGTCGAAAGTTTATCTATTCAATGTGAAAATGTACCGCAATTGTGTTTTAAACTATTGTGTGTGATGTGTGCTTCATAATAAAGGAGGAAAAGTTATTCTGAAGATGATTTTAATAAACCAAATATGACAACAAACCAACACCGGCCAACATTACTACAATACTTTACACACACACACACACACACATATATATATATATATATATATATACAGAGAGAGAGAGAGAGAGAGAGTATTTGTACTTTAATAAAAAAATACCTCACAAACATAATTCAAAACACATTTAATTCAAAGTTGTTCCTATGTCGTTAATCAAATAATTCAAATGCTAGGAAATAATACACAAAATCCCTATTCCGTTTTTAATAAAAATCAAAACCTTTTTATATCCCCAGAAGAGCCTATTACAATACAAAATAGTTCGAATATTTTCAGAAATTACTTTATTTCTCACTGATAACACAGTTCTACGAGAACTTAAATATGATTTCCTGTTCAAAATATTTCACTGAGGGAAATTTCTTTCTCGCAACTTTTGTTTATTGGATTCCCTGGAGCAAACAAATGCGCACATATTTTTACTTTTAATACAGAATTTTTATATAATATTGGGATTCTTTTTATTTTATTTCGTCATTTAAGAATTCAATTGCGATAGCGGAAAAAGTCATAAAAACACAATTTGGGAGATGAGAAAATCTTAATATCGTATATTTTGTTCCGGCCTGCGGGAGTCTTTTTACATTGTGTTCTCTGAACAATAATAAATCTATTATATTTCGAATATTTGTTCGAAATAATTTGGTTTAAATGGTTTTGAAAGTATTTCATGTTGAAAACACGAGAGGTAGTTTTGTTTAATACATGTTATTTATTTATTTATTTTTGTTATTTTATTAGCCACCAGGGGGCAGTTGTTTTAGCTATTATTAAATTGTTGTACCTGACAAGTTTTCAATTTAAAATTGTACAGGACGACTATTGCCGGTTCAAAAATTTATTTCTGCATGTTAGTGCAATTATTTAAAACTGTACTCTCTCTAATAATATCTAGTTACAGCCGGACCTCTATGTAACGAAGACGCTAAATCCATAAAAAAAAAGTTCGATATATGAAAAATTCGTTACAAAGAAGTTCATCTTTCAGTTTTCTTTATAAACCACATAAAACACATTTTAAATTCATAAACTCTAAAAATTAAAAAAATGTATTGTTCCCAACTTTTTGTAAATTAATAATATTTATTTTATGTATCGTACATATCAAAAAGAAAACCTGCAAGGATAGTTTCTTAATGCCTTTATCCACTTCCTAAAGAATTAATTTTTTTCCCTTTGATGCTCGAGCACTTACGTTTTGACATTTTCGAGCAACAAGAAAGTTACCAGCACGACTGATCAACTCTACAAATGAACGGAGACTAGTTAAAGGGCTCGGAGACACGATACAATTCCATTGGGGGTGAAAGGGGATATCGAAGATGTTTATAGCGAACTGGAAGATGGGGGTTTAAAGTTGCACTTTTTGGATGAAACGGCTAGAATTGTATTGCTCTCGGCGTGCGAGGTACCTAATAAAACCAGTTCAAGATTTATGACCACCATAAAATGAGTTAAAAGAAAGAATAACTTGAAGCATCCAGAAATATTTCAACAAAAGAGAAAAAAATTGAATCACAAGAGAAAAAGTTCATTACATAGAAAATGCACTTTGCTATTGGGAGGCTATTTTACGAAGAAAATCGTGAAATGTTCGTGGTTCCAGAAAAAAGTTCGCTATATAGAAAAATTCGTAATATAGAGGTTCGTTATATGGAGGTTCGAGACTGTATATATATATGCAGTTCTCGATTTGATGAATTTATCGGGACGAACATTTTGTTCGTTAATTCGGAGTTATTCGTTATATCGGCGTCCAAACAAAATAAAAAAATTTTTTGGAGTTACCTTTTGGAAATTCTACAATAAGCAACTACACAAAAAATATCCATAGTTAGAAAGCTTACACTTTTTATTCAACAGAGATAAACATACTATGTATTAATGAATTATTACGCCCCAGTTAACTGGAAATTTTAAAATACTAGCTGATAGATATTTGACAACTTTTTTATACTTGACTCGAAAGTTTTTTCGACTTTATGCGGAGAAGAAAATGCTGTGTAATTAACATCCTGTTACTACAGTTTCCAAACAAAGTAAAGTATTAGAAAATGCAACAGTTTTGATAGGAGTTTCATTATTAATTTCTGCATCGGAGTCGCTGTTCATTGGTTCCGACAAATCGACAGTTTCTGGAACTTCAGCTGCACAGATAGGCAGTCAGTCAGTCATCAAATGTGTAATCTAATCGTTAAAATCTTAAATTACTCTTCTGCTTTGTTTAGTGGAATAAGGTTAGAAAGAAGTTAAATGTCCTAATCAAAACTCTCACGGTAGTTTAGAAAGATGACTCATCTGGCACCTGCTAAGTTTAATAACGCTCTGCAATCTTGGCCGTTGAAATTTTTTACTGACAAGAAATATCTTCGTTCTGTTACGGGCAAAAAGATATCATTTTAAAAAAAATTCTAACACTAATACAAAAATGCTCAGCTTTTGAAATAATTCGTTACTTCTGGGTTCATTATTTATTAAGGAACCGTGATTTTGCAAAAGCGTGTAAATGAATAATATTTATGATATTTAGTGTCACTTTATTTAGAAAATGTATATAAAATTGTTTTAAGAATAGTATTACAATAAAAAATTATTTAAGTGCAATATTTTGACAAAAAATGAACATAGAATGACCAATTTTCAAAATATTCTCCTTTTTTGAAAAATGCTTCTATTATAATAATATTTTACCTGCAAACAGCTCAGACCTCTGTACAGAGGCTCAACTAGAATTTTTGAAATATATAACTTGGAAGTGGGTTTATTTATGTTTTACGACAACAGAGGGGAGAAATTTTAAGAAAAAAACGCCGATAATTATTTTAATTGGTGGTAACTTTGAAAATAATAGGAATTTTTCAAAAATCGTAGTTGAGCCTCTGTACAGAGGTCTAAACTATATACAGGCAAAATATTATTATAATAAAAGCGTTTTTCACAAAAGGAGAGCATTTTGAAAAAAGGTTATTCTAAGTTACTTTTTTGCCGAAATATTGTATTTAAATAAATTTTTTTGTCTAAATGTCCTTAAAACAATTTTATACATGTGTTCTAATCTAGTACGTGACACTAAATATCATGAAAATTATTCATTTATGCGCTTTTTTAAAATCATGATTCTGAACGTAGTCGAATACCTTAAATACGGGGTTTTGCCTTCATTTTACTTGGGGAAAGAGAAAAATTCGTTAAATAGGGTTTCGTTAAATCGGAGTATGATTGTGTAATATTATATATATATATATATATATATATATATATATATATATATATATATATATATATATATATATATGTGTGTGTGTGTGAAAGAAATTTATATAATTTATGAAGAACAATAAATAATACATTGTTGTCGGTGAGGCTCATGCCACCTGTCTGACATAGTCAGATGGAAATACGATAATACATAATGAACATAACAAGAAATAACGTACTAAAAATATAAAAGCAAAACATGAAGATCGAACTTATAGAAAATTACAAAAAAGGAACCACAAAAAAGAACCTAGCGAGTCAGAAAGCAATTTCGAACTTAGAACCGAATAAGTGGTATTAAACTAGTTTGAAGGTGCCAACCTTCCCCCTTTGCAACTCGGTAGGAAAAACCAAATAAAATAAATAAAAATTCAAAGTATATAAAAACTCACAGAAAGTATGAGAAAACCACCGAGACTAATATTCTGCAACAAATTCTCCTAAAATCTGAAAGCAGAAAATTCATTGAAAAATTACTAAAGAATTACATATGAAAATGATTTTTCAAAAAAGAATTTTACAAAATTTTATTCACAAAGCTTCTTCCAAGAGAGCCAAGAGTCTTGAAATTAATAGATAGCTACTATTCACTGAGTTAAAAAACAGATTATGCAAAAGCGCATCTTTTAAACCAGCCAACAAAGACAGATTTCAAGAGAGAGGACAATCAAATTTGTAGGCTATGAATTGGTTGGCTGTCACAAATGTAGAAATTTGCTAGGCTCTAATTAGGTTGGTTGTCAAAAATGTGGAAATTTTCAAATGTGCAAGATGTTCAAGAGGTGTGCGGAAAAAGTGTAAGCTGTGAGAAGAGTGCTATAATATAATCTTCACAGCAAGACCATTAACATGCTGACTTTGAAATCCTCTTGTTATGTGGCGGTTTTGGAATCAGAAGTAGCAAGGCGATTAGTGTATTTGTGATGAATATAAGTTCTTACGAAGTTAAAAGGGTAGTCATGATCTAAAAAGCATTGAAAATTTTTCTTCATATTAAGGAATTTATCTATTTTGTGGGTAGATAAGTTATCATTTCTAAATAAAAAATTCAAAATAATATTTCTATAAATTGATCAATGCAAATTACTATTCCATATAAGAATTTTAATTACATGGAATTTAAAATAATTTTTTATCAAAAACTTTACTGATTACATTATCTATGTACATATAAGACGCATTTGTTGTCTGTCTGTTTGTCTGTTCCCTTATAACTCAAGATCCAGACAACCAAATAACGTGAAATTTGGTACACGAACACAAAATTACATGGGGAAGGTTCTTAAACAGGTTTCGTTCCATCCCAACCTCACTCTGGCCTCCTCCAGCCAAAAGTAGTGCTCCATGTGCCTGTTCTGAGCCGTGAGTACATTTTAGAGAAAACTTTACTAAACAAAAGCGGTAGGTAAACGCAATACTTCTTTGTTATATTTATTTTACTGCAAGCAAATACTGCAACAAATATCACATTACTTACTACATTATTGCATTCCATTCCTTCATTCATAGGAAGGCATTGTCATATTTTGCTACCGTCATGCCTATGAGAAAAAGGGGAAGTCTGGGCAGAAAAACAGTCATGTCAAAAGCAGTAGAACATACACGTGCAGCAGAAGTCTCTGATGAAAAAAGAGCAAGACTCCAGGCAGATCAGGTCCGCCACAGTCTTGCGAGAGCAGCTGAAACTCCAGAACAATATCAAGTGCGATTCCAGTCACAACAAGTTCGCCAGAATGCATCCAGAGCAGCTGAAACACCTGAGCAAAGGCAATCATGTCTCCAGGAAGATCAAGTTCGCCACAGAGTTGCCAGAGCAGCTGAAACACTTATTCAGCATGTGGTACGTCATCTTGGCTTAAGAAAGTAGAGAAATGTTACCCATCACTTTGAAATGGAAAGCCCAAATGCATGATGGTTTCATGTACAACCCAAGATATGACTATGAAAGTAACAATCTTCTTGACATTGGCAGAATGCCAAATGTTTGTCTAAAGTGTAGTGCTCTTAAGTGGAAAAGAGAAACAACTCCAGGCCTATACTGTTCCAGTGGTAAAGTCAAACTGCCACCAGAACCATTGTGCAGTCTATTGAAGGCCAGTCTCTTGGTATAGACTTGCAGACACCATGCTTTTCTCATGGGTATGTGGCCTGCTCAAGAGTGGGCAAAGAGGAAAATCTTTTTGTATACACTCCAAATGGAACTACCAAAAATTTTGTCTATCACATTGCTTTAAGATAAATGTACCCTTTTATTGCATGCAAATAAACAGTTTTGTACCTTATTTTAAACCCGGGCAAAGCCGGGTACTTGCAACTAGTATTTATAATAAAAACTGGCTATTACCGACACACTTCGCGGGATATTTCATTATGTTGTACGACAGTATATATTGTTTTTAAGTTATTGATATATAAGTCCTAGAATTCAGCTTTTAACTGTATTGAAATATGTTCTTATAGCACTGGCATCTTGATTTAAAAAGATAAAACTTGAATTTCTACGACGAAAGTATATTTATTTTTTATCCCCCGGTATTCTCCTTCCTCGGAAATGATTTCCGAAAAATCCCATTTTAGCATATTTACGTGACAAAATAAATATGCTTGCCAAGTTTTAAGTCTGTAATTCTAACAGTTCAATAAACAATTTTTATTTATAAGATCCCCCCTCTCCTTCAAACCCCTTGGGTGTAAATTTCTGCAAAATTAGTTCTTAGAGGATTTCTACATAACAAAACAAAAAAATAAAAAATACTAACATGTCTGGAAAATTTCAATTCTGTTGGTCTAGTAGTTCCGGAGATTTCAGGATGAAGGAGTGTGTGAGTCACTTATTTACACTTATTTTCTTTTCTTTAAAAAGAATGTTTAAACCATGAGAAAATTTTGAAAACATAAACTGAAGTTGAACATTAAATATATATATATAATTGTACTGTGTTTTGATTATACATATTATCTTACAAAACAACGTTAAATTCACATTTTATATAATCAATGTAAACTAGGCTTATATATTAAGCCTAGTTTATGTGTTTGACTATATCTGTAAGTTGGCCAGTGCATGCCTGAATGAAAATTAATATTCTTTTCCCTCATGATTTAGACTTTATAAGATATCTGGAAACCTGCAAATCACTCTAATTACGTTATTTATGATATTTTATACCCCAACAATGGTTTAAACTCTAACTTTGTTACGAATCAAAATTATTAAAGTTCCTCAACAATGATGTTTTGCAAAATTGCTTTTGAATAGAAGCATAACATTGTTAAAGCATTAAGTATTGTTAAAACTTAGGCATTGTTTTTCGTGTAACAATATTTAGCGATCAGAATGTAATTTACATTGGATAATTGCGCATCGAAAATATTTGCTCTTATTTTTGCTCTCTAGTGTCACCCTTTTCGATCTCCGATTTTCAAAAACGCTATTTTTAAAATTTTTGTATTCTACTTTATTTATTATTTGGCTCTTTATAAACTCCTAATCATCTCCCCTCATTTAAAAATGGATCCCAAAACATTGGAGAAGATCATACTGCTCGTCTGGCTCTATTTTACCATCAGAATTTTATTCGTTACATATTGGGATGTCCTATTTCTTCCACCTATTTTAATAATCCTGGACAGCCTCTTCGAAGGTTCAAAATCCGATAGCCAGGCACAGACTGAAGACACTTTCCAAGCCACAAAAAAAGATTCGAAAAACAATAAAGCAGTCAATAAGGAACAAGATGAAAATTTAACAGTAAAGGAAATTGATTCTGAAAAAATTACGTCGCCAGCGATTGAAAAAATTCAAGAACTTATAACCGACTTACAAAATTCATTGAGATCTGACAGTAAAAATGGCCCAGTTCCTCCATATTCCAGCACGTTAAGAACAAAATTAGAAAATCCAGTCAAGAAAAGCATCCCGACAACCAAAATTTCAGCTGGTTCAGAAGAAGATATTATGAAGGATAGTAAAACGTCTCCAGCAATACAAAAAATCCAAGAACTTATATCTGATTTACAAAATTCTTTGAAATGAGACAGTAAGAATGGTCCAGTTCCACCATATTCGAGCACGTTAACACGAAATTATAAGATCCAGCCAAGAAAAGCATTCCTACAACCAAAATTTCAGTTAGTTCAAAAGAAGATAATATGAAGAATAGTAAAAGGAACATGAAGAGGACATTCATTTGGAACAAAAAGTGATCAAAATTTAAAATCATTCATCATGCTTGACAAAATTATCGGAGCAGCTCAGAAAATAGAATCATTGAAGCTCAGCTCAATCCCAGCACGTCACAGCCACACGAGCAGGGACCTAACTTCACTGAAAAAAAAAGAAAAGAGAAAAAATGAACAAAAGAGTCCTTTGTGTGTATTTTAAATGTTTTTATTTTATTTTTATTCTTTTTGTTTCTGTTTTTAAAATTTTTTATTTTTGTTATTATTTTTAATTTTTTTTTGTATTTCATGTGTATTTTTTAATTTTTTTGTATTTTATGTGTATTTTTTAATTTTTTGTCTATTTTATGTATTTTTATTTTGTTTCATATTTTTTTGTTTGCTTTGTATTTTTTTAAAGTTTTTTTTAATTTAATTTTTTTTGTTTCGGTTTTTTTTTCTTTTTTTTTGTAAATGTTGTGTTAAGTGTTTTTTTTTTGTATATATTTTTGGTTATTGTTGTTTATTTTTTGTAAATTTTGTGTTATGTGTTTTCTCTATGTATTTTTATTTATTGTTTGTATTATTTATGTTTATTATATGTGTTATTTTGTGAAAAAAATTTATTTTTTCTATATAGCAATTATATAGTTTTTCTGTTTGTATTTTTTTTTTTTTTTGTGTTTGAGGTATATAATAAATATATACCGCCTAAATGTTTTTATAATTTCTTTCGTTTATAATGATTCTGTCCCTCTTAAGATAGTTTCTCAAAAAAAAAAATGTTTAACTTTTGAAAAGTTACGAAGCGTTTTTCCTAAATGGTTTAAATTCAGCACTTTTGAGTCTTATTGAAATATACAATTTATTCAAGTAAAACGTGATTTGTGCTTCTTTTCTAATGTGTGGAAGTTTTTTCGATTTATTTTTCAAAAATATTCATACATTTGAGAGTTAATGTAACAAAAATTTTTGGTCTAAAAAAAAATTCACTAAATCAAAAATACAACAAGGAGAGATAGAAGTTACTAGCCATCCAATTTTTATCGAACATATTCGATTTTTTCATATATTTCCTTCCTTTTCCACAACAAATATCATCTGCATATAAATGTTTCTCCTACGAGACACACTCAGTTGACCTTATTCATAATTTGTCTTTGGCAACAATTTAAAAATTCATTTCAAAATTTCTTGCACTGATGAAAGCCAATTACATATTAAATTAATAAAGGGGAATTTAAACTTTTATTTTAACACTAGAACGTAAGGGATTTCTCTCGATACCCTTAAACGTCCACCGCAGTGTCATTTCGACATTTCGATATAAAATATATAAAATAATTGTTTTAATTAAATAGTTGCAGGATTGCTGTTCAATAAGGTTTAGTTTTACGACTTTTTAATATAATTTTATGTAATCATCATATATTATGACCCTTTATATCATTGATACTCAACTTGCGGGCTGCATGTGGCCCAGTCATAGCCCTTTGCACTAAGAAATTCAATTATTGGAGAACAATGTGCAAAAACATAACAAAAAATTCAATTAATCAAGCAATCAAATGTATCAATTTGGTGTCTTTTCTTTAATAGTGTAGAAAGTAAGCAAGAGGCTTGGTTATATAGATGAAAGAAAATAGAAATTATCCCTTAACTCAGTAAAAATTCATATTTATGTGGGTGTGTTTGATGGAAAAGTTAATATAGTATTAAAATAAAAGTCAAAAATAATTTTAATATTTTGATCACTTTTGTTTGTCAATGTTGTTTTGGTCTTATAGTGTGATTTTCCATTATCCGCATATTGCAGCCCGCGTGAAATACCTGTCATATGCATGCGGCCCGCATGAAATACCTGTCATGTGTATGGCACCCGCGTGAAATACCTATCATGTGTATGCGACCCGCGTGAAATTCCTGTCAGAGATGTATACGGCAAGCGTGAAATACCTATCATGTGTATGTGGCTTGGCGGGAAAAAAGGTTGAGTACCCCTACTTTTTATATCCTAAAAAACTGGCGTTGACATGTTTCGCGAAGCTTGTTGGACCACTGCTATTATTCGGTGTCCAATCTGTGCCATCCCTAGAGACATATATTTCAGAATTTACTGGAATATTATAAATTACGTTTGCATTTTCTTCAGAAGCTTCGCAGTCACTTTCACTCAATCTTATGTCTTTATCAAAATCTAAATTAGAGCAAGGCAGCTAGCTAAGCATCATCCGATTCATTCGCAGAAAAAGCTATCCCAACAAACTAGCAATTTCAACAGGGCTTGGGCCTTTTCTACGAGCCATCGTTTAAGGGCGCTAAGTTCGAAAATGGCATGAAATTTTTTTTAAGAGCTGATAGGCAAATATTACATAACGAACCATTAGACACAACAATTTTAGTATACCGTAAAATCCGGCGTATAACGCGCACTGTGATCACAAAAAAATAAGATCGAAATTTATGGGTGCGTGTTATACACCGGGTATAAAAATAATAGCTTCAAAAATAGAAAAAAAAGATGAGCATTAAAAAAAAATTAGAATTCTATGTAGAATGTAATATTGTTTATTAAAAGAAATGACATATCTTATTATAACTTAAAAGGTTCTTCTAGAAATATACTAAATTTTTTTTCATCTCGAATAAATGACTTAAAAACATGAGAGCTTTTTTTATACATTTCAGCTTTCCTTCGTAAAAAAGAAGGTGTGCGTTATACAGCGAATATACCTAAAAGTTAAAAAATGTAGCATGAAAGTATGAGTGCGTGTTATACACCGGGACGCGTTATACGCCTGGTTTTACGGTAATTGATCCACTGTGAACCCAATAACACTACATTTAAGGTCAAATAAATGTACAATAGGACTTTGGGAAGTTTGTTTCACTCTCTCATCGTATCTACTTTGGGAACTATATGTTGTTGAACGACAGCTATTTATAATGATAAATTGTCTTGGTGTCGAAACGACGTCAGCAGGTATATTTATTTGTAAAATCACTCCTAATTAACCTAGAACCACAAAACTTTTTCTGAGCAATCACCAGAGGAAATGATTAAAAGTAACGAAAAATTTTCAAATTCTTTGGAAAAGTGCGAAAAGGAGAACAAAGGAAATAGGCTCCGGTGGTCAATGGACACAGACGGATGTTCTAATGTTAAATGAATCTAGTGATCAATCGTCTCTGTGCTGCTTCAAAGGGCTGCGTAAACTAAGAATCAAACATTTTGAAGAAATTTTATGATACTCTTTAAAGTAAACATCAATCAGGACATGAAAGATAAAAACCTCCAACAAAAATATTTTGAACTTTTTAACAAGATCTATTATATGCAGGATGTAATTTATGTCAATTACTGTAGTCAAGTCAAAATATTTCGAATTTATTTTTAATGAGACTTTTGATATTAAAAAAAAAGATGTCTATAAGGAAAATAAACTAAGTTTTATTACTAAAACTAGACTGTAGATTAGGTTTATAAACGTAAATATTTTCGATACAAGTTATAAACAAAATAAATGTAATTATAAGCAGTCAAAACTTCAAAACGGAATGTTTTAATACAGAACTTAATAAAAATATCGTTTCATTTCTAAAATTAACTACCGTATTTACTCGAATCTAAGGGGCGCTCTTTTTTTCCACACTTAATGCTACTGAAAATCGGGTGTGGCTTAGAATCGAAGAGAAAAAAAATCGTTGGACGGGGCAATTAGAGCAAATACAGACTCATGTATGTATTTGAAAGCTTATCATACTGGTAAAATAACAAACTATTCACTTTTCATTCCTTCTCATTCAAAATTTATTTTAATTTCGTAAAATTGGGTACCGATAAACCGTTTTACGCCACTTCTCACAAAAGCTTGTTGAGAATTTGGGGTGCGGCTTAGATTCGAACAAATATAGTAGATGTAGCCTAAATGCGCATAAAATCGCAGACTTCGCAGTTGAAAAAATGCATTGAATAATGCTGAATAAAAATCAAAGGCTGGGAACAAGGATAGGATATATGAACAGGACAGGATATATCAAAGAATAAATGAACAAAACTCAGATATTTTATGAACATAAAAATAAAAAAACAAAAATAATACAAATAATTAACACTTTTAAGGAAATTTAATTACTTTTTGTCATGATCTATATATAATAAATTATTTTGTTTTAATTTCTGAATTTTGATTATGCATGTTTTTTGGGGAGGAGGGGCTACTAATAAATAAATCCAGAGGAGAAATATTACCGTAAAATCCGGCGTATAGCGCGCACCTATCCTATCAAGCTTCATATTTTAGTTTTAAGGAATATTCGCCGTAGAACTTGCAGCCCCTTTTTTACTAAGAAACCTGAAAAGTACTTATACAATGCTCTTAGGTTTTAAAGTCATTGATTAAAAGCATTATCCCAGGCTTTTGAAAAAATAGCATGCTTTTAGAAATACAACTCTCTTTCATGATGTATGTAATTTCTCTTTTAAATAAACAGTATTTCGATGTCTACTGCAGATTTAATCGATTTATCAATTAAAAGAAAAAAAGTTAAAATTTTCTTATCTCAAACAATAAAAATATCATGGTGAATCAGAAAAGCACGGATGGAATGCATAGAAAATTCAAAGAGAAATTTACACGGTAATTGCAGTTTTAGTTGTTGAATACGATTGAACTATACACTCACACACAAACTGGAATTATTTATATTCATTATGCTGTAGTTCAGCTTCTCTTTTTAATCAAAAATGTCCCACCATGAAATTAAATTTTCAAACAGCTTGAAAAGAGAAATGTTATTTGCATTTTTCTTATTTTATTTCGATGTTCATCTTCAGCCATCGTTTCTATTTTTTATATCTTAAAATTTTAGCATGAATTTTTTCCTAGCGAAAGCTAATTACAACTGAACGCCATGCATGCTATTTGAATATTATAAAAAATATTTTTTCCTAGCTTTGTTTTTTAAGAATGAAAAAAAATGGCTTCTTTGAAAAAACATCCGGGGCAATTAAAAGTTTTCAAAGAATAACTCTAACTAACATATACAAATCAGAGTTTCGATTAGCAATACTTAAAAAAATGCGATAAAAATGTAAATTTCATTTAATAAAGTAGTAAAAAATACAAAAATCAAAAAAAAGAGAAAAAGTAGTACTATTAGTTTTACTAATATTACTAAATATTTTAAACTAAGAAATTTATTAAATAAAATAGTAAATTGTATGAGTATTTTAATGCTTTATGTAAGCAAATATTTTTTATCATTCGCAGAATGAATGCATAATTTGCGATCTTGATTCATCACGCTATATGAATTCACTATCTGGGTATCTAGATTGTGACTATACAAATGATTTTGTTTCTCGCGTAAATCGAAAAATTACTTACAGAGAGAACAAATTTCTGATGTTATTAAATAAATGAATTAACATAATTAATTTAATTTTAAAACCAAATTTTTTCTCAACAAAACCTGAGGTGTTTTTTTTTCAGAATGAAATTAGGAATAGTCTACATAAATTGTGTTTCGAATTTGATCCTTATTCTCAAAGACATTTCAGGACACCCTTAGAGAAAACCATACACACCACTTCACAAAAATGATTCCTATTTTCCCTCGTTTTCAAGCATCACATGATAGGTGGGTCGTTAGATAAATACTGTTTTTTAGAATACCTCCCCTTAATGGTGGTCGTTTCAAAACATAAGGTTTTTTCCCCATGAATATATCCTTAAATAATAAAACGAATTACTTTATTTGAATTTTGGTGGTTCCAGGTATGGACATTCCAAATATTTAATACTTTAAACATGTTACAATTCCCTTTTCTTCGTGTACAACAACATTCATATTTTTCATAATACTTATTTCAATTCTATGCTTCAGATGCTCCAGTAGAGAATTAACTATATTTAAATAAACGGAATTTTTGTGCATGGATAAATCAATATAATTCTTGTATAAATAAATGTAAATATGTTCTTCAATAAATAAATGTAAATATGTTCTTCAATAAATAATTGTAAAAGTGTTCTTCAATAAATAAATAATTATATTCTTCTTAAATAAATGTAAATATGTTCTTCTATAAATAAATAATTTTATTTTTCTATAAATATATTCTTCTATAAATAAATAATTATATTCTTCTATAATTAAATATAATTATATTCTTCTATAAATAACTATAACTCTTTATCATGAATAAATATAATTATATTCTTCTATAAATGTATTCTTCTATAAATAAATAATTATATTCTTCTTAAATAAATAATTATATTCGTCTATAAATATATATTCTGCTATAAATAATTATAATTAATATTCTTTTATAAATGTATTCTTCTATAAATAAATATAACTCTTGATCATGAATAAATATTATGCATAAAAGATAAGGTGTTGCTTGATAATAAACCTTAATATGTCTTTTGCAGCAATAACGAATATAAAACCGGGATTTGTTTTCGAGTTGTTGTGAGCTCTATCGAAATCAAATAAAAAAAATTCATAAATAAAATTCAAAAACAAATTAATTAATTTTAGAATAAACAATGCAAACGATTTAGATGCAAGTCTAAATCCAAGAATTCAACTATATTACAGTTAAAGTTAGTTTTAAGGAGGTTGAGATTGTCAGGGTAGAACGTAATATTTGGCTTGCATTCAGTATTTTTACCAAAAACTATTAAATCATCTATATAACGATAAAGCAAGTAAGATTCATTAAAAATATGATCAATTTCAAAAAAAATTTAAGTATAAAAAAAAAGTTAGCTAAACAATTACTATCATGACCACCCTGAGGTAATCCTCTGTTCTGTTTATAAAGATTCTGATCAAATGCAATGAAATTTTCTTGTAATACAAGGTTAACGAGATTATCAAATTTTTTTTTTATTGAATTATATAATTCATATTTATCATAAATTAACTGTAGAACCCTAATCATATCATCAATATCGATAGAATTAAAAAGGTCCTCAAAGTCAAAGCCGTGCATGGAAAAAATTAACATATCCTTAGTGACTTAGGCGATCTTTAAGCCATTTTTAATTATTGCTGTGTGTTATAAGTTATCAATGATATTTGAAAAATAGATGGCAAAATCTTCCCAGACTTCGTGATATATGTATTGTACCCATTAGCAATACTACGGAATTTTATAGGGCTTTTATAAAATTTTGGTATTAAGAAAATGCGTGGATATTTAATATTTTTTAGATGAATATTCAGTCTTTTGTTCAAAACCAAAAGACGATTATCATCTTCTCTATTACTGAATTGATTTTTGAAATGCATTATTACTTAAAATGTGATTACTTAAAATTGTACTATAGAAATATTTACAGATTATGACATAATTATCAGAGACTTTATCAACATATGTAGCCACGAAGTACTTTTGAATATTCTCTATCGATACTTTAAGGTCTTTATACATAATTTCATTTTCAACACCGAAATCTAATTTTCAACTTCTATTGCTACATAAGATCTAAATCGACTGAAAGCCGCAATCGGCATTCCGTATTTAATTGCAATTTTAAGGTAGAAGTGATCTAACTCCTTTTATATTTGTTTCATAACGTTAAATTTATTTTTGTGATCATAAGCCTAAAACCAGTAAACTTTTTAACAAAATTTCTCGATAAATCATCCTTTACGATGCCAAGGTCACCCGTGACAACGTGCTGATGATAATCATCAATATAGTCCCGATTTAGATTGCATTTACATGATTTTGTACATAGGAGCTCCGAGATTTGATCATAATTAAAAATAAATCTGCCAAGTTTCTTGTATTTGAAAGCCTTTTTAATAATAATATTTTCAATAGGAAAAAGTATTGATATATATATATATATATATATATATATATATATAATTAATTTTCAGGTATATCTCAAATATATATATATATATATATATATATATTTGAGATATACTTGAAAATTAATTTTGTCAAAGGATTTATTCATAAGTAATAATGTACAACATTCTGTAGTGTTGTTGTTACTACTGATGCCACCTGATTGGCAAAGGCCAGATCGAGGCTCACGAAATTCATCATGGCAAAGGGCTAAGTGACGCCTGTCGTTAGCTGTAGCTTTGAGCACCATACAGGTGACAGTACGATTTGGCTCTTTTCCTCCCCACTTTTGAAGGAGGACAACTGGAGGTGGTCAGGGGCCTCCCACCTCTCTACCCTTTCACCAACCACACGAGAGGACTTGCGGCTCGACAGCTATTTAGAGTACCCCCATGCCTCAAAGGCACTATACATTTACAAACATCCATGCCTTCTCTGGGATTCGAACCCAGTCTCTACGGCACCGCAGTCAGTATCGCTAACCACTATACCGGTTGCGCGACATTCCGTAGTGTAATTTTCACTTGCATCTTATTTAATATTCATTTTTTGCACTAGATAATTATTAAGGTCTCGAATCATATGCATACCATGAGAATCCTGACAATAACATCCGCTAAAATATCTGTCATAATCTTGATTTCAGTTTAATTTTTGCCAAACATAAAGGATTTAATTAAACCTGTGTTGTAGTTATCCTCAAATTTATTAGCTAATTCTAACATAGTTTTCTTGAGGGTTGTCATTTCTGTAGAAACTCTTTTTCTATGTTTAGCTCTTGAAATTCTCGCAATACCAATACTATTAATATTCCCATTAGATTTATTTAGTTTCGGAATATATAATGAGTCCTCGGATTTTTGCTTAAATGGTGGCAAAATATTTCCACCATTCCAGATAACATATATATAATATCAGGCAGATTAAAAACTTCATGTTTGATCATGATATTAGTAAATTCTTGTTCATGAACTCAATTTGAAGGCAATAAAGTAATTGCTTCTAAAACTGGATACATACATTTTCTTCTATGCAATTTTATTAGCAAATGAAACGTGCAAATAGTAAGAATTAAATTTTTAAAAAATATTCATGTTTAAATTATCTTAGTTTTATTAGCTTAGAATGTTAATTCTTTTGAAGGGGGAAAAAGAAAGAGATTTACTATATATATATATATATATATATATATATATATATATATATATATATATATATATATATATATATATATATAATTTACATCACATACAGTACAAAATTCTGCATGCATTCATAGGAAACCGTTTAATCCGCATACACCCTGACACAAAACACGCGGGGTTGCAGTATTAACCGTCAATTGACAACTTAATGAGGCACCGTTATTTATGACCGTGGCTAAAGGCTGCCTTTAAGAGGGCTCCCCCGACCATAATTAATGAAGACTGTAACACGAAACCATTTATATCCAATAGGTTGGATAGAGCAGTTATTGTAATCACCTCACATATGAATGGATAATTCAAAGCCCCCCGATATTAGCCTCGACGTCACAGCATTGACATACAGAGTATGCTCATAGCATCCATAGATTTTATATTGTGGTGAGCCACGAATTTTAAAAAGTAAAAACATTAAGGTATAGTTAAAAAAATGGTGCGGGGAACACCACGCGATAGAAGTGAAACTTCTTTGGCGACATATTGAAACATTGATTATTTGTTCTTATATTCCAAAATGACCGTGTACATGTCTCAATTGCCTAATTTGCATGAATGTGGCTAAATGAGTCTTTCTGATACCAAATACAAAGTAGGAAGATGTGCTGGAATTTCTGGGTATACAAAACCATTATATTTTGATAGATCTGGTATAAAATTTCCTATTTAAACTTTGTCGGCAATCGTAGCATGCTTTAATGTCTTTTAAATTAATTCCTGGTAAAATATTTTGTGAAATATTTTTGTGCTCAGCAACAGGTGTTTTCAAATAATCTCTAAACCAGAGGTTCCTAAACGTTTTTCCCTCATATACTTTGACAGGTTTTTCGGTTTGGGGTAGATACCCTACTTATCTAATATAAAAATTTTTCCAACTTCATCAACTTAAATATCTTTTTGACAGCAGATACTGAGCTGCTTACTTTAAAAGATTTAGATTTTTAACTCTAGTGAAGTATAGTGTTTAAAATTTAAGAAAACACATGTTAATTAGTTAATTTTTAATTAAACTTTACTTTAAGATCTTCGTTAGTACCTATTCCTAGTGCCTAATTCTTGTAATGTGACATTTTTCTTTTTCAAAGTGACCATATGAATTCATTGCCTACTTACGATAGTCAAAACATTTTTAAATCTAGTTTCAAATTCTAAAAAAAGGGCACTTAAATGTTGAACGTAGGTTAAAACGCATGAATTTGTGCACTTTTTTTTTCTCTTTTTCGACTGGACTTGCTGCTAGTTTTTCTTTCACGAAACTCTTTTTCTCTTTGTGCATTTGATTTGGGCATTCTGACTAGAATTAATAATAATTCAACGTAAATGAAAATTAAAAAAGCAAATTAGCCGACGAACACATTGCCATGTAGCCGACAATCTAAGGAAATATTTCAAAAAGGCATGCTTTTGCTGCGAGAGCTATTTTGTCTACACCGTAATGCACACACTGCGACTCATACAACCGTTGATAGATGTTCCCGGGTTTTTGGGGAAAAGAACCCTAATCGGAAGGTGGGCAAGGTGACCAATGAGGTTGATTCACAGACATTGAGACGCCTAGCCGAAATCACGTGACGAGGATAGCAACGTTTCCTCACGTTTTGAATCAGTGTGTAAATTTCGTATGCTTGATATATTTACTTCTTGTGTGTGAAGCCTATTTCTGAAATTTTATTTATTTTAATTATATTTTTGCATTATCCTTGTTTAATAATTAGGTATGAATTTTTCGTAATTATTTAGCATAATTTTTGTTTCAGTTTAGTATATTTGTCATTAGGTGTTAGTGTGCGAAGCCGGTAGCTTCTTGCAGTGTTTGTTTATATATTTATTAATAGTTCTAGATTATTTTTAGCATCCTAATAATAAGTCCTTTGATTTCATGTAGTTTATTATGTTTATTTACGGACGAAAATGATTTACAGTATAGAATTGAGACCATTGAATTTGGAAAAACTTCTCATATGTGTACAATTACTTATTGGTACATATAGTGTATGACTCCTCATAACTTCATAAAAGAGTGTAATTTATAAGAAACGTGCAGATATGAAATGGTCCCATTTTGAAATGTTAATGTTTATACCTTTCATTCTCTGATTCCCTTAGTAAATACCAGCTACAAACATTTAATGTTTTTAGAAATACTATCTCTATAATTTCTCATAGAAGAGTATGGAACATTCAGAAACAGGAAATGCAAGTAAATATAATTTTGGAAATGAATTTATAATAAGATTTGTCAATGACATGGATATATTTTTGTTTATTTAAAAATTTTCATGCCTATTTCTAATGTTTAACAAAAGATTTATACTTTTTGAGAGCAGAGTGTATGAAATAATAGTTGGTTAATAATGAAAGTTTTTGATTAATAGTTAGGAATTCTTCTGTGATGTAAATGAAATTATTTTTAACATCATTTAAAGGTTTGGGATATCTGAAATGATCTCATTATAAACAAACATTTGATATGTTTTATAGTTTGACTTCCTTTGTAATTATAACCCTTCAAAAGGTTTGAATTTTTTTAGAAATGCCTGTCTCCAACATTCAGAAAGAAATGAACTTGACTTTTTAAAAATAAATTATAAGAAACATGCTTAAAGAAATATAGGCTTTTTATATAATAAAAATTATTTTAAAGTAGAACAAATTAAATTGTTTTAATGAAAATTTCTCATATAATGAAGCAGAAAATTCTTATTGGACAGTTTTATTCAATAATCATACTCATTTTAATATACATTATTTATTGACACTTAATTTTAACATTACATGAATACACTATAAATACATAAAGCAGACTCTATGAATGTAACACAATACTCTAAGGACAAATAGAGAACAAATAGAGGATCTAACTAACTAACGAACAGATTAAATGAAATATCCTAAGAATTTTAAAATTTCAGATCTTAAATCTATACAATCAACTTTCTGAATTTACAAAAAACAAATTAGAATACTTAAATCATGCAACTTATAGAAAGAAGTTTCGAATAAAAAAAACGAATACACATATAAAATGGCAATGTAACTGTTTTTTGTAAAATATCTCGATACAATTTTTTTCATGTCCAATACAATTTCAAGTACAATAAACCTTTGTGTAACTTGTTTATCATACCTGTAAAATTACATATGAAATACTAAAGCTTATTATATTTATTTTTAAACCATCCTAATTTTCCTTACATTAATTTTTAATTCTATTAATAAATCTTTACATTGCATATACTACATCAAAATAAAATCGACAAAAGATTTTTTTTTTTTTTTTTTTTTGAATTTCACACTAAGTACAAAATTTCTGCAATCTGTTCCTTTAAAATATACGAAGCATTATATTCTGTTTTAATGGGAATATTTGATTTTTTTACACTGAACATACCAACACTTAATGTATACCTATTTCTACTAGTTATTGTATGTATAGTGTTAAATATACTTCAGTTCATCCAAACTTAAACTTATTTGGATTAATGTATTGACATGTTATTTTGTTATCACTGATTATGCATCTTAAAGTATCCTTTTATACATAATTATATTTATACTAAAAAAAATTGAAAATGAAACAACATTAAGAAAATAGATTCAGAATTTTTGCTCTGAAGTTTCATGTTTGAAAATATATTAACTTCAAATATAAAATTAATTACTTCAAAGTTTGTCTAAGAAATGCTAAATCAGTACTCATACCATTCCAAAATTTGGAACATACCTATTAAACTGCCAACTAATTTCGCCAATCAAAAAGAGATCCGAATTTTAAAAAAAATTATATCACTATAATTACTGTGTTCAAACATGATCATGAACAGTTTCCACTATTGGTTGTATATCGTAGCATTTGGTGGTTTTATGATTTTAAGAAATTAGAGAGTCTATATTATAATATACAAGTTCTCCAAATTTGCCCTCTCAATACACGTCACACAAAAATATCAGTGATTTTGGACAATTAACCAATTAAAAATAATTTTGAAATTTTTCTGAAATTACCTTTTTTTTACTGAATTTTGCATTAATGTAGATTATTGCGAACAGCAATTTGTCAAGTTATTCATTTAAGAGTAAATAGAGAATTGAAAAAGATTATATTAAAATTTCGAATATTTCTATTGCTTTTAGAAAGTAAATATCCTACAGAATCAAATGTCAATATGTAAAATCATATTTGGTTTCATGATCTTAATTACTGATAAATATCATAGAACTGTTCTAAGTACACTTCTTGGGTCTCAATATTTGTAAATAACTCAATACACAACAAATTTATTCAGGACTCTTAAATTTATAAGCAGGATAGTATCAATACAGATTAACCTTTTAGATTTGAATACTTATGTAAAAATTAAAATCCAGAGTATTCTTATGCTTAATACATTTCAGCTGGGGTTGCATAGATTTCTTCAATAAACTGTATTATAGTTCAATAATATGTGTATAGTCTATACGTGAAACTTATCATCAAAATTAATGAATTTTACATTTTGATAACCCTTGTGCAAATACCAATAAATGTTATCCATAGTAAAAAAAATTGTACAACTGTGTGACAAATTTATACCAGTCAAATTCTGAGAAGCAGATGCTGTGTTAAGAAATCCCTATACTACATAATAAATAGATACACCACATAAATATTTTATAGTTTTTATTTTTTTTGTGTAAAAGAATTATGAATTCAAAAATGACATTATTTTGACCATGCAGGAAAGAACAGGACTTTTATATTCAATATATATGCACACAAATTTATCTTCCATAATATACACAATTTTTAAAAAATTTTAATGTCGTAATTTTTTACCACATTCAGAATGAAATTCTCGATAAATAATATCTTTTTACTAAAATGGTGCTGCGAATAAAGGCTTTAAAAATGTTGCACATAGTTTTTTTTACTTATAACTTTACAAAAAGTAAATGGTCATTTTCATTTCTAATGTTTGAAAATGGTTTTTAATTTATCTTCAAGTATAAACAATACTGAACTTGTAGTAAATTAAGATATTTTTTCATTTCTGTAGTGAATGCTTTTCGAAATTTGTTTCTCAAAAGAATAAAATTATATAGTAATACATATTTGTCTATATATATATATATATATATATATATATATATATATATATATATATATATATATATATATATAATACATTATATCTATACATATTTGTCTCTCTATATATAATACATTATATATATAGAGAGAGAGACAAAAACCTGTTTTAATATATGACATGTAGGGTTACATATCAGATTCTTGTGTTTTTATTTTAGATAATTTAGTACAGAAATATCTATTAACTACTCTGAAGATGAGTAAAATAATTAAAATTTAAGTTAACTAAATATGTTTTATCTTTTTATGTATGTTCTCTATATAATTTAATTTAAAATAAACAAAAAATATATTTACATTCCTGTAGATATCTATCCAAATTCCTTTTAGCAGAAGTTTCTTTTGTGAACACAAAAATAGTATAGTAATGGAGCTGGCGACGATTTCTAAAACTGTTTGGTATTGAAAACAAGATTATTCAAAGTGGTCAGAGCATAATAAGTGAGGAGAGGGTTTAAAATCCTTACGCTTCATCACGTTAACTAAACACTCGAATTTTTTTACCGGGATATTCAAAACAGATTTTTTTCCTATACAATTATCTGATCTTTTACTGTAATCGAGTTATAATGTAAAAGAGCAAGACCAAAGTAGTACAAAAAAGAAGTGTTAGGTTAGAGTTAAGCAGGAAACAAACCAAAACATATTCACGTGCTCTCCTCATCACGTGATCATGACGTCACATGAATCAACCTCAATGAAAAGGTGGGCAATCATCCAACTTTTTCATGGATATGACGCAAGTCACGTGGTATCCCCCTTTTCCTCCCGCTCGCTATATCCTCACCATGGCGACGATTCGAGGGGATGGGGGAAGAAGACTACTTCCGTTCGTTTTTTCACCCTGAGGCAAAACTGGGCAAATTTGTCATTCATTCTCGAGCCCAAAGGAGTTTCATTTAAAAAAATGACTAATTTAAAAGCAATGAGATAAAAAATGGATACTTTGCATCTTAAGTTTCTGCATTATTATTATGATTACTATGGCAAATATTGTTGGTCAGGATCCTTTAATACACTCGTAAGTACACTATTCACTAATAAGCATTTGGACACCCATGCAAATGAGGATATCTCCGGTTCTGATCTACGTCACGCCTTCTGTACTTAAATATTGCGCAGGAAAAAGCATTTGTATTAGTCGCATGCACACGACACTCAGAGCTGTCTCATTTCGAGAAGGGATACCATAGAAAAGGCCTATTCTTAACCGCTTGCCTGATCATCCCGAGTTATTTCGGGCCCGCATATATTGTAGTTAATTATTATCCCGAGAAAACTCGGGCAAAGCAGAATTTGTCAGTACGATCTGTATTATCACGGGCTTACTCGGCCTGGAGGAAATGAAAGGAAATATTCAGCTTTGATTGACAGTTTGGACAATTTTTATAACTCGCCAGATTTAGCTGATACGTTAGTGAAATAGAAGACTGATGTGTGTGGAACATTCCAATTGAATAGAAAAGATTTACCTCGAGATCTACAGACAAAGAAATTAAAAAATGGAAAAAACTGTTGGGTATATCAGAGAGGGAAAGTAACTGTAATGAAATGAAAAGATAAGAGAGCATGTTAGTCTAATTTCTACAATACACATACAATCGAAATGCAGAATGTGACAAATAAAGGGGGAGAGACTAAGTCCAGGCCTAAATGTGTAGTTGACTACAATGGCAAATGGGTGATGTAGATAAAGTCCACCAGCATTTAGCTGCTTATTCAACACCCAGAAAAAGAGGGAAAATTATTGTAAGGAGATTTTCTTTCATTTATTGGATTTGGCCTTGTGAAATTCCTGCATTTTGTACTGTAAATCAGGAGGTTCGCGATCACCTAAACAATTTAGAATGGAACTGATTAAAAAACTAATGTCAGAAAATCATCGTGACGAGTTTTCTGCCACATCAGGAAGACCCAGCATTAGTCCTTCGTCGCTAAGGTTTAATCTCAAGGGATTTTCCAGACGTTATTCCTGCAACTGAAAAAAATGAAACCCAACGAGACAGTGGATTCTATGTTTCCGTAAAAAAAGATTCCAGGAGTAAACCAGTAAAAAAAAGAGACCAGATAACAGTGTACAGAATGTCAGGTATCATTTTGTGTTGATCCTTGTTTCAAAACAATCATACAAAGACTAATATTTAACTTTTTTCCCATTTGCCCCAGATGACACGGGATAGTAAACTAATATTAAAACTAAATGCTTTTACATCTGTAAAAAATTAAAAATTAAACTTCAAATCTACATATTTTATTTTGTTTCGGTTCATTGTATATAATAATAAAATTTTTAAAAAAATGTGATGATTTTTTGCAATATTTTTCAAAAAATTTGTTAGCGAAGCAGTTAAGAGTGAGTGAATTAAACATTGCAAAATAGACAGTGGCTTTGTGACGGACTCATCGCGTTTTTCAACTAAAAACTCCTCTTGGGTTCTTTGGGGCCGAAAAAGGCAAATTCTTTCCAACCAAATTCAGAAGCGAAGCGTGAGTATGCAAATTAGGATCCTTTTACATAGCAGAAGTTTAACGTAAGCATATGACCTATTGGGAAGTGATTATGCTAGTCTGAGTTTCAGCGCGTAAACTGAAGGAAGAGAAGTAAGCCGTTATTCGAGTGTGAAGCTATCCGTGACAGAACGATCAAGTCAAGGTGGATACTATTCCACGCGAGATCATGAAAAGATATTTAGGATCCGAGAGGATTGTTATTAACCAAGAGATTAAGGTACGATAATACTGCTATCTATAAGAAACTGTGTCTAAGTTGAGATTAGGAATAGGCGGGAATATAGTGATTAAAGTCGTGCTTATGTGGTAATACGTATTGTATGTTTTCTCACCTTAGATCAGCTAAGTTAAAATATAAATATTATCATTGTTAGTGTTAGTGTTTAAGTTAAGATCTTAATAAAGGGATATTAAGATTATGGCAATGCCTGGTTCTTAATTCACTTCCACGCCCCTAGGTCACGAAGATAACTTAGAAGTAAGGCATCACCTACGGGCGAATACCTTACAGCTTTTGGGATTATAAAATGGAATGTGAGTGGGGATTGTCGGAATGTGTTTCGGCACGGCAGACCCACGAAACTAAAGAAATTCCGAAAAGCCACCTCCCCACATACTCCAGGAGTTCCAACAAGCATCCGGTACTGTTGTTTCGATAAATGCTATCCGCAAGGAAGCACATTTACTTGGTTTCAATGGTCGTGCTTCCACCCACAGGTTTTTGATTACAAAATCCAACCTCGCTGCTCGGTTGATATGGAGCAAGGCACTTCGAAATTGGACCTTCGATGGGTGGAAACAGGTTCTCCGTGGTGATGAAACAAGGTTCGATCTCTATCATTTGGATAGCAAAGTCTGGGTTTGGCGTATAACTGGATGAATACTTTTGTCATAATGCCTTGTGCCTTCAGTAAAATTTGATGGAGGTGATTATGGTTAGGGGATGTTTCTCGTGGTATGGATTGGAACCTTTGATCCCAATTTATGGTAAGCTCATCGCCGACTCCCACTGCACTTTTCAAGACAATAAAGTGCTTCTTATACTGAGGCAATTTTACGGGTTGGATCATTGTTACTTCCAGGATGACAACACCACTTGTCATGTTGCCTCGTCATTCCAGGGATTAATATGATGATAATAGGGTGGACCAACTGACTGGCCTTCATAGAATCCTGAACTGAATCGTATAGAGCAGTGCTCCGCAACCTTTTTATCGCCGCGGACCGGTCAACGTTTGTTAATGTTACCGCGGCCCGCTTAGGGGGAGGATGTTGATTGCTTATATCTTAGACTGTTTTGATTTAATAATTTTAATTCAATTGTATTTAATCGTGACTTCTCTGAATAAAATATGGATGCACTAAACATGAATATAAAGAGATTTAACAAGGAATATTAAGTGATTTTCATAAAAAGTAGCCCAAACCTAAGAAAAATATACCACAGTAAATAAAAGAAAAATAATTTAATGTTTCTTGTGCGGACTGGTAGCATTTGATTGGGTCCGGGGGTTTCGGAACACTGGTATAGAAAGCCTCAGGGGCGAGTTGGATCGCTGAACTAAGTGGAGCAGCAAACAACCAAAAAACTTGCAAGTGTTTTTCAAGCCGAGTGGAAGAAAATACGCCTGTCCATGATCCGAAAACTTCTGGAAGGCATGCCCTGGAGTGTTAAGTCTGTTATCGTCACAGGCGGAGGCTCTTCCATTTATTGAATATGAATACATTTTGATATCTGTGTTATCACAGGTGTCCAGTAACTTATATTGGTAGACAGTGCACATAACTTGAAATCGCCTATACCAATTTATTTTAACGTAAATTTTCGTAATCATAGTTTGAGTAAAACTATCATCACTTACTGCATTTGTCTTGATTTGCGTTAGAGTAAAATGAATCATTGTTGATCAACATCACAACAACAATATTTTTTTCTTGCTAGATATTAACTGTTAACTTTTTGTTTTGGAATATTATTCAAATGCTTATATTTTCAAACATGCTTGATTAATGTCCGGATTGTTTTTGTTATAATGAACCGCACAGAATACCCAAGGGTTCTGGAATTAATTTTTAGAATTGTACAGAAATGATGATTTTTATTCTCTTAAGACTGATATACAGTAAAACCTGTTTTGGGGCGGTAAATAGGACCGCATAAAAATAACCGCACAAAAAAACATTCGAATATTTTATAAATTCTTACTTACAACAAACAAATTCGTCGAAATACTACAGAAAAATTTTTTTTATGCGGTGGAGATAGACCACATAAAAACTTAGCAAGTACGCCAATTATTTACGAAATTTATGAGAGTACTTCCATAAACAAATAAATAATTAAATTACACGAGAAAACATTTAGTTTCGCACTGTATACATGAAGAAGTTTTCAAAATGCTCATACATAATTTACTGCTACTCACCGTAATCCAAAGCGCCCATCTTCCTGTGATGAATAAGTTCAAAATGGCTTTCGTCACTTAAGATACAATTTCAATTGATTTATTTTTAGACACCCCATAACGTAAAAGGGATAGGTTTTTGTGACAAAGGTCGGTAAGTCAGTTGCTTGTAGATGTCACAATAACCACATATGCATAAACAAAGCTCTTTTGAGGTTGCATATTTCTTTCGGAATTGGCATCTATTTTAAAAAAATGCTTTCCCAATTTGTTAGAAAGCTGTATATTTAAGCATATATTTTATCCGCTCTCAAAGAATCTGATTTTTCTTGTCCGTCTACACAATCTATCAAATTGTTGATAATGCCAATGTTATTTAAAGTCCTTCAATCAAGCGCGGGTTGTTGGCTCGTTGAGAGAAAGCAACTGAATGTGCATTGTCGGGAGACTGTTTATAACAAATGAAGAGAACGTCTTTGAAGTGTATATATATATATGCATTGCAGTGGCGTAACGTACACCCCCACCTCACGGGAGGTGACTGGAACTCTAGGAGGCCCAAGGCCTGACTGACGTCAAGTACATATTTAGCTAATTTATAAAATATTAAAGGCAAAACCTGACTTTGCAGGGGAGGGGTGCTAATATTCTCTCTTACGCCACTGGTACATTGATAGTGCGGCGCCCAAGCCGTTGAAATTCACATACCGCATAAAAAAAGATCGCACAGAAAAAATCGCACAAAAATAAAATTGCTTAAGAAAGGACTGCACAAAAACAGGTTCTCCTGAAAATTTCAAACCATTAAAAATTACAAATATCCTCTTCAGGATTCCCATCCTATTAATCTATCAACAAAATTTAAAAAAGAAATGTGTTACATGTTGGTTTTCAATTTCCTCATACAATCAAGATCTTCAGATCACACCTACAAAATGTTTTTCTCATTTCTTTATTTTTGTTTGTTAGTTTGGTTCTAAACTAATTTAATTTACATAGCAAATGTGTGTATACGTGATATTACTAATAAAATCAATTCTCTAGAAAATGACAAACCGAGAAAAATCCGAACACAAACTGACGAAGAAAAATATTTTATTCCATTTTCGGATTTCTAGAGGAAGCTAAAAACACATTCAGTTTTCGAAAAATTTAACTTTATCCAGATACACATAACAAGAAATTAATTTACCATTTTCGCTCCTAAACGTTCTAATCTAATGCTTTCACGTTTAATGACAATAAGAAAAGTTAAGATGTCTGGAAAAAAATTAAGAAAATTGTTTTGAGATAACGAGTATACATGCTCCCCAACGTCCACGTTCTGCGAGAAAAATGCGCTGATTAAGAAATGAGTTGTCCCGTATCTTCGTGGGCCAGAACCCGAGAAAACTAATTATAATGCAGAGAAACGTGAGTTTTGGACTTAGGAAATGAAATTGGGGGAGGAGAAAAAAAAAGTCTAATTCTCTCTTGATAAATTCGTAACGTGAGTTACTCACCAGAAATAACTGGAGGAAAACTTGTATTCTTTGTTTCCATCCGCTATTTTTTGTCATTTCCAATAAATATTTCTCCAATTACAGACAAATGGAAGCAAATATGAAAATATGAAAAAAATTGCATGGAAAGTTTTTCAAAGAACAGTTTTAACCACCTAGAATATATATATATATATATATATATATTATATATATATATATATATATATATATATATATATATATATATACAGTCGAACTTCCATATTACGAACCTCTATATTGCGAGTTTTCTATATAGCGAACTTTTTCCTAGAACCAAGAACATTTTGCTATTTTTATCGCAAAATAACATACCAATAGCGAAGTGCATTTTGTGCATTTTCTATGTAACGAAATTTTTTTCATGTGATTCAATTCCCACCCCCATATATTTGAAGTATTTCTGGACATTTCAAGTTGTTGCATCTTTTAACACATTTTATTATAGTCACGTCTTGAACTGGTTTTATTAGGTGCCTAACTAGCCGAGAATAATAGAATTCTGGGCGTTTCATCCAGGAAGTTGAAACTTTAACCTCCATTGTCCAGTTCACTGGAAACATCTTTAATATCCCCTTTCACCCTCAGTGGAATTGTCTCGTGTCCCCGTGTCTTTGAACTAGTCTCCATTAACTTGTAGTGTTGATCCGTCGTACTAGAAACTTCGTTTCTTGTAGCTCGAAAATGTCAAAACGTAAGAGCTTGAGCATCAAAGAAAAAAATTTCATTTTTCAGGAAGTGGATGTAGGCGTCAAGAGAAACTTTCCTTGCACTTTTTCTTTCTTTCTTTCTTTTCTTTTTTTGACAGGTAAGATATATAAAATAAATGTTTATAGATTTCGAAAAGGTGTGAATAATTACTTTTTTTTAACACATTGTGTTTATGAATTTAAAATTTGTTTTATATGGTTTATAAAGAAAATTGAAGGATGAAGCTCTACATAAAGAAATTTTCCATATAACGAACCTTTTTTCCGGATTTAGCGACTTCGTTATATAGAGGTCCGACTATATATTGCAGAAATGGCGAACCAGTGGCACGCGTGCCATTCATGGCACGCAACACAATATTTTGGGCACGCCACGTATCAAAACGGTTTGAATTTTGATTAAAAAAAAAGTTCAGTGTGAAGTATTACGAACAAACTCGAGTAATCGGTCGCAGTTTTCAACGAGATTTTCTTAGTTCAAGGAATCATAGGAAACTTTCAAATTTTTTTATTTACCCTGATGTGATTTCATTTAATAAACTGAACTTGTTCCGATTCGATTGGTTGGAAATTGAAAATTTGAAATACAACTTACTAAAATCCAGTCTAGTTTAATATAGATTCTAAAATCTGTTGAAAAAGGAGAAAGTTGGAATTGATTGAAACAGAAAGGTTAACAAGCAGTATCAGTAAAAATGCTAATAATGAAATTTCGGAGTTACGGAATTTGATTCTAGACACATTTAATTGTTTGAAGAAGTTGGGTCATCTATTTTAACCATATTTTCATCTACCCATGCCTGCGAGTCCTTATTTTCAGAGATGAATAGCATAAAAACTCGCTTTGAAACTGTTTGACTGATGACTCCAATTCAACATGTATTCTGCTAAAAGTGTCATCTGACTATCCTAATGCAAGTTATTTTTCATAGAACCAGCAGCAACAGAAATCACACTAATGCTACTTTAATTTGAATTACACGTATAAGAGTAAAACATTTACTACTATAAGGTGCAAAATGTATTTTGTATTACATGAAGAATTTTGAATTGTTAGTACTTAAAATTTATTATTTTCCCAACAATCACCTGTCAAAATTATTTGAAAGGCACGACTATACCCCAATAAACATTTTTAGAGAAAAACGGCACGTTGATCCATAATGGTTCGCCACCCCTGATATATTGTTTCAAATTTTTAGTAATCGGTGCTGGATTTTATGTTAAAATAATGTAAAACATTTAAATCTGCGTGTTTGATAAGTTAGAAATATTATTTTCTGTTGCATTTATTTATCCTAAAAACTAATATTCGCAAGCAACGGCATCCCTTACGTTATAATGGCATTTCAATGGGAATTTGGCGAAATATTGGAGATACCGTCAAGTTGGCATCCCTTTTGGCTCCTCCTTGGTGACTCTATGGAAGCTTTTTGAAATATCTGGAGAAATTTATGACATGACTTATGACGTAAGTGGATTTTTTGAGAAATCATTGAAAGGTAGTCGTGCAGATTATAAATAGGAATACATTATAATTCCTGAAATTGTGTTAGGTCTACTTCAGTAGTAGAAAAAAAATGTCCATGGAAGCTTACGACCGAGTGGTTGCTTGTGGATAGACTAGACTATATATATATATATATATATATATATATATATATATATATATATATATATATATATACATAATCAAAATTCTCTACTAATCAGAGAGGAACATTCAACACAAGCAAAACCGAAAAAATTGAAATTGCAAGATAACCAGACATTGAGAAGGATATGAGAAATTAAAATTATAATAGGGATAAAAAATGGATGCTACAGTATTATAAGCATTGTGCTGACTTTATATATAAAATATAAACAGCTTATATATAAAAAATAATTTATATAAAAGTGGGGTTGAGAACATGTTTTGTGCAGCCAACCTTCCCCCTTTATGTTAATAATTAATAATACACAGCAAAAAACTATTGAAAATAATGGATAGATTATCTAAATCCTTTACAAGGTAAAGGTAAATTACCTAAAAATTACATTCAAAATGCTGAGCCCGCGCTAAATTTGAATACAATAAATAAGTTATTGCCAGATTCCGGACCCAAATACAAATTCAAAGCATGGGAATGGCTAAATTGTAGCACTTAGCAAAAGTATGAAAATAGAAATAAAAATTAAAAAGAGAGTTTACATATAGTACGATTACTTTAATCACACTAAGGCTATATATGAATTAAAAAATAATAATAAGTAATTTTATCTAATTTTAGAATATGGGGGTAACTACATATCTAGGAAAAATGATAGATTTATAACAATAAACTATTACTATTCTAAGGAATTTCAATCCTTACTATTTAAAATTTCTTTATTCAAATAACTATTAATAAAATTAATTGGGTACTTTTGAATTAAGCAATATTTAATGAAATATTTATAGTTTTTTTTTTATTTTTCTGATTTTTTGAAACTAGAAATTTTTGCATTGTATATAATTAATAACAATATATATATATATATATATATATATATATATATATATATATATATATATATATATATATATAGTTACAAAAATAATTCGATATATTTTCTGAAATATTATTGGATGTGAATTTAGTATTTCTCTTTTAAGATATCTTATTTCCTTATTTTTTACTCTATATGTTTATTGTCAGTTTTCTTCAACTTAAGAGTTTGAGGCGGGGGAGTATATGTTCAATCATGATTTTTGATAAGTTTAGACATCTTTCACTAGTAACTTACTCCTCATCCTAGAATATGGCCACAACAGGCATTCCTTTCACCAATACTGCGTCTGGTATCAGCTGTCCAAAAGGGGGCAGGAGCAATAAGAGTTTTGGGTAGATAGAGAGTTGTAGGAGATGTGTGTTTTATTTTGTCTCAAGTGTAGTTACTATAAGTTAAAATAAACGTTTGTGATCCCCCCCCATCAGTAGACTTTGTGAGGAGAAATTGGCATGCTGAATTGGGTGATTTCTTCCCTTACAAGTTACTCGTTTGAAATAATAATAGATAATTACGTCCTTAATTGATTAAAAATAATTTTTTAATAATATTGTTATGCTGCCTTTTTCTTCGTAAGAAGTATTAAAGTTTTATAGGCATGTAGTGTGCATCTATGTGGACAATTTATCTTTTTTAATTAGTATTATTATTATTATTTTGCTTTGAAGAGAGGGACGGCATTTTTCATGTTTATTGGGGGTGGCTAAGCTGCTATAGCAGCGTTTCTCAGACTGTGGGGTGCGACAACACTATGAGGGGGGCGCGAGCATATTGAAAAGTCGAAAACAAAAGATTTTTAAAAAAATATTAATTTACTGAATGTAAGCTACCAAAATACAAAAAAATAAAATGCGCATTTATTTTTGATATAATACACTTATAAATGTGTCAGTACTGCATAATGTATTTTGTAATTAATTTAACAATATTAAGTAAAAAATAAGTTCAATAATTACCAGTGACCCCATGGGCTTGTCATATATAAAATTATACAAGAAAATCAGCACTTTTCTTGATAATTTGTACGATTTATAATTAATCCTTTGACTGCCGATTAAAAGTTACGCGATTTGCTCCCCAGTTCCATCGTTTTCCACGTAGGCACGCGCATGTGATGTTTTTTTGTAGTGGGTGGGGGAGGAGAAAAGGAAAAAACTAAGTAAATCCTCTGAAATAAGTAAATCCTTCGCAAACACTATCAAGGTCATTTAGTGCCTTCTTAATAATTTTATGGACAGCAGTGCACAGAAAATATCGTACTTCGGAAAGACGTATATATACACCCGGGACAATTAACACTTCGGTTTAGCGAAGTGTTTATATACGCCGGTGGCGCTGAAAAGGTTATGATATTGTAATTTTAGCGTCAAACTACATTATTATTGAATTCAATGTATTGTTATTGCATGGAGGGGGCGCGAGGAAAACTATGATTGTATACTGAGTTGCATATGTTAAAAGTTTGAGAAGCGCTGTGCTATATATAGCCAGCCCTGTGTACATGCATTTTTACACTGATAGTTGTGTCTTCGTTCTGTAGAAGTTGTGAGAACCTTCTTTACGAGTTTTACTGCTGTTAATCCTGTATTTTAAGAGCTTGTTGCGTCAATAAACTTCTTTACTCTTGAAGAACTGCTTTGTTTTTTGTAACTGACATTGCATAAAATCCGCGAACCTACTATCTACGCAACAATGTACTACTCATAATCTAATTTTTACCATGCAATTTTGAAAAATGAATTCAGATTTTATAAAACGTAAAACATACTTCATAACTTAAACGACCGAATTTATTTTTATTACTTAGATAACAGGATATGTCCCGTTGTAAGGTTGTTATATTGGCGATCATGGCAAATAATTCTCGCCAAGTACACAGTCTCACGTAAAGACCTTGAGTTTAAAAATCAATTGTCCACAAAATATGCTAAGAAAAAAGTCAAATGAAAAAGAAACATGAAATAAACACGGTAGTCTCGCAACTGTTGTAAAATTCTTAATAATTGGATTCTATTTGAACTTTCCCTTGAATTATTCTCGATAGCGTAGAAATTACTTTTTTGTAAATGGAGTGATAAAAAAAACATTGTTTAATAATTGTAAAAATTTTACTTTAATACAAAATGTATTACAAGCGAAATTTATGTCTGTGTTATAGAATATTTTTCAAAATTAAATTCGGCCGCGGAGTGTCAAGGTAACAGACTCGCAGCCGGCATGTCATGAGTTCGAGCCTAGTACCGCTAAAAACCCGCCGTGCAGAGAGGGTGGATGCAAGTCAATATTTTGAGCCTCAAACGTCCTTCTATTAGTGTAAGTGAGTGAATATTAGCGTCCACTGTGTTCAGTCACGCACGGACTCATAATTTTGAATCCTGGTTAAATGACGAGGATGACACCTGATCTGGCACCGCCTCTTCTAAATACCACACCTCATCAACGGGGGGACATTTGAACTCTCGACACATTTAATGTGCATCCTCCCCCTCACGGCGGGTCTTTAGTGGTATTGGGCTCGAACTCATGACATGCTAGTCACGATCCGATAACGGCCACCCTTCCGTTGGTGTAGTGTGGAAGTGAGAAGAGGAAGGGAGTAAGCTCAGGTGTCGTCCTCGTCACTTGACCATGGTTCAAAATGACGAGGTTCGTTGCCAAAAGCCATCGAGTAGCTGAGTAGTGCGAAGAAATAATTCACTCCCTTACTCACGCGCCGGTATACCTCAACGCTCACTTACTCCCTTGAGCCTCGGCTGGTCCAACATACCCCTACACCGCGAGTCTTCAGGACTCGGACTCAGTGCTCCAGGACTCGAATACAAGACTCAGCCACGAATTCGAGACCATGACCACTCAGCTATCGAGTCCATGAAACTTGGCAGCGGTGGAATTTTTTTTTCTTTAGTCATTAAGTCACGTTATCACTTTTTAAAATAGTTTCAAGGTCTTAAAGAATCCATAATAAATGCGGAATGATTATTTTTTACTTCCCAAAACATAATTCAAGCTTTTCCTCTCACCCAAGAGACTGGAATAAGTACTAAAAAAAAAAGAGAGACCCATAAAAATAAAGCTAGAACTTTTAATCCATAAAAATTCATTTTTCATGATAATCACCCCTCGAAGTGAAAAGTTTAATTTATTCGTCGAATGTCATAACTTATATTCTTGTCGAGGTTGAGGATCATTTCTTCGGCACGCTTCTGAATATAATTTAACTATAATCTGTGTATAAGCAAAAACCTAGAGATTATGATATTCATGGGGGGTCACGCTTCCCCCCCCCCAAAAAAAAGATAAAAGTTTAAAACCTTTAGGTTAAAGATGGTACATTTTCTCAATAATTGGTCATGGTCTGCTAGATTGAAGAGTTTTAGTGTTTTTAGGGAGTCTGCCTACGTTCGGAAAAAAAAATTTCTAAAATGCAATGCTATTAGCAATTGTACGTAAATTTTATGTTATTTTGTGGGTGCTTATGACTTAAATTAATGAAAAACACCTATCAGAAAATTGTATGACCATTTAAATTTATTAAAATGAGGTATTTAAGGTAAAATTGAATGAAAATTATATACCGAATTTCAAAACACTCTACAAGGAATTCAAAGCCATGTATGTGATTTATTTTGCTACACAACATCTGAAGGTATTCGACTATTTGCAAGAACTTTGTTAAAAAAAATTGTGATGTGGAGATTTTTTTGTGGTTTTAGATTTATTTAGAACATTTTAAGAAAAAAATTCTAAAATTAAGAGAAAAATAAATGATTGTTACTTAAATGGGTAAAAATTGACAAAAAAAAAAAACCTACATAAATGTACTCTGTACAAATAGTAAATCAACAAATTCTCAATTTTTCAATTTTGATGTATAACTTTGCTACTACTTTTTGAAATGACCTTCAGTATAAGAGATATTTCAATTTTTAAAAAAACTAGAGCACACTTTATCTTAGTGACTAAATGAAATTGCTTTAAAAAACAGCGATTGTATTCAAAATTTACAGTCCTTTATGTGAAGTAAAACAGGGATTGAAAAATCTGAAGGTCAAAATACTTCCACTATTATACAGAACATACAAAAAAAATTTCAGCAAATTATTATAAAAACTTTTTGAGCAATCGCTGTCGTCGTTTGAATATTTAAAAAAACCCCACACATTTCTCGAGTAAAACGCATTTTTTAAAGTTTGACATCTTATGTAAAGTTGCGCTATCTGCTTTTACTAAAACACTTGTAGTTTTTGTTCTAGTGAAAGGAAAATAAAAAACTTGGTATCTCTATAAAGTTAATAAGATGGCCTATAAAATAAAATCATAAAACAAGTTCGTGAATTTTTTTAAAAAAAATCCTGATTTTAGGGTAGTCGGATACCTTAAGGTATCCAACTACTTGCGACAACTTTTTTTTGAAAAAATGAAGATATGGGGATTTTTTTTGTGATTTTTAGGTTTATTTAGTATATTTTAAGGAAAAATCGTAAAATTGAAATTCGAAAAAAAGTTTATTATTATTAAAATGGGAAAAAACTGGTGAAAATGTACAAAAAATTACATAAACGGGGCCCGCTCTGTACAAAAATGTTTTGAACAAATTTTCAATTTTTCAGTTTTAATGTGTTACTTCGTTATTCATGTTTGAAATGACCTTCAGAATAATAGATATTTAAATTTTTACAAAAACTAGAGCACTCTATCTTAGTGACTATATGAAATTGCTTAAAAAAACACAGTGATTATATTCACATAAAGGACTAAATTTTGAAATAAAACAGTGATTGATAAATCTGGAGATCAAAACACTTCTACCGTTATACGAAACATTCACAAAAAATTTCAGCAAATTATAGTCAAAACTTTTTGAGCAATCGCTGTCCCCGTTTGAGTTTTTCGAAAAAACCACATTTCGAGTAAAACGCATTTTAAAGTTTGGCATCTTGTGTAAAGTTATGTCATCTTCTTTTATTAAAACACTTGTAGTTTTTGTTCTAGTGAAAAGACGTTAAAAAGCTTGGTATTTTTATCAAGCTAATAAGATGATCTATAAAATAAAATCATAAAAAAAGTTGTCAATTTTTGAAAAAAATCATGATTTTAGGGTAGTCGGATACCTTAACACATTTATCAATGAAATGAACTAAAATTTAAAATATATATATATATTCAAGTTTGCCAAACAGTTTTGTCTCATTGCGCATTTTCTAGTAGAAAATTTTATCAGAATGCATGGAGTTCGTAACGGTAAACTGTTAAAAAATAAAAACTATTGATAAATTAGAGCAAAATCCTTAGTACATTGTGTTTATCGTTGTTTAAAGTAAATGCATACAAAATATGAATGAAATGCATTCATAAAGTTTTGAGTTCAAGTTTTAAGTAATACATAACTTTGACAAAAAAAATCACTCATTCATTCACTCACTCGTTGATATGTCGAGCTCGAATACTAAAATACAAATCTGGGATTAACAGAGTTTTTAAATGAAATTTAATAATAAAAATAAAAATAGTTCATTAAAATATGATATAAAATCAATTACAAAAAATTTAAGTAATAAAAATGAGTTATTTTCTTTTAATGCTTATTATTTATTTATAATTACCTATTTTTCACATTCAATGAAAATCGGTTAACACAAAACAGAAGGGACTGAAATATTTTCGTGTTAAAAGAATTTCATGCTAAAAGATATTATACAAAAAAAAACATTTAACAACAAAAAATTAAATTTTAGAGAGTACATTTTATTTACATTGATATGTACATATATATCTATTTCCTAAAAATCAAGGAAACTGAAACATCCACAAGAACGTAATGAAATTTAATACGAAATTTTCAAATTTTTTGGAAAACAAAGCATTTATTGAGTTTTTGGAAAATAATCTGACACTTTTCTTTGCATTGTATTTTTTAGCATCAAATTGTCAACAAATCGTTCCATGACGTCCATTCTGTTACTTATTGTATTTTCCCTTTGAAATGTGCGTATAAATTAAATGTGCATATTTTTCATGATGTTTTTTATTTCGGATGAAGTGGGAACAGGAGTTGCATCGCTTTCGTCGTCGGAATCTGCAAACATGATATTTTTTGAGCTTTAAACAAACTCCAAAATATTTGTGTCTGCCATATACCGCAAAATCCGGCGTATAACGCGCACGTATACTATCAAGCTGAATTTTTTTATTTTTAGGTCTATTCGCGCCATATAACACGCACCCATTTCTTACGAAGAAACCTGAAATATTTGTATACATTGCTTTTATGTTGACGATTATTTTTAAAGTCTGAGGTATCTAGATAGATGTTATAGTCATTTATTCGAGGTATTTTCCCAGACATTTGAAAAAATAGTATACTTCTAGAACAACACCTTGTAGTAACAGATGTTGAGGGATGAAGGAAGGCAGATGAGCTAGGATATGTTATTACTCTTTCAACAAAAACTTCGTTGGGAGTAGTGTATTTAGTTCTATTTGTCAGAGAAATAATTCATGTCTATATTTTTTAAGTTCAAATTAGTAGTCTTTTATCCTGTTGTATCTGGCAATGAAAAAAAAATCATATGATGGATTTAATTATTTGCCTTAGAACTGTAGAGCTAGCTAGGGAAATGAAAATATAGTAACGGAGTGAGCGGAATAAAGATGTTCAATATTTTCACCTTCTGAAATGCATGTGAACTTATTTCATTTTTGATATATTTTAATCATCGTGCAATAATATAAGCACCATAAATTCTTTTGGTTCACAAGGCAAGCCGTTTCTTTTAAATAACAGTGATTCGATACATGTAGAAGTAATATTTTTTTATGCTCTTTTGTTATTTTTAAAGCTATCGTTTTTATACCCGGCGTATAACGCACACCCTTAAGTTTCGATCTTATTTTTAGTGTTCAAAGTGCGCGTTATATGCCGGATTTTACGGTAGATATATAATTGGGGCTTTGTACGCATTATCATCATCTAATTCAACGAATTCTTCATATAGAAAGTTTTTCAAACATAAACCGTCTGCGTGGCTGGTGTTTTCGGTATTTTGTTCATTCCCTGATGGAAAAGAAATGCATTACAATCCTTAGTAGTTTGTCGGGACTGTTGTATTATTTCGTGTTAACCGATATTTCATCTTAAGCGTTTTTGGATTAAACGATTTCACTGTAATCTCTTTCAACAACTCGCTTCATATTCCAGTCAGTGTGTACTATTTTTAGAACTCGTGCGATTTGGTTCAACGTTGCCGATACGGTTGCGATAGTACGTAAGTAGCTAAATATGTATTTTAGCAATATTTTTTTTTCTCTTATGTGATTTGCATGATTTTTCGCGGTACTTTTGAAATATTATTTATGACTTTTTTAACATTTATTTGTGTTATATGTACACATAAACAGATACAAGATTTCATTCTCCATCCACTGAGGGGGGAAAGCGTCCATGGTGTATACCTTAGAAAACGAGTAGTAAACACACAAAAAAATATTTTCTTTCTATTTAATCTCTTTCTGAAAATAAGTAGTCCCGATTTATGTATAAACACTCTTTTCGGATATTATTCTTTTCTAAAAATGGAATAGCATGATAAAAGATACACGAACGGACGAATTTAACGTTTCTAGACGGATTTGTTCGGTTAGAAACTCCTACAAAAAATAGAAAGAAAAAAATATGAAGAAGTATTTAGAAGAAATTCCGCAGACAAATGGAATTTTTCAAACCCATGTTTACTTAAGAAAACTATATTTCACGGCGGGAAAATATACGTCTTCGAATTCGACAGCAAGACATTTTTTCACAAGAAAAACAAGAATACATCGATTTTATCTATAAGCAGTTTACAAGTTTCTTCTAACAAAAAAATCACGTTTAAGATTTAGCTTCAAAATGGCACATACAGATACTCTATTTATAAAAACTTTAAAGTCCACGGTGGCGTGGTGGTCAAGGTCATGGACTCGCGGCTGGCGTGTCATGAGTTTGAGCTCATTACCGCTGAAGACCGAAGATCAAACATCTTATCAAGATCATCCCGTTGGTGTGGTGTGGAAGTTAGGAGAAGGGTGCCAGCTCAGGTTTCGTCCTCGTCACTTGACCGAGGACAGAACTACGAAGTTAATCAATAGCCCTCGTACTGCTTAAAGGAGTGAAGAACAAAAAAATATTAAATGTTGTTATTGTCGTTTCGGGAAGGAAGGAAATTTGCCAGAACTTGAGAGTTGGACTTTTACACGATAGATGGCGACACCACCTATCTCCACCTCCAAAATTTAGGCATAGGCTACAGAAATATTCCCCAGTACCCTGCACCCGTTTCTTCTGCTGCACCCCATAGGAATTTTGGATCCAGTGATTTAACGAGCACGTACTCCGTGTGTACTCGGAAGGTATTTGGTGGGATAGCGCATCGAGCTAGTGAGTGAGTGTGTGAATATTAGCTTCAGCAGTGAGTGAATATTAACGCTGAAGACCCACTGTGTAAAGGAACGATGCATGCTAAATCTATCGAGAGCTCAAACATCCTCCCGTTGTTGTGGTAGTTATGAGAGAGGGTGTCAGCTCAGACGTTCCTTGTCTCTTGACCATGGATCAAAATGACGAGGTCCGTTGCCTACTGAGTGAGTGAATATCAACGTCGCACTGTTCAACTACACAGGGTGCTTTTGGCGACGGACCTCGTCATTTTGAACTATGGTAAAGTGATTAGGACGACACCTGAGCTGGCACCCCCTTCTCCTAACTACTACATCACACCAACGGGAAGAGGTTTGAGCTCTCGACAGATTTAACGTGCATCGCTCGAACTCATGACACGCCAGCCACGATCCGATACCTTGACCACTTGGATACCACAAACACGGATTGGCACACCGGCGGTGTGGGTAATGGGTAGTACCCACGGTAATGTGGATTAAATTTCATTATTTTTTTTTAGAATTGGATTATCAATTAATTGATTGCTATTGATTAAAATTTGATTCCAAATGAGGGAACACTGTCGAACTCATGACACGCCAGCCACGATCGAGGGAATATTAACGTCTCACTGTTGACCACTTTTGGCGACGGACAACGATTTTACCACAAACACGGATTGGCCATCCAAACCGGGAGGGGCCTCCGGTGCTGGGAGTGGGCGCAACTCGTGCAAGGTTCAGACCGGAGCACCGCGGCCCGAAATTACGAGTGAGTGAGAGTTATATTAATGTTGTACTAAGCAATACCCACGGAATAGGACCACCCCTGATGTTCATCACCATATAGAAGAGTTGTTATACGTTAAATTTATCAAGGTTCAAATTCCTCGCATG
The DNA here is from genome assembly GCA_019973935.1 of Trichonephila clavipes. Taxonomy (NCBI): domain Eukaryota; kingdom Metazoa; phylum Arthropoda; class Arachnida; order Araneae; family Nephilidae; genus Trichonephila; species Trichonephila clavipes. The sequence continues at coordinate 170,578 of BMAU01015602.1, forward strand.
AGGACTTTGACATTAAAGTGGTGTGAACCAGGGGGAGTCTTCAGTGACACTGGGGTGCCAAATCACGCTGTCGACCCAATCACTAACTGAAATAACATGAAGTTCAATTTCTATCGACGAGGTCTGTCTGATGTCTCACCGACGTTAAAATAATTTTGGTGTTGCCAACTTTTTTCACTACAATGCTTTTTTCACGAAGTCTTTTGGAGAAGGACCTTGTAATTTTGAACTCCAGACGGACGATACCAAGGCTGGCATCCCCTCTCCTAACTCTAGAAAGATATGAAACATCATGCAACCACCCCTGTCATCTAGAGGGGCTGTTGCTTTTTTAATTTATAGTAAATACAAAAAAATTCTCACCTTGAAGAAGATGTGGAAGAAAGGGCTCGTGTCCTGGTGATGACCTCGACATCCGATCATAGTTCAGAATGACAAACCATACTGGGTGTGGTTCACCAAGCAGAGATAGCCGGCCGATGGTCGCTGCGTTAGAGAGTGAATATTAACGTCGCACTGGTAAGCTACTCGAGGGATTTTGACGACGAACTGGTCGTCGTTCTGAACCATGGTCAAGTGACGAGGACGACACCTGAGCAGGCACTAACTTCTCCTAACTTACACACCACCGGGAGGACGTCTGAACCTCGACATATCTAACGAAGGTCTTGAGCGGTCCTAGGCTCGAACTCTTGACACACCGGTTACGAAACTCCATTAGGCTGCCGCGTCCGTCGCTGGCAATCAAATGATATAATAGCCTTTGTGTATCAATCCATCAATAAACAGACGAAAGCTATTACATTTCATCCTACTTTGTAATACGTGTCGATAAATTTAGAAACCTCTCTCGCTTTATTTGGAGAATAGATTTTAAATTGTTTTATGATACTGTTTGCGACAAAAGACTTGACGTAAGAGTTGAATTCGACAGCTCGTAGAGTGCCATTCCATATTTTTCAGCTTATCTCAAGACTTTATCAGGTAGGTGCTTTTAACATTTTTCTAAAATACGTATTTACGGGTACATCTCAAGGTTTGCCCATGTCATGAGTCTAATTGTTCGATGAGTATAAATGTGTCTAAACACAATAAATAAGTTGGAGTTGCTTAAGAAATCCGAAAGAAACTAACAAAACATGCGTAATATTCCACTATTACATATTAAAAATGTATTTGAATTTGTGCCTCCTATGGATTATCATATTTTGCTGAACAGAAACACCTAAGTAATAATTAGGCACAACATTCAAAGAAAACTATTTTGTAATCAGAAATAATATAAGCGGAAAAATTACTACAAAATCTGTTGATTTTAATGGGCAATGTTATTTAATTTAATGCTTGTAAACGAACGCAAAATGACGTCTGGCGACTTATTGTAAAGCGTGATCAAGCTGCTCAAAGCTATATGTCGTGCAAAAAAATAATTCATTTTAATTGTATCTTAAAATATTAGGTACCTTCCGTGTTATATTTATAATTACATCTCTCTAATATAGTTATAATACAGTTTAATAGAACTACTCTCTTCGAATAGTGTAACCTCTAGAGTCATTTCTAAACAAACACACTGTGGATACCTTTAATAAAATTTAGTTTAATTTAGTTTAATCCAGTTAGCCCGGAGCGGCAAATTTTAAGGGCGACATTTGGATCAAACTTGTTTTATTTTGTGAAATATTATATTGGGTGTGAATTTGATATTTCATTCAACATATCTTATTTTGTACTTCATATGTATAACGTTAGTTTTTTTTTCTGTTGAAACTTGAAGGGTTCGAGGCGGGCGTGTATGTTAAATAATGAAATTTGATATGTTTAACCCATCTTTCACTAATAATTTTCTCCCAATCCCGGAGTGGGGTCACAACAAACTTTCTTTTCACCCATACGATGACCGCTGCCGGCTATCCAAAAAGGAACTGGAGTAATAAGTTTTTAGTAGATGGAGAATAACAGCCGTTTTTTTTAGTCTTCGTACTACAGCTTTTCGTTTAAATTTTCACATTACTGAGAAATTTACTTAAAAGAAACTATTTTCAAATATAACCAGTATAATATTTCTGGATCAATTGAAGACGTTTCTCTTTGTTTCTCATAAATTGTACTCTGCAGAGGTAAAATGAAGATTACAATGTTAAGGTCTTAACCTTTTCATTTAATCTTTAATACAAATTAAATGTTTTAGAAATGTTATCTGCAATTTTCTTATTACTTTAGTCAACCTTCTTACCACCTTACTTTTTCTAGACATTTTCGTAACTTTCCTTCAGTTGTAATTGGTTCGGTTGTTTTGATATATTACAGAAAAATAAAATATATCGTGTAATTAACAATGCGGTTTTAAAAAAAATCCTCTCGGTGTATTCAATCCGTTTCTCGACTTATCTTCCCTAATCCATGATTGGTAACGGTAGCTTAGTGGTTATGGTCATGAACTCGTGGTCGGAGAGTGCTGGTGCCATTAAGAGAATCCGGGTAAAATCCTACGAGAACCCACATCTTTGGCGACAAACCGAAAAAAGCGCCAAACCATAACGAGATGGCGCCAATCGAAACCGACAATGGCGGCAAGGGAATTTAGCGGGACAAGGTGGAATGAAAATATGTAAGCGATACAGAAACTTAATCCGCCATGTAGAAGGGGCCGATCCGCATTCAAATCTATCGAGGTTCGGTTCTTGCATAGCCTTAATTTGGAAGCTTGGAGTGTGAGGTGCCAACTCGGGTGTCATCCGAGTCACTTGCTGGGGATCAGTTACGAGATTCATGATAGACAGTAGCCTTTGTCAGAAAGCAAAGCAAATCAAAATCAAATCATAGCTCTGGTTTGAAGACACAATTCCAATCTATTCTGTCTTCAGTATTGAAATAACTGCAATTTTTGAGGAACTTGAGCACATCTTTGTTTCTCTCTCTCTCTCTGACCACCGTCATTCTTGTGTTAACTGACAGCAGGAGTGCCTTAAAATCCCTGTATTTTCTAACAGACCGTAGCCCTTCCCCGCCCTCAATGTGTTGGAAGAGCTTCTAGGCAAGTTGGAAACAAATAACTTTGATATAGCTTGACACGTGGGTATATCTGATAATAAACTGGCTGATAACGCTGAAAGATCCATATCTGATCAAATGCAGCAGCCTGTCTGTTGCCAGGATTTCAAAGCTTCCGTACTGCGCTATATATACCGTGTATGGCAAGAGATTTATGATCAGCAAGTCTTACAAACTATATTGTATTCATCCTTTCATTCAATGCTGGTTTATCCACTGGGCACTTGGGGGTGCGTGCGGTCATGGGGCTGCGGTAGCCCAGTGGTCAAGGTATTGGATCATGGCAGGCATGTCATGAGTTGGCATGTCTAGGCTTATTTCAGCGTTCCAAATATTTTCATCAGGAAAAAAGCAATTATTTAAAATTATCTTCCTGACGATTATTTAAAACTAAGACACCATCATGGATTCCATATCCCACGACAGCAAGCGCTGCTTGGCGTGATTAAGGAATATCGCCAAACAGTGCTTGGCGCGTAGCACTCTGATATCAAATTAGTCCCGAATGTGCCTTGTATCCATCTCTGCAATCAACAATGGGCCACGGTAGCCTAGTGGTCAAGGTAACGGACTAGTGACCTGCATGTCATTGGTACGAGCCTAGTGCCACTGAAAACCCCCCCGTGTAGGGGAGAGAGGAAACGTCAAATCTATCGAGAGCTCCCTCCCGTTGGTGTGGTGTGGTAGTTAGGAGAAGGGAGTTCCAGCTGAGGCATTCCTTATCATTTGACCATGGTTCAAAATGAAAAGGTCCGTCGCCAAAAGCTCTCGAGTAGCTGAACAGTGCGACGTTAATATTCACTCACTGTAATCAACAGTGACATTACTACAATCGACGATAATCCTAATTATTAACACTCTCTTATGAACTTCAATTGTAAGCAACAGAATCTTTTAACTCGATTTTACCCATTTTTTTAAAAAAGGTCGGATTAATTCGGAATTTTGCTCACTGGTCAAGGACCGATGACAATAGTGTAATTTTATAATTTCGTTCCATTGTCGTGATCAGGATCATCAGGATTAACGATTTCCCATCTTCAGATCCCATCTCACATCTGGCGACTAATTTCAGATTTGGCTACTAAAAGATTAAGTTACAACTTTGTTCAATTAACTATAAAAGGGCGTTTTTTTTAAACTATAATTTATTTTTCATGCTGTTCCTCTTGGATTAATATGGTAAAAATATTTAAGGATAGTTTACGCTGAGGCGCTTCATTTTAACGATGCTTTCAAAGATAAGGGAGAACTTTCCCTACATGAAAGCCATCTTAAATTACCTTGTTTTTTCAAGATGATATATTTATTTCAAAGCAATAACACATGCATCTATACTCTATTAAATGCCACTCAAAGAGCTGAACAGTAAACGAAACTCGAGGGGTATACAGAAACTTAAGAGGACAAAAGTCAACTGTGTAAACAGGATATACAGGTAGTTAATAAAATAATAGAAATGTCTCTTAGATTGATAAATAATTCTTTATGAGTATAAAGTAGCTGCCTTTGGCGTGTAATCGCGAAGGAATTGATTCATACAAGTGCTGAATAGTGTTTAAAGGAATATTGTACCATTCTTCATCGAGATATTGTGAAACTTCTGGAAGAGATGCCGGTGGAAGACATTGATTCCGTATTCTACGCTCTAAAATAGACCATAAGGGTTGAATTATATTGAAATCGGATGACTGTGCGGTCCAATGTAGATCTTTAACTTTATCCTCGTTTTCCTCAAACTATGATTGAAGAATTCTCGCAGCATGGACAGGTGCATTATCCTGGAAAATTCCATCTCCTGCAGGAAACAAAGTTTGCATTATAGGATGGACCTGGTCAGCTAAAATGTCGATGGACATCACCATTTTGAGCTGCGGTAGCCCAGTGGTCAAGGTATCAGATTATGGCAGGTATGTCATGAGTTCGAGCCCAGTACCACTAAAGACCCGCCATGCAGGGCAGCGATGCACGCTAAATCTATCGAGAGCTGAAACGTCCTCCCGTTGGTGTGGTGTGGTTGTTAGGAGAGGGGGTGCCAGCTCAGGTGTCGTCCACGTCACTTGACCATGGTTCAAAATTACGTGGTCCGTCGCCCAAAGCCCTCGTTTAGCTGAACAGTGCGACGTTAATATTCATTTACTTACTCACTTGAGCCACGTTCAAGTGACAAGGACACCTAATATGTCTCCTTTCTCCAACTATCACACCACACCAAAGGGAAAGACATTGAGCATCGACAGATTTAACATGCATTGGCCACATATACACGGTGGATTTTCAGCGGCAACCGGACTCGAACCTACGCTATTCGGTTATGAGTTCGTGACCATAACCACTCGGCTTCCCGCGGTCACATGTATAGAGAAAACCATGTTCGAAGAAATCGTGTAGGAGAGGATTCAAAATGACGAGGTCCGTTGCGAAAAGACCTCGTGTAGCTAAACTGTGTGACGTTAGTATTCACTCACTCAGTCGAAGGAATCGTGTTTTTTGTAATGAAACTCATTTCTTCATTATGAGTGATTGAGAGAGAATTTAGTCATCATATTATATTATTATAAACTAATACCGAAGCGTACTTCACTTTCAAATCCGTGTAGTCTATACTATAATTGATTTTAGTTCATTATAACTCTTGTAAAACTATAAATAAAATGCATTCCGAAAGATATACATCACGATTACCGAGAGATGTTGACATCCACGTTAATCGCAGGGCACCCATTAAGCAGATCATCATTTATTAAATGAGAGCGAGCCCTTAATCGTAATGGACAGAGGTGCCTTGAAAGCCTCGTGCGGGGTCACCCTCCTCCCCCTTTTAATTCATCCCTTCCTAATGACATGCGTGCAGTGGACGCAAGTACAATAGAGAATCGGGGGGATTACTCCTCTTCTAAGCGTGTTTCTCTAGTTATGTTTGGGCGCACACACTCTAAGCCTGTTTAGTAACGTTTGATGGCATCCGTTTTGAATGGAATGTCGCTCCCCTAGGGAACACATTGAAAGGAAGTTGTTGGATTATTCGAGACTAAAGCAGAGGGAGGGGTTTGGTGGTGCATCCCTTTAAGTATAGAAATGACTGAGTAGGTTGTGTATCGTCATTTAATTACAAAGAAATATTCTGTGCAAAACGCTGTAAAGCAGTGTTTCTCAAACTGTGGGGCGATCCCCCCCTACGGGAGCATGAATAACCCTACGAGAGGGGTGAACAAATAAAATACATTCTTGCATTATAAAAAATAAAATAAGTCGAAACTACGCTTATAAAAAATTATGCGCCGCAATTTATTTTATGATTAATTTAACAATACTAAGTACAAGAATGGAGTTGAGTTATATTAACGTCGCACTGTTCATACAAAAAATAAAATACGTGGACGACACTCTGGCACCCCCTCTCCTAACTACCACACCACACAACGGGAGGCGTTTCATCGAAGATTTAACGTGCATTGCCTACACGGCGGGTCTTTAGTGGTACTGGGTATTTTATGATTAATTTAACAATACTAAGTACAAGAATGGAAGCAAGAGGTTTGGGGTCATGGATGAAAGGAAACCGAGATTACGACATAACTCAGTAATAAATGTATAAAATTGCGTCACTTTTTTGGTGTGTGTTTGATAGAAAGGTTAATATAGTATTAAAATAAAAACACACACCGAAAATAAGTTAAAGTATTTTGATCGATTTTACTTTGTCCAATGTTGCTTTCGTGTTAGTGTTTTTTTTTCCCACCATTACCCTCATGTCGCAGCCCGTAAAAAGTACCTGTCATATGTATGTGACCCGGTGGAACAAAAGGTTGAGTGTCGAGGCTCAAAGTCACCCCCCTCAGTTGGTGTGATGTGGAAGTTAGAAGAGGGGTATTCAAGACTGAGGGGTCGTCCTTTGGCGACGAACCTCGTTATCTTGAACCATGTCCAATAGTCCTCGTGCAACTTAAAATTGCGACGTAAATATGACTCTAAACTCTTTACTTGAAGGCTGTTTTTGGTTAATGTTAAAGAATAGGACTAGAGTTTGGAACATTTTTTTCAGATATAAAAGAAATGAAACATTAATATGATATTCTGGCTTCACTATCCTTTAGAAAAAGCAGCATTTTTTTTTTCATACTTCCCATTTTTAACCGAATTGATTCATTTTTTTTCTGGTATAAAATGTGTTTCGCTTTTTTTTATCCTGTACCGTCATGTTAAATCTGCTTTTTCCTTCACGTAATAAAACAAAGTATTTACGGAATATTTTGAAATTTTTAAAAATACTCTATTGTGTGTTAACAGAGGTACGAGTTATAATATTGCAAATTTCCATGAAAATTGGGTCATTTTTCTGTCTGAAAATGTGCTTCGCGTTTAGTTGGAGCTCTCGTACTTTTACCGAAGACCAGCCATAAAAGATATCAGTTCGATATTAATCATTGACCTTTTCAATCATTGTTTTTATTCACTTGGTGTCATCTTTTAGGAATTCAGCCTCGACAGAAAATTCGCGCAGCTGTGTGGACAAAAACTTTATCCCTGATTTCCTTCTAAGGCCTCGTTTACATGCAAACTCCCAAATTCATGGCGAATTGGGGTTGAAGAGAAGACGGCTTTTTTACCGCTATCTTTTTTCAGCCCGTTTACATGAGAATCTGGTGATCGGTTGACAGATTCATGTAACTATACAGTATAACCATGGAAACACCCAGAAGGTTGAGTGCGATTGTTGTCCAGAATTTTCACTATTGCCTTATTCAGAAGCCACGTTGCTTCACATATTTTTTGGTTTGCTTGTTTTGTTTTTTGCAATGGATGGACCAGACAAAATTAAGAATTTACAATTAGATCCTGGACTCACTGATATGTATTTTTTTCCCTATTGTGAGCTAAAAAGTATAGAGAAGTAAAAAAAATTTGATAAATCAAAATATAATTTTGAAAAACTTTTATATATTTATAATAATTCTTTATTATATATGGCACTAAAAGCGGCAAATTCAATGTTCCTCTAAAATCTGTTTGAGTATAAATTTAAGATTTAATACATTGGAAATGTTTTTATTACAAACATACTTTGAACTTGTTAGATATTGTCAAGAAAAAGAAATTTATTTATTTCGCATTCTAGTTTCTTTCTTTGGTTGCGCAAAGGGAAGTAGATTTAAAACTTATGACAGTAAATTTTCAATTTGTAATTTATTTATCATAAAGATAAAAATTATAACTTAGACTTAACACAAAATAATTATACAGTAGCATTAAAAATTTAATTCATTGGAATATTTTTATATAAAGTTACAAATATTATTTACTTATCAGATAGTGTAAAAAATAAAATGTCCTAAATTTATTCTGCATTCATGTTTATTACTTTTCTTGTATACAAAGACATGTAGGAAAAACTGTTGATGATAATAAATAAAATTTTATGAATATGGATTGCAATACCGGTACACCAGGATACCGAATACCGGTACTTTGAGCCGTTTGTACAATTTTGTAATACCGATATTCACACGTTTAAATACAGTTTTTTCGGTATTTTCTAGAAAGTTTTTAAATTGTCTGCATTATATGTTCTTGGATCGCGAACAATGCAAAATAGGATACGTTTTTGTTATTATGTCTCCTTAACGGGCGAAATAATTTAGATTGTGAATATAAAATTGCTTCGTACACTCACGAGAAGTGATAAATACATGAATAATCCAAGGAGCCGGACCAAAACTATCTTACAGCTCAGAGCGATACTGCACACGCGCAGGATTCGCAGTCTGATATTCGTATCTTTGAAAACAAGTTTGTAGTTGCGAAAAAAAAGTGCGTAATATTTCGATATTTTTTAAATTGGGAAGTTTGTTATTTCCATTGAATTTGCATATCATATTTTAGGGTTCAAAATATTTTTCAGATTCATTATATATATGTATTCATAAATAGTAACCTATAATGAAGAATAACTTTAAGCAGCATAAAAATTGAAAATGATGACACTAATGTCGATAATGAAAAGGAATTGTCTCTTGAACAAAAATTAGAATTAGCGATAACTAAACAATTTCAACAAACCAAAATACAATACAAAAATGAACTATATCGAAAACCATCCGACGAGAAATCGATTTATTTAAAGATTAGGGATTTAGAGATAAATATTTGGAAAAAGAGTATATTGCGCATATTTTTTGCTAATAGTACCACGCCCACTAGCGTAGATGTCGAAAGAGAGTTTTTGACAGTTGGTAATTTTTGCACAAAATTACGTTCCAGGCTTATTGAGAATACAATTGATGCATTATGTTTCTAAGATCACATTTCAAAAATTTGTAATAGTACCACTATCTGAATAGTGATTGACCAAATGTTTAAAATATTAGTGTGTGTGTTGCCATTTTCTTGAAAATTGCAGTGTTCCTTTTGAATTAATCTTTCGTTACTCATTGTTGACATTTGATTGCACTGTCATTCGCAAACGATTGAGTATACATTGCCCTTTATCTTAACCGTCCTGAATATTTTTTTTAAACTTTACCAAACATCTGACTTCCTCTTGCTTTTCGGGCACTCCAAACAGAAAAGGAGGAGGAGAAATGAAAGTTGCACACACAGAGAATCATGAATCATTCATAATAAATTATATGCATAATGCAATTCGGAATTTATTAAGGTAATTTACTATAGTAAAATGAAATGTAACTTTTCGATAAAATATAAATTTATTTTAATGTAAAGGACATTTCTACTATCAAAAAGGATTTATTTTTAAACAAGAATAGGTAACAGGCTAATACATTGTAGATATTATATATATACTATATAATTTCCCCTCAAATTTCAAAATGAAAAAACTTTAAAAGCCTTATATTTAAAATATTTTTAAAAAGAGTCGGCGGGCCGCAACTTACGTAGTGGCAGACAACATGTGGCCCGCGGGCCGCGTGTTGGACACCCCTGGCCCAGAAAATCTCCGAGCTACCAATGATTCCCACGTTGCAATTTACTGGGGAAAGTGGCCTATTAGAAATTTCATACTAATATATCTGAACAAACATGCATCCAAATATAATAGTTTTAGCACAATAATTATGGCAAGGCTTTTGGTTCACCCTGTACACATCTGTTATTTCAAATGATAATAATTACATTTCCAGAATGAACCGTCAGAGACTCCAGACTTTTCGATTAATATTTCAAATAAAATTGCTGCTGAATTTTTGAATTAATACCGTAAGTTTTATATCTAGGTCAAGCTTTGGGAAATATGGGGAACATTCCCTTTTCTATTTGCGCTGGGGTGTCTCAAGATTCTGCTTCAGGGCTTGCATATTTATTAAGGTGAGAGAGGGAAAGTCATCAGAAGGTTCGTTTTCCCAGACTTTGACCGATTGCTTTTGAAATTAATCGTTTGAAAGAAGAGACAGGATTTGATGGATTCGTTAGAGTTGAGAATTTTCATATCCGCACTCCTCACGGGGGAGTACTCGAAAGGCAAGTGTTCCCTTTAACTACCCTAGAGAGGAATTCAAATGGCTCTTGCTACGAGATTCCATTTACGTAGGTGTGCTTTCAGTTCTAAGCATTTCTTATTTAGGAAAACATCGGAACGAAAGTATTGAAAAAATATAAATCATTTTATTGTTTTCGAATATAGGGTCTGTCGAGACTCAATGTCTTCCCATTGGTGTGATGTGGTAGTTAGGAGAGGGCAGCTCAGGTGTCATTCTCGTCACTTAACCATGGCTCAAAATGAAGAGGTCCGTCGCCCAAAGCTTTCGGGCAGCTTTATAGTGCTGCGCTCACTTGGTATGGTGAGGGAGTTTAGAGTGTCAACTAGACTGTCATCCTCGTCACTCGAAAGTGTTAATGCAGTCCGTCGCCAGTAGCCCTCTTACCAGTTCAAAGGACGACATCAAGCCTTAACCGATACCATTATGGCGTAGTTTATTAGATTAGGTGTAGAAAGTAAACTGTAAATAAATTATAAGTAAGGGAAGTATTTTTAAGTCACTCTAGAATATTTTCTTTTTCTTTCATAATAAAGAACATTCTATGTTTTTTTATTATTATTCTTTTCTTTTTTCTTAAATACATAAAATGATTGTTAAAAATGGGATAATACGTGAAAATGTCTTTAATAATTTCATTTGACAAAAAAAAAAAAAAAAACTGACAAACTGATTATATTTTCAATCAAGATTTACTGGAGAAGGAAGGGGAGGGGTACTTTTCAATACCCTTCAATTTTTTTAAGCGCTGTTTGAGAATCCTGAGGGGGAAAAAAGCTATCGGAAACATCTGTTCCAGTTTCTAATGACACATCCATCATTTTCTCGCCATCCCCGTACTAGGATTCATTCCCGAGGAAATTAAAAAAGAATCAATGCATTCCGTGGATAATAAATGAAAATTCCTTTTCAAATATGGCCCTTTGTGCGCAGTTCTTTTTCATAGATTGTGTACTGTTCTACATGTGTGTGGAATTTGATTTTAAAAATTCATCTTTTTTTCAAACTCTGTGTATTTTTATAATTTTACTCGGTTTTTCAGGATCTATCACTCCTAAGGTTTCAAGTGGTTTTTAATAGTTTTATGCTATATGTCTTCCAAAAATGTGGGTTTTTTTTAAATATATATTAATTTGAATCTTCTTTTTAGTCAATTTCTTACAGTTTTTCTTTTAAAAAAATTCGAAATCTGGAATCATTTGCTCCTTTAAAATCTTTTCGCCGTACTCAGAATTTTGATTTACCTTCTACTAAATTTTAAATTTTTTTCCGGAGGAGAAATGGAAAAAAATTTCGGATAAATCTCTATTGTGACGCAGGGCAACTTAATGGTTTCGGCAAATGCGAAATATATTCTTATTTAATGTCGATTTTTGGAATTAATGTAGTAAAAATGGTGCACAACACGTGAACCTTTAAAATGCATAACCAAGAAGGAATATTCAAAGAAATTACGCAGATTTCAAGACAGAGAACCTCGGATAGTAATGCAAATTATGAGATGCACATTTTTTTTACACTTGTAAACCATTTTAAATTAATAACTTCAGTGGTGGAGCAAGCACTGATATAACTTGTTTAGTTAATTCATCAAGTGAATGAAATAAATTCATTGGAAGTAGCCGGATAGGCACGCACGTTAAATCTATCGAGAGCTCGAACGTCCTCGCGTTGCTGCGGTGTGGTAGTTAGGAGAGGGGATGCCAGCTCAGGTGTCGTCCTCATCACTTGACCATGGTTCAAAATGACGAGGTCCGTCGCCAAAATTCCTCATGTAGCTGAAAAGTGTGACGTTAATACTCACTCACCCTTGGGGTGGTGTGGAAGGCTAGCAAAAGAGGACAGGGAGAGTCCATCTCAGGTATCGTCCTTGTCACTTAATCATTCAAAAATGACGAGGCCGTCACCAATAGCCCTCGTCCAGTTTCATAGTGCAACGTTTATATAAATCTCACTCATCCATCGCAATAAATTTTAAAAAGCTCTAAAATGCGTTTTTCTTCAACAAAAATTACTTTGACTTTTTACAACCAAATACCGAAATTTTTCATCTTAGCTGTACTTAACATAAAACAATTTTTTTTTTATCTTTTCCTTCTTCCTTTCGTCTACATGCATCTTTTCCACAAATGTAGATTTTTAATTCTTAAAAAGGTTTTTCGAGCCCCCTACACACTAATGTATCTGTTTCATGACATGCTATTTCCTCCGTTTTCTATTAACTATGAATTTTTCTTTCGTAATTCATCCCTTTTTTTAAATATTGTTTCAAAGAGAAAGTATTTACGCAATATTTGCAAAGAAATTCTCTCTCGCTGTCTAAACTATTTCCATTTTCATGTTTTAATCAAAAAGCAACTTTCCGAGCACAATTTTTCTCAGACAGAATATCAGTTTCCCAATGTCTAGCCAGAAAAGAAAATTCTCAAATGGAGAAAGCAATCCCACCCGAAAAAATAGCATTTACCCAAAGTCCATGCATGACTAGTTGAGCCAAAATTCCTATTTTCAGGAGGCAGTTCCTAAATGATCTTTTCTGCAGACTTTGACCGATTGCTGTTGAAATTAATCATCCAAAGGAACCGTTTAAGACAGTATTTGATCGATCCTTTAGGAACGACAGTTTCATACTTTTGTACAGAAGAAGACATGGGCTTAAACAGAAACTCTTCAGACTAGATAATTAAAAGAATAGTTCTGGAGTCTTTAGCTTGTTACAGAAAATTTGAATTTTATTCTCTTCCTCGCCAAAAGAGTATTGTAGCTGAAAAGATAGTATACATATAAGAAAAGAGTACTCCTGTCAATAATGCTGATATGTAGGGGTGACCTTGAAAACAAACTGGATTGCTAAGTGGCTCGATTTGTGGATTAAGGTATGTGACTACTTTCGGAGCACTTTTTTTAAATATATAAATTTTCAACTTAACCACTTTTTTTTTATTCGAAATGGGGCATAAAACTAGGAATTGAAGTACAATTTCCGCAAAATTAAAAACAATTTTGGATATATTGTGAAATTCGAGTGAAAAATTGCAGTTTCGGTAAACATTGTATTGAAAAATTCTAATATATTCAAATAATATTTAAACAGTACATAAATAACATCATTATCTGTACTTAGAGCTATAACATTTGTAATACTTTTGGAAGTTTTTGAAATACGTCAGTTTTTATGCAAGAACATGTTTAACTCATTCGGAGTTTTTTTAACCTTTTGCTGTTTTCTGGGGAGTAATAATATCAGGACTATGTATAACACAATCGTCGTTTATAGTGTAATTCTGATGAAAATTTGCAGTTACACATAATTCTAATGTATTCAAATAATATTTATGCAGTACGTGAATAATATCTTTATTTGTGGTAAGATTTAAAAGATTTGGCATATTTAAAGAATTTCAAAAATATAACAAATCTTATGCAAAAGCATGATTTTTTTCATAAAAAATCAATAAATACATAAATATATACAGAGATTAGATTTTAATTCATAACACAGATAGAATTAAATAAAACATGTTCTGAAAATTTCAATTCAATATCTTAAATATTTTGTGTAGGAATCTACTTCCGGCTTTGTAAACTCCATTTCCGGTTTACTAATCGTGCAATAACTTTGTTTTTAAATATCGTAGAAACAAAAAAAAATAGCCTTTGGAATCTTAAATGTAAGGACTATAAAATAAAAGTACAAAAGAAATTTTGAAAATTTTGAGAGATGAGAGTAGACCAGTGCTTCTCAAACTTTCAATACTGGCGACCCAATTTTAAATCATAATTTTTATCGCCCCCCCCCCTTATATAGTAATAATATATTGAATGCAATAATGTACTTTGACGCTTAGTTATAAACCCTATAAATTAAAAAGATAGGTATTAAATTTTTTATATATATGTTACTCTTTTGAGTAATATATATTTTAAGTAAATTACTTTTAATAGGTTAATTATGTTATTTTTCTTTCTCTAATTTTTAAATTGAAACAGATTGAGAAATGATATTTAAGGATTTATTTCCTTCATCATCCATTTCTAAAAGTACAAATGTCATTAAAAAATAGTCTAATCTATGTTGCTCTTTATTATATCCATTACATCTGGCATTCTCGCAAACGTTCACGTGAGTCAAGGCAACCTAACGGAAGTCTGCACAAAGCATGTAAAAAAATGCTGTACCTCGTACAATTCCATTCAGTCTTGGCAGAGTCAATTAGCTATCGAATCTCTCTTGAATGTACATTTCATAATTCACGCGTTAATTGTAATTCACGGTATTAAGTATTTACGGCAGTGGATTAAAACAAAGTCATAGATATATTTTAAATCGCAGCGAGCATTCGACGATAATAAAGCATCAACAAGTACAGACGAGGGAAAATTGATAACAAATTACGAAAGGGTTAGAGATCCATTTCAAAATACTTCAGAAGGGCTCTCAACTGCCGAAAAAGAGATCTTCATAGATTTCACATCCAGTGACGAAATTAAAGGACAATTTTGCAATAAATCACTCTCAATATGCTCACTGCTCAATATGCTCATTCATATATCACAACTCTTTCGCATTGAAAAAAAGAGTAACAGAATTATATAATTTACAACTTCCCTAACAAAAAGGGACTCAGATAAGCATACCAGTAAGTTCGAAAGTCAGCAAAAGTAATATTTTAAGTTAAAAGAAATGTAATAACAAAATCTCTCATCGTAGGATTGCAGCAAAGCAAACAAAATATTTTTTTTTTAGTTATAGGATAAAAGATAGCTGATGAGCGTTCAAAGTAGAATCTTTTATTTTTGATGACCTTTTTTCACCAGATGATATATATAAAGCATATCAATGTAATTCTGTATTTTTTTCTTCTGTCAGAAAGTATTTTGTTTTACTTCATTCCAGTAAATTAATTTTTTTAAACTTTTATTTTCGATATGCTCGCGCCCTTCAGTTTGAGAAACAATGGAGTAGACACATACCTACCCAGAAACAAATCCAAAAAGGTCAAGAATAATCCTTGGTAGAGATACGTTTAGAAGTTTCTTTTCATTGTTTTATAAAAGAATGTAGTGAAACGCCAAGTTCAGTGTTCAATTTTGACGCATCATGTACCTCATTCTCCTGTTGTAATATTGTTATTAAGAATGTGAATTGCTATGCTGGTGAACTTTGAATGCGTGTGTCGTAACGTAGCTTCTTAGTTGATCAGTTGTCTGATACCACTTTGTGGCCATGGTAGCCTAGTGGTCAAGGTATCGGATCGTGCCTGACATGTTCACGAGAGCCAGATCAGGTGTCGTCTTCATCACTTGACCATGGTTCAAGTGACATCGCAAAAAGCCCTCGTGTAGTTGAACAGCGTGACGTTAATATTCCCTCACTCACTGATACCATTTTTTTATTGTTATTTCTCGGCTCCCCAGACGTAGAGACGCTGTAACTGGCTTCTCTTTCAAAGCGGACAATAGATACGCCGCACCTCTTGTGCACAGTTTCGATCAAAACACACATTTGTGCCTTCGCGGCATGGAGGTCCTCTAAACAGCCGTCGAGCCGCAAGTCCTCTCGTGAAGTTGGTGGCAGGGGGTGAGAGGAGGGAGGCTCGTGACCCTTTCCCAGGGTGTTCCCCACAAAGTTGGAGTGGAACTGAGCTAAATCGTACTCTTACCTTATGGTGCTCAAGGTCACAGCCAACGTCAGACGTACATCTAGCCCCTTGCCATGAATTTCGTGGGCCTCCATCTGACTACGTTAGACAGGTGGCATTAGCAACAACAACAACAACAAAGAGTGTAGTAGAATAATTTCTACTGTATGAATATTTCTGAATGATGTCCTCCTAAATAGATCTCATTTCTTACATTTATTCGCTCAGCTCTAAAACTTTAATATTTTAATAAAACATTAAAATTTTAGTTCATGCCTATATAAATGCATGTAGTTTATTTTAGTAATACTTTTATTAATGTAAGTTTGTTATACTTTTTCTCTGCAGTAAAAACTTTTTTTTAAAAAGAAATTAACAATTCACTTATAAGTGCGATTTTTGCAAAAGTTAGATAATTTATTTTAAGTACTGCTGTGTGTGTGGTTAAGTGTTTAATGTTTATTGGTATTGATCTCTAAAAAGTATTAGGACTGTGGTAGCCCAGTGGTCAAGGTATCGGATCGTGGCAGCCATGTCATGAGTTCGAGCCCAGTACCACTAAAGACCCGCCGTGTAGGGGAACGATGCACGTTCAATCTGCCGTGAGCTCAAACGTCCTCCCGTGGTGTGGTGTGGTAGTTAGGAGAGGGGTCCTCGTCATTTGACCATGGTTACAAAATGACAAGGTCCGTCGCCAAAAGCCCTCGTGTAGCTGAACAGTACGACGTTAATATTCACTCACTCTAAAAAGTATTTATGCTTTAGTATGCTATTTTTATAAAAGTACTGTGAACGAGTCCACAAATACTTTTACTTTTCGAAGAACTTTTTCGTAATCCATACATAGTTGTTTAATGTGTGTTTATACAGGGTGCCTACAAATTAGTTGGACAAAGAGAATGATTTATCGCATGCAATATATACAGGGAAAAGGTAAAGTATATAATGTTTGTTGTAAAATAGAGAAATAGTCCAAGTTTACCATTATCGCAATTATACGCGAGAGATATGTGTGGCTTCTTGTTACTCTGCAAATGTCTCATCGGTAAATCAGTTCTTGCCACCAATTTTTCAGCATATTTTCGTCGATCAATTAATTATAGTGCAGATTCTTGATTTTAGTTCAGGAATGGATACAGGAAATGGCGAAATGTGCACTTAATCCCTTGCAAAACCCCCATGCATTGAAATATTGCTGTAAAAGATCTGGTGATCGTGGGGGTCATCGAATGACACCTCCACAGCCAATCCAAACTAGTATCGCAGCACTGAAGTAAGATCACGTCGTTATGATTGTGACAAGACGCGCCATTCTGTTGAAAAATGTAACCTGGCATTTCTTCTTCGATTACTACCGTGGGGAAAATCTGAAGAATATCCAAGTAAATACCATGAAACAATAACTTTTCGGAACTTTTTCTTGTATTCGCCAACAAAATTTCCTCGTACTTGCACAGTATAAAGATTTTCATGAAATGCAAGGTAGCATTTCGCTTTCTTAGCGTCGATGTACGTCTCCGTTATCGTAATGCCGGACAACGAATGGTTATACCGCTCGATAAAAGATAGCGTCAGTTATGACACTTAACACCGTTTAGGAATAATGGTAGGATGTATTACTACTAATCGGACTTTTAAACGGGTTAGTTTCATTTAATATTTCGGAAGTTTTTAACTTACGAAATTGCCCAAGTAATTTTTAGACATCTTGTATATACAATGCTACGTTATTTCTTGCTTTGAAGTAGCTTTTTTTTGTGAAAATTAAATTTCATCCAACACAAGTATAAAGAAAGAACTTCCTGAAGTAATGGTAAAACCTTCCTGTAATAAATTTCCAAAAGAATTTACTCGTAGTTGAATAACTCGCAACGCTACTCCGAGTCATTATTCCTTGCAGTTGATGAACAAGATTGAAGTAATTGGTTTGCAGCGTAAAGTAATTCGATTCGTCAACAGCCGAAAGTGTCTGAAACGAGGCTTTTCGAAATTAATAAAATGGGAAATAAAGTTCTGTAGTTCTACCGGAAAGGTTTGGGCAATAATGTCCGTGTGGCATCTTCTACATAGATTACAAATTAAAATGAAACAGCGCGCAATTTTAATTGCTCGAGGTGGTTAGTGAACACGTTCACTGCCAGCTACGAGATCATTCGAAATTTGCCTTATTGACTAGATTGGCAATTACGGATTATCTCGTTGTATCGAAACTGTGTTAACACGCGCGCGAGATTTTGAAATAACATAAATCAAGGCAATGTGTGTGCACCGTGTTATATCGAAGTCAAGTCTTAAGGTGTAAAATTTTGTAATAACCGAAACTTCGTTTCAATAAAATATTCAAATGAAAATGTTAACTTCACATTTTTGTTTTTGATTAAAAACTTCAAGTACAAAAATTAAAAATACAACAAAAATGTATACAAAAAATTATTATTATTGTTACGTAGGATTGGGGTTCAAGGGTTTTATGTTTAGCCAATTTTGGCTCTTGCGCCATAAAACCCCAAATTCACTCACTCACTCACTCAAGGGTTTTATTCTATCAGTCGCAAAGAGCGAGACAGTTCTTCAGGAGCGATGAAGATTTATTGCGGGAAAATAATCCTTGAAATACAAAATACTGTACTAAAATTCGCTTAATAAATCTCAGAAGGCCTTCACACCTACTACTGCGCACAGACATAACCATCAGTGTCTAAAACACAAGTATGTTAAAGATTATTCACAAGTACAAGCTCGTCCTACTCAACAACCGAAATAATAGCTAACCGTTGGTCAACTCTTCACGGTCAAATCTATACTACATACTACTCTTCAATGATCAAAACAAGACTTACTCAAGTTCGGCGAGTGACTCCTAAAAAATAGTCTGCGCGGATTTTTTCTCGAAAAATCCGCAAAGTCATAAATCGTGATATTAGTAGATCTCTACAGAAATTTCCAGAAAACTTCCTAGGGTCACGAATTCACCAAGAATGATGCTTAACTTAGCTTCTATCGACAAGATTTCGCAAAGTTTCCAATGAATCGTCATTATAATGTAAAGAACGGCGACGTTGGTTGCGTATATTACAACTTCAGCATAAAATAAATGCAACAGAGTAAGATTAAAGTATTATAAATCCAGATATAAATTATTTACGCTATTTTAAGCCTTCATTACACAGAATTCTTAACATTATTATTATAAAATAAATAGAAACGTCTTATTAGGATCACAAAATTTAATTTTCATCAACACTCTCATCAGAAATTACAGTAATTTCTATTTTTTCTCTGAAAGTATACGAAATATAAAAATCCAGATGGGAATTTCCCTTATGGAACGAGAATGATATTCAATTTCCTAAAATCATTTCCCATCAAAACCGTGTAATAAATTCAAGTTTTGTACCGTGCTATATCGAATCTGTGTTATAATAACCAAAAATTTTTTACCGTGTTATTTCGAAACCATGTTTTACAAGTGTCGTGTTATATGATGCGTGTGTGTATATATGCAGGGTGTCCAGCCTTAAAGTGAGCCAATAGCTGATTCCCGAAACGTTTGGTTTAGACATGCACTTCCAATTTGAAAAATGTTTTAAAAAAGGTAAAGAACGTTTTTTACGTGCTTTTCGAGCCCAAACCCCCATTTACAAAAAAATTACAAAAATTAAATTTGTATACGGTCCCCAGGTCCTATCAATTATATTTAGGAAAAGACGCAGTACACAAAAACAAAGTTTCATTTTATTACGATAAAAACTGACCGAGTTATACCTTCATAAAATTGAAGCATCTGAATTGCTCAGAAAAGGGGGCCGTATACAAATTGAGTTTAGAGAACAGTAATTCACTATCTACAGAAAGATCAAAAGAAAAACATCATAGTAATATTAAAACATTGTAGTAAGCATCATAGATTGACAATTTGTATTGATGTATGGCAAACAATAAAAGTTAAATTAAAGAAATATAAATTGTACCGAAAAGATTAAAACAATGTTTTAACAAATAGCAGTAAAAGAATACATGATTTGCCGTTCAAATTATAGCATAATGTGGAATGATGTTCCAATCATAAATCAGGGGCTTTATTATATCAGAATGACCAAATTAACTTAAATAATGTTAAAAATGACTGCCATCCGCAGACTGCCACCTGTAGCTTTTGCAACATAGTTGGTGTCACAAACCTGCATGCCATGCTGATTCGATTGAGTAAGCCCCAGAGATAAAAATCTAGAGGACTTAGGTCGGGTGATCGCGGGGCCACTCCTGTTAACCTCCGTAGCCGATTATTCGAGTGTAAAATGTCTGCGCCAAAAATGTACATGGTTGCGCAGATTTGTGTGCGGGGGCACCATCATGCTGGTACCATATGCGTGACAAATCCCGTAAGGAAACTTCATCTTCTAAAAAATCGGCTAACGGTCCAAATAAAATTTCCATGTATGATTCTGATGTTAAAGGTCCATCGAAATACATTGGGTCAATTAAGGTGCTCGTCCACATTCCGCACCACACATTCACCGACCAACGCACTTGGTGGAGATTCGGTCGTATTAGATGTGGGTTTTCGAGGGACCAATAATGCGTATTCTGTGTATTAATAGTGCCTTGCCTAGAGAATTGGCATTCCTCCGATCACAAAACTCCATTCAAAAAATCTGGATTTTCATCCAGTGTGTTTAACACGAAATTGTAAAAATCAAAACGTCGATCCTGGTCTCCGGGCATTAGTTCCTGCGCCAGGACTGGAAGATAAGAATATGCACCGTACGTATGTAATATGTTCCACACCGTCAATTTTGAGTAGGAACAAGCCTTGCTAATATCCCGGACACTACTTTCAGGATGAGCCAGGGCATATTCTAGAACATCCTCAGCGGGTATTTGCTGAAGGTGTGGCACGAGATAAGGAATACGTCTATGACAATTCCCAGTTTTATACAAGCGTTGAACAGCACTGGCAATTGCACGATAAGATGGATGTCTTCGACTGGGAAATTTAATGGCATAAAGTCTTGTCGCCTCTCTTTTATTTCTATTATACTGCCCATACAACAGTACCATTTCGCAGTCTTCTTCATTTGTATACATCTCATTCTCCCGTACTAGAATTCGTAATATTAGAATACGACTGTATGCAATTGCAAACGACTACACAACAGATTTTTAATGTTCCCCATGATCAGTACCGCATCAAAGCAGTCTGAAGCCGCAGCAAATAAACCTATTTTCTTGGAACTGCTTTTGAAATGTTTTCTTACTCCAAAATACTTTATTTTGTCTATGTTTTACATTAAACATAAATTTTATTTCTTAAGTACTCAATTTTTGTAATATTAACTTTAAATTTAAAAACGATTTACATAAGAGTGACGTGCAAGAGTGAAAGTTTCCTGGCAAAGTTCCAATTAATTTTACTTTGGAGACGGCCCCTTACTAGCTTCTTGAAAATTGCCCAGAAAATGTATGAAATATAGGATTTCTAAAGTTCCATAACTCGGCCAGTTTTTATCGTAATAAAATGAAACTTTTTGTGTTTACTTTGTTTTTGTGTAATGTATCTTTTCCTAAATATAAGTGATAGATCCTGGGGACCGTATAAAAATTTAATTTTTATTAATTTTTTTCTAAATGGGTTTTTTGGTTCGAAAAGCACGTAAAAACATTCTTTACTTTTTAAAAAACATTTTTCAAATTGGAAGTGCATGTCTAAACAGAACGGTTCGGGAATTAGCTATTAGAGGTCACTTTAAGGCTGGACACCCTGTATTCAAATGCGTGCCTGTATATATATATATATATATGTATGTATGTATGTATGTATGTATGTATGTATGTATGTGTGTGTGTGTGTGTGTGTGTGTGTGTGTGTGTGTGTGTGTGTGTGTGTGTGTGTGTGTGTGTGTGTGTGTGTGTGTGTGTGTGTGTGTATATGTATGTATATGTATGTATATGTATGTATATGTATGTATATGTATGTATATGTATGTATATGTATGTATATGTATGTATATGTATGTATATGTATGTATATGTATGTATATGTATGTATATGTATGTATATGTATGTATATGTATGTATATGTTTTTATAACGTGCAGAAAAATGTGATAAAAACTCTTCGGTGTTTTATATCCATCAAAAGATAACTTTTCCATCTTATTCAAGTTTAAAATTGCTTGCAGAACATTTTATTTAATTTTACTCTTATAAACTCTTCGATGAAAAAGTTGTCTCTCCTAGTTCAGACATTTATCTTTTTATTCATTGCCCATCTTTTCATACAGCTTTGTCTCGATCTAGAATTGGATAATGTTGCTTCTTTTGATCCACCTGTTTTATGTTTCCAGACAATCTTTACCTCTTTTTTAAGCTCATATCTTCATGACTACATATCTTAACTTAAAAAAAATTACTAGGTCAGTTTAAACTTTTGTAAGCAAATTTCGAGTTTAGACAGACGTGAAGATGTTTCTCTTTTTAAATTCTTAATATCGTAGACTGTACAGAAAAATTTAGAAACATATCAGTAAAGGAGCAGCACATTTTTAAAAGAAATGAAACTTAAGAACGTTAGCCAAAAGGAAGTTTCTTAATAATTTATTATTTTTATGTACTCTCTAGAAATTCTCTTTGTCCGAACATGTCTTGCAATATTTTATACAATAACGGATAGGGAATAAAAAAGGTTTCTTAGAAAAGAGAATGGTATGTATCGATTATAGTAGTGATTCCAGGGACGTCCTAACGCAGGGGTGTCCAACACGTGTCCAGCCAGTATGTAAGTTGCGGCCCGCCGACTCTTTTCAAAAAAAATTTTTTTTATTATCAGGTTTTTAAAGTTTTTTTCATTTTGAAATTTATTTGAGGAGAAATTTATAAATATATATGTATGTGTAAATCTACAATGTATTTGCCTGTTACCTGTTCTTGTTTTAAGATAAGTCCTTTTTGATAATAGAAGTGTCCTTTAGATTAAAATATTTATATTTTACTAAACGGTTACATTTGCTTTTAGTATAATAAATTACTTTTTAATAAATTCCGAATTGCATTTTATGCATATCCTTTACTATGGATGGTACAGGATTCTTTGTGTGTGCGATTTTCATTTCTCCTTTTCTGTTTGGAGCGCCCAAAAAGCAAGAGGCAGTCAGAGATATTTTTTAAAGTTTAAAAAAAATATTCAGGATGGTTAAGAAAAAGGGCAACGTGTACTTTATCGTTTGCGAATGACAGCACAATCAAATTTCAACAATGAGTAACGAAAGATCAATTCAAAAAGAACACCGTAATTTTCAAGAAAACGGCAACTGTAACATTTTAAACATTATTTGATCATTGCATTATTATATTATATAAATATTATTATATTATCTATGTCTGTGTATACATGAAAAATAATGAAAACAACAATAATAATAATTCATTCTGTTTTAAATTTTCACTCCAAAAAATGTTTTTTTTTGTTTCCAAATCTGATATAAAGGTACATATTTTTATGTGCTGCCCGCGAGATTATAATGTTTTTCCGAAGCGGCCAGCCAGGACATTTGGGTTGGACACCCCTGTCCTAAGGCCTAGTCCAACTGGGCCCGGGCCCAGGGCTTCGGCCCAAATTGGGGCCTCATCTTGTTTTCTACTCAGGCTCAAGATCATAATTCAAATAACTTCAGTATCCGAATGTTATCCTGTAATTATTCTCTGAAAAACTATGAATTTCGAACTTTATACGCTAGCGGGCAAGACGGCACTATTATGCAAGGGCCATCGTCCATGTCTAGGGCAGGCCTACCACCATACACAGTCATTACTACAATCGGTCGAGTCTGTTTATGTGTGGGTTTGAGAGATATATTGAGTTTCTCACATTTATTTGTTACGGTTTACCGTTTGTACGGATATTTGAATCTGTATGCGACATACCAGTGTTGTTGTTTTTAATTTCTAATCGCCGTTACCCCCACTTTATGCACTGACATCGTGCACCCCAAGATTTTGAATAACCTCCCTGATTCCCAATATATGGTTGAGTGATTTAAAGGTTCCTCAATAATTCTAAGATTGCCTCGGCTACTTATACAGACATTTTACACTTCCTTTTTCACCCTTCATTGAGACAATTCAGTAATCTGATCTAAGATGGCACATCTTTTAATTTTTCCACACTACCTCCCAGAGTCTGTAAAATAGTCTGTAAGAGTCTTTAAATGAGATACCTTCGTGGACCCCCTAGAAAGACGGTAGGGAAGTACGGGAGTCCGCGGACCAAGAGTGGCCGTGGTAGCCTAGTGGTCAAGGTATCTGATCATGGCTGGCTTGTCACGAGTTCGAGCCCAGTACCACTAAAGACTCGCCATGTAGGGGAGCGATGTACGTTAAATCTATCGAGAATTGAAGTACTCCAGTTGGTGTGGTAGTTAGGAGAGGGGGTGCCAGCTCACACAGGTGTCGTCCTCATCGTTTGGCAAAATCAAGGTCCGTCTCCAAGAACCCTCGAAACCTGAACAGTGCAACATTAATATCCACTCACCCATTCCGTGAACCAAGAACCACTTGAATAGTTAAGGAACCGCTGATATATACTATCTACTTTTAAGGTTCTTTGCATAGAGGCCCAGGGCTTGGAGAAGTTCTAAGACGTCCCCGCGGGGTTCCCAAACTTGCTGCATCCATGGATCCCTTTTTATATAAAAACTTGCCCATGAACCCCCAAGTGAAATAACTGTTTCAATGCACAATAGAAAAATTATAAATTGACCTTTGATGTCTTAAACAGTAAATGTTGATAAATCACGATGTTTTATTTATACTTTATTTTTATATCTAAAATATATAATAACAATTATTCAAACTACAACTGTTGCATTGAAATATAGAAACTTATTTTTTTTCAATGAAATGGTTATCTTCATAACAATAAAATGAATAACATTGTTTAAAACTGAAAACAATTTGTTGCATTCATTATATATATCGGTATTTATGTACAAAACAAAACTGTTCAGGAGATATACTACTCTTTTTAAATGTCATATTTTAGACAAGTTATTGCATGTGTATAGTGGCGACTTTCCATTCCTTTTTAAGGCTGTTTTCGCCATATGTACGAGAAAGAGAACTTAACGTGGAGCACATTTTCAAACAGAAAAAAATTCCTTAATTTTTATAAAAATTCGTAACATTGTCACTCATGAATTTGTTTATAATATAGTGTTTGTAAAATTTCAAAAAAAAATATTTCACAAATAATTAGCATTTCCTTTTAACCTATATAAGGGTAACTCATTCAGCATTGTGGTATAGGAGAAAAATGCAAAACTCGTTTTAAAAAAAAGAAAAAATGTGTCAACTCGGATAAAAATGAGTAGTATGATAAAATAAGTGATTCTCTATCGTATAGGGAAGCCAGAATGTAATATTAATATCTGAGTACCAGTGTAGCCTTATCCATTGGGCGCTTGGGGAGGGCGCCTACGGGCCCGGATAAGCTGGAATTACCAGATTTTCTGTTTAAAAATTTCGATCCTTCATTGCAGTGGCGTAACGGGGAACACTTGGGCCCCCTGCAAAGTCAGGTTTTGGGCCCCCAAGTTGGATTTTACAAAGAGTAGGTACTTGGCGATAGTCAGACTGTGGGCCCTCGGGTTGTGGGGGTGTACGTTACGCCACTGCTTCATTGCTAAGGGGGCCTGTAGATCTTCTGCGCCTAAGGCCCGAAATGAGCTTAAGTTAACACTGTTGAGTTCTTTTATATCTAAAAAAATATTCCTAATTTGGGTCCTATTCATTAACATTAGCCGAAGATGGCCTTAACCCTGAATAAACAGACTTACCTGCGATCCCCAGGATTCCCAGTCTGCGACGCGCTGGTCGTTACTTGTACTTTATGTACCTACCTAAAAAATTGTTATAAATTTTTTAATTTTTAATCTATATTTTTTTAACACGCGTATGAATCATTACTTATGTACAGTAGAGCGTCGTATATCCGAATCAATTGGGACCGGACAACATTTGGATACCCGATTGTTCGGATAACCGAAAACTCAATGCCATCCATGCAGTATATGAAACCGGACACTATACGAATATTGAAAATCATCACATGTGGGAAACGTATTTGAAGAAAAAGCAAAATAGGTGCAAAATGTCGCAATTTTACCTTTATTGGGGAGAATAATCACATTTTTCATTGTACCATTGTACACCTTCATTTTTTCGCCGCAAAGTCTGATTCTCTTGAGAAGCAGTAGTTGAGTAGGACAGCACTCTGATTGTTGTCCGTACCACTTCATAGCTGTCTCTAACGCAGAAAACGCGTCAGCGTTTGACAGAACTTTGCTACTTTCGTTGTTGTTGTCCTCGTCTTCATCCGTTTTATCGTCGACAGGGTCGGATTCTTATTATACGGAAGTAACAATCGCATCATCATTTAGAATTTGAAATCCAGTCTTCTACATGTATGCCATCCAGGTTTCTACATCTTCATCGCATTCTCGAAATCCTGGAATTTATTGGACCATGTCTGTAATTTCCTCCTTGTGCACTAATCGAAAACGTATTCATATACAGTACATATAGTTGACAAAAAAACTGGTCCGGATGTTTGACGCTCCGGATAATAAACGCTCGGATAAACGTTCTACCAGTGGCGTAACGTACACCCCCGCATCGCGGGGGGGACAGGGCTCTAGAGGGCCCACAGCCTGACTGTTGCCAAGTACCTACTCTTTGTAAAATCCAATTTGGGGGCCAAAAACCTGACTTTGCAGGGGGGCCCAAGTGTTCTCCGTTACGCCACTGCGTTCTACTGTATATTAACTTTCAGAATAATGGAAATGGCTTACAGAAATTTACTTTTTATTAAAACTTTCGTGGTCCCCCTAACGTTATTCAAGCAAACTCTAATAAATTTTAATTTTCCATGGCCGCGTTGGCAGTTACTAGACCTCCAGGAATCTGTAGCAGTGGTCTTCAAACTTTTTCGACACATTGGAACCCTTAGAAATAAAAGTTGTTTTCGGGGAACCCCATTCCTAACTTAGAAGAATATATCATAAAATAATATTTAGAGTAGAGATCAACATATAATAAGTACTTTATGTATTGTAAAAAATTATTGTTTGTAAATAAAAAAATTAATATGATGTAGATATAATTTATTCATTAATAATAATTTATGCTCCAGGCATCCTCTAAACATGCATTATATTTAGTAACTGAGATGTACTTGAATTTTTTTACACCAACTATCGAAGTCTAGGTCTATTAAAATTATTTGCAGTCGTATTCCATATTTTTTTTTTGCCTAATTTGTTTTGTTTTCATGTTTCCACATGCGTTCAGAGATTTTTCAATTAAATATATGGTTCTGATTGGTGTTAAAATATTTATAGCTAAGTGAGAAGTTTTGTGCATTTTGCATAAATTTGCAACATAAAATTTAGGAGCTGTTCATGTTTAAATTTAGATTTTAATGTCGAATCGGTTGATATGTCGATAAGTAATTCCCTCTCCTACATGACAAGTATTTTTACCGCAAATGAAAATTAAGTGTGTAACAACTACATTTAAACCCTGCCTTCCCTTGATGATTAACGACAGCCAGGGGGCACCTCTTGTTCTTTTGAAAAGCGGGGACTCGTTCTTCCCGGCTCTTCTGCCCTGGATCGCCACCTAGGAAAGATGTGTACACGTGGAGTCAGGGAAAGCCTGTTTCCCTCCTTTTAGTCCTTAAGATATTTTCTGTAACTATAATGGATGTGTGTTGTTTTATTAAGTGACCCCTTGTGTTGTGGAGCATAAGAACATTAAATAGTATTTGTTCCAGTAGTGAAAAGGCTTCTTTACTTCAATACAACGTAGACACGACATGGGGATAGTCATAAGTGTATTTTTCACTTGAAAATTATTTAGTTTTGTAAAACGTACTACTAACGAGAATAAAAAAATTTTCTGAAAACCCGGGATATAGTAAACAATAAAATATTCACAAAATAGTAGGCAGCATATATTAAAGTACATTTTAATATACATCCTCTTATTACATTATAATATTTTTTAAAAAAAATTATTACAAAATATGAAGTTTATATATAAATAAAATTTTTCAGTTTTAAGGAATGGGAAGAGCTTTATATACTTGTGGTTATTCAAACTTCATACAATTTTCATCATCAATTTTCCAGGGGGGGTCCGGGGTAGAAAGTTCACCTTTCTTGTATCATGCTCCTTTTGATTTTGTCGATTTTCGGGAACAAAACACAGTAAAAAAAAACTAATTATTGAATGAATAATTAGCATTAATTAATAAAATTAACCATTGATAACAAATACTTAATTAAATTTTACGTACTATATACTTAGAGTTATAATCAATCGGGAAAAAATCAAGGGTTTTGGGGGGGGGTCTGGACCCCCAGGCCCCCCCTTGTGTGCGCCACTGGCTGGTATAGATATGTTTATTTTAAAAGACTAAAATTTTTAGTTGTAGTAAAGTGTATAGTGTGGTGAAAAACTTAAGAAAAACAAATCTTAATTTTAAATATGTATTAATTATAAATTAAAACTTAGTACCTGTTACATAAAATAACTGAGAAACAAATTAATGGTTTGAATGGGAGGGATGAATCTGTGCGTTTTTAACAAATTTTCAACATTTGGCTTCAATTCGAGTCCATTTCCTCAGTTAGTAGCGTCCAGTCTTTTTGTTTTTGGTTATGAAGATTGGCAACAGCGCTGAAATTCCTTTTCACTAGGAAAAGAAATTGAAAACTTTCTCACGAGATAATTCCAGATAGGTAATATTTTATAATACGAACACATCTACCTAAGTAAATAAGTAACAGCCTGTGTATATGTGGGATATTTATTAAATTTATTGAAGTTAAAATTAAAGTTACACGAACTGGTTAAATGACAGCCACAATCGTAGACCCCCCCCCATTTACACCTCATGGATCACTAATTTTTTTCCTGCTGACGTAGACCCCTTTCAGGCCATCATAGACCCCTGGGGGTCTATGTAGACCACTTTGGGAATCACTGGGTTATAGGGACCATGAAGCCAAACTCGGCGGTATTGTAGAAAACATACTCAAAGTGCTTATTTTATGAAAAATATGGAATGCTATTTCCAAATATCAATAGTTTTAACAACATTTTCTGTCTGTTATATTGTTAGCTGCATTTTCTACCATTCGCTGCAATGGGGAAAATATGGTTGTTGTCGATGAACAAAAAAACAAGACGTAATGTACTTTTTCCCATTACAAGAAATTTACCACAGTTATTTTTGACTGAACGGTCAAGTAATGCAATTTGAAGAAAACACATGATGTACCACTGGATATGTAGGTTGGGGTAGTCGAGTGGCCATGGTCACGAACTCTTAGCCGGCGATCCATAAGTTCGAGTCCTGATGCCACTGAACACCTAATGCAGCGATACTAAACCTGCGTCCCACGGGCCGCATGTGGCCCACTGCGCCTTTTTAAGTGGCCCTCCATTGTTCTGAGAAATTTACTTATTTAAAAACATTGTATTAAAAATGTGGTGGGAAATTCTTTGTCAAGAAATTAAATATATTAATTTTGCTTTTTGTTGTCGGTGTCGTATGGGTACCAATTTATATTCTTTTTCTGTTTGGAACGGTTACGGTTAGTGATAATAGACAACAGTGGAGTAGCGACCATTTTATGTATGGAACTCATCTTTAACTATCTTTTTCATACCTTGAAAGCGAAAAATATCCGAAAAAAATAAATCGTTTCAAGACGATTGGGAGGTCGGTTGACTATTTCGAAGTGAAAGGCAAACATTGATCAGTGATTGTTTGATTTGTCACGAAAGTGCTGTATTTAAAAAATACCAATAAACATGAATCGCATTCAATGACACTTTTCCTCGAAGATCTCTTTCCAGACGTGATCAATAGGCTTTCTTGAATAATCTTTGCAACAGGAACAAAGTGTTTAGTCAGTGGTAATAGCACAATGGTAATAAAGACATCCTATGAAGTTTGTTATATTATTGGTAACATTATGAAACCGTTTACTGAGATGCAGATATTATGAAGGAATGTCTCTTAAAGGTTTCTAATTTAGTGCTAGAGACAAAAATTAAAAAAATATATAAAAAATAATTTTAAAAAAGTTTAGCAGAGGAGAGAGTTATATATAATATTTGATCAACTTTTCACATTTTAAATTTCCAATGTTATCTTATTCTTAAAGGATTTCTCTCCCCCTTGTGTTGCGGTCCGCGTGAAATAGTTTTCATGTGCATGAGGTCCGGCGGGGAAAAGGTTGAGTGCCCCAAACCTATAGTGTGTTGAGAAGTTGATTCTAGTTAAATCTGTTGCTGCTGAAAATTCTCCAGTTGGTGAGGTGTGGAAGTTAGGAGAATGAGGTGCCGTTCTAGGCGTCGTCCTTGTCTCCTCACCTAGGTTTAAAATTGCGAATGCCGTCGGTAATAACATCGTGCTGTTTAGATTGCGACATGAAATAACACTCTCAATCGAGTGCAAGTAGCAAGTGTTTTTCCCTTTGGAATCGTCACTGAATGTGGGTCATCTTTTGAAATAATTGCTTAGATTAGAATGTAATATTTTTCTTTTCAGGAAGTGTCAAATTTAGGAGAGGTCATTTTCTAAAAGAGATTCAAACTACGTTAATTTTAATTAAACCTGCAAGCTGTTTTAATCCGACTTGTGGCTACGATTAATAATACGGCTATGTAAGATGACGTTAGTGAAATTTATCAGAGTAGCTAATGGAAGCTGGAAGATGTCAATTTTCCATAATTTCAAAATATGCTCGTTCTCACTCAACAAAGTGATAAGGAATATTTCATTTTTTCCAGAACAAATATGACTCCACCTTTCATTTCATGCCAGCTTGATGTTGTTTCGAAACACCCTGCATATGAAAAAATAACGGAGATATTTTAATGTTAAATTATTCTTCATTTTAATGGTCTATTATTAATTGAGATGTAGAACATATATGCTCAGTTATTTCATAAAAGAATAGGTAAAATATGGTATTTAGAATATCTCTCTCTTTGCTCACTTTAACCGACTTGTTTTTTTTATTTCCGGACTAGGTGTTCTATAAATTATTTAAATTAGTCTTTAACGGTAGTTATAAAAAAAAATAATCAATTATAATATAGCTGAATCATAGAAAATAAAGACTGCCAACTGAACAAATTATTTAATTTTATTTAGAATGTAAAAAGAAAATCCTTGTAGTGGATCAGTAAGAAAAAATTTTAATGGACCCAGCGTAATATTTTAATTAATATTTGGCATTTCCTTTGATTTGATCTCAAAGGCAAGAACCGATATAGGTGAATGGAGATAATTAATCTAAAAATCTTCGAAATTTTTCTAAAAAGTATTTTTTTATAAATTTTTTTACTTGTATGCTTTGAATTTAGAACTATACTAATTAGCGACGTTGCATTATTCATTGTAGTTTTATTGTAAACTACAAACAAAGCTGCATCCATTTTTGTTTTTTTCGTTAGTTTTCTTATGTTGGTACCTATTCAACTTGCTTAGAATTCCCCCATTTTCTTTTATTCAAAGAAATCTTTCATTCTTTTAATTACAAAACCAGAGTAAGAGAAATGCTTACTTAGAAATTCAAATGATACCATGGTTCTTACAAAGATTAGAAAATAACTAAGAAAAGGAATTCCTAGCTTTCAGCAAGAAATATTTTGTATTTCAAAGAAAAAAGAAACCATTTTTTTTTATTTTGATATCTTTTTTTTTATTGTATCACGACAGGTTTTATATATTTTCTAAAATTCATAAGGTACAAATTTTTAAAAAAAAATTTTAAGGAGGGGGTGGCTTCTTTTAAAAAAAGAAAGCCCAATTATTTTCTAATTAGAATTTTTTAAACGGATTTCTTAGAATATGAGGAGTTTTTTTTTTTTTTTGTAAATGTTACGTACGCTTAGTTTAAAACAAAAGTGGAGGCCAAAATTGTGGACACTTTTGGCAATTGTTATTTTTTAAAACTATCGATACACATTAACTAATGATGATAGCGGTGATTTATATCGGTAAGTAGTAGTATTAGTAGTACTTAGTATCAGTGCTTAGTAGTATATTTTTATTAGTTTCACATTGATGTTTCATGGAACTGGCTGATGATAGTTCTAAGCTCTTCCTTCGTTATTATATAATGCTAAGAAGCAATTATAACCTCAATTAGTTACTTTTTGTTTAATGGGTACCTCATTCGGTCAAGAGTTTTCAAACGGTGCCACAAGTTTCGTTAGGATTGAGATCAGAAATTTTTCCTAGCCATTACAACAATTATGTTTAGTCAAGAAGCAATGACATCGAATAAAAGAGTATATTGGACATCACGAAAGAGATATAAGATTTTGTTACGAGAAAGTGGTCTTTTCTATGCTGAAATTGCAAGACAGGTGGGTGGTTCAGCGGTTCTATCAGCAGACTGAAACTTTTGCTTATGATATCAGGAGACTAACTCAAAAAAAAACAGAAAAATGTTACAGGTACACTACATATGTTAATGCCAAAAGAAAAAAAGATCTGTCACCAAGATCGAAGAATGTCATGAAAGGCAATCAGAAGCTATCTGAATGATACTGGTGGTTCTGTCATTTTGAAGAACAACCAGGAGATTACTAGATGTAGTGTTCACAAGTTATATGGAGGGATGAAACTAAGATATCGTTATTCTATAGTGATGGGTGAAAATAATAGACGTAAAACAGAGAGAGAAGAGCTACATTCTGACTGCGTTTAGGTATCTGTGAAGAACCCACATAGTTTTACTATTCGGTCATGTATGCCTGAAAATGGTATTGGTCTCCTTCATGTCGTCCATGTGACACTGAATTCCAGAAAATACTTTATTCTAGAAAGTAAACTTCTACCTTTCATCTGGGATATCTTTCCTAACAATGCTTGAATTATTTTTCAGCAAGATTCTGCTCCCTGCCACACAGCAAAATTACCAAAAGTATGTTTCCGTATTGTACAAAGTGCAGCTAGGAAAGGCCAGGAACAGTCCCAATCTCAATCCTATCGAAAACTTGTGGCATCGTTTGGAACTATTGTCTGCATGAGGCCACCATAAAATAAAAGGGAGCTTATTGAGGATATAATTGCTTCCTGACACCATGTTATTACGAAGATAGAGCGTTTAACTGTTCTCAGCTCAATAAAATATTGATGTGAAGTTGTAGTAAAAAATAAAGCTTACCGCGTTAGTACAAGTACTGATAACTCACAGCTATCATCAGTATCTAATGTATATCGATAATTATTGCAGTTTGAATTTTTTTGTGTTGCAAACATTTGAGTTTTGCTTATTGTATTGAATACAGTACTAAATTTTCTTTAAAATGATTTTTATGAATTTGCATTTTGTGAACTGTAACATTTTCTATAAGCATATAAAGTTTAAAAACATAAAAATTTCCGAAAGTGTACACAATTTTGGGCACCACTGTATATTGTACTCTATCACGTAATATACATATTCAATAAATGTAAAATTGTATTACACAACTAATTTACTCATAATTTTTACGCGTTAGGTTAACAAACGTGAACAAATTTTACAGTAAAATAAATTAAATATCTACATATATTTAAAGGAGAAAAGCGATCCGCTAAGAACGAATTTTGCATAAATCTACCCTCAAAGGATTGGGTTAAATGAGGAGAAAAGGACGTCATAAATACATATTCCAGTTTTTGAATTGTTATAACTACATACTTAAAATTTGTTAAGCATGTTTACTTTGTTGAGTGGAGATCGTTAAGAATGGGTTTTGCGTTAATCCTTTCTATCTGGACACAAAAAAAGGTTTTTCTTGTGAGTAATAAATTTCGACGGCCAATGGTGCACAGCGTTATTAGTTTTAACACATGCACACGATTCATGAGTGTAACTTTTCGTGAGGGCATTGAATAGGACAGGAAACTGCTTTCTTTTGTCCTCCCACTCCACAACGCAGGAGAATATCTTGGATTTTAACGATTATGATTAATTTGAGGAAGGACTGCCTATTTGTGCAACTGAAGTTCAGGAAATTGTTGACTAGTTAGAAACAATGAATAGCGACACTCCGATGCTGAAATTGATAATGAAACTTATCAAAACTGTTATGCAGCAAAATGCAAATGACCCAGTATTTTATTCCTTGCATAATTTTTTTAAAAAAAAGAACTCCTTCGAGGAGGGAAACAAAAAGATTTAAATACATCTATCAGTTAATATTTTAATATTTCGAATTAACTATCGCGTAATAATTCACTAAGCTGTTGAATAAAACAAGCAAACAAGCACTATAAAAAAAAAGTCAATTCTTAGATCAACAAAGAAAAATGATATTTTAGGTATTTTTTATGAAATAGTTACAATTAATATAAATATGTATATACATAGGGCAAAATTACAGCATTAAGTGATAATTTATTTGTATTAATTATCATTAAAGTATCGTATTGTTATCCAAAACAATCGTGTCTATGAAATTTCGGTTCAATTGAATGCTTTAAAACGTGAAAAAAATCTTTTGAAGTTTTGACCCAAGTCACTAAAAATGAAGCCAACGTGTCTGTATCTGTAATTCTTTAGATAAATAGTTTCTGTAATTAATTTTAATTAATTATAATTAAATTATTGTATTTTTACCCAAAACAATCGTGAATAGAAAATTTCAGCTCAAATGAGCGCTTTTAAATGTGAGAAAAAACCTTTTCAAGTTTCGACACAAGTCGCCAAAGAGGATGCCAACGTGGCTGTATTTGTAATTCTTTGAATAATTAGTTTGAATCAATTAATTTTTATTAATTACAATCAAATGACTGTATTGTCATCCAAAATAATCATGTATATAAAATTTTAGCTCAATGGAGTGCTTTAAAATGTATTTTATTAACGATCGAAAATTCCACAAAGATAAATAAATAATGAATATATAGAGAGCGTGAGCTAATAGTAGGAATTGAACAAAATTTCTAATTATGGATATGTTTTGTGTACTTGCTTACTGTAGAATTTCCAAAAAGTAAATGCAAAAAAATCGTATTTTGCTTGGACTCCAATATAACGAATAACTCCTATTTAGCGAGCAAAATGTTCGGTCCCGACAAGTTCGTTAATTCGGGGTCCGACTATAACTTATAACAATTACTGACACAGACACTTCCGGAAAAGGAATTACGTACAATAGACCATTATTGCGAATACTAGAAATCAATGCATGCATTTGACCTAAATCCTTCCACAGAGCTTCACTTTCATAAAAGCACTTTCAGGAGAAAAAATGTCGTAATGAGGCGTCTACGAATTCTGAAAGGTAACAATTTAGTAGAGCGAGGACAAATGTGTCCGTTTATCAACAGTCAATACAGACTCGCCACATTTGTCAGCCACAGAAACGCCACTGATTTCATAAAGACTCCCGACAGACAATGCAAAAGGGGACCATCAATACACATTAGAAGGAAAAGCGTTATTGACCCGATTTCTATTGACATGTGCTTTCGGGGACATGGAATAAAAGGGTGCTGTATGATAACTGAATCACGACTTTGAAGAATTGATCGAAGAACTATTGGTATGGAGGAGAAAAGCGACTCGTTGGTCATGTTTCAGGAACTTTTAAACCTACAAACTTGAAACTTGGTAGGTATGTTCATTTCATGGAGTAGAGATCCGATAAGAATGGATTTTGAGAGAATCCATCCCACAAAGGCGTTATAGATAAAATATATATTCCCGTTTTTGAACTATTAAACCCACGTACTTGTGAATTTTGGTAAAAATGTTTCTTTTGTTGAAGAAATCCTCCAAGAACAGTTTCTCCGGAAATCGACTCCTATGGAGGAGCGGGGAGTTACTGGAACGTATTGATAAAAATTCCCGTTTTCTAACGTAGCCCAGTGGTCAAGGTGTCGGATCATGGCAGGCATGTCATGAGTTCGAGCCCAGTACCACTAAAGACCCACCATGTAGGGCAGCGATGCTCGTTAAATCTGTCGAGAGATAAAAAGTCCTCCCGTGGTGTGGTGTGGTAGTTAGGAGAGGGAGCTACCAGCTCGGGTGTCGTCCACGTCACTTGACCATGGTTCAAAATGACGTGGTCCGTCACCAAAAGCCCTCGTGTAGCTGAACAGAGCGACGTTAATATTCACTCATCCGTTTTCTAACTTCTAGAACAAAGGTTCCCGAATTTTTGTCTCATACACCCCTTGCCATGTTTTATGGTTTGGGGTAGACCCCTGCTTGTCTAATGTTGAATTTTGACAAGTTTATCAACTTGAATGTCTTTTTTGATAGCTGATATAAAGCTTACTTTAAAAAACTTAGATTTCTAACTGTAAAAACAGGTAAATAATAAGTATGTCTTTTTAAAGCCAAAATTGCTGACATCCATTTGTAAACTTTAAGATCTCCTTTATTGTCTATTTTGATAAGTTCCTCTTGTCATATAACATTTTTCCCCAATGTGACCATATGAATTCATTGTCTTCTGTCGTAATTACCATATTCAAAGCATTCTTAAACATAGTTTCAAATTCTAAATAAAGGGCATTTAAATGCTGAACGTAGATTAAAACGTCATTTTCCTGGCAGATTGTATGTGGCCAATTGAGAAAGTGGGGCATCGCGACGTCCAATATTATACCCCTTTAGCTTAATTCTGGCTTAAATATGCTGAAATGATGGTCCTTGTTTTAATAAAATTTATGCTGTCACCTTGTAACTGCAAATTAACCTTATTAAATTTGGTAAATGCATCTGTTATATAGGTAAAATAAGGTTTCCATTTGATTAAATTTTCTTTTAAAATTAAGTCACGATCTGGTTTAACGATAGCCACTATCATAGACCCTAATTTACATCTCACGGACCCCTAAATTATTTTTTCGCTAGCGTGGACCCCTTACTGGTCGTCACAGATCCCTGGGGATTGATATAGACTTTTTTGGGAATCACTGTATTTGACTCACAATAATGAAATTTGGTATATGCATGTTCCTTTTGTTGAATTGAAATCCGCTAAGAACGGGTCGTACTCTCCAAGGGGGTACGGAGCTTCCATTTTTGAACTACTAAATATAGATTTGAAATTTGGCAAGTTTGTTAGTTTTGTTGTGTAGAGACCCACTAAAAATGGGTTTTGCGAAAATCGACTTTTTTAGGGGGTGGGAGTTACGGGAGTGTAAAGAGAAAATTCTACTTCAGTTTTAGAAATTAAAGTCCTGTGCTTTTAAAATCAAGAGGAGAGAGTTATAAGAATGTTTTTGAATAAAATCGTACGCTTAATCTAGGACATATATCAATTTTTTTTTATATATATATAAACAGTATATATTCATGTAATATCCTGAAATACACAGCGAGGAGCGAGCCAGTAATGGCTAGTGTCTATATATATACATTTGTTATGTGTTTTTAGACAAATCTGTTACGAAATCTATGGCTTTTAAATATTATAGGCAATTGTTGATTTTTTTAGAAAGTTCGGAGACAAGTAAGACGAATTTATAACCAAATAAGTCGGTTCCTTTTTATTTAACAAAAGTGCCCTGTTTGTCTACCTGCGTTGAAAATTCCAAAAATTAAAGGTGTTCTTTTTATTTATTACTTTACATTAAAAAATAAATCACCTGTTAAAAGAAAGCCTTGTATGACTCATCAGGAAAAAATAATCTGATCAAGGTTTTTTATATTTTCGGTATGCAAATCTAGATGTATTTT
The DNA here is from genome assembly GCA_019973935.1 of Trichonephila clavipes. Taxonomy (NCBI): domain Eukaryota; kingdom Metazoa; phylum Arthropoda; class Arachnida; order Araneae; family Nephilidae; genus Trichonephila; species Trichonephila clavipes. Next base: position 208,537 of record BMAU01015602.1, read on the forward strand.
GATTATGAGATTAGTTTGAGATTTCAAACCTAATTTTATTCCAATTTCTGATGTTTTCTCTACCTCTCCCAAACATCTAAATAGCTGAAAGGACTTCTTTGTGTTGATTCAAGAAATGAATGCGACGTTCAGCAATTTAAAGAAGCTAATTAGCTGATTTTTCTATCTATCTGTGTTCGAAAACGTTTCTTTTTTTACACTAATTGAATTTAAAACACAGATGAAATCTCACGTTTCATTTTTACCCCGTTTAATTCAATTAATTTGAATGAATTTAGCACGAGGGGAAATTTTTGGCGAGAATTATTTTCTCAGCAAATACTCTAATACATATAAAAACACTTGAAAAAAAAATTTTCCCTTCTGAAAATGTAAATTTTGGTTAATTGGCAATCAATTAAGAAATTGTTTCTTTTTTTCAGGTATCCGCCTGAAAAGATTCGATTATAAGTTTTCATTAAAGATTATTTGATTTTATAATAATATTCTTAGCTCTGATTGAGTAGTGTTTCTTTTTAAAAAAAAAAAAAAAAAAAAAAAGAAAATTACAGTTACTTCAAATAGGTTGATTTAATTTAAGAGTTTGATTATGAAAGTTAGTTTAAAAAAATCCCAGAGAGATGTGCTTTTATGGGAAAATACTGAACTGAACGCAGTGGTGCAACAGCCCATGAGGGCCAAGGTTTACTGTGAATATCTGTTTACATGACTTTAGGCACTAGGTTGCATGAGCAAATATTTCGGTCAAGTAGGTCAAGTGATCAGTCTGACGCGAAACACACAGTATACAGTTTCCAAACAAGCTTGGTTCTCATCTATCGACCCACTGAAAGGCTGAATTGACCAGTTCAGGATTCGACCAACGGACCTGTGGCGTGGAAGCGCGATACACTACCACTCAGCCACTACATTACAGATGACATAATTATCAACGATATAAATGAATTAATTATAAAATATTTATATTACTGCTTGTCCCTGTCTTGTAGCCAAGTGGTTATGGTCAAGGATTCATGACTGGAGTGCATGAGTTGGAATCTAGTGCTATGCAGACCCACCGTGTTGAAGGGGTCGTTGCACGTTAAATTTGTCAGGGCTCGATGCCTCTCGTGGGCGTGATGTGGTAGTTATAGGTGTCGTCTCTTGACCGAGGGTCAAAATTACAGTTAACCCTGGTGTTGCTGCACAGTGCGACGCAAGTATGACTCTCATTTTACTCGATACAATGGCCTATAGTACTGCTCTCGAGGCAGTCGAGTGGTCAAGGTATCGGGCTTGGGGTCAGCGTGTCTTGAGTTAGAGCCTAGTATTGCTGAATACCTGCAGTGTAGGGGGCTGATGCATGTTAAATAAGTCGGGGATCAAACGCCCTTCTGTTGGTGTGGTAATTAAGCGAGGGTGCCAGCTCGGGTGTCGTCCACGTCACTTGACCATGGCTCACAATTACTGGGTCCGTTGCCAAAAGTCCTAGTGTTGCCTAAAAGTGGGACGGTAATACTCTCATTAATTTTCTAATCTCCGGAAGCCGCGGTAATCTAGTGGTAAAGGTAACGGACTCGTGGCCGGCGTGTCACGCGTTCGTGGTTGTACTGGTGCAGACCCACCGTGTAGAGGGAGCCGATGCACGTTAAATGTGTCAATGCTCGAGTGAGTGAGTGAATATTAATGTCGCACTGTGTTCAGTTACACGAGGGCTTTTGGTGACGGATCTCGTCATTTTGAACCATGATCAAATGACGAGGGCGACACCTGAGCTGGCACCCCCCTCTCCTAACTACCACACCACACCAACGGGAGGAAGTTAGAGCTCTCGACATATTAAACGTGCATCGCACCCCTACACGATGGGTCTTTAGTGGTACTGGGCTCGAACTCATGACATGCCTGCCATGATACAATACCTTGACCACTGGTTAACGCTCAAACGTCCTCCAGTTGGTGTGGTGTAGAAGTTAGGAGAGGGGGTGCCAGCTCAGGAGTCGTTTTCTTCACTTGACCATCGTTTAAAATGACGTGTCCGTCGCCAAAAGCCCTCGAGTAGCTAAAGAGTGCGACGTTAATATTCACTCGCTCACGAGGGGAGAATTCGCTCGTGTTGTGCGATTGTCAAAATATTTACATTGGAACCAATTAGCCTCAATTCTCCGCGATCTTATTTTTTAAAGCAAAAAACATGTCTGATATACAGAATTAGAATCCTTACATTGGCATACCATTCTCTCAATGCTTTTGACAAATTCCTAAACATGCCATTAACCAATAAGGGGGGAAACAAGTTTAAGTTTGTAGTTACAGCCAATTCGATGACAGCAATAAAAAAATGAAATAGCGTCAGCTGTGTGTTCCCATCACAAGTAATGTCTCCGAAATCGATCGAATAATAAAAAAGAAGACATTTAGAGCGCGGAAAAACTGTCATATCTTTCCAGAAGTGATCTAAATAGCTCATAAACAGAGAACATGCCATGCAAATAAATGGCTCAGAGTGCGAGAGTATTCGAAAATAGATTTTTCGCTCCATTTTCAACGCGGAATCGAATATTCGAAAAGTAATTTTCGCAGGCGATGTGGAAGAGGAGTTGTGGGCGTAGAGATAGGATTTGGGAAGTGTAAGGATAAATAATAGAGGCACAGCTCATGCATACTTTTGCAAAATGTCACTTTCCATCGAGTAATACTTTAATTCAGTTTTATAGTTGTAAAATTGGCTCGACCATGTCCTTTATGGAACTAAAATCTAACTAGTAATATAAATAAAATTATAGTCAATTCCTACTTAGATCAACAAAGAAAAGTTTTATTTTAGCTACTTTTTATTAAATAGTTACAATTAATATAAATATGTATATACATAGGACAGAATCACAACATTAAGGGGTAATTAATTTTTATTAATTATCATTAAAGTAGCGTATTGTCATCCAAAACAATCGTGTCTATAAAATTTCAGTTCAACTGAATGCTTTAAAAACGTGAGGGAAAAAAATCCTTTAAAATTTTTACTCTAGTCGCTAAAAATGAAACCAACGTGGCTGTATCTGCAATTCTTTAAATAATTAGTTTGTCAATTTTAATTAATTATAATTAAATTATCGTATTTTTACTCAAAACAATAGTGTATAGAAAATTTTTCAGCTCAAATGAGCGCTTTAAACTGTAAGAAAAAAACCTTTTAAAGTTTTGACACAAGTCGCCAAAAATGATGCAAACGGGGCTGTATTTGTAGTTCTTTGAATAATTAGTTTGAATCAATTAACTTATATTACTTATAATTAAATTAATATATTGTCACCCAAAAAAAAATAATCATGTATATAAAATTTCAGCTCAATGGAGCGCTTTAAAGTGTATTTTATTAATGACTGAAAATTCCATTAATATAAATAAATATATAAATAGAGAAGATAGTAGGAATTGAATGAACTCAGTTGTAATAAAAATAAATAATATAAAGTAACATAAATTAAATTCGTATATCAAAAATTGCTCTTATACATGCTGTATTCCTTTTTTTAAAAAATCAAAACTCTTCAATAAACAATTTATGTCTTAAAAATGTTTCTTTTCCCGTAACAGTTAGAAAATTAGTTTTGTTCCTATGTGAAAACTATTTTAAATTCAATTCCATGCATTGATACAAGATTGATACTATAATACAAGATCGATTCTATTTTAAATTTAATTAAAACATCGATTCCAGGAAAAGAGGAATTTTTATCTTTGGTTCATTCCGATACAATTTACAACAAAACTATTAAATCAACTTAAAAAAATAAAATGGAATCCCCCATAAAAATGTCTTCGCTTACAGTTAAATAGTACCCAATTTAGCAATATTTTTTCAGATATAAATGAACTGAATATATTCTGGTCTCGCTATCCCATTACACATTACAGTGAGCAGCATATTTTATCACATTACTCATTTTTATCCGAATTGACCCATTTTTCTGATGTAAAATGTATTTCGTATTTTTTCTTGTTTTTTTCTAAATGAACTATCTCTTTACATATTAATAGGAAAAATTAAGGAATTATGAATATACTTCAAAATTTTAAAAATACTATATTATAAACAGATTTATGAATTACAATGCTGTAAATTTTGATCAAAACTGAGATGATTTTCGGCATTTAGTTTAGGCTCTCTTATATTTGGCAAGGACAGAATTAAACACTTATTTCAATCAGATTCCATTTCGTGCTTTTTTCATTCACAGAAGGATTTTTTTTAATAAAAATATAACTTGTGGGATTAAACGAGATAACAGTGCATTCTCTTCCCAACCGAATAAAGGCCTCGGCTGCCTAGTGGTCAAGGTATTGGATCGTGGCTGGCATATCACGTGTTCGAGCCCAGCACCACTAAAGACCGGCCGTGTAGGTGAGCGATGCACGTTAAATCTGTCGAAAGCTCAAACTTCCTCCCGTTGGTGAAGTGTGGAAGTTAGGAGAGGCGGTGTCAGCTCGGGTGTCGCCCTAGTCACTTGACCATGGTCCAAAATTCAGATATCCGTCACCAAATGACCTCGTTAACAAAGTGACGTTAATATTGACTCACTCTCACTCAAGCTCTAGTACCAATGAAGACCTAATATCTTCAGGGGCTGATGCACGTTAAATTTTGGAAGTCCTCCCGTTAAAGGGTTGTGGAATTTTAGAGAGGGGGTGATTCCAGTTCAGGTGTCGTCCTCGTCACTTGATCAATGTTCAAAATTTTGAAGTTAATCGTTTTGTTGCGACGTCACTCACTCAGCTGAATGAGTATTCTGGCGGGAAAGGTGATTACAATCAAGAGGAGAATACTCCTATAAATAATGCTTAATAGGTAGAGGTAACCATGGCGAAAAATGTGGTAGCCAAATGTCGCCAAATATGCGGCAAAAATTGTTGCACCTAGACAGATCTAGAAAGATTTAGAAAAAATTATTTGAAGAAATAAGAAGGGTTGGGGAAGCGTCTAAAGACAGTATTCGCTGTGTTAGATTTTGACAATAACTGTACGCTTCGATCCTATTAAGCAGTATTATGAACATGAATTTGGATTGCTGTGTTCTGTGCGTATGTGACTACAATTTGAGCAGCAGCAATTGTGAACTTAAACGTGTGTTGATTCCTAATACAAGGGGGAAAAAATGTTGTATTTATCAAAATGTTCTAGCGTAAAATTAAGATTCACTATAAAAGAACCTGGTCCTTTTCAATGTTTTGAAAGACCATCAAACTATAACAGTATATATGTCGCAGGAAATTGATGAAATTAGGAGTTTCATCAAATCCCTGAAGGAGAGGATCAATTGACGGGAGATGTTAATCTAACGTCTCTTCAAGGTCATTTCCTTGATGAAAGTAAGGGATTTGAACAAATCCTTGACATGTTTCAGTGAAAGGATGAAATAATATTATCAAGAGTTTAAAAGTGTTTATTTAACAAATAGAGTGCATTGTTAAACGTAGAAGTAAGTTTTCTATAAGTTCGATCTTCATGTTTTGCTTTTATATTTTTAGTACGTTATTTCTTGTTATGTTCATTATGTATTATCGTATTTCCATCTGACTATGTCAGACAGGTGGCATGAGCAACACCGACAACAATGTATTATTTATTGTTCTTCACATAAATTATATAAATTTTTCTTTCATATATATATATATGTAATATTACACAATCATACTCCGATTTAACGAAACCCTATTTAACGAATTTTTATCTTTCCCCAAGTAAAATGAAGGCAAAACCCCGTATTTAAGGTATTCGACTACGTTCAGAATCTTGATTTTAAAAAAGCACATAAATGAATAATTTTCATGATATTTAGTGTCACGTACTAGATTAGAACACATGTATAAAATTGTTTTAAGGACATTTAGACAAAAAAATTTATTTAAATACAATATTTCGGCAAAAAAGTAACTTAGAATAACCTTTTTTCAAAATGCTCTCCTTTTGTGAAAAACGCTTTTATTATAATAATATTTTGCCTGTATATAGTTTAGACCTCTGTACAGAGGCTCAACTACGATTTTTGAAAAATTCCCATTATTTTCAAAGTTACCACCAATTAAAATAATTATCGGCGGTTTTTTCTTAAAATTTCTCCCCTCTGTTGTAAAACATAAATAAACCCACTTCCAAGTTATATATTTCAAAAATTCTAGTTGAGCCTCTGTATAGAGGTCTGAGCTATATACAGGCAAAATATTATTATAATAGAAGCATTTTTCACAAAAGGAGAATATTTTGAAAATGGGTCATTCTATGTCCATTTTTTGTCAAAATATTGTACTTAAATTTTTTATTTTAATACTATTCTTAAAACAATTTTGTATACATTCCGAACGTAGTCGGATACCTTAATTTATATTACTTTAAAGTACATCAATGCTAAAATGAGATTAAAAATTTTCTTTTATTTTCACCATTTTGTGTAGGAAAAAAAATCGAGGGTACTTACGTATTATCGCAACCTATAAGCGACATTATATGAAACGAAGCACCTGGTTCCCAATTCAGCGCGTAAGACACATAGGGAATCGAGGTTGTCAACTTGGCGAGTTATTAATAGAGTTGGCAATTGTTTTGATAATGTTATTGTTGTTACCAATGCCACCTGATCTGCAAAGCCAGATCGAGGCCCACGAAATGCATCATGGCAAAGGGCTAAGTGACGCCTGTCGTTAGTCATAGCTTTGAGCACCATACAGGTGACAGTACGATTTGGCTCGTTTCCAACCCAATTTTGAGGAAGGACATCTGGGGTGGTCAGGGCCTCCCATCTCTCTACGTCTTCCACGAACCACACGAGAGGACTTGCGGCTCGACGGCTATTTAGAGTACCGCATGCCGCAAAGGCACTATACATTTACAAACATCCATGTCTTCTCCGGGATTCGAGTCCAGTTTCTACGGCACCGCAGTCAGCGGTGCTAACCACTACACCGGTTGGGCGACGCGATAATATCTAAGTACCAAATCGAGCAGCCAGAAAGGAAAAATTTATAAGATACTTAACGAGGAAAGTCTATGCTATAAAAAAAATGTTAATTTTAAGCATCTGATATTTAGCATAGTTTTAGTAAAATCAAAATTTTTATGAAGATTGTATTTGTTTCGTCAAAGTTATGTTACTTAAAACCTGATACCTCAAAAATTTGTAAATGTATTTTTCATATTTTGTAAACATATTTTGTGTATTGTGTTGAGTGGCAAAGTAAAATTGCAGTGGTTTTACAAAAATAAACTTTATTTTCCAACATAACAAATAATTAAGTTCGAGTTTATATATTCCCTTCCTCGGAGTGGAATTCTGGGAAGATAGAAGGAAAAAATCCCAGAGGACATTTCTTCTGACCAATGAAATTCAATAATAGTCTTTAACAGCCAATAAGACGTAAGGATAAAGAATCCGTTACTATGAGTAAGGATGATCCGTTATTATGAGTAATGATGATTCGATATTATGAAAGTATACTACATATGTCATCTAAGTATGATAAAAGCAATGAACAAAGAATTTAGCTCTAACATTAATAGATTTTTATTTTTAACAGTTTATTGTTACGAACATCATGCATTTTTATAAAATTTCCTATTAGAAAATGTGTAATGAGCCATAGCTTGGTAAATTTGAATTCATTTTAGATTTTAGTTCATTGTTTTTAGAACTGTGTTAAATATGTTGTGTAAAAAAAATCTAAATATATGGCTCTGAATTTCATGCAGATCATTTTGAAATTCGATAGAATTTTCATCCAATTATACCAAATATCTCATTTTAATAAATTTAAATTGTCATATAATTTTCTATTTGGTGTTTCTTATTAGCCTAAATCATAAGTACTAACAAAAAGGGGCATAAAATTACTGATAGTAAGACATTTTAAAAGCTTATCTCCGAACGCGTACCTTAATATACACTCTATAACAACAAAAATGATGCACCAAGGAGGAGTTGCCCGATTGTAATGAAATTTCGTTTTCCAAGACATTTGTACCGAACACGTAAATGATTACAACTTGGTATCCAATAAATGAATAGCGGGAGCTACTGCGCATCGGAATTGCGCACTCAGCACGTGTCGATAAGAAGTTATTCTCAATCTGAAGGTCACAATTTCTGTCGCATTGCGATTTCTGATACCTTTCAACGACTGAAAAAATACCTCGGCGTAGGTTCGAGCTCATGACGAGCAACTGTCAGAGTTTGAAAGATGTTTTATCATCGGATTGAAAGAAGCAGGTTAGGCAAATCGGAGAATAGCTCGTGTATTGGAGGGATGTGATGCAGCCATTAGAAGATGCAGGCAAGAATGGGTGGACAGTGACAAATTCCAGCGCCATGATGGTAGTGATCGACCTAGGGCCACAACAGATCGGGAGGACAGATTGATTGTCAGTTCAGCTGCCACAGCACCTGATTCATCGTTATCAACCATCAGACATACAACTCACACACGAGTTTCCTCCATGACCATTCACAGACGGCTGATAGAGTGAGATTGACGCTCGTACCGACTACTACGCCACCTGTTATTCTCACGCCTGCACACTGTCGGGCCAAATTACAGTTGTGCTTGGCTCAATCAGGTTGGAAACATGCTGACTGGGGACGCAGAGTATTTAGCGACGAATGCCGCTTCCACTTGTGTCCTGATGATCATCGAAGACGTGTCTGGAGAAAGGCAAGGCAGAGTGCGAATCCTACTGTCACTATTGCACGACATACAAGCTCTCAACCAGGAGTTATGGTCTGGGGCGCCATTTCTTTTGACATCCGGACTCCTGGTAGTCATTAGACACACTTACAGCACAGCGGTGCGTCGACGACATTCTGAGAACTGTTTTGCTACCGTTCCTTTTGCAGTACCCTGGCCTTATTTTTTAGCAAGATAATTCCAGAGTACATACGACACGTGTTGCTATGAACTGTCTTGAAGCTTTTCAAAGACTTTCTTGGCCTGTCAGATCGCCAGGCGTCTCTTTAACAGAGCATGTCTGGGATATGATGGGAAGACGATTGCATGTATCAAGAAATGTTGATAACCTGCCCCGACTATTGGAGCAAATTTGGCAAGAAATACTGCAGGAGACCATCAGGGTGCTTTATTACTCTCTGTCACGTCGTGGGGCAGCTTGCATCCAGGCTAGAGGCGGGTCAACACCTTTTTGAGATCGTTACTTTGTTACTATGTATATAACTCTCTGAAATAAATCATTCAATTTTTCTGAAATTTTAATCATTTTCTATTCTGTTCTTAATCTTTCTACCAACTTGTAGACTTTTAGACAACTTGTTCTTGGTGCGTCGCTTTTTTTTGTTATAAAGTGTATGTAACTAAAAAATAAACTAAGTAATAAATAAAACTATAGCAAATATTCATACATCACTTTCCTTGTATCTAATGTATTTTTTTAGTCTGATGCTACATTCAAAAATCAAAAATAAGATTGAGTTTAAGAATTTTTGGCAAAATTAATTTAAGATATTGTTTTTATAAAAAAAAAAATATTTATTTTCTTGGAGTTTTAAAAGTAGTATCGTTTCTAAAATATCTTTTCCTTTTAGATACATCATATTTAAAGTTTTATACCACAAAAACTCTTTGTCATCAATGGATGAAAATTTAATATTGTTAAAAATATTCGTTCTAACATATATATTTTAGAGAGAGAGAGAGATGTGTTTTCATCAAAATCCGATGCATAAAATGAAAATAAATAAAAATTTGCTTTTATGAATTGTGAAAGCGAGCACTTAATTCATTAGCTGCTGGGTGTTTTCATCCAGATCCCTCTGTTGATTGTTGCCATGGTAACAAATCAAGTCAACTTTGCTCTCTGGGAAAATGCAATTAATCAATTTGCGTTTTGAGAGTCGCAAGAAATCAGAAAAATGTGCTCGTAGGGATGTCTCGGAATGTCACTGAAGGCAAAAAGGCCGTGTAATGGATTCAGCAACTATGTCTTCAAAGTAACCGGAAACTCATTTTTCTTCACAAAGGAAACGAAATTCGATTTTAAATGTCAGCTAAGCGAAAACGCTTTAAGTGTATTAAGTGCATTATTTCCCTTATAAATGTACCTGACAACTTCGAAAATATTTTGAATAGAGTTTCCTATTTACTCTTGTTTAAGTAATAAATTCGACGACGACATATCTTACAAATTAAATATTGATATCTTGTACGCAATGGGTACTCGGGGCCACCAGATTTAAGAACTGGGTAGTAATAAATGCGAATCATTTCCGATAATTCCTAGCTGGTATACCCGTTCTTCGCACGGGTGAATTGAAAAATTAAACAATACACATTGAAGGATAAAGAAGTTTTTAATGAGTTAGTTTTACGTAAATTGCAAGTACAAAAAAAGTTTTTTACATATCTCAGCTGAACAAAAAGTCATATTAGTTATATCTTAAGTCTGTAGTTTAGGTCACAAATAACTGATATGAAGGATTTTTTTTTATTTATAACGCCCCCGTAACTCCCTTGTGGAACGATTTTTGGAAAACACGTTCCTAAGCTGATCTCTGTTCAGCAAAAGTAACATTGTTTCACATTTTGTGTAATGAACGCTTAAAATAGTGTAAATAATTTATATGTGGATGTGTAATACCTTAATATTACTTTCTGTTACATTTATTTTATGTTAAAATTGTAATATTCTCAAGCAACGCCGCTCCTTGCATTATAATGGCGATTTAATGCAAGCATAGTGAAATGTTGGCGATAGAGCCAAGTTGGCATCACTCTTGGTGACCCTGTTAGCTACTTGGCGATTGAACGGTGTAGAAGTTTAAATGCTGTAGCGCCACCTTGTGGGGAGCTGCAGCAAAGAGGATTGCACAGAAACCTTCTCCACAAAAATATACATATACTTGCCGATCCCCATAGTGATCGGTTGAATGGTGTTGCGATTTCATATATATAAACATTCATTTTTATATAGAGATGATCCAATTATAACAGTGAACATAGCATGTATAGTTCGTGTTAATAACATGAATTACTAATAACTATGTATATAATTAAACCAGCTGTTACGTCCCCGCTTCGCTGGGTATTTCATGTTGTTCTTTGCTGTTGTTCAGTTATAGGTATTCAATTTTGTTACAAGCATTCGTATCGACAATTGGTTCCCAAACTTTTTAAACATATGGACACCATTTTTTAGACAAAACTTGCTCACGGACCCCTTTTTTCAATTCCTACTATTAACTCACACTCTCTATTTATTTATCTTGGTGGAATTTTCAATCGTTAATAAAATACATTTTAAAGCGCTCCATTGAGCTGAAATTTTATATACAGGATTATTTTGGATGACAATACAGTAATTTAATCATAATAAACAAAAATTAATTTATTAAAACTAATTCAAAAAATTACAAATACAGCCACATTGGCATAATTTTTGGTGACTTAGTGACCCTTTTGGCGACTTGTGTCAAAACATGAAAAAGTTTTTTTCTCACATTTTAAAGCATTCAGTTGAACTGAAATTTTAAACACAGGATTGTTTTAGATGACAATACAATACTTTATTGATAATTGCCACTTAATGTTGTGATTATCGCATATGTATATACATATTTTTATATTAATTGTAACTATTCAATAAAAATTAGCTAAAATAAAAATTTTCTTTGTTGATCTAAGTAGGAATTGGCTTAAAAATCTTTTTTTATATTACTTGCTCATGGCCCCCTTTTTGAAGTCAAAATGTTCCCCCAAGTGACAAAGCTACATAAATGCATTGATAAAAATGACAAATTAAAAAAAACCATTTGTTGAAGAATTATTTATTGAATTTATAACTTTTGTTTAAAATAAAATTTTAAAAAAGCTAATGACAGTGTTTGTGAGTAGCAACCGCAAAGTACTGGATTTTTCTTTTTTTCGTGATGTGGTATTTTTTACGGCAATGAATCAACGTTCTATCAAATTGGAAGACGGAAAAGCAGTAAAAAAAAACTTCTGAACAATATTGCAGGATACCCAATTGTAGGATATAAAATTGGGATTTGTTTTTGTAACCAAAAGTTGAGGTACCTTCGTTTAAACATTGGCTCAAGTCCCTCATTTGTGGATAGTTCAATAAGATGCTCTTGTATTAGTATGGATTTGTCTGTGTTTGGAATCCGAGTTAGTTCCCACGCAAAAGGGCTCAACACCCAGTCTGGAATATCGAAGTGAATTATTGTTATTTATTTATATTTCCATAAAAAAATCATTTTTTTAAAAATTTTGTATTATAAACCTTGCGCGGATCCCCTGACGTTGTTCAGGAATCCTCAAATCAATTTTAATTTACCATGGAATCCCAGAATAATATCGGAGACCCCTGGGAGTCCATAAAAACCACTTTAGGAACCACTATAGACCTTGGATGTTTATTCAAAAAGAATGGATGGTAATTTCTATAAAGAGAGAACCTCTTTAACTTTCACGGCCCCATAAATATGTTTCATCCGAGTTGATTTTCGAGAAGCCCGAATCCCTATATGAATTTTAAATCTGTTAATCTTGCGATACTCTGCCTGCGGCTCACCGGGCCTTTTTAAGTGCCCCGGTCAGGGCCCCTTGCTCTGAAAAGTTCATTTATTTATGAAAATTTGGTGGGAAATTCTTTGTGAAAATATCAAATATATCAATTTAGCTTTTTGCTGTGCATGTCGTATGGGTGCGAATGGTAATTTTTTTCTTCTGATTTGTGATAATAGACAACAGTGGTGTAGCGACCACTTTACGCTAATGTAACTGTCTTTCATATCTTACAAGCGAAAAATATTCGAAGAATATGTATTATTTCAAGACGATTAAGGGGGGGAAGTTGACTACTTTGTAGGGAAAAACAAGCATGGTTCAGAAATTGTTTGGTTTGTCACGTAAGTGTATTTAAAAAATACCAATAAACAGGAATCGTTCAATGACATTTTTCTTCAAAGATCTTTTTCAAGAGATGATAAATAAGCTTTCTTGAATAATTTTTACAACAGCAAAAAGTGTTTCGTCAATGGCAATGTCATAGAGATAACAATAGTACCCTATATGGCAATTGTTATATCTTTGGTAATCATATGAAACCGTTTTCTGAATCAGAAATTTTGAAGGAGTGGTTCTTAAATGCTTCCAATTTCGAAAAATTCAGTGTCAAAAATAAGAAATAATTTTTAAAAACAAAATAGGAGTTTTAAAATTTTGATCAATTTCCACATTTTAAATTTTCTATGTTATCTTGGTCTTAAAGCATTCCCTCCCTCCCCCCTCCATCAATTCTCAAGTTGCGGCCCGCGTGAAATAGCCATCATATATATATATATGCGGCCCGCGTGAAATAGCCATCATATATATATATATGCGGCCCGCGTGAAATAGCCATCATATATATATGCGGCCCGCGTGAAATAGCCATCATATATATGCGGCCCGCGTGAAATAGCCATCATATATATATGCGGCCCGCGTGAAATAGCCATCATATATATATGCGGCCCGCGTGAAATAGCCATCATATATATGCGGCCCGCGTGAAATAGCCATCATATATATGCGGCCCGCGTGAAATAGCCATCATATATATATGCGGCCCGCGTGAAATAGCCATCATATATATATGCGGCCCGCGTGAAATAGCCATCATATATATATGCGGCTCGCGTGAAATAGCCATCATATATATGCGGCTCGCGTGAAATAATTAATATATATATATATATATATATATATATATGTATGCGACCCAGCAGAAAAAAAGGCTAGGTACCCCTGTGTTAGTCTAATTCAGGAATAGCCAACTTTTTGGGGAAGAATGCCACAATCTGATTTAAAAAAAATGCTTGCTAATTTCCAGCTTTTCCGACAAACAAACAAAAAATGAAAACGTGAAAAATGCTACTTATGTGCCTACTATGGGATTTTTACGCAAATAGCACATTTTGAATGCGTCTAAAAAAATGGAAATTTAAAAATATGATAAATAAGAAAAAAATTACAAACTTAGGTTTTGTTGTTAATAACTTTTTTACAGGTTCAATCATTGAAGTTAGATATAAAATAAAAATGACAAACTTGAAACAATTTAATTCTAAACATAATTTACTATTATAAACAGTCAGTACTTACACTTAATGCGACTTTTGGTAAAAATAAAACTACCATTTCAAATCATCTATAGATTAGAGAATTAGCTCTAGAATATGCTAACATAATTAGGTTGTTTTAGGTTCATACCAGCTACTTTTCAGCGATATTTTGATTTTATGTTCATAACAGAAAATATTTATTCACAAACATGTATATCCAAATTTTGAGGGGGTGTCTGATACAATCGCTTTTCAATAAAATTGTAAAAAAAAAGTTTCCTTATTATTTCTGAAAAATTGAAAAAAGTCTACACGCGCAACTACTACAACTTCACAGTGCCATACTGTGGTACGAGTGCCGTGGATTGGCCACCCCTGGTCTAACACATAAAAAAACCCCGTTTTTTTTTTCAAAATGCAACTTAAGGTATCCGACTACCATAAAATCATAATTTTTTTGAAAAATTGACAAATTTTTTTTGTGTGATTTTATTTTATATGACATCTTATTAGCTTTATAAAAATACCAAGTTTTTTATTTTCCATTTGCTAGAACAAAAACTACAAATGTTTTAGTAAAAGCAGATGTGCCATTACTGTATATAAGATGTTAAACTTTAAAATGTGTTTGACTCGAAATGTGTTTTTTCCGCAAATCTCTCAAACGGGGACAGGGATTTCTGAAAAAGTTTTTAAGATAATTTGCTGAAATTGTGTGTGTATGTTCTTGTAACGTCGTGTATAGCTAGTCATCAATAAATTTTTTTGTACAGACTAATATAATATAAAAATTTGTTTATTAGCTAAACAATTTGTTAGTGAAGTAATATTATTCAGTCTACATGCCAAGCCGGTGCAGTCAGTCTATTCTATTCTCAACGCCACCAGCGTTCATCGTCTTTTTCACTCCAATCTCCGGACTCAGCCCTTTTCTCCATACAGGGTGGGCTCCTCTCTCTCCCCGACTCCTTTTTCCGTCTCCTACCCTCCCTCTCTCCTTTTTCGTCCCCTCCTTCTCCTCTTCTCTCTCTCCTCTTTTTCCGTCTCCTCCCGTCTTCTCCCTCTCCTCTCTCTCGTCTTTTTTCGTTTCCTTCTCTCCTCTTCTCTCTCTCCTTTTTCCGTCTCCTCCCTCTCCTCTCTCTCTCGTCTTTTTTCATTCTCTCCCGTCTTCTCCCTCTCCTCTCTCTCTCGTCTTTTTTCATTCTCTCCCGTCTTCTCCCTCTCTTCTCTCGTCTTGTTTTGTTCTCTCCCGTCTTCTCCCTCTCCTCTCTCTCTCGTCTTTTTTCGTTCTCTTCCTTCTTTCCTGAAAAAGAACCCTTTTAAACACCAGGGGTGTGTTCACAACACGCCCCTCGTTCCATCTTATTGGCAGGTCACAAAAGTCTCTCTTGACCTCCCTCGTCCTATTTGCGCATCACACGCCAAAACACACGCGGGCCGTCTGACCCAAGGCGCCATAGTTCCTTGTCCAACATCTGGACACACTTGTCCATCACGCCACCTGTTTTTAGTATCCCCGTCACTCAACACCAGAAAAGACGACATGATTATTTTAAGATAGGCTTCGCCTATTGTCAATGGGGCGCCGGCTCTACTTTACCATTATGGCGACCCGTCTGTCTGTCTTCACTCCCTGAGTTCAGACAATAAACAATGGCCCCATGGCCACGTGCACTGGTCATTTTACAGCTGGTGAATCGTAAAAATTCAGGGACAATCGATGAGGTCGTACTTGTCCCTGAACAGCTGGTGAAACCATAACACTTATCGTGAATCGAAAGATGGGGATTCACAACCATCGACGATGTCACAACTCCTTCCCCCTAAAAAGGTCCATTTCACTGGACTGCTCTGGCCTGAGTTTGGTTCAGTTCGTAACATTTCACACCAAAGGGTTGTCTTATCAATGAGACCGATCAGGACAGCAATCCAAGTAACATACAATCACAAGTAAAAATAAACAAATAAACCCAAAATTCTTTAAAACCTACACTTTACAAAAAAACTTAAATTCCGAATCTTGGACCATTTTTTCCATTTCAAACAGTTACATCGCCCTTCAAAATTTAGGGTTTTTAAAAAAATTAACTCAAATTATAATATTTCTATAATTCTAATACATCAATCGCTCATTCAATTGTGTTAAACATCTGTGAGCGTACACAGTCCTAAGAGACACAAAATATTTACCATAACACATAATTTCCTTACACCACCAACACATACCCATACAAATATTAATTCACACGTAGCACCAATCCTAAGAATTACTCATTCCCATCTACTTATTCCAACGGTATTTCCAACGATATTAAATAAACAAAATAAACATTTATAAATTCCAAGCTTTGCAAAAAATATTAAAAACCAAATTTTTAAATTAAGAAGTTTAAACTAAGACTTTTTAAATTTAATTAAATTATGGCTATTAGCAAGCATTATCACAACCATCATAACAGGTTATTCACAATTCATGGCATTGTCTTCCATTACGTTAGTTATTGAGCAAACACTTTAATTGGGAATATAATTAACAAACCTCAGTAGCTCATGCAATGAATTTTCTAAATCTACATCATGTCTACATGGAACAAACTTGCCCATGTCTCTAATTTACCTTTGGTCGGTCCGACTTCCGACCCAACCCTACTCAACCATTTTAACGCAAAATCTATTTTCTTTACACGGTTTTTCCAAATTTGTATCAATGTCTGTGTCGACCATTCGCGATACATCAATCTGCTCTAACAACCTCAAAATCAGAGCCGTTAAATTACATCCATCATAAGCACGAAGAAACTTAAACCTGGATTTTTTAATAATGTACATGCCAACTGGCATAACGCATGTGGTGTGCTTCGGATAATTCATCATTAGAGAACGACGAAAATATCACTTCCACAAATCCAGTACAGTCACCCACGATGCCGCGTTGATCTTTTCTACCAAACTTTCCCTTTTTTTTAAAAAAAAATAAATCTCGGCTAGCGTCACCTGGTTCAAATTCCTATACTTTATACATTTGATACGCGGGTACGGGTATCGGTTCACTCTTCCTAACCAAACAACGCGCTGAGTACGGTTTGACTGCCCCATACCGTTTACACCTAAATCTAAAAGATACTCTGTATCCTCTCGTAGTGAATTAATTAACATCTGGGATGAACAAGTTTTGATTCTAAATGGCTTTCCCGTAACCAAATTAATATCCTTCTGCCTTAAAACAATCGTCCCAGGATCTGGTAGAAACCTTTTTCTTTCTTTTTAGCGTTAATCATTCTTAAGTAGCTACTTCGATCAGGCGGTAATTTAAAATACAATTGACTTTTCCTTAAATTACCCTGAAAACCAAAATCCATAAATAGCTTTACCGAATGGAGAATCTCGGAATTTAATCCTTCTGAGCTCTTCTCCATAACCAAATTTGCCAATTCCGGCTTTCTACGGTACATTTTTATTAAATTAAGACGATAAATTGTACTGCGATCTCTTTTTCCGGGTAAATCTATCTCGAAATTAAATTCTGAACCAATGTTAGACCTATTATCCGTCTCTAAACTATCCTTATAAATCTCCCTTGGTTCTGAGAGGCAATCGCATTGCTAACCCGTCTTCCAAGCGTTTCCGCACATCTGCTTTACACATGTTTTCATTTCCCCCATTTAACTGCCCTGCTATCTTAGCCATTGTACGATTTCGAAAACTTTCCTGATCCACTGTTAACTGCTTTTCACAACCCATTAACGTCCCAATGGTATATTTTTCCTCGCAGATATTCTCACAAATCAATCCTTCAGGGTTCGCCACTCCCTTATCTCCTTTCAATTCAAAAGAGCCACTCCATTATTATCCAGATTTATTACCCGCTTTGCACCCTTCGCCACAGTTTGACCCTTCCTTCACACAACCCAGCCTTCATTTTCACTTCACAATCACTATTTCTATACGCGTTGAATTCTTTCCCTTCCACAATCTTAAATAGATTATTCTTTTCTGTTCGTCTCCCACTTACTTCAGACAGGGGGGAAACGTTCGTCCATCTCACTGGGGGGTCACAATTCTCCTTTTCAAAATCACAAGACGTGGCATTCTCCACACTTTTATTAACTACCCGGTTAATTAAAGGCCTACACTTATTAACCGGTTCACTAACTTCTGCGGTACGTTTTCCTGACAAAATACAAACATTTGCGAGATCGTTAATCCTATTCCCTGCCTTCAATTTATTTTCATTTAACTTATTACTGAGTTGAGCTCTCAGTCTTTGTAACTCAAATTCCCTAATTAATTTAC
This sequence comes from Trichonephila clavipes, assembly GCA_019973935.1. NCBI lineage: Eukaryota > Metazoa > Arthropoda > Arachnida > Araneae > Nephilidae > Trichonephila > Trichonephila clavipes. The sequence goes on from BMAU01015602.1 coordinate 226,917, forward strand.
GTTCTTCATATTCTCTTGTCTGCCGCTCGCTTTCCCTGGTTTCCCGTTTTTCCGCCAAGATACCCTCCAACAAACATTTAACTGACTCTTCGACATAGTATTTACTTTGACAGATTCTCTTCTTAAATTCAATCTTGGGTAAAGTAATATCAATTTCTACCCTTAATTCCTTCGCAACCTCTAACAATACGTCTTTTCTTTCTCTTAACAGAAATGCCATGATGCACTAATGCCCACAAACCCAAATCTAAACTTAATCGTTACAAAAATTTCACAAAGACTCAAGGTAACCTAACAATACACTAGACCTAGACTTAACTATATTTTACCCATATGCGCACATCTAAACAACACAATAAGCTACACATCAGTGTTCTCCAATTCAACAAGTATAACTACCGTATACTAAATGTCACAAATCTATAACCACAACAATACCCTTCACAATACTGTGCCAACAAAACAAGTATAACTACTGTATACTAAGTTTCACAAATCTATAACCACATTTGCGCATCACACGCCAAAACACACCCGGGCCGTCTGGCCCAAGGCGTCATAGTTCCTTGTCCAACATCTGGACACACTTGTCCATCATGCCACCTGTTTCTAGTATCCCCGTCACTCAACACCAGAAAAGACGACATGATTATTTTAAGATAGGCTTCGCCTATTGTCAAGGGCTGCGGTAGCCCAATGGTTAAGGTATCCAACCATGGCAGGCATGTCATGAGTTCGATCCCAGTACCACTAAAGACCCGCCGTGTAGGGCAGCGATGCACGTTAAATCTGTCGAGAGCTGAAACGTCCTCCCATTGGTGTGGTGTGGTAGTTAGGAGAGGGGGGTGCCAGCTCAGGTGTCGTCCACGTCACTTGACCATGGTTCAAAATTACGTGGTCCGTCGCCAAAAGCCCTCGTGTAGCTGAACAGTGCGACGTTAATATTAACTCTAACTCAAACTCGCCTATTGTCAATGGGGCGCCGGCTCTACTTTACCATTATGGCGAAACGTCTGTCTGTCTTCACTCCCTGAGTTCAGACAATAAACAATGGCCCCATGGCCACGTGCACTGCTCATTTTACAGCTGGTGGATCGTAAAAATTCAGAGACAATCAATGGGGTCGTACTTGTCCCTGAACAGCTGGTGAAGCCATAACACTTATTCGTGAATCGAAAGATGGGGATTCACAACTATCGACGATGTCACAGTTCTGTATAACAGTAGAATTGTTTTAACCTTTAGATTTATCATTCACTGCTTTATTATAAAATTTATAGTTCTGTATGTGAATATAATAACTGGTTTTTTTTTAACTATTTCATATAATCACAAAGATAAAGGGCTCTAGTGTTTGTAAAAATTAAAATATCTCGTATCGTGAACGTCTTTTTAAAGAGGAATAGCAAAGTAATACATCAAAATTGAAAAATTGAGAATTTGTTCATTTACTATTTGTACAGAACGGGCCCTGTTTGTTATTTTTTGTCATTTTTTTACCCACTTTTTCCCCATTTTAGTAGTAGTAATTTATTTTTCAATTCTTAATTTTAGCCCTTTTTTCTTAAAATGTACAAAATAAATCTAAAAACCACAAAAAAAATCTCCATAGATCCATTTTTTTAAAAAAAAATGTTGTCGCAAGTAGTCGGATACCTTAAATGAACTCCCTCGCGCCATAACAACGTGGGGACTTTGATCCTTCTTTAATGCACAACAGCTCTACGATCTTCAGAGGCAAGGTACTATCACGAGTTCACGACCATCACCACCTTCTGTACAAATATATTGGGATAGTTTAAAAAAGTAACTTGGTGAGCTGAATTTGAATTTAAATTTTGCCGAAATGACAAATATTTTGCAATCGAACTTAAATCTGAATAGTTTATCGAAGAAACTAGCCTTGTAAATAAAAGTGTCTAATTCGCTAGGTATTTTTTGATATTGTAGGACTACATTTTCTTTTTAAGTTATTGTTACCTATGTTCTAGTACAAAGCTTTGGATTAAATTTAAAAATGTTCTTCACGCCCTCTCCCTCGAGATTTAAAAATGACAGGATTCAAACGCTATTATTAATCGATCTCTACTTAACAAAAGAAATATGCTTGTCGAATTTTTCAAGTCTGTAGGTCTAATTGTAAAAAAAGCTGGATTTTTTTTTCATATTTAACGCCTCTGCAAATCTTCCTGGGAGTCTGTTTATGCAAAAAACGTTCATAACTAATATCTACTCAAAAAGATAACCATAGTTACCAAACTTCGAGTAAAATAATTCAAAAACGGTTTATTATATCTAACGCTCGTGTAACTTCTCCTGGGAGTTAATTGTCCCAAAACCAGTCCTTAGTGGATCTCTACTCTGCAAATAAAAAATGATTACCAGATTTCCAATGTATAGGTCAAGTAGTTAAAAAAAAAAGAATTTTTTTTAAAAAAACTTCACCCCCTCCCCCTTCTCTTATTTCCTTTTAGAATTTGATTTCCGCAAAACCCGTTCTTAGCGAATCTCTATTCAATAAAAGAAACGTTTGTGTTTTTCAACAAATTTCAAGAAACATGCTTGACAAATGTCCAGTCTGATGGTCTACTAGTTCCCTAGACCTCATAATGAATGAATCCCGTTTCTCCTATATATAGTGAGTGGATGCGGTCACCTAGTGGTCAAGTATAACGAACTTGTGGCCGCGTGTCATGAGTTCGAGCCTTGTACCGCTGAGAACCCGGCGTGGGGGGGCACGTTAAATAATCTGCCGAAGCTCGAACGTCCTGCTGTTAGTGTAGTGTGGAAGTTAGGAAGGGGGATGTGCCAGCTCAGAAGTCGTAATCGTCACTTGACCATGGTTCAAAATTAAGAGGTCCATCGCTAACAACCCTCAAGTAGCTGAATAGCGTGACGGTAATTATAAGAAAATTGGGTAAAATCCTAGGAGGACCCACTGCTGTTTTTGGCGCCAAAAATTTTTCGCCAAAAATCGCCAAATTGAAGGTTTTCAAAAAGGCGTCAATGACGAAAAACTCTTGGGAAGCGCATGCGTCAGCGGGGGATGAAATGGGCGTTTCGCAAAGATGAAAACGAATAAATACATTAAATTAATCAATATAAAGAAAAAACGGAGAAAGCAATGAAATTCATTTTAAAAAGCATTCTAAAACCAGTGTGTACAACATGATTTACATTTTTAAAAAAGGACGAAAGGGGCGTTTCGCAAATATAAAATCGAATACATGAAATCAATCATTTAAAAAAATTTAAAATGCACTTACCTTACGCTTGCATTTCGTCATGTTCCGTTGGTGGATACACCCTTGCGATCGATGCAAGGAATTCATGAAAATTGTCATCCACCAACTTGTGACCTGTTCTTATTAACTTTCAAGTCATTTACCACGATCGCACTCATGCTCTTGCCAAACCAATATCTGGTCAAACGCAAGATAATTATTATAGCAAGTTTGTCTTTCGCTAAAGATTTTCTCACACTCCGAACAACGTCGTGGCGATTATCTTTCGGCTGGTTGCCACGCCATTCGTAGCCGTCAACCGTTCCCTTTCGTTCTTACAAACGCATATTTTTTTAAACCTCGGACATTCATAACGAGAAGCAATTAAATTAGCTTTCATACACCATTCTAATGTCTCTTTCTTCCCCTTTGTGCCCAGGAGCACAAAGAAACCTGTCGTAGTCACTTTCAATTAATTTCCTTTCACACGCCATTCTTAACAACAACCGGTGGAGAGCAAACCTTCTCAAATCGTCAAAATGACGTTTTTTCGGAAAAGGCGAACGTAGTACTTTTTAGGGTTGCCATTTTTTAGGTGATTTGAAAATCCAAATTTTTGGATGAAATGGAAGGGTTACCATATTGTAACCTTTATCGCTCAAAATTTGGCGACAAAACAATTTGGCGACCAAAAGTGGGTCCTCCTAGGATTCAACCGAAAATTGCTTTGTCTGTAAAGATTTTCTTCTTAGTGGGGATTTATACTACTATACACGGGTAGCGCCCATCCAGTGTAGTAGATAGAGACGCTGACTGCTGTGCATTAGCGCCAGGGTTTGAATCCCGGAGATGGCAGGGATTTTTGTAAATACATAGTGCTTTTGCGGCAAAATAGCCGTCGAGCCATAAGTCCTCTCACCATAAGTGAGGTTGGTGGAAAGAGAAGAGAGATGGAAGGCTCTCCTGACCAACCCCCTGCTGATACTCGAAGCTGCGGCTAATGACAGACGTACAATCTAGTTCTTCACCATTAAGAATTTCGAAGGCCTGGATCTACTACTGCCGATCAGGAGGCATTAACAACAACAACACTACTATACATAATTATAAAGTTTCAGAAATGGAATATATCTTTTTATTTTTCTCGCCAAAAGAAAAAAAAGCCAGAAAAAATTCGTTCTATCCATCGCTTCAAAAGCTTTTACGCTTAACTTTTAGAACGGTGTGAGATCTTGATGCTTCTGAAATTATATAAATATTTGCGTAAAATCAAAGCAATTGCTTACAGTAAAAAGAAAAACCTTGTTTTTCATTCTGCCGAAGTTATCCTTTACCGAGAAGATAAATGTTTACCTAAATCTTATTTCCATCTTGCAGAGCTCCGAATAAAACTTTTTTTTCTGTCTTAAAAAGCTTTATTGAATAAAAAAAACCCTGATGATTAAAATCATATCACGTCTAAGGCGTATCCTTCCAAAATAAACACACTAATATAAACTTTACAAAACAAGAACGTGAGTTTTTTTCCAAAAAAGGGTGGATTTATTAGAGTCAACGTTTTATGGATAAAAAATCATACATTTTGATAATTTTTTTAATAAAACAATTTTTGAGGAGTAAGAATTGAGTGCTGTATTCGCATACCTTAACTATAGTCTTACTTCTATCGGATCGTAGCTAGCTTGACCCGCCGTGTTGGGGAGGGAGATGTACGTTAAATCTGTCGAGAGCTCAAACGTCCTCCCTTTGGCGTGGTGTGGTAGTTAGGAGAGGGGGTGCCAGCTCAGGTGTCATCTTCGTCACTTGACCATGGTTCAAAATGACGAGGTCCATCTCCTAAAGCCCTGGTGTAGCTGAATAGTTGCGACGTTAATATTCACTCCCTCACTCACTTGAGCCTCGACAGTTTTAACATGCATCGGCCCTCTCAGCAGGATGGGTCTTCCGCGCTACTAGGCTCGAGCTTGTTACACGTGCACCCCACGACTCCATAAGAACTACGCCATCGAAGAGTTCAGGGGGGGGACATTATAAATAAGATAGTGATTTGACTATACTAAAACGTATTTTAAATTTAAATTAATAAACTATATTTATATTCTTAAAAAAATCGTCTGCATTGTACATAAAAAACGAGTAATATATGTACATATATATAAATTTAAGTCAATTCCTGCTTAGGTCAACAAAGAAAAATTTATTTTAGTTAATTAAATTTAAATAATGAATTAATATTTGAAAAACTGTATTAACATCAAGTGTCATACACTACCGTCTTAAAAAAATGTATGTAAAGCCAAGAAAAAAATTTTTAGAAAAACTTACTGGCGCCATCTGTTGGTGCTTGTTCTAACTTCGATAGAAATAGCGCAGAATAAATTTAAAATTAAAAATGAAATTTAATTAATATTTGAAAAACTGTATTAACGTCAACAGTCATCCACTACAAGTTCAAATACATTTTTTTAAAACTTCAGTGGATAAAAAACAAGAATTTCATTAACGATTGAAAATTCGAACAAGATATATAAATAAATATAGGGAGAGTGTGAATTAATAGTAGTAAGTGAACAACTCTCGTGTGAAAATCAGCACTTATATATCTCCTAAAATAAAATAAATCTTCCAATCTTAATCTATTCCCAAACAAACTCTAGATTCCAGTGACAGAGCGCATGGAAAATCCTTCTCAATAATTTGTAAATAATTAGAGCTATCGTACTTTATGCAATTATTAATCATTCGCAAGTCTCATATTCCATATTTTTGTTTTCGTATCAGGACATTTTCGGGGTATACGTTCTATTAAACATTCCTGATGCCACTCAGATGCCATTATAATTACAATATCCGGACTAATTGAAATGAGGCAAGGGATTGGTTGGAACATGTAAGTGGGGAGATTAACTTTCTAAATGTATTTAATGTCAAGATGTGTTTCTCAGTACGAATTAGATTACTTGCTTAGACTAGGACAGCTTAAACTTTTCCAGTGCATGAAAAGTTAGGTACTAAGGAATGTGTGTGATAAGTAATCCAAGAGATGAAAATTGAATCATCCTTGCGAATTATACTTTTAGAGACTGTATAACTCGTACGAAGTATAACAATTATAGAAAAAAAAACATATATATAATCATCATACGTATTTAAGAAGTAAAATCCACGTAAATACCAAGGAAGATTTGACGTGTTTAATAATATGAATAATTTTGAAGATTCTGTTCCCAATTTCTTTTTCTTTTTTTGTTTATGATATATTCAACTTTTTCAAAGCTTAGAACTGGGGTGAGCAGGTGCGGCCCCTCCTTTGGTTTTAGTCCCACGTATATATAGAACGTAAAACTTAATAATTTATTATTTTTTTATTAATTAATGCTGATTATTTATTCAGTAATTTACTTTTTACTGTTTTGTTCCTGACCGTCTACAAAACCAAAAAAAAAAAAATGTTTAACTGCGTATTGGTGTGATACCAGAATGTGGTAGACTTTCGATGTTCAACCCCCCCACACACACACATACACCTCCTTGAGAAATTCTTGTGTCTGCCAATTGCCCAGTGTCGTAGGTGTGGTGAGGTAGGAAAAGGTCTACAATATTTACTTTATAACTTAATATAATAAATACAAAATATGTAGCTAAACCTACAGTACTAAAATAAAAGAGCTAACACTTTTAAAACTGCGTTTAAAGCAAAACTCAAGATAGAAATAAAATAATAATAGCAAATGATGCGTTTGTGTGTTATGAAACATTTCAAAATACATAAAGAAATAAAACATATTTATCTAAAGTTAGTTTTCGTTGTTATAGTCAGTACAAGACTTATACAGTCTGCATACTTCAACCAATCTTGAATATTTTCGTACATAATTACTAACTGCTAAAATCTTCAGGCGGTCACCCCAAAATGTCTTTGCGGTCCACCGTTCGATCGCGATCGACGTAATGGCCACCCCTTATTTTTTTTTTAATTTTTTGTTATGGGTATCATCAACGATAAGGTACACGAAATACGTCTAAGGTCAATTCTCGATTCACTGTAACTAAGTTATCATGGCATGCATCTGACGAGTCAAGATGTTCGTGTGCCACTGAAGACACATCGTGTAGCGCGGCTGATGCACGCTAAATCTTTTGTGGGTCCAAGTCCTCACGTTGTTGTGTGGAAGAACTTTGAGCCTCGCTCACCAAGTGGGAGAGAGGACGCCAGCTTAGGTAATGTCATCGTCACCTGATCGTGGCTCAAAATTACGAGGCTCATTACCAAAAGCCCTCAAGTTGATTTGGAGCAACGGTTCTTAAACTTTCCATCTCCGAACCCCCACTTTATGTATCAGCTTGACATCGCGGACCACCGAGATTTTGAAAACTCCTCCCTGACTCTCAACATATGGCTGAGTGAGGTTTAAAGGTTTCTCAAGAATCCTAAAACTACCTCCGCTGCAGACAGTTTTAACACTTCTTTTTTAACACGCTTTTATAAGTTTCACTTGCATGTAATGGAACGGGGTCGAAAATTCACCATTCTTGTATCATGCTTCTTTTGATTTTGTCGATTTTCGGGAACAAAACACAGTAAAAAACTAATTATTGAATAATTAATTAGCATAAATTAATAAAATCAATCATTAATAACAAATACATAATTAAATTTTGCGTACTATAAACTTAGAATTATAATCACAATCGGAAAAAATAAAGGGCTTTGGGGAGTTTGGAACCCAGGACCCCCTCCCCCCTTGTGTGCGCCACTGACCAATGACAATACAATAATTTCATAACTTTGTTCCCTTGTCCTGAACAGGGTCCTCAAAAATAAGGATTCTAAGGATTTCGATTTGGTGACTAATTCATTATATCTTTTCCAGATTTGGCGATTCATTGCATAAACTATTTACAGATTGACGATTAATTCCAAATTTAGAGACTAAAAGATTAAAAGGTGCAACCCTAAGCCACAAATAGGCTTCTGGTTAACACAAATAAAAGAAACAAACAAAAAGTGTTTGTTCTTTCTTACCCTAATATAAGTCTAGTTTTTCTGAAAATGGAAATAAAGACTCGTGAATGTGAATAAAAATTATGTTCTAATTGCTAAATATTTTTTTATTTTTATAAAGAAATATGTTTAGAAGTGATGATACGAATTAACATTATAGCAATACGTTTAAAAGGTGATCTTACAATTGACATTTACTATTTCTTCTAACACATTTTTATTAGTTAGACCTGTATCTATGGAGACGGAATCTTTGAAATATAACGATAGGGGACTCATGCGAGGCTCTGTAAACGGAGAGAATAAGTACCCTTCAGACCCGTTAATTAAATCCAACGAAGAGCAAGACTAGTTCCAGCAGCCACATAATTCCGGCTCCAAATATCAAACTCAAGGATATATATATATATATATATATATATATATATATATATATATATATATATATATATATATTCAGCAAAGTATAAATGATAGCCTGATTTTTTTTTAGTTTTTAAAACTTTTATTGTAGATCGAACTAAAAAATGAAAAATAAATTATAGTTTTAAAAAACAAAAACAAAAACGCTTTTATAGGGAATCCTTTTTTCCTTTATTTTTATCCCTTCATTAAGGCCAATTTAGTGGCCCAGTCTAGGGTGGCACATCTTTCAATTTTTCTACCAGGTCTTTCAGAGTTTGTAAAAGAGGGGAAATCTTAACAATGGGGGAGGCCTTCGCGAACCTTCTAGAAAGGCGCTGAGGATACCCGGGGGTTTGCGGATCACAATTTAAGGACCCCTACTTCAGAGTATGACATTAATAATCACTTGTTTAGTTCACTGCCATACCTGAATTTTTTTCACAAAAATTTTCTGTTTTATTTTGTGTTCCGCTTTTAGCTTTTGATATGAAATATAAAGTATCCAATAAATAGGTTTAAAATTGTGAAATAGCAAAAATAATCCTGAACAAGTTCCAGTAGATAGTAATTCATGAAGGTTAAAACAACACAAATTTCAAGAATGCTGAAGTAAGATTAAAAATCATAGATTTAACCACGTTATAACGCAAACTGAAAGTAATGAACATTAAACAATTTAACTGGATTCAAGCCCACTAACGATGTAATTTTGAAATTAAGAGAAAGTTATACACGGGGGATTCTAAATTATTTCTTTACAAATTAACAGGGGTGATAGTACCCATCTAGATGACCAATAATTATACAGCAACATTGCATCGCTTTCCACTCCAGAGGCATCAGAGGAATATTATAATTTCAACCTGAGCTTGCAATAGTGTTGCGAAGGCAAATGATCCGCAGTTCGTACAGATCATGGGATTTACAACCAGAGTAAGTGACGACTAAAATTAAAAATCTGATCGTAAAGTTGTAAAACAATTTTATTTATAATAACGGCATACTGAACTAACTAAAACAAAGTAAAACGGTATTTATCTGAGTGAGAGGAGGGCGCTGAGGAGGCCGCCTCGTGGAGTGATGCTGGCAAGTAAATCTATGGAAAGGAAAAAGAGCCTCGAGAAATAGCGTGCAAGTGCTTTTAAAGCTGACAACATTACTTCCGAAAGAATCCGCTGCGAATTTATTACCGTACCAATCTACCACTATGATTTGCCCAACGGACTCACAGTCCGCGTAAGAATACAACCTTGTCAGCCAGAGAGTGCAATGAACTGGGGACGCACCACATTTTTTACTAATCCCTGTTTCCTGTAAACAGGGCAGATGCAAAATTAAAATTGTATCTCAGGTACCAGCCGGCCTCCCATCACAAATGAGCGATAACAAAAGTTGCACTGTTAGATTTATTTAATGAAAAATCCACATCAAATGCTGAAAATGCGTACCACACGCACACACTCTCGAAGATTCCTGGTGTCAAGTTTTGTCCGTGGCCGCCCCGAGATCTTCAGCTGAGTCCACAAGCTTTTCGCACACTAAAGATATTATGTCTCTAGAAGAAAAAATCCAGAGGGCTGAGGTCCGGTGAGCAAGAGGGCCAAGCCACAGATCCACCACATCTGATTAATCGTGGGGGAGTGTCATTCAAGAAATTACGGACCCAGATGGAAAAATGTGCTGGGGTTCCATCGTGCATAAATCTCCTCTCTTTAGATGGAAAGTGGAACAACCTGCAGTAAACTTGTGATGATCTCCTAGGACCTCACTTTGAGAACGAGAATAAATAGGAGTCACAGATAAGAACCAGTAGCCATTTTTATAAATAACTTTCTTTATTTGGTTATCTTATCCAAATAGAATCAAAGACTTATTAACAAATATATCTAACTAGTATTATGAGGTTTTAAAGGTAATATCCTTTAAATTAACTTAAATAATTAATGATCCAATTAATTAACAATTATAATATCGATCACGCAGAGATTACCACGAAAAGAGATCCCAGAATTATATTTAATGTTCTTATTGAACATTTAATTTTAATTTCACTCCTAAAATAAATCTTTAATGAGACTTTAATTATAAATCAATATTTATACCACACGGAATCTCAACTCTTGAGATTAAATTATCCAACAAGAAATCTTCAATTTAACTTCACTATAACTTTCAACTTCAATCTCTCTCTCCTACTGCTCCAACTTTACTATTCCGTTTGACTTAAATACTTTATCTAATCTGCATATGTATAACAAGGAATCCTGTCCTCTTTTTGGAGTTGATTGGAAATAGGTAGGGAATTAAATTTCCCTAAAAAGGACGACTCAGAAGGTTAGTGATAAAGTCCCGTATAGATTTGTCACAAACTGGGAAGCCCTTGCTCCAAGAAGATACGATATGTTGCGCCGGTTAAACTGTCTGGTTAGACGTAAGGGTGTGTGTCTACCTGGTCTTGGTACCCCAAGGATACCTACCCAGACGTTAACTGAAATCTCGCAGGATCCATTCCTACTTTCCTCTTTCCTGCCTCTCAGAATGGAATGCTATCCTACGTTCCTATGCAATGTGACACTTGAAAAAATTAATGGAGAGCTAGGAAATTATATATTTGGTTTATTTACGTCACAGCTATTAATTATACAGTATATATATATATACGACGGTGGTCTGAAAAGTTTCCGACCTAACAAAGATACAAGACATTTTTTTCTGATTTTATAAAAAATTTTTTAACATGGTCTCCTTGTAACTCTACGAACTTCTCCCATCTCTGTAACCCATCCAAATAGTACTCGGCGTTTTTCTCTACAAAATTATTGTTCACGAAGGTGATTGCTTCTTCATTTGACGAAAATCTCTGTCCTCAGAGCGCAGTTTTTAGATGAGGAAACAAAAAGAAGTCGCTTGGGACCAGATCTGGTGAGTAAGGCGGATGGTCAAGCAGTTCAAACGATAATTCGTGGATTTTCGTCATGGCAACCGCTGAGGTGTGAAACGGTGCGTTGTCTTGGTGAAACATGATTTTCTTTTTCTGCAAATGGGGCCGTTTTTCCACAAGTTCTGCCTTCAGCTTATCAAGTAATGATGCGTAGTATGCTCCTGTAATTTTTCCTTTTTGAAGATAATTGATAAAATAACTCCATGGCTATCCCAAAAAACAGTTGCCATCACTTTTCCAACCGAAAAAACAGTTTTTGCTTTTTTTGGAGCCGGTTCCCTCTCTGCAGTTCACTGTTTGGACTGTACTTTTGTTTCGTGCGTATAATGATGTATCCAGGTTTCATCTACAGTAATTAATCCACGCCAAAACTCGGATTTATTGCGCCTAAACTGTACCAACAGAGCATTAGAAATGATCATTCGAACATGTTTTTGGTTTAACGTGAGCCAACGCGGCACCCAACGCGCGGACAGCTTTCTCATGCCTAAATGTTGAATTAATATGTGACAAATAGTTCTTTTGACATGTTCATAACCTCTGCTCTCCTCTCACTTTAATTCGGCGGTCGTCTAGCACTATTTGGTGAACTTTGGCGATGGTTTCGACGGTAGTTGCAGTATTTGTACGTCCCGAACCTCCCAAGCTCTTACGGCCACGTTTAAATTCAGCTGCCCACAATTTCAGTGTGGTAAATGATGGTGTAGAGTCCACATATTTAGAATCCAACTCATCTTTGATTTGCGTAGGTGCATTGCCTTTCAAAAACAAATATTTATTGCCGGCTCGATACTCGTTTTTGTCCATTTTCACAAAAACACTCACATCAACTCACTCAAACGACTTACATAAAAACTGCGCGTTCAAAATAGCTGAAACTTTAGTAAATAACTTGCAACACAGATGAACGACGAAATTCACTAGCTTTTATTGGCAAGTGCTATCATCTTCACGTTGAGGTCGGAAACTTTTCAGACCACCCTCGTATTTACATTGAAGTTATTTATAATATTGATCATTTCATTAGAGTTCACAGTATATGTTATTTGTGAGGAAGGAGACAACACGACCGCTCTCTTCAGTGTTTTTCATCGGACTCCCTCTTTGCCCTCTCCGGGGTGAAGCGTGGCCGCGGTAGCCGAGGGGTATAGGTATCGGACCGTGGCTTGCTTTGTCACGGGTTCGAGCCCAGTACCACTAAAGACCCGCCGTGTAGGGCAGCGATGCACGTTAAATCTGTCGAGAGCTGAAACGTCCTCCCGTTGGTGTGGTGTGGTAGTTAGGAGAGGGGGGTGCCAGCTCAGGTGTCGTCCACGTCACTTGACCATGGTTCAAAATGACGTGGTCCGTCGCCAAAAGCCCTCGTGGAGCTGAACAGTGCGACGTTAATATTCAATCAATCAATCAATCCAGGGGGAAGCGGTTACCCTTTTATACTCGAATTACACTCCAGCTTGTGGGCGTAACGGGGTTTTTCTCACCGTCAAAGGCTTCCGGGGCGATGATAGAAGACACGACCCCGCAATATTAAGGGGTAAACGTGTGTATAGAGACGCTGTTATCCTATCTACAAAAAGCCCATTTTTCAGATGTATGACGCAAAGACATCACCCTGTATATTTTCGTTTACAGGTATGATTCTAACACGAGGATCTGAATCACACATCATTCACCACTTGTCTACGTAAAATTTCTGAAAGCCGACCAAAGCATTGAAATTTGAGGAAGTGAGATATTTAAGAATTTCCTCTCTATAATTCAAAATTTAAATGCAATTAAATCCAAGAGTCGTTTCGAAAAAGTTGAAACTGTATTAAATCACCAATCATTTTAAATGTGATTTATGACGCCGCCGCCCAATCAAAAATCCACCGCTAACTTGTTAGAAACAGTTCCCTTCGTCTTTTATAAACTAATTTGGATTGCAATCTACCTATAACTGTCGCGAAAATAATATATTCTCTCTCGTAAAATAAAATCCGATCCCTTTATCCTTTTCTGATCATTCACTGTGCTTATGTAATACGATACACGCGACAAAAGAGCAACACACGAACGTAAAATTCAATCGTAGGTGTTTATTATCATCGCCGAGGCAATACTTAGTAATCAACAAATTTCCCGAGAGATCTATAATGAAACCGAAAGAACTTCCATTTTCAGAGATGAGTATGAAACTGTTGGTGACGGTTTTAAGCGCTTGTCATCTATAATAATCTGGATCGTTAAAAGGTACCGCAGAGCACAGTTGCCTATTGCCTGAAGAACAGAATAAAGATTTTGGCTCATGGTAAATGGACTTATAACAGTGCTTCTCAAACTTTCAATATTTGCGACCCAATATTCAATCCATAGTTTTCATCGCCCAATAACAATATTTTGAATTCATTAATACTATACTTTGATGCTAAAGCTACAATGCGACTTTAACCTATTTAATGCCTACGACATATATAAACGCCTCGCTCACCCAAAGCGATAATTGCCCCAGACGTGTATATACGTCTTTTCAAAGTACGATCTTTTCTATGCATTGCTATCTATAAAATTATTTCGAAGATTTTGGATAGCAATAAAAGGATCTTGACAATATTGTTGAAGTCTGTACTTTTTTTCAGAGAGGACTTTTGCTTATTCTTTACTTTTCTTCCCCCTCGAAACGGTGGTTTTGGGGAGCGAATCGCGTAACTTTTTATCCGCATTTATGGGATTAATAATAAACTATACAAATTATCAAGATAATTGATAATTTTTGTACATAATTTATATATGACAAGCCCAAGGGGTCATTATTAACTATTAAACTTGTTTTTATAGTATTGTTAAATTAATTATAAAATACATTGTGCAGTACTGATACATTTATAAGATTTTTATCAGTGCAAATGTGTGTATTTTATTATGTCAGAATGTATTTTGCTTGCTTACTTTCAGTAAATTAATTTTTTTAAAATCTTTTGTTTACGACTTTTCAATATGCCCACGCCCCAAATTTTGGGAAACACTGACTTATAATGAATGTATATCATATATTTTTACGATAAAAATTTAAAAACTAGTTTTATAAATTTTGTTTTAGTATATTAAACGAATAGTTTTATTTTTTCTTATTCTAATGACACATGGGGGACGCGGAAACCCAGTGGTCAAGACAACGCACTCGTGGGTGGAATGTCATGAGTTTGATCCTAGAAACGCTGAAGACCCGCCATGAAGAGAAGACCGATGTACGTTAAACACATCGAAGATGAAACGTCCTCCCGTTGATGTGTTCAGGAAGTCAGGAGAGGGGAGGGATGCCATCTAAGGTGTCGTCCTCGTCACTTGAACATGGTTAAAAATTATGTCTATGCCCAATAGCCTTCCCGTTGCTTTTGAGCGTGACTTTAATGACACTCGCTCTTTCCAATGTGACACATGGTCACGGACAACACTCGTGTGTCTTGAAATCGAGCCTTTGTGCCATTGAAAAACAGCTGGGTAAGGAGGGGAGGCTGATGTGCCTTAAAATCTCAAGTCTCGATGTCCTCCCGTTGGCGTGGTGTGGGAGTATGGATAAAGGGTGCCAGCTAAGGGATTTGTTCTCGTCACTTGACCGTAAGAACATACGCTCACTCACCCAATGTGACCCATGGTCATCCACTAAGCTCATGTTTCCTGTTCTAAGGCAAAAAATATTGGCGAACTTGGTATACGATTTTCTCCTAGTCCGCTTATGTAAAAATCTTCGGTGGCAAAGTCATTTGAACCCTTAATATGCCATATTCGAAAATACAATTTTCGAAATCCAGTGAGATTGATTGAATATTAACGTCGCACTTTTCAGCTACACGAGGGCTTTTGGCGACGGACGACGTAATTTTGAACCATGGTCAAGTGACGTGGACGACACCTGAGCTGGCGACCCCCTCACCTAACTACCACACCACACCAACGGGAGGACGTTTCAGCTCTCGACAGATTTAACGTGCATCGCTGCCCTACACGGCGGGTCTTTAATGGTACTGGGCTCGAACCCGTGACAAAGCAAGCCACGGTCCGATACCTATACCACTCGGCTACCGCGGCCACGAAATCCAGTGAGAGCAATTGTAGTAAAATTCCTGAATATTAATATTCTTAACTGTTCTATTTCAGTTACTTCTAGAATTTTTGGTCGCCACGGTAGCCTAGTGGTCTAGGTAACGGACTCCAGGCCGGCGTGTCACGAGTTCGAGCCTAGTATCGCGGAATACTAGCTGGGCAGAGAGTCAGTGTACGTTAAATGTGTCGAGGCTTCAACGTCCTCCTGTTGTTGTGGTGTAGAAGTTAGGAGGACAGGTGTCGTCCTCGTCACTTGACCGAGGCTCAAAATGACGAAATCCGTCGCCAAAAGCCCTCGTGTAACTGAACTGTGTGATGTTGATAATCACTCACCTAAGTCACGATAGATTTAATGTGCATCAACCCCTCAACACGGCGGGTCTTCTGTGGCGTGAGGACTCGAACCTGCGTCTCCATAATGCCGACCCCCAGTTCGTAACTTTGATCACTAAGCTACCGTGGCCTCTATCATTACTGGAGATTACACATGTTTTAAGAGGTCAGGGACAATTCATTGCTGGCTAGAACAATAGCCCACTTGTGGCTACAAACATTTCAGATACATGGATAGTGAGTGAGAGAGCTTTCTTAACGACTCCCTATAAAGCAACACGATCAAGTGACGAGGATGACATCTGAGCTAGCACCTCTTTCTCCTAACCAATGGGAGGACGTTAGAATCGACCGATACAACGTACATCGGGCCTCCTCTGCTTGGTGGAATTTCAGAGGAACTAGGTTCGAATTCATGACACGCCGGACACGAGTCCGTTACGTTGACCACTAGGCTACCGCGGCTACGAAGTATGGATAGAGTTAAGGACTATAAGTTCAATAGTTAAGAAAACCAAGTTGCAAGTATAATAAGAGAAGTAATATAAAAAAAACTTTAGTCCATTCCTACTTAGATCATCAAAGAAAAATTTTATTTTAGCTACTTTTTATTAAATAGTTATAATCAAAATCAATATGTATATACATAGGACAGAATCACTACTACAGTCTTTAACTTTTATTCATTATCATTAAAGTATCGTATTGCCATCCACAAAACAATCGTGCATATAATAATTTCAGTTCAACTGTGTGATGTTGATAATCACTCACCCAAGTCACGATAGATTTAATGTGCATCAACCCCTCAACACGGCTGGCGTGAACTCCAACGTCGTAACTTTGAATGCTTTAAAATGTGAGAAAAAACCTTTTCAAGTTTTGACGCAAGTCGCCAAAAGGGTCACCAAAAATGATGCCAACGTGGCTGTATTTGTAATTCTTTGAATAATTAATTTTAATCAATTTTTTTTATTATAAAATTTTTGTATTTTCATCCAAAATAGTTATGTATATAAAATTCCAGCTCAATGGAGCGCTTTAAATTTTTTATTAATGATTGAAATCCCACCAAGATAAATATATAGAGAGTGTGAGCTAATAGTAGGAATTGGAAAAATTGAAAACGATCTCGATTCCGCCCGGCTGGTATAGTGGTTAGTGACGCTAACTGCTGTGGTGTAGGGTTTTATCGCCAATAAGGCATGGATGTTTATAAATGTAGTTCATGTTGGGCATACAGGTATTCTAAATATTCGTCGAGCCGCAAGTCCTCTCGAGAGGTTGATGGAGGAACCAGAAAGGTGGCAGGCTCCTGAAACCTCTAGGGTGTTCTCCCTCTAAATTGGGGTGGAACAGAGCCAAATCGTACTATCATGTGCAAGGTGCTCAAAGCTGCGGCTAACGAAAGGCGTAAGAATTAGCCCTTTGCCACGATGAATTTTATGGGAATGGATCTGAGTGTTGATCAGGTGGCATTAGCAGCTACACCAACACAATAAAGATTTCAAAACCAACCACGCCAAGTGTCATTCGATTACAAAAATTTTCCGTTCAATATTTTGAAGGAAAATATTATTTCGGGTCCAGCGTGTTTAAAAATATTTGTGTGCCGCACAAACTAGATTTATGTATTGGATATAAATTTGATCTTTAATAAGACGTGACGTTAGAAGGGGATGTCTTAGGATAGCGATTTTAATTGTAATTTGTTAAAAGGAAATGGTAGAATACCCGCTTTCAATCGGAGACTCATGGGAAGTTTGCCTCACAGACTAAAGTAATCCCAGGCGAATTGTTATCGCTGCTTTCACAGCATTTCCGAATTAAATTCTTCGATGCACAATGCGAAGATCTCGAAAATTAATCCTCAACATCTGCTCTTATAATTTCGGAAAGCAGAACTTTCACTGTAATGAAAACCAACGCGTGGGTACGAAATATTAAGACGAAAGTGGGAAAAATGAAATATCCCCGTAGGAGAAGATTAAGTATATAATTTTAAATAACATTTATGGACGATATAAACTATTCTATATATTGTTTTGGCAGTAGTTTTCGTATCTCTCTTACGAGACTTCTCTTAATAGTTTGGGACATTTTATTTGAGCTGCCCGTCTACGGATAGTAGTACAAACTGTCCTCCACAATAAAAAAATTTACTATTATATCGTCTGCTTGCTTTGTACAATATGTAGGCAAAGTGGCTTAGAGATAGAGTGCCCGCCTCGCAAACCCAAGGTTTTGGAATCGATCCCGGCTTGAGTGGACAGATTTTCCGGATGTGAAAATCGTAGGACATGAATGTCATATGGTTATAAGGCATGTAAAAAAATCCCTTGAGCATCAATTGGCTCTGGTACTCTCGGCTAAATTAAATCACGACACGTTTTGCATTCGAAGAGCTTGAATGGAATAAATTTAAGCGTCAAAAATTTGGTAGCGTTAGCCGTCAATGCAATGACTCCCTCACGCTTGGGGACTTGCAATCTCTTTAAAAGCTTAACTGTCAAAATGCAGCTGATTTGGAAACAAGTAATATAAAAAAATTAAGTCAATTCCAACTTAGATCAACAAAAAAATTTCATTTTAATTACTTTTTATTAAATATTTACAATTAATATAAATATGTCTATACATAGAACAGAATCACAACTTTAAGTGGTCATTCATTTTTATTCATTATCATTAAAGTATCGTATTGTCATCCAAAACAATCGTGCCTATAAAATTTCAGTTCAACTGAATGCTTTAAAACGTGAGAAAAAAACATTTTCGACACAAGTCGCCAAAAGAGTAGCTACGTCGCCAAAAATGATGCCAACGTGGCTGTATTTGTAATTCTTTGAATAATTAGTTTTAATCAATTAATTTTTATTAATTATAATTAAATTATTGTATTGTCTTTGAATCATAATCAGTCGTGTCTATAAAATTTCAGTTCTACTGAAGGCTTTAAAACGAGAGAAAAAGAAAATCTTAAGGTTTTGATCCAAGTCGCTAAAATTGAAACCAACGTGGCTGTGTGTATCCAACTCTTTAAATAATTAGTTTCAGTCAATTTTAATAAATTAAACAATCGTATTTTTACCCGAAACAATAGTGAATAGAAAATTTCAGCTCACACAAGCGGTTTAAAATGTGAGGAAAAAAACCTTTTCAATTTTTGACAAAAGTCGCCAAAAACGATGCCAATGTGTCTGTATTTGTAATTCTTTGAATAATTAGTTTTAATCAATTAATTTTTAGTAATTATGATTAAATTACTGTATTGTCATCCCAAATAATCATGTATATAAAGTTTCAGCTCAATTGAGCGTTTTAAAATGTATTTTATGAACGATTGAAAACTCCACCAAGATAATTATATAGTGTGAGCTAATAGTAGGAATTGAAAAAATCTATACCCTTCTGTTCATCTATATCTCATCTTTCGTGTGTATCCCAGTATGAAACGCATGCAACAATAACAGCCAGGAAGAAAATGAAAGAAAACAAACTTTTGAACTTTAACGATACGAAAATCACTAATGTGAAAATTACCTTTTAGAAATATGGAAAACTTTGGATTCCGCTCTTTAACGGAAAACATATTTTAGTTATGTAGTTCTTGTATGCATTTATGATGAATGAATTTCATGCACGGAGTTTCATCAAGCTATAAATAATTTAAACTGCTCCTTTCAGTGGCGTAACGGAGAACTTTTGGGCCCCCCTGCAAAGTCAGGTTTGGGGCCCCCATGTTAAATTTTACAGAGGATAGGCAAATTGCGTCAGTCAGGCTTTGGGCCCCCCACGATGCTGGGGTTGTGGGGGTGCACGTTACGCCACTGGCTCCCTTCCTGTGTAAATGTTTTGTCATAGCATAACTAAAAACGATCGAAAGGGAAAATCCATCACACAAAGACTAGTCAAAGTAATGTCATTATTAAATTTGTAGATTGCTTGGAAAAATTTATCTAGATTATCCCGGAAATTCGAAAAGGTGCGCATTAGGGTCATCAAATACAAGCAGTAGTTTTTTGCAAGTTTTATAATAACTGGAGAGAGAGAAAAAAACACTTCTGATCGGAACAACTATTTGGTATATCCCAAGTCAAGGCTTTGTCTACAGTAAATAAAATTCGTACTGTCAAAGTATATGACAGCTTTGTTAGCATGACATCTGAATGTAAACAAAGGGGCGTGGTCATGGATGACTAAATCGAAACTACCCCATAACTCAGTAAAAAATGCATAAAACCGAAAAAAAAAATTTTTGCATTTGATAGAGAGGCTAATGTAATATTAAAATAAATCAAAAAAATTGTTATCAATATTTTGGGCAATTTTCCACATTTTAACTGTCCACTGTAGCCTTAAGACAGTTGCATAGTATTTAAAAACATGCGATTCTTTAATCATTTAATTGTTCAAAAAACATAGTGTTACGAATTTTGTGTAAATAATTTGAATTTGAGCGTTTAATGCATTTATATTACTCTGTTACATTTATTTCATGTTAAAATTGTACTATTCACAAGCAATGCCAGACCTTACGTTATAATGGTGATTCAATGAGAACTTGGCGAAATCTTGGCGGTAGAGCCAATTTGGTGACTTCTCGACCATGTTGGCAAGTTCGGAACCCTCTGGAATCTTCTAGGAAGTAGATCTCTCCACTAGTATCACGTTCAATGACACGAGAGGATATATTTCTAAAAGTTTCTGTCACGCCTATAAAAAGATGCTCGCCGGTATGGTGGAGAGTCTTGATTAAGCCAGCGAGTAGTGAGGATTGTTTTGACTATCTCGGCTGTGCTTGTGAATAATCTTTACGTACGTGTATTTGTAAACGCTGGGTATTGTGTTTGATTGCTGTCGAAGGTGTGAAGACCTTCGGATATTTACCCTGTGAATATTGCTGCTGAATCCTGTATTTAAAGGATTGGATTTTTGATAATAAATTCACATCTCTCTTAAAGAACTGTTTATTTTCTTTGTGATTGTTTTGCATAAAATCCACGAACCCGGATCTACGTAACAATATTTTAAACTCAATCTCCAAAATTTGCCGACCTCTGTGCTGAGGCAAAATAAATGTCCAAATTCCCGTACGAATAAAGTCTGCTTCTCATGCTTCTTTACTGTCGAAACTTTCCAAGATTTGCAGGAAAACTTCATTAAGTCTGCTGGTGAGAGAACTGATCAGGGATACGGGAAAGCATCCAGGAATATGAAAAGATGACGGGGAATCGTTTTGAGGAAGAAACATATACACCGCTCGAATTCCTGTCACGACTTATTAGAAAGAAACGTTCTCTCGGGAAGAAACTGCTTCCCATTTCTATTTGTGTTTCACTTAGATTGAGCCTAGGGCTGTGTAGGGATCAGTATTTCTTCGGGATAGGAAATATGTGTTTTCCATGAATGAGAATTAGAAAGTTTTTCCCAATTCATTCTACTACTTCAATGAATTTAGGAAGGAAGCTGTGAACATTTTTATAAATGGTCCAAATTTCAAAAAATTGAAAAATATCCTTAAAAAACTTACGTTTGAGAACGAATTTCTCCAGCAATATGTGGTAGAAAAAATTTTATCACTCACAAAAAAGAAAACATCCTGATGTATATATTGTTACGTAGATCCGAGGGTTCGAGGATTTTATGCAAAAACAATCACAAAGAAAAAATAATCAGTTCCTTAAGAGCGATGCGAATTTATTAGCGAAAATCCAATCCTTTAAATACAGGATTCAGCAGCAATATTCACAGGGTAAATATCCGAAGGTCTTCACACCTTCAACAGCAATCAAACACAAGAACAGTGTTTAAAAATACACGTACGTAAAGATTATTCACAAGCACAGCCGAGCTAGTCAAAACAATCCTCACTACTCGCTGGCTGGTATCCGACTACCCTAAAATCATGATTTTTTTCAAAATTTGACAGATTTTTCTTATGATTTTATTTTATAGGCTTTATAAAATTACCAAGTTTTTTATTTTCAATTCTCTAGAACAAAAACCACTAATGTTTTAGTAAAAACAGATGCCATAACTTTACACAAGATTTCAAACTTTAAAATGCATTTTACTCGAAATGTGTTTTTTTCGAAAAACTCAAACGGGGACAGCGATTGCTTAAAAAGTTTTGAAAATAATTTGCTGAAATTTCTTGTGTATGTTCTATATAACAGTAACAGTATTTTAATCTTCCGATGTATCAATCACTGTTTTATTTCAAAATTTACAGTCCTTTATGTGAATATAATCACTGTTTATTTTAAGCAATTTTATGTAGTCACTAAGATAAAGTGCTCTAGTCTTTGTAAAAGTTAAACTACCTCTTATCCTGAAGGTCATTTCAAACATGAATAACAAAGTAACACATCAAAGTTGAAAAACCTAGAATTTGTTCATAAAAGTTTTGTATAGAGTGGGCCCCATTTGTGCAATTTTTTGTACATTTTTACTATTTTTTTCACATTTTAATAGTAATAAAAAATTTTTTGTTTTCAATTTTAGAATTTTTTTCTTAAAATATACTAAATACATCTAAAAATCACAAAAAAATCCCCATATCTCCCTTTTTTCAAAAAAAAAAAAGTTGTCGCAAGTAGTCGGATACCTTAATCAAGACTCTCCGCCGTACCGGCGCACATCCTTTTTATATGCGTGACAGAAACTTCCAGAAATATAACCGTTCGTGTCATTGAACGTGACACTAGTGGAGAGATCTACTACTTTCTAGAAGATTCCAGAGGGTTCCGAACTCGCCAACAAGGTCGCCAATGACGCCAAAATGGTCGCCAACTTGGTCGCCAAATTGACCACCAACTTGGTCGCCAAAAATGCCAACTTGATTCTACCACCAAGATTTCGCCAAGTTCTCATTCAATCGCCGTTATAACGTAAGGGGCGGCACTGCTTGTGAATAGTACACTTTTAACATGAAATAAATATAACTGAGTAATATAAATGCATCAAACACTTATTAAATACAAATTATTTACACTATTTACACAAAATTCGTAACACTGCCCCCTCCTCAAAGACTGCACGTCCCGTACAGTACAATCCTTGAGTAAGAGGCACTATTTACAGGCAAACTACTCGCTTAATAATCACATATAAAGTAACAAATGTATTCCACAGCATATACAATACAAATAAATTAAAAGAACACGAAGAGAAGTAAACATAAATTTCAATATTAAAATAAAACTAAGGAATTAGAAAAGAGAGAAATAATTTACATTATTTACAAAATAATTAATGACCATGGTCTGAATTTAAGGATCTTATCAATCTTGGCCAAGATAAGGGGCTAGCCTATTGTAATGTATTACCTTTGGTTTTGAGTGTGATGATTTCTGTATCCGCACCACAACGTCATTCAGTCTTTTTAGGACTGTGTAAGGACCTTCCCAGTTCGTGTGTAGCTTCGGAGAGAATCCTTTGCGACGTTTCGGATTCCATAACCACACTTTGTCGCCTTCGTGAAAGTCGTGTCCGGTTGCTCTTGCGTCATATCGGGTCTTCATCTTCTCGGAAGCCATGCCGATTCTTTCCCTAGCCAGATGATGCATTTCCTCCATCCGTATCTGGAGTTTCTCGATATACTCCTCAGGCGCCAAGGGTGCATCTGGTGGCCGGCTGAGCAGAAGATCTGCAGGCAGACGAAGATCACGTCCAAAGAGCATCTGGGATGGGGAATAGCCGGTGGTCTCGTGAACGGCACTCCTGTAGGCAAGCAGGAAAAAGGGCAATTTCTTGTCCCAGTCCTGTTGATTACTGGATACCAGGAGAGAGAGGCTGTTCAGGATGGTTCGATCGAACCTCTTTACCATGCCGTCAGACTGAGGATGCAAAGCTGTTCTGGTTTTCTCGATGGCGAGTATTTCGCCCAGTCTCTTGCAAACTGCAGAATCGAAGTTTCTCCCTTGATCGCAGTGCAGTTGTAGAGGGACCCCGAATCGTGAGATCCAGTGTTGAACCAAAACCTCTGCAACAGTTGAGGCCTCTTGGTCGGGAATAGGACAGGCTTCAGGCCACTTAGTGAAGTAGTCCATGACAACCAAGATGTTGTTACCATCTGATGATCTTGGAAGTGGGCCTAGGATGTCAAATGCTATTCGTTCGAAAGGCGCTCCTACATTATACAGCTTCATTCTTCCTCTGGTGCGTTTTCTGGGACCTTTGCGTGAAGCACAGGGATCACATATGCGACAACACTTTTCCACGTCACTCCGCACATTGTTCCAGTAGAAGCGCTCACGAACTTTTTGTAAGGTCTTCATAACACCAAAATGATCTCCAGTAGGACTGCCATGTAGTTCCTTAAGGACTGTTGAAACTCTTGCATTTGGGAGTATTAATTGCCACCTGAAAGTTTTTCAATCGTCAGACTCCCATTTTCGATATAAAACACCATTTCTCAGATGGATAGAGTCCGAAAGAGTCCAGTAACGCTTCGTTGTAGGATGGAAAGAGGCGATTTCTTGCCAGCTGGGCTTTTCGTCAGACGACTCTTTGAATTCTGTGATTGGTTTTATTTCCGGATCAGCCAGTTGATCGTTTCGGACGCTCTCATCACTCCACGGGTCCAATGCCGATATTGATGGCACTGTAACATGGCGGACTATTGAATCTATTACGCCAAATTTCTTTTCAATTCTCGAGCAGTATTTACAGCTCTCAGGACAGGGTCTTCCCGAAAGGGCGTCTGCATTTCCATGTGCTGATCCTTTTCTGTGGCGAATTTCCACGTCATACTCCTGCAGTCTCTGTATCCACCTAGCTATTTGGCCTGAATTTTTAAAATTCAGCAGCCAGGTCAATGAGGCATGATCTGTTTGCAGCAGGAACCTTCTACCGTAGAGGTAAGGGTGGAAGTGCTCCACTGCTTTTACGATAGCGAGCAGTTCCTTCCTGGTCACACAATTTCTTTCTAGTTTGGACAGACACTTGCTAAAATAGGCGATGACACGCTCCTGACCATCTATCTCTTGAGACAATACAGCCCCAATACTCTCATGACTTGCATCCGTATCCAGAATAAATTGTTTCCCAATTTCAGGAGATGCCAGGACTGGAGCAAATGTTAGTGCGTCCTTAAGCTTGTTGAAGGCGTTGTTACAATCGACCGTCCAGATGAATTTCTGTTTTGCCTCGGTCAGCTTATGGAGTGGTCTGGCAATCGTTGAGAAATTTTTCACGAATTTCCGGTAATACGTGCATAAGCCCAAGAAACTCCGGAGCTGGTGAACATCCGTCGGGCAGTTCCAGTCTTTCACAGCCGAGATCTTATCCGGGTCTGTTCGTACACCTTCTGCCTAAATGATGTGTCCGATATAGGTAACTTCACGCCGGAATAGGTGGCACTTGAATGGACTTAATTTCAGGTTAGCTTCTTTCAGCTTTTGTAGCACACGCCTGATATTTTTCAGATGTTTTTCGAAGGAGCGCCCCACGATGATAATGTCATCGAGATAAACTAGGCAGGCCTCGTACGAAAGTCCTCTGTGGACTGTTTCCATAAGGCGCTCGGGGCTGCGGTAGCCCAGTGGTTAAGGTATCCAACCATGGCAGGCATGTCATGAGTTCGATCCCAGTACCACTAAACACCCGCCGTGTAGGGCAGCGATGCACGTTAAATCTGTCGAGAGCTGAAACGTCCTCCCGTTGGTGTGGTGTGGTAGTTAGGAGAGGGGGGTGCCAGCTCAGGTGTCGTCCACGTCACTTGACCATGGTTCAAAATTACGTGGTCCGTCGCCAAAAGCCCTCGTGTAGCTGAACAGTGCGACGTTAATATTCACTCACTCACTCCATAAGGCGCTCGAAAGTTGCAGGTGCATTGCACAAGCCGAAAGGCATAACCTTAAATTGCCACAGTCCTTGCCCCGTAGTGAAGGCAGTTTTCTCTTTATCGTCAGGGTGGAGTTCTACCTGCCAATACCCGCTTTTGAGATCTAGGGTAGAAAACCAGGTATTGCCGGCAAGTGTGTCCAGCGTGTCATCTTTCCTTGGCAGAGGATAGCTGTCCTTCTTGGTGACGTCATTCAACCGACGATAGTCTACACAGAATCAGGTTGAGCCATCTTTCTTCCTGAACAAGACGATGGGAGATGCCCAAGGACTTGACGATGGCTCAATAACATTATTTTTCATGTCCTTAATGAGTTTTTGGACTTCCTCCTGTTTAACGAATGGTAGTCGTCGGGGGTGCTGCTTAATAGGAAGATGCTCTCCAGTATCGATTCGGTGTTTCGTTAGTCTTGTTCTTCCAAAGTCCTCAGATGTTCTTGAAAATAGAGGCTCTGGAATTCTTTAATCAACCCTCCTGCAGCACATCTTCATTTCTCGTCTAAGTCCATGTTTTGTAGTAAATTGTTGACTAGATCGTCCGAAGAATGGTCTTGGCTATTGCATTTTCGGTCTAACAAGTGACAGGAGCACAAGCTGCTATTACCTCTCCTTCCTGGATAGTCCTGGTCCTATCACAAATATTAGCCACCCTCACTGGGATGACTGACTTCGAGAGGTTTACTACTGACGACGCTATCAGTAATCCTCCTTTTGAGTTGTCTGGGTCCAGATAATCAATAAGGCCGCGCGCGCGCGAATCGGAATCTTCTATTTTTCGCTACTAAACCAGGTATTATACATTCAGTTCTTGGTGATAAAGAGAGTTTGGTTTTGCAATAATTTTCTGGTTGGATTCAAATTGAGTTTGTAAGCCAAAAAGAGTGATGTCTTCAAATTTTGAATGCATATTGCTATTTTCAAAGTCCAATTTAAAGTTATTGTTCTTCAGAAGATCCAGTCTAAGAATACAGGAATCGGTGATATCTGCTATGTATTCCGTATGGTGATAGTCCATATTTCCAAACTTTAGAGTGACGTTAGCTTTCCCATAAACCTGAATCTTGTCACCCGTCACTGTTTGCAAGGAAACGCAGGGCGGCGTCCAGATAATATTTTGAGCCAAATCTTTTCTGATTATAGACACATTGACTCCAGTATCAACAACCATACGGCACGAGATGTTATTAATTTGTCCTTTTACGTAAAGTCCCTTGTAGCCACCATTTACTGCCGTAATCTGAAGAATTTTGTAATGGTGCTTTTCATTATCTGGCAACCTCCGCCCCGCGAGATGGCCATATATTAGTTTTCCTGTTTGGAAGAAGAGACGATGTTCTCATCCTTCCTTGATCGAGGACAGTTTCTTCTCAGGTATCCAGTTCCACCGCATCCCCAGCACTTGAAGCTGCGTTTCTCTTGGTTGTGACGTTGAACCTTAAAAGCTTGGAATTCATCTCTTAATTTCTCAATGTCACTTTTCCCTGGAAATTCACAGGGAGCATCTAAGATCACTCTAGCTCCTCGGATGGATTGGCGGTCTCGGCGACTGGCTTGTGAGTGGCGGCCTCCAATTTCAGGGCATATAACAGGGCAGATTTAAGATCTTGGACGTCTGCCATTCTTACAGCCTTCTGGACTTCCTCCTCCCTCAGGTTGTCCACGAAATACTGTAAGGAGATTGCTTCTCACACAGTTGCTGGGTGATCGGAGAAAGCCAAGTTGGCGAGCCTTTCTACTTCGGAGGCAAATTCCTGCAAGTTTTCTCCAGTTTTCTGGAGTCTTGTTTTCATCTGCAGACGTGCGTAGTCCTAGGAGTATTTCTGACCGAATCGAAGATCCAGAGCATTATAAAGGGAGTTCAAATTCAGTCGCTCTGTGTCGGGAAGAGTCTGCAGTATTTCAGCAGCTTCTCCTCTAAGGGATGCTGCTAGCTGACATGCTTTCGCCCCTTCAGTCCATCCATTGGTTTCAGAAATTATGGAGAAT
The DNA here is from genome assembly GCA_019973935.1 of Trichonephila clavipes. Lineage (NCBI taxonomy): Eukaryota > Metazoa > Arthropoda > Arachnida > Araneae > Nephilidae > Trichonephila > Trichonephila clavipes. Next base: position 254,743 of record BMAU01015602.1, read on the forward strand.
TGAGTCTTGTATACCTCCCAGTTAGTTTTTCCGTCATAGGTGGAGAGTTTCAAGGACACTGGTGAGGTAGTCAGAGGCACTGGAGAGGCAGTCATAGATACCGAAGAAATAGGTACAAACTTGCTTTCATTCTTTGTATTCCCGCAAGCTAGAAGCTTTTTTTCCAGATCTTCAAATCGCTGGGTAAAATTTCCAGCGACTTCCTCAATTCTTTCTTCAACTTGCTCTTTAATTCTTCCTATTTTTTCAACTTGCTCTTTAATTCTCCCTATTTCTTCAACTTGCTCTCTAATTCTTCCTATTTCTTCCTCTACTTTCTTCTCTATCTTCTCTTCAACTACTGCAATCTTTTCTTCAACTTTCAATGCTATTTTTTTCCACGCTATCGATTTTTTTCTAAAGTATTTCTCGGCTCTTCTTGACCTTTCTGTATTTCTTGATGGCATTTCTCCATTCTCTCCTTCAACTCATTCTTAATCTCTTTTTGCACATTCTCCAGTCTCTTCTTGGCCCTTCTGCTTATCTTGGCCGCTTTTCAAGGCATTGATGCCTTCCAACAGAGCCTTCAGTTCATCCATCGCTCGTGTTATTGGCATAAAATCCCACTTCTGACACCAAACTGTTACGTAAATTCGAGAATTTTATGCAAAACAATCACACAAAAAAATAATCAGTTCTTTAAGAGCGATGCAAATTTATTAGCGAAAATCCAATCCTTTAAATACAGGATTCAGCAGCAACATTCACATGGTAAATATCCGAAGGTCTTCACACCTTCGACAGCAATCAAACACAAGAACAGTGTTTAAAAATACACGTACGTAAAGATTATTCACAAGCACAGCCGAGCTAGTCAAAACAATCCTCACTACTCGCTGGCTTAATCAAGACTCTCCGCCGTACCGGCGCGCATCCTTTTTATATGCGCGACAGAAACTTCCAGAAATATAACCGTTCGTGTCATTGAAACGTGACACTAGTGGAGAGATCTACTACTTTCTAGAAGATTCCAGAGGGTTCCGAACTCGCCAACAAGGTCGCCAATGACGCCAAAATGGTCGCCAAAGTCACCAAGACCGCCAACTTGGTCGCCAAAAATGATGCCAACTTGGCTCTACAGCCAAGATTTCGCCAAGTTCTCATTCAATCGCCATTATAACGTAAGGGGCGGCACTGCTTGTGAATAGTACTTTTTTAACATGAAATAAATATAACAGAGTAATGTAAATGCATTAAACCAGTGTTTCTCAAACTGTGGGGCGCGCCCACCTGGGGGGGCGCGATGACCTTACGAGGGGGGCGCGAGCATATCGAAAATAAAAGATTTAAAAAATAATTAGTTTACTGGAATGAATTAAAACAAAATACTTTCAGACATAATAAAAAATGCACTTTTACTCTGATATAATTTATTGGCGCGCGCGCGATATTAAGTCAGCAAAAATAAAAACTTCAATACCTAATTAGCTATCTTTGATCCTATAACCAAATAAAAAAACTTTTATTTGATTTGCTGTAATTCCATGATGAGAGATTTTTTTATTACGCTTTTTTTTAACCTAACATACTACTCTTTCAGAGGAAAAACAGATCCCAGACCCAGAATCGAAAAAATTTAGGAACATAAAAAATTCACCACTCATTATTTTTGAAATACTGCACATTATAGCTGTAATCTGTTTGACCTTCTAAGTTATTGGTACAGTTAGTTATGACCCCTCTCTTATGTGTTCTGTGTTGCGCTTTTTTCCATGCAAAAGAGTTTTATGATATTTGGTAAACCACGGAGAGCACACACACAAGCACATGAAGGATTACTTGGCCAAGACATATTTTTATAAATATTCTCAACATATAAAGCATAACGAAAAACGTTTCACACAATTCTTTTAGCAGTAACATACATATTATCATAATGAATATATTTTTTACCCGGAAGTGGTCGCGCGGGACACACAGATTACGAAATCGTTAATTCTGGCAAAACTGTTTATTTATTACCAAAGAAAAATTGAAAAGTCCTTGAAAGAAGGTAAGTAAACTTTCTCTTAATTAAATTATTCACTGGAATTATGATTTGTATCGTGTACAATAAAATAATTATAAAAAAAAGGATTGGGGTGACTCAATAACCCCGACAGTATCGAGTGCGCGCCTGCTCCCGGGTTAAAACATGTTGAAGTCTTTTCGCTTTAAATATTAAAAATAATACAATTATTCTTCATCGATATTTTATATTATTGATCATTATTTAACATCAGTGACGCACCCAAGGGGGGGTCTGGACCCCCCCAAAGCCCTTGATTTATTTCCGATTGATTATAATTCTAAGTTTATAGTACGCAAAATTTAATTATTTGTTATTAATGATTAATTTTATTAATTAATGCTAATTATTTATTCAAGAATTAGTTTTTTACTGTGTTTTGTTCCCTAAGATCGACAAAATCGAAAGGAACCTGATACAAGATAGGTGAGCTTTCGACCCCGGAACCCCCCTTGAAAAATTCCTGTGTGCGCTACTGTTTAACATCAATTATAAATGCTAATTCTGTGAGTCTTAAAATTACAGTTCGCTTAAAACTAATTATAATTTGAGCAACCATTTTAAAAAAATCATTTTACGTTTTTGTAAACTTTGTCGAGCACTTGGCTTTGCTTCCCTTACAATTCAGCTATTATATCAATAATTTTTATTTTCTTATAAATGAACTCGTGCAAAGAGCGGGCACTTCAGCCGGTATACTTTTAATGTATCAGTGCTGCACAGAATATTTTTATAACTAATTAATTAATACTAAATTAAGAACAAGTTTAGTAAGTATTAATGACTTCCATGAGCTTGTCTTGGAAAGCAAAGTTTTTATAAGGAATGCTTATGATTAGAAATTGACTCTCTGAGTTCTTTTTCTATATTTAGCGCAGATATCTATATTTTTTCTTCTAAGCAGCTACCTCATTTTGCAATATGTTCAATTTAAAAAATAGAGAAAGGAAAAATAAAATAATTATCATATTATTTATTTATTTATTTATTTATTTTGCTTAAAAGTAGTATACAAAATTTAATACTTATGTTACTAATTTGTATGGCGTATAATTAAGATCGCCTATTGTAGCTTTAGCGTCAAAGTGCATTATTATTGCATTTAGTACATTATTAATGTATAAGGGGGGCGCGAAAAAAATTGTGATCGAAAAGGGGGGTGCCAGTATTGAAAGTTTGAGAAGCACTGCATTAAACACTCAAATATAAATTATTTACACTATTTACACAAAATTCGTAACAATATATTTGTTATTTAAAAACAATATAAAACAAATTTTATGTCAATTCCTACTTGGATCAACACAGAAATTTTATTTTAGCTACTCTTTATTAAATAGTTACAATTATTATAAATATGTATATACATAGGACAGAATCACAACATTAAGTGGTCATTAATTTTTATTCATTATCATTAAAGTAGCGTATTGTCATCCAAAACAATCGTGTCTATAAAACGTAAGAAAAAAAACTTTTCAAGTTTTGAAACAAGTTGCCAAAAGAGTCGCTAAGTCGCCAAAAATGATGCCAACGTGGCTGTATTTGTAATTTTTTAAATAATTAGTTTTAATTAATTTTTATTCATAATTAAATTTTTGTATTGACAACCAAAATTATGTATATAAAATTTCAGCTCAACGGAGCGCTTTAAAATGTATTTTTTATTAACGATTGAAAATTCCATCAAGATAAATAAATAAATAGATAGTGTGAGCTAATAGTAGGAATTGAATGAAAACATAAAACTTAAAAGGCATGAAATAATTATACAACTAAACATATCATTTCTTTGGCATCATTTTTGTTAAATTGTTTTGGATTGTTTGTTGCCTCCTTAACTCACTCATTACAACCTCATCAATGTTACGAGGCCTCAAGTTTCAGGGCCTCAAAAAGGTGTGGGCTAAAAATCACAAAATGTTAAGGGGTCGTCCCTCAAAAAGAGCCCCTAATGAGTTTAAATGCAGAACCCACTCAGGACGCTACGCCGGTGGAGTGAAGATATATTAACGTCGCACTATAAAATAACACGAGGGATATTGGCGATGGACTTTGGCTGGCATCCTCTCGTTGGTGTAGGTTGGAAGTTTAAAGGGAGGAGATTGAACAGGTTTAACGTGCATCAGACCCTCAATAAAATAGGAATTGAAAGGTACTAGGCAACTAGTTTGATATCACGGGCACGCAGCAAGTTGTTGTGTTTGCCAAGATGGGCGATAACATTACAATAGGGTTACCTTGATATTTTTTCAGTTTTTGAAATATTGCAAGTTTTCAATTTTTAATTTATATTCATTATGCAATTATTTTATTAATAATATAAAATAAAAATACAATTATTATTATATGTAATAATCATACAATATTCGTTATTTATAATAGTTTTTTATTATATTTATTTATAAATATTACATTGTTATTTATTTATAATTATGAAAATGTTATTTATTTATAATTATTACGCTACATGAGTTCTTATTAATAATTTTTATGTTTCAATACCTTGATTTTATTCTTTTTTATAATAACTATTGTTATAGTATATGATTATTATTATTATATATGATAGCTATTATCATATACTATATGAATATTATATATAATTACTATTAAATTATATTAGGTTATTATATATTGCATAATATTATTAGTATATGTAACTTTTTATTATTTTATATTGTTATTCATTATTTATTGACTGAACTTGGCTGTTAATCTTTTTCGATATTCTTCTCTTGAAATATATTTCAATGAATTTCAAAACAATTCTTTAAAATTTTCTTCCTGACGATTTGATACCGCCAGGCCACCATCTTGGATTCCATTCCAGCGACAACAACGTCCACGTCACTTGACCATGGTTCAAAATTACGTGGTCCGTCACTAAAAGCCCTCATGTAGCTAAACAGTGCGACGTTAATAATCAATCAACCAGCGACAACAAGCGCTGCTTGGCGTGATTCCTTTATCGCGCCAAGCAGCACTTGGCGTTATGCCCCGTGATATCAAACTAGCACCGGTACTAGGATGAATCCACGACTTACCATTTATGACCCCGTCCACAAATTTGTAACCACGTACGCAAAGCTAACTAACTAACTCTAAAGCGACACTATTGTCAACCAACCTCGTTATTTTCAATCTCGGTGAAGTAACGAGCACGATACTTGAGCTGGCACCCCCCTCTCTTTACCTGCCACACCACACCAATGGGAGGACGTTTGAGCTCTCGACAGATTTAACGTGCATCGCTTTTCTACTTGGCTGGTCTTTAGTGCCACTCATGATACGTTGGCCACGAGTCCAAGACCATAATCGCTAAGTTACCGATGCCACTTACCAATAGCCCTAATGTAGCTCTAAAGTACAACGACGCAGTCAAATTATTGAGGTTTTGCAGGCCACAAAAGTCGCTGTAATTTCACAACTGTAAAACCAAAAATGACAAAATCTTCCTATATAGAATAATATCAGTTTTCCTTTTTGTTCCATTTTAAATTTAAGATGAATCTAAATATAAGATAGATTTCCATTTTTCTTTCATCATAAAATATAAAGGAGAAAAGCGCGCGCGCGACTCAATCACTCATCAAGATATTTCCTGAATTATTAGACCTTTTGACTTCAAATTTCGTAGGCGTGTTCTTTTCATGGAGTAGAGATCCACTAAGAAAGGGGTTTTTCGAAATTCACCCCCAAGGGGGGGAAGGTGATAGGTACTCTTGTAGATAAATGTACCCGTTTTTGAACTATTAGACCCAAAGATATCAAATTTGGCAGGAATGTTCCTTTCATAGAGTAGAGATCCACTACAAGAGAGGTTTTTCAAAAATAGACCCCCCAAAGGGATTGCAAATGGGTTAAAGTAGTGTTACAGATAAATATTCCCGTTTTTGAACTATAAGACCTAGACTTGAAAGTTAGCAGGCATTTTTCTTTCATGGAGTAGAGATCTAAGTAGTGGTTATGCAAAAATCGACACCCGAGGGTGGTTTTCGAATGTGTTTTAAAGAAATAAATATTTTTTATGAACCACTAAACCCCTACATCAGGGCTGTCAAACTCGCGGCCCGGCCAGTATACCAGCACATAATATATTATAAAATATCAAAATTTCTCCGAAACAGGAAAGATAGTAGCAGAGAAGAAATGTCAAGTGTTAGGATGTCAGTGCTCTTTTATTTATGTAATGTATATATTTATTATTGGAAATAAACTTACTTTTCTATGAATTCCCACTTAAAGTTAAATCTTGTTTTTGACACAATTGCCCTACATCCTTGAAATTTGGAAAGCATGTTACTTTTGCTGAGCAGAGAACAGCTTAGAAGGGTATTTTCAAAAGTCGACCCATACAATGGGAGTATTATAAATAAATAAAAAATACTTTTTTTCAGCTATTGCACCTACAGACTTAAAATTTTGAAAATATGCTTCTTTGTTGATCAGAGATGTGCTTAAAGTCAGAGAGATATGCTTTTGTTAAATTTGCATAATTCCCTTAAATTAACTCACAAAAAAAAAACTTTTATCTTTTAATCCCTATTGTTTATTTTTCAATTCTCCCGCGCGAAGAACTGATATACCGGCTAGTCTATACATATAAATAAAAATGAAGCGCCTGTTTGTAATTAGAAATTAACAGCTTTTTACTAAATGCATTTAAAAGTATATCCGGTACTTATATGGAAAAATCAATTTTTAAAATTTTTAGCTGGAACAAACGGAGACAGACAATCTCTGAAACGGCTGGACCAAATTTGATGGAACTTTCACTGGCAGATAGCCAATATTATAAGTAGTAACTTAGGCTACTTTTATCTTAGAAAAAAAATTAGGACTCAGCGAAAATAAAATTAAAACCAAAGAAATAGTGAACAATATCCGATTCAAATAGGGATTATTTTTATTCAATAGGAATTATTTTATTTCGCGAGCCTTCTGTCTCAACAATTTCTAGCTGTTATATTAAACTTTTTTTGTTTGATTAGGTTGCTGCCACTCGCGACATTTCTCTAATGATTTTACAGTCCTCACCCCATCGACAGTGTCATAGGTCATGCATCCCTCTCATCCCTTGCTTGCGTCTTCGTTTGTGTTCGTTTCACCCTACTGCTACTTAGACCTGTTTTGAACTGTTGCATTCAACATTTATCATCATTCCAATGATTTCATTCTCTCGCAAGAGCACTGAGCAACATCAATTGGATACTCAAGTAAAATTAACTCATTAAAAACCTCTTTATCCTTCAGTCTGTATTGTTTAATTTTTCAATCCACTCGTGCGAAGAACGGGTATACCGGCTCGTAAAAAAAATGACTCTTGTCAAACGACAATTTTTATCTTCAAAAGCAAAGAACACTTCACCTAAATTAAGCAACCTCTTCGAAAGATTAGTAACTGTTAATAAAAAGTCAAGCTACATACGTAATACATCAAGAAGAAATGTTTATTTTTTTGCTTCAGGTAACTGGCAACCGCTCTGCGATACCTTTAACGATCCAGATGATTGTAGGTATGAAGCGGCAAACTCTCAAAACCGTGGAAAAGAAAAATGAAGCCATTTCACTTTCATTCAAGATCTCTCGGGAAATTTGACGAATAATAAACACTGCGTCGGCGAAGATAATAAACGCCGAATATATTCAATTTTACCGCCTCATTTGATGTATGCATTGTATTTTATAAGCACAACGAGAGATCAGGAAAAGGGGTACTGATGGGGGGAGGTAAACTTAATTATACGAGGGAAAGGACATTATTTTCGTGACAGTTAGCTAAATTGCAACTGAACGGGATTACAGTCATAAAAGAAGGGAACTGCTTCTAACAAGTTTGCTGTGTATATATTTCATTCGACGACTTCGTAATCAATCGCGTTTAAAAAGCTGAGTAACAAACTTCCGAAAAAGAAGTATTAAATTATACTCTATTTAAATTGCATTTAAACATTATTTTTAAATTATCAAAGAAGAAACTTTTGATAATACTGCAATCCTAATTTTGTGGGTGACAGCAGTAGCCTAGTGGTCCAGATAACGGACTCGAGGCCGGCATGTCCTGAGTTCGAGCCTAATACCGCTGCATGTTAAAAACAACGTCCTGTGGTAGTCAGGAGGGTGGTGCCAGCTCAGGTGTCGTTCTCGTCAGCGGTATGATTAAGAAGCATCACGATCTGCTGACTTGGTGGAATTTCCAAGTGAGATAGGAAATTGAGGCAAAAGCAGGTTTAAGTTTTATTTCCGATATCGCTGAAAGTTTTCAAAATAAATTATATGAATGAATTTATATATTTACTAGTGGTCCCGACAAACGTTGTCCTGTACACACGTCTTAAATCCGAAAATTTCAAACTTTCTTGAAAAAGTTGTAACAATCAAGAGCGTTTTGATGAAATTTTTTGTAAAGAAAGTTATTACAATACCTGACATCATCACATGTACAATTACCACAATACGACCCATCGATTGCTTGTGAGTATGTGTTTACTATGAATTAAGTTGAATATAGAAGCTATTCTGAGTAGAAAATTAAACTTGTTTTAATTAAAGGGTAAAAAAAAAATAAAACTTGAGCTATTTTTTATGACAAGTATATTTTTTTTAATGCACAAAAAATAAATTTATCACAATGCCATTGAATGTGCAATGTTTTTGGTTAATCCTTGAGGGGTATAAGCAAACAAATGCGATAATTTGCCAACCGTCGGACACGCAACATATAATTGGCCGTGCGAAAAGCAAGGATTTTCTAAATCTAAGCCACAAATTGTCAATGTCTGACCTTTTGACTTATTAATGGTCATAGAAAACGCCAATTGAATTGTAAATTACAAACATTTGAATGGGTAGGTGAGTCTGAAAGAATCATTGGGATCTGTGGTAGAAGTACAACTTCATCTTGAAGTTTGCTGCTCAAAATAGTGGCCTCAAGAATATTGCCCATGATTTTTTTATGAACAATCGTGTGCCCTTACATAATTTTGGCGCATTTTTTAACTAATTGCGATATCGGACCGAATTGTGAATCTAAACCATTCTTGAATCTACTTGAACCAACACAAAAAAATGTCATCAAAATCGGTCCAGCCGTTTAGGAGGAGTTCAGTCACATACACAAGCATAGAAGAATTATATATATAAAGATATATCTCGAACATTCTTTTTTTTAGGGAAAGATCAATATTCTGTCCCAATACATATTCGTAGACACACACACACAATTCCCTTCTAAAACTTCCATTAAATTAGGAAAGAGATTTTTTTTTAAAAATGCAGTTGAGAAAATAATGGAAAAAGTTTTGCAATACATATATTGTTCTCCCCCATCGATATACTAAATCACCGCTGTTTTCATCAATTGAGAGAGGATGAAATACAATAAAAAATCAATTCAGTTAAGTGTAGTATTTGTAAATAAGAAATGTATTTTTACTACGGCTTACACTAAAATGAAAATCAATTTGGACATCACACACACAAAATTTGATGCTATACACTTTAGTTAAAAATAATTTGGTTTCGACAGTTTTTCTTTTCTAAAACATTCACGATTGGATTTCTTTTGGGTGAAATTTTTCATCTTTAAAAAAATGATCTTTTTAGTAAGATGAATTTCATTGGTAAAATTTAAAAGAAATCGTACATTATTAATTTTTTTAAAAAAAAAAATAATCTTCTTGGAAAAAGACAAGGGAAATAAAAATCTAGGACGTTGAAATGGTACTCAAGAAAGCTGTCTCTTCACTTCAATTCCCTTTCTTGTTTCGTTGAAAATTGATAGTTGTCATTATTTAAAAGGAAGAATTAGGGTTAATTTACATTTGTGAATATAGATTTATATTTATCAATATAAAACAATTGTGTTTGAATTAGTTATATTTTTAACTTTAGAATTTTATATTTTATAAGGAAGTTGTCTTTTTTAAATGACATGAGATTTTAATATATGTTGGGTTAAAACTTCATTTAAAACAAAGGACATATTCTGCAATTTTCAAATGTGAAACTGGCCAATGATTACCAGTTAAAATACACGTAAACACTAATTGCATAAATTTGAGAAATCTGATCTTATCGCTTCTTGCCTGAAATATAGTAAAAAGTTCTGTTTATTAAATATTATATCGATAACGAATTAAAACTAGACGCATTATCAAAAACAGAAATACTTTTTCCGATTTATTTAGATTATTATACATCAATAGAATCAATTACAATAATGTAACATTTACAAATTTACTTTATCGAATTCGAATTTAACCTAATTTCAGTGATGTCATTCGTGTCAACATTTTTTATGTTATTTTATCGTCTGCTTCCGTTACAAAATGTTAATTATTTGCAATTAGTGCGAAATTTTTGGAATACTTTAATTACAGTTTTTTCAGCGAATCGAAACCTGAATTACTCTAAAACTATTCAAAATATCGAGAATAAGGTAAATGTTTTCTAATAATGCTAAAACATTTTGTGCTTTCAATATAATTGTTTGATTTGATTCACTAAAAATAAATTGTAAGTTAATGTATTAGTAATAATAATCTCTTTTCTGACATCGTTAACTTCATCAAAATACCACGAATCAAATGGTTCTGTTCACGTTGTCAGAATGGCCGAAGACCGCTCCACTAAAAAAATGTTCAATGCCCAATCAATTGGCAAGAAAGGGCAGGCCAAATCTTAAGTGGATTGAAGGCTTAGAAAAAGATCTCCTAGATTTGAGAACTATGAATTGGAGAACACCAGCAGGAAGAAGGTTAGCTTGGAAAAGGCTTCTTGAGAAAGCCAAGGGGGATTCCCCCTTGGCTTTCGAGGGGATTTCTTCCCTGGGCTGTCGAGCCACTGAGAAAGGAAGGAGTAATCATCCATAAGTTTTAATCCATTATAAAATTTACATGAGAGAGAGAATAAATCCAAGAAAGACAAGCATAGACTTTCGAAGGGATTTATTGGGTAATGGTGTTGAAGTAAGTACCTCAACTGCACGGAAAAGGCTTCTGGAAGGTGGCCCTAAGGCAACAAGTCTGAGGAAAAACTATTTCTAACTCGGTAAATGATGAAAAAACGTTTAGCATCGGCCAAAAAATACTGATCATGGACAGTTAACGATTGTAAGGTGATTTTGAGTGACGAAACATTTATTTGTGCAGGAATACAAATCAAGTGTAGTTAGTTAACACCCTTCTAAACATATGTTTGGCGGTTTTGTCACAACAAATGTCCCTGGAGACTCAGTTCCTCTTAAATATAAAGTGTGTTTTTTTTAGAGGTATGGAACTTTAAATTGCAATAAAACAACGATGTATTATTCGATTGACGTGAATTTTTTTTTATTCGAAAGATAATCTTGTGGCATTACATTTTAAATATGATTTCTGGCATAGGACTGCCACGGCTGGCTCGGATGTAGTCCAATCTGGACGTCCAATTTTCGATGACTTTTTCCAACATTTGTGGCCGTATATCGGCAATAACACGGCGAATGTTGTCTTCCAAATGGTCAAGCGTTTGTGGCTTATCCGCATAGACCAAAGACATTACATAGCCCCACAGAAAATAGTCTAGCGGTGTTAAATCACAAGATCTTGGAGGCCAATTCACAGGTCCAACACATGAAATTAGGCGGTCACCAAACGTGTCTTTCAATAAATCGATTGTGGCACGAGCTGTGTGACATGTTGCGCCGTCTTGTTGGAACCACAGCTCCTGGACATCAGGAATGAAAAAGTTAGTAATCATGGCTCTATACCGATCACCATTGACTGTAACGTTGTGGCCTTCATCGTTTTTGAAGAAGTACGGAACAATGATTCCACCAGCCCATAAAGCGCACCGAACAGTCAGTTTTTCCACAAGTGTATGTTTCGACATACACTTGTGGATTAGCTTCGCTCCAAATGCGGCAGTTTTGTTTGTTGACGTAGCCATTCAACCAGAAGTGCGCTTCATCGCTAAACAAAATTTGCTTAGGAAAATCGGGAACAACGGCAATCTCGTTTTGGGCCCATTCGACGAATCTACGCCTTGCTTGATGATCGTTTTGATGAATTGCCAAACCAAACTGTGAATAAATCACTTGACAGCTGTTAAATTGGTCGCCATCTTGGAAAGTAATGCCAACTTAAACTTCTATACCTGGAAAAAAAACATTCTTTATGATGAATTCTGTCAAAAATATAGAAATATATTATGTAGTAGGATTGTTCTATTCATGGAAACATTTGATGGAACATTTCAACATGACTCGGCTCCTTATCACAATTTGAAATTGGTCCATACTATTATGCAGAAAATAAAATAAAAGTGCTCGATTGGCTTGAAAATTCTCCAGACATAAATTCTATTCAAAACTGATGGCATATTCACAAGAATCGTTTCTCTGAGTTGAATCAAACGACAACAGAGCAAATGATAAAAAGGGCTATACGAGTGTTTCCAAGATGATGAAATCAAGAATATGTGATCTATACTCTAGAGACGTCAATACCAAGACGGGTTGAAAAGGTCATTTCTGCTAAAGAAAGACATACTTCGTACTAATATACAAATTTTTTTGTCTCTTTAAGGTATGTAAAGATAAAAGGTTAAGGTGTTTTAGAACACAATCACTTTTCCCCCATTTTTCCCAATTAATTCGAACAGTATATAGTATCTTCAAAATTAAAAATCTGAGAAAAACGCATTTAAAATTTTTAAAGGCATGAAATAAAAACTTATAATGCCCGTAACGGTCTAATTTGTAATATGTTATTTCCCCCCAATGTATTTTCTACATTAAAACACTACTTTAATTATGTATGACTGAAAACATTTTTTTTTAATTCAAAATAAATTTTTTGCTTAATATTGTTTTTATTTGTTACGACGACAGGTTATTAAGTTGAATTGTAACCTAATATTTTTACAAAAGTTTTGAAACACAAAGCATTTATGTACACAATAATAATGCTACTAAATTAAACTAGAAATCGCCAGGTCTGTACATAAAATTCAATTTTTATTTTATTGGGGCAGTTTGAATATTTGCTTCACGACTTTAAAATACTATAATATAGTACGACAGTATGTTTACTAGAATGGAGTTTAGTACATGATGGAAATATTCAGTTTTTTATCTGAAACACTTGTATTGAGAATACTTGTATTCGGAAGTCTAATTGCAGTATCAACTGAGGATGTTTTTAAATTTATCACATTCAGTAGTATTTTATCCCTTCAAAATATTGTTTCTCATAGCAACCTGAGAACGTTTTGGCCATAGCATTTTCTCAACTGGAAAAAAAAATGATAATAAAGCTTCTAAGTTATATCAACTATTTTTTAAAACAAAAATAGGCCTTGAATTCAATTTGAATTAATTAACTATGAAAACTCAAAACATAATCAAGCAGAAATGGTTTTAGTAACGAATATTGAAATTAATAACTCTTTCACACTAAAAGAGTTGACTGATCTCAAAAATGTTTTTTATTACTTCAATTTAAGAGTGTAAAATGCTCTTTTAAAATGAAACCGAAACCTAAGCTTAGAAAACTTTAAATCTATAAAATACTAATTTATCAGATCTGAAATTTGATGGCAGTCTGCCCAATGATACGAACCACAAGAAAATGCAAAAAAATATTTTTCGATATATTTCAGATTTTTAGGGTATTATTAAGCGATAGTAGAATTTACCTACCATGGTGAAAATTATCTTATTTTTGAATCAAACATGTCGTTAAAGTGTTAATTTAATTTAGTTTCTAAATTATGCAAGAGAAATCAAAAGTTACCGGAAATTTCAAAGCTTCAGATTTGATTCCTAAATGCTTCAAATGCTTTGGACTTAAAAACAATCAAAAAAACTAATTTCTGAAGCATACTTTTTCTCTCATTTTGAGTGAAAATGTTTGAAAAATAGCTCGCCTAATGCTTTTGGCAAGCTGTTAACAGTAGTAACTGAGGTCTGAGGTTTAACAATACTTCATACTTCAAAAAAGAAAAAAAGTTACTTTAAAATCATCTGAATAGTCTGACCATGCATGCTCTATGAATCTTTTTAAACATTAAAACGTCAGAAAGTTAGGTTTTTTGTTTGTTTGTTTTTTGAAAATTAATTATTCAAATAGAATGTAATTTCATGATATTTTGGGGATTTTGAAAGATGGATATAAGAGACCTGCATAGATCGCTTTGTCTTGTATTGATTTACGTGAACATATAAGAGAGAGCACTTATAAAGTATAATAATCTTCATATCAAAATTGTTTGAAAGATTATAGTTTCCATTTTTGCTATTGTTTTATGTGCAAACGTCAAACTGTCTCTTTTAATGAATACTCAAAAGAGAGAGAGAGAGAGAGCTCTCGCATAGTTTTATTTTGAAGGACAGAATAATGTACAGGAAACTAGAATTATTTTTAAATTCTACAAAAATTGTTAAACCTACTAAACAGAATAATTTCAAATTTTTGCAATAGAATAATAATGTTATACTTTTGAAACACAGAACAGTGTAACATTCGTTTAAACATAATTCTATAAAAAAAAAAAAAAAGTTCATTCTACACAATGCAAGTTTAATATTAATCTCAAATTTTGATGCAGAATAATGTTTACTTCTATTGAAGAATATTATACTACAAGAGAATCGTTTTGAATATCTAATGCAAAATTATACAGGACTCTATGCGAGAAAAACAATTCATAAACACCCACCATTCATAAGATCCCCAGAAATACGCATATAGACTTGAAATTTGACAAAATTATTTGTTTTGTTCTGATCGGATATAAGAACGGATTTTACGGAAATCGATTCTCGAGGGGGAAAGGGCAGCATTAGATTTAAAAAAAATCTCGTTTTTGAACTATTAGACATATAGACTTTGAATTTCGCTATCAATCCCTTATGTTCAGTAGAACGGGGTTTACGGAAATAAGACTCCCAAGGGGGATTCGAAAGGGCGTTTAAAAGTTTTTAAAAAATCCCATTTTTTTTTCGAACTTTTAGACCTTAAACTTGAAATTTAGCAGGTATGTTTCTTTTGTTTAGTAGAGATTCGCTAAGAACGAGATTTGCGTAAGTTTACATAGTAGAGGATTAAGGGAGTGTGAAAAGTAAATAAAAAACTCCTGGTGGAGCAAATCGAGTAGCGAGAGTTATAAGACTGCTTTGGAGTACAATTAGAAACTTGAGACTAGAACTTAAGATATCAGAGTAACTGTAACGGCGTGGCACATAGTACACTATGAGGCTTGACACATACACACGATAGACTAGAAAGAGGGCGCTGCTGTGAACTGTTTTGGACTTTGAGCGGGACGGAGAGAAGAAGAGGAGTCTCGAACGTAAAATGGACGTAGCTGCATGTAGTTCCCGTTGTAACTTTTAATTGTAAATGAAAATATTAATATAGTGATGTGTTTTGAAGGAAATAATAAAATGGTAAAACCGGTTAATTAGAGGTGATTTATTCAACTACAAGACGATCTTACATAACTTTAGAATAATATACAGTCATACAACATCACGAAATACCCAGAAAGAAACTGAGTAAAATATAATACGGAATTTCTACTGAACAGTATATTGAGTGGGCAAGAAAGTAAATTCGGTTTTTTAGTGTAAAATTTTTCTATACTAAAAATAAGCTTTAATCAGTCAAACATTATCCCTTCTCTTTGATTACTTTTTGCCATTTTTCTGGCAACTTCATGATTCCGAGTTAATAAGACTTTCTGATCCTTATCAGCAAAAAAGCCAACCAAATACGATTTGAAGTGATCTTAATTACTGAAATTTTTGCCTTTTAAAAAGTTTCGTAAACTTCGACGTAATGATAAACCGATGGTGCAAGATCGGTGATGAAAAATGGATCTTGTATAATAACATTAATTGAAAAAGATAATGGCCCGGACTTGATAACATAATCTCGAACAATCTTTAGCAAGACATACCAATCTTAGCAAGAATTATTGAAACTTTGTTAGGAAGTGATATCGCATCCTCCATATAGCCCCGACCTTGCACCCTCTAAACTATGATTTAATATGAATTTCACAAAACTTTTTAAATAGTAAAAAAATTTAATAATAAAGATGGCCACCAATCCCATTTGCTCAAGAGTTTTATTGATAAGCATCAGAAAGTCTATATCAGAGGTTCCCAAACTTTTTTGTCACATAGACCCCTTGTAATGTTTTTCTGTTTCGAGTAGACCCTGCTTACCTAATATTGAATTTTTGCAAATTTATCAACTTAAATGTCTTTAGAAGCTGCTACTACTACTTACTTTAAAAGAATTAAATTTCTAACTGTTGGAAAGTATAGCTTTTAAAACTTAAGTAGTATATGTTAATGAATTAAATTAATAAATTAATACATAAAATAACTGAACAAAAAACAAATGTTGTTAAGGAGAGGGAAGCATCTGGCACTTCAATAGCAAATTTTCGACATTTAATATCAAACTAGTCAGGTTTAATCCTAAATCTCCTTTGTTAGTAAGTGTCCCGGTTTTTTTTTTTTTTTTTTTTTTTTGTTTGTTTGTTTTGTTGTTTTTTTTTAGAGAGAGAGAGATTGGCAAACTAACTGAAACTACCTCTGACTAGTAACAACTAAAAACTTTCTCACAATATTCCATAATTCATGACATAACAGGCATATTTTTTAAAGCCAAAATTGCTGACATCTGTTTACTAAACTTTATTTTAAGATCTTCGTTAGAGCCTATTGTAATATGACTTTTTTATTCAATGTCACTATATGAATTCTCTCGTTGTCTACTGTTGTATTACTATTTAAAAAAAGCGATCTCAAACCTAGTTTTAAAACTTGAGTAAAGGACATTTAAATTTTGAACGTAGGGTAAAATGTCTTGGCAGATTGTCTGCGACAAATTGATAAAATTTGAGACGTCAAATATTATACTTAGGCTTAATTCTTGAAAGAAATGCTGAAATGGTTCTTGTCTTAATAAAACTTAAGCTGTCACCTAGTAACCACAAATTCACCTCACTAAATTTAGTAAATAAATCAATCAAATTGGTAAAATCTGGTTTCCACCAGATCAAATTTTTTTTAAAGATTAAAGTTACGATCTGGTTTAACGAGAAACCACTACTATAGACCCCCCATTTACACCTCATAGACCCCCAAATTATTTTTTCGCTGTTGTAGACCCCTTGCAGGTCTTCATAGACCCCTAGGGGTCTATATAGTCCACTTTGGGAATCACTGGTCTATATATCTGACACATTAATGTTCATCTTTTCGTGCAGAAAAATTTGGAATTAAAAAACCGAAGTTATTTTCTTGCCAAGACGATATATATATTAGAAATAGTCAAATTGAACTTCAAAGTCAAATAAATAATGTTACCTCTCTATATAAAGTATAAAAAAAGTTTTTCGTAATGCTGTAACAAATTTATCACGTACTATCGCAACAATGCCAACGTTCAAGGTAACTCACTCACCAGGTCGGCAACTAAGATTTCACATGTGCCGTACGCGCTGAGCTGACAACCATGTGCTTAGTTTCATATAATGCCGCCCGTTTTATTGAAGAGCGCCAAGAACAAATCGTGAGAAAAAACGATCAAATAAATAAATCAACATAATACAGGTAAAGGACCTAAATTGATATCATGGGGCAAGGCGCCAAGCACTGTTTGGCGCGAAAAAGGAATCGCTCCAAGCAGCGCTTGATGTCGCTGGAACGGAATCCAAGATGGCCGCCTAGCTGTATCAAATCGCCAGGAAGATAAGTTTAAACGATTGTTATGAAATACATTGAAATATATTTCAAAAAAAGAATATAGGAAGAGATTGAGAATAACCAAGATAAATCAATAAATAATGAATAACAAAGTAATATAATAAAAAGTAGCATGTGTACTAATAATAACATGCAGTATAAAATAATCATAATTTAATAGTAATTATATATAATATTCATATGGTATGATTTAATAATTATATATAATAATAATCATAGAATATAATTTAGTAACAATTATTATATATAATAATCAGAATATAATTTATTATTATATATAATAATCATGGAATATAATTTAATAATAAAGTTATAAAAAAGAATAATCATAGTACTGTAATATAAAAAGTATACATAAGAATACTCATATAACTTCTAATAATTATAAATAAATAACATATGTAATAATATTTATAAATAAATATAATAAAAAAACGAATATTATGATTACATATAATAATTGCATAATATGTATTAAAATTAATAATGAATATCAATTAAAAAGTGGCTGTGTACTGCAACTTGTAATATTCCAAAAACTACAAAAATGTCAAACCATATTGTAATGTTATCGCCCATCTAGGCGAACATAAACAACTTGACGCGTGCCCCGTGATATCAAACTAGTATCCAGTTTGAAACTAGTATTACAGTTTTACAATTTGAGCAATGAGTAGGAACAGGGTTGTATAATTTGTACGATGGGGGTTTGCCCTCCGTCAGGTTGACAGGGTTATCCTCCACCTCTCCCTTGTAACTATAAAATAAACAACAGTTGAAAAGTGGGAAACTTTAAATTCTAAAAATGTTGTTTATACTCAGAAGACACTGAAAACTATTTAAACTCTCTTCGAACAACTTTGGCCATCTAAAGTGTGTTGTGATGTAACTAGACATTCTTAAAAGCTCACGAAAAACTCCATTACCTTTGTAACAATGAGCTGATGGGGGGACATTGGAAATATCTTCGAACACAAATGAACGTTCTGGAATAGTTTCTAGAACGGAAGAAAGCTGGGTTGAAATGTTGTCACTTCTTATTAGAGAGAAAACGTTGCTTTCGCAATGGGTGACTACTAGCTTCGTTCCGCCCGAGGAATGATAGTTCCGACCCACTTTGCGGAAATGAAATACGGGAATTTTCTTAAGTACTCTGTTTCTATTTCCGTCTTCTGCTGGAAGTATGGATGTGGGTCGGTTTATATTCAAAAATGTATAAAAATAAGTAAATATTTTAAAACCTTACAGTCAAGAATGCAGATTCGTGTGCCCTAAAAGAACTGTTAGTACAGTTGCTGTAAGGGTGGAAAAAGTTATTGACTGATGTTATTTAACCCAGTTCTCAAACTTTCTATATTCGCGACCCAATATTCAATCATAATTTTCATCGCGCCGCCCCCCTTCCTTACAATAACAATATATTGAATTCAAAAGTACTATACTTTGATGCTAAAGCTACAATACGACTTTAGCCTATTTAGTGCCTACGACATATATAAACGCCTCGCTCACCCGAAGTGTTAATTGCCTCAGACGTGTATATACGTCTTTTCAAAGTACGATCTATGCATTGCTATCTATAAAATTATTTCGAAGGTTATGGATTGCAATAAAAGGATCTTGACAATATTGTTGAAGTCTGTACTCTTTTCAGAGAGGACTTTTGCTTATTTATTACTTTTCTTTCCACCCCCACCCCACCCCCGCCTCGAAACGGTGGCATTGGAGAGCAAATCGAATGACTTTTTATCGGCATTAAAGGGATTAATTATAAACCATACAAATTATCAAGATACTTATTAATTTTAGTACATAATTTTATACATGACAAGCCCTAGGGGTCATTAATAATTATTAAACTTGTTTTTATAGTATTGTTAAATTAATTATAAAATACATTGTGCAGTACTGATACATTTATAAGTTTTTATATCAGCGCAAATGTGTGTATTTTATTATGTCAGAACGTATTTTGCTTGTTTATTTTCAGTAAATTAATAATTTTTTAAAATAATCTTTTGTTTACGACTTTTCAATATGCCCACGCCCCCCCCCTCATGCCTTCCTAGGGAGCGCACCTCACAGTTTGGGAAACGCTGAGTTAATGTTATTAAATAGTGTTGCAACAAGGTTATTTTTGCCTTGAAGCTTAAAATTAAGTTGATGAAGGTGACTTGTGATATCAACTGAGAAGGCCAGGTCCTTTAGCCATTCTCTTTCAACTCTACACATTCGTATTTTTTTGTTTCTAAGAAAATTGTGATTTCGTCTAGCAGTCTGAAAAATTGTTTTAATACTTCATGACTCGAAAGCCACCGAACTTCGGTATTATCTGGTAGATCAGTGAACTCACTTTCTATGTCTTCCAGAAATGAAGTGAATTGACGATGATTAAGTCTATGTGCTCGAATATAATTTACAAGTTTTGTGACAATTTTTAAAACATGTCCGATATTTAAAACTTTGGAGCAGAGTACTCGTTGGTGAATAATGTAATGGAAAGGTTCAAAATTATTGTTTCCGTGTAGTTTGCATGCTTCTTTTAATCTTGCAACAACTCTTTTGGTAATACCGATCATGGAAGGTGTGCCATCAGTTGCAAGATAAGCCAACTTATCCAATGGTAACTTATACTTTTTTACAACTTCCATAAGTGCATCAAAAATATCAGCTCCAGTGGTAGTATTATGCATAGGTATGACTTCTAAAAGTTCTTCATTTATTTTAAAATTAACATTACATCCAAGAATAAAAATGGCCAGCTGAGCGATATTTCGAATATCTGTGCTTTCATCAATTGCAATCGAGTAGGCTTGAGATGTTGATATTGTTGAAAGAAGCTGATCCCTCAAATTTTTGACTATTTCATCAACTCTGCTAGCTACAGTATTTGGACTTTAACTAGCACTTCATTTTTTTTTTATATGTGCTGGACATAATGCTCCCGCCGCTTTGATTAAGCAGTCTCTAATAAAATCACCTTCAGTTAATGGTTCCGATCTACTTGCTATTAAATGGTGTAACGTCGTGAGTAGCTAACCATAACAGACTAATATGAAAATAAAAGGATTGTTTATTTGCTAAACAATTTGTTAGTGAAGCAATAGATTACAGTTCATATGCCAAGCCGGTGCATTCAGTCTATATTCTATTCTCAACGCCACCGGCGTTCATCTCGTCTTTCCTCCCTTTCCACTCCAATCTCGGACTAAAGCTATGGTTTCCTAGAACAGCGGTGCCGTTCTTTAACGTCCGTAACATTACGGTGGATGACGTCACTAAAACGTCGCCTGTGTAAATAGATAGGTGTGGTTTCCTAGAGAGCGGTGGATGGGAGCGGAATGTGAAGTTGCAGGTCGTTACGGTCGTCATAGCGGCAGCAACAGTTTGTTGAACGTTTTTCTCGATAGCGGTGGCAAAAAACGAGTTCCAATATTTTCTGGATTCCTGAAGAGGATGAAGCTAATGTTTCGGAATTTTTTGTTTAAGTTGCAAATATCAAAATTGCATATTTTTCATTTTTTTTTTTTTTTTTTTTTTTGTTGTTCAGTGTTCAAATTAAATTCTCTTATTTTAATGTAAATAAAGGAAGTAACTTATAATTCATTTATCAAAATTGCATTTTTTTAATTTTTGTTGTTCAGTGTTTAAATTAAATTCTCTTATTTTAATGTAAATAATGGAAGTAACTTATAACTTAACTTATAATTCACTTATCAAAATTGTATTTTTTTGTTGTTCAGTGTTTAAATTAATTTTTTAATCTGTAAAAATTTAAACTGTGAAAAAAGAAATATATGAATAAAACTATTAAATCATGTCATGATTGTATTTTCTTTACAACTATATGCAACACTTCTTTGGAGCATATTGTCTTTTTTTGTATTATAAAAGCATTTGAAGTCAGTTAACTGTTTACCCAATTCAATACGAAAATATTGGTATTAGTATAATGTGTTATATGTGGGATTTTTGACTAGAAGTTTTGGGAATTTTACAGATTCTTTTAAACTTTTCCAAATGTTTACTTTTGAGAAAAAGGATTTTATGAAAATGAATCCTTGGAATTACTTAGAAATAATATATGGTTTTTGTAATTCTTTAATTTCAATGAACTAATGCAACAAATAATCAAAATTCTTTGATTTCATTTATTGATATAATAAAATAACAATATATGTAAAGTATGTACAACACAGTAATTAGTTAAAAATTGCTTTCGTCACTTGAAGATACAATTTCAATCGATTTATTTTTCGACACCTTTAAGTGATAAGTTTTTGCAAACTTCACGATTACCAGATACGCATGATTAAAGCTCTTTTTGAAATTCAAATCTATCATATATCTATCAAATTATTGAAAGTTTCATCTTCAATCAAGCATACGCTTCTAGTACATTGAGAGAAAGCAATTAATTGAACGTGCAATCAGGAGAAAGTTCATAAAAAATGAACAATGCATCTTGATGTGTACATACTCTGTGAAATGATCGAAAACATTACAGTGGCGGCAAAGGTGTTGAAATTCGTATACCGCATAGAAAAGGACTGCACAAAAACAGGTTCTACTATATAAAAAAATGTGTATAAAATATAAAAAATATGTTCAATATCTAGGTACAATATTAAAAAAAAAATATGTTCAATATATAGGTACAATATTAAAAAATATGTTCAATATATAGGTAAAATATAAAAAAGATATGTTCGCTACATCTAAATCATCCATTTTAAGATTGTTTACAGCTACGGTCGTAAGTACAGCAGACCGCTATCCTAGGAAACCACTCGATCAACGTTAACAGACAGCCGTCTTTTCTGTGACGTCATCCATCGTGATGTTACGACCGCGAAAGAACGGCACCGCTGCTCTAGGAAACCATTACTTAAGTCCTTTCTTTAGCGCTCTCTTCCAGTCCGTTCCAACCAAGGCTCTCCTCTCATGGTTTTTCGATCCAGGGCAGGTCTTTTTCCTTTTTCTCCATCCAGGGCAGGGCTCCTCTCTCTAGTTCTCTCGTCTCCTGAAAAAAAACCCCTTTTAAACACCAGGGGTGGGTCCACAACACGCCCCTTCTTATTGGCAGGTCACAAAAGTCTCTCTCGGCCTGCCTCGTCCTATTTGCGCATAACACACCAATACACACCCGAGCCGTCTGGCCCAAGGCACCATAATTCCTTGTCCAACATCTGGACACACTTGTCCATCACACCACCTGTTTCTATTATCCCATTCTCTCAACATCAGAAATAACGACACGATTCTTTGAAGACAGGCTTCGCCTATTGTCAATGGGGTGCCGGCTCTCCTTTACCATTATGGCTGCCAGTCTGAATGTCGTCACTCCCCGATTTCATACAATAAACAACGGCCACATGGCCACGTGCACTGGTCATTTTACAGCTGGTGAAGCTATAAAATTTAGTCAATCGATGGGTGTGAGTTCACAACAATCGAAGACTTCGACTTGTCATACAGCTGGTGAAGCTATAAAACTTATCATGAATCGAAGGATGGGGATTCACAACAATCAACGACGTCACAATGGGATGACATATAATTAACTTTTACAGCAGCTGTATTGTCTTCAGAAAATTTAGTGAATACATTTTGTTGTTTTTGAAGAATTGATTTCGAATCCACCAATTTTTCCTTCACGGAATTTTGAAACGAATTGGTCATATTTTTTTTTTTTTTTATGATTTGTGTCGTAGTACTTTTTAAGATTATACTTCTTAGAAACGGAACTAGAGTTTTTGCAAATCAGGCATAATATTTTATTCTTGTTTTGTTCACAAAAATAGTGCAGTTCCCATTGTTCTTGAAAAATGCAACGTTCATCTTCAATTGGTCTTTTTTTATTCATTGTAGTTGAGAGGTTTGGTTTTTATTTATTATTAAATAATTTTTAGATTTAATCCACTTTTACCAAAATCCACTTTCATCTGTAAACGATTGAGAAAACTCTGCACTTTAACTTGTGTTTCGTCTTGTGACTGCATCTGACAACGTTCTTAGCTTCTCGCTATTTGGATACTCTAAAGACGGAGAAAGAGAAATACAAGTCGCACACACCATAAATTATGATGCTGTTTGTTTAGTCATAAAGATATTAACACTGTCCTAATATTCTCCAATTTCAGAGGGGGCTTTAATGGACAGTCCCTCTGCCCACAGGGAGTGCGAGGTCACTGACCAAAAGGGGACTGAGGTTATGAGAACGATTTAGAAGAGGGAGAATGACTCGTAACGTGGTCTTAACCCCATGAACATTTTGTGAAACCGCATTATATTGAGTGAGAAATGTAGTTTATTCAGCACACAAAGAAGTTGTTCTCTATTTCTTTTAAAATAAGAATAAGTAACAAGTAAATCTGTTATAAATTTTTAAAAAGTTCACCACAAAAATTTTTAAAAAGAAAAAAAAACTTTAAAAGCTTGATATTTAAATATCTTTTAAAAAGCTATGGCGGGTCGCAACTAATGTATTTGAGGGCCGCGTGTTTGACATGCCCTTGCTACAGGGATACGAAGAACGAATTTTCTTTCCATATATATGCTGTTGGACTATTATTTTTATTTGTTACAATTTATTTTTTTTAATTTAATTAATGAATTTATATTTGAAAAAACTGTATTAACATCAAGTGTCATCCACTACAAGTTTAAAAAAAAGGAATTTGAGCTTGAATTGATGAATAGAAAGAGTTTTATTAACGCCATTGAAAATTTGAACAAGATATATAACGAACCTCTATATAACGAAGTCGCTAAATCCCGAAAAAAGTTCGTTACACAGAAAATTCGTTACATACAGATTAATTGTTTCAATATACTTTATACACCACATAAAACAAATTTTAAATTCATAAACACTAACATATTTTTAAAAAGGTAGTTATTCATACCTTTTTTCTAACTTAAAATATATTTATTTTATATGTATTACCATAAAAAAAGAAGAAAGAAGAATGTCGAATACACTGCATTTTCAATATTTGGAAAACAATTTTATACTAAAATTACTGAATTTTAAGGACATTTTTTAATTTAAAGCATACAAGTAATATTAAACATACATTATTTTATAACTAGAAAACGGGGATACGAGATAACTCCATTGAGGATGAAAGGTAATATCGAAGATGTTTCTAGTGAACTGGACAATGGGGGTTAAAGGTTACACTTCTTGGATGAAACGTCCAGAACTCTATTGCTCTCGGCATGCTAGGTACCTAATAAAACCATTTCAAGATTAATGACAAAGAGTAATGTTAAAGAGATAATAGCTTGAATTATCACAAATACTTTAAAAGGGAGAAAAAAATTGAATCACAAAAGAAAAAATTCGTTACATAGAAAATGCTCTTCGCTATAGAGAGGTTATTTTACGAAAAAAATCGTGAAATGTTAAAGGTTCCAGAAAAAAGTTCGCTTTATAGAAAAATTCGCTATATAGAGGTTCGACTATATATATATATATATATATATATATATATATATATATATATATATATATATATATATGTGTGTGTGTGTGTGTGTGATGAATCCCCAGCCCTTCAAGTGTCAGTTGGGGTAAACTTCCTATCAGGACAACTCTACCCACCTCCCGCATAAGAACTTTGACTACTACTTTCATCGGACTTAAAGAAAACAAGTGTATTAACGACTCACTCGCTGCCGATCAACGCTGAAAGAGCTCGTTGTCATGACTTGGAGTGCAGACTGCTTTACTGAATATTGAAATAAAATATAATAGGATAAACGGCTGCCCATTGCATTTTTCCTGTCAATCCAAGAATTTCTCCAATACATATATATAGGGAGAAGGAGAGTGAACTTAATAGTAGGAATTGAAAAGAAAAAGGAGTTGACCAAAATCTCTCTCTCTTCTGGAATATTACGATTAACACAACGTCATGTTCCCAGTTTTGTTCAACCAATGTCAAAAAAAAAAAGCTCCCCCAAGATACTGCGCTGGGAGTTGCGCTAAAAGGGATAGCAAAAGAAAACAAAAGAGAATCGTTCCATGTGTAGTAATTGCAATGATAGGCTATGTGCTGCACCTTTATTCCAAAAGTATCACGCAAAGGAAAATTTTGACTAATATTTTTAAATAAATACTATTATTGTTATTATTTCTCTGTTGAAAGAAAAGTACAAATAAATATTTTTACTGAAAAACAAAATAAGTTTCTTTGGAAACAGCAGTTCGAAAAGAAAGATAATAAAAACAATCTTTCAAGTACATCGACTTTTAATTTCTCTAATGGGCTGTGTATTGGTATTTTTTACCTTTGCAGACCTAGTTCATTCCCCAGGAACTGGTAGCACTTTTTATTTCGGCATCACACATATAGGCGATACTTATTGCAGCAAGTAATTTTGACGCCCAGTTTCCTCCTCAGAGTGAGGCCCCTGAGCTCTGACGATGCGAAATTGAACTTAGGAATTTAATTTTGCAGAGGGCGCTCAAGTCAAATGGGCCCTCCAAGGGATTTTTTATATGCCGCATAATCATATGGCATTACCGCTGTCAATTTTCTGCATCATGACATTCCACCGACTTGGGCCGGGGTCGAACCCGCAATCTTGGGAGCAGAAGGTCAGCAACAAACCAACTACTCCACTCAGTCTACTCTACCTTATCTGCAATGTGGACCAAAATCCAAAATTAAAATAAAAAGTTTGATTGATTTTGTGTTTTTTTTTTCGGGGGTGGGGGTCAAAAAAGGTTCCAAAATCTATTTTGTTGAATAAAAAAAAAACGAGCCTTACAGTAGTCGCATATGATGCGTAACATCTGACATGTTGTCGCGGTAAATACGCAATAGTAACTTATATCCTGAAAAAAATGACTCGAGTATGAATGGAAATAATTTTTTGTCGAGAGAGAATAACTATATCTTTATTGAAAATTTTATTTAATTAACACAAAGAGTAATGCAATCTTTTTTATCAAAAATAATTATTCTTGTTCAATTTGGGGAAGAGCGGAGATAATAGACTTATAACTAAAATACGAGACGTATACTTGTGATTTCAAAATATTTAAAAACCGTTGAAAAACAGCATCAATAACAGTACCACTGTTAGTTGTCGAAATATTTCGATTTGTGTTCATTTAGATCTTGAGTTCATCATTCAAAAAGGGTATGAGCGGCTCAGCTTTTGGCAAACTGATGTTAAAGTTAAAACCACCACTCAAAATCATGGGAAGCGAGTGATATTTTTTTTAAAGAGCAGAACCACCTTCGGTATATCCCTTTAAGACCCGAATTATTTTTATCTTTAAATACTAAATTCTTCTGGTTATTAATACTATATGAACCCCAATGACACTGGGAAAAATACTAAAAAAATTCCCACTCCCCCCTGGAACATAGACGGTACCCGCACGATCATGTGGGTTCGGTGTTATTTGTGAAACAGGTCACCTATGTAATTTTACGAGCTATACCTTTTTAGCTCCAAGTTGATAGAAGAAACAATTTTAACTCAACTAAACTTATTACAAATAAAGAAATTATTGATGTATATTTAACTCTTTTATTTATCCATTATTTATTTACTGTAAAAATCTTTTGTTTTGTTTTTGGCAAGTATAAATAACCATTGCATTTTTCACAACATGTTTTCGAACTGCTTTCGTAATTTTCATATCTGCACTTGCGAGGCCTTAAAATGCCTTCAACACATCGAAAATGGCTATAAATGTCAAGCCTTTTATCCTGGAATGGCCATGATAAAAGCCGTGACATGTATAGCAGGTGGATTATAACGCTTCGATCTTTTTGCAAATGGAATTACAACACTGTTGTCTCCATCATCAGTTAAAATACTTTTGTTAGTAGGTGGACAGGCTCATAATGCTTCAACTATCTCCAACTTAAATTTTAAGCCATCCATTTTGATTTTTTGAGGGAATTTTATTTAATATTGCATCTTGTTTGTGCAGAAACCAAGAATTTGCAACAGTTAAATCAATGTTTTGAATGTGCTAAAAAGGTAAAGTACAAAAAACAGGAAAGAACGTGGAAATTTAAATTTGATCAAGAGAAATAATTTTCGAAGGAAATTAAAGTGATTTAAAGTAAATTTGAAAGCAGCAAGCTCCCGGGAATAGAACCCAAGACTATTCATTTCAAGTCAGCTTCTCTAACCACTAGGCGACAAGGGCTCGTGAAAAGATGTAAAGTAAGCTTTTACGATGGGTAAGAAGAATGCAAGGGTAGCGAAGAAACAACATTGCGCGCTCTCATAGATCAAATCAAATAGCGCGTTTACGTCACTTCCTGTTACCCACATCCGTCCCTTTTCACGAAATCACTCCGACAAATATCCAGCAATCGAGAGGAAAGATGTTACACATCAAAAAATGATTTTTTTCCCGTTTTTTTTAAATGTTTGTGTTACGGGGTAAACGAGGATACACCATTGATTCCGATTAAGAGAACCCAGATTTTAATGAAAGATTCCGAACATGCCCTAAACAACTATCGGTACTCCAGCTCAGAACTAAAGCTATCACAGCGTATGAAATCCGTATCTCCAGCAAACAATTTCGCTTTCCGCATCAAAACATTACGAAGCAAGCTCTTATTAAACATTCCTTATTTGAAAGTCCGGTCAAGCTGTTGTTGCAGTTAAGCGAACTCTGGAACGCTTTTAAACGAAAGAAACCACCGAAATACCCTTGTTCGGAATATTTCAATTTCGCGTTTCTCGGGCAACTAATAAACGCAGGGGATTTTATTTAGATTAGAACTTGCGAAGAGTTTCAAAAGTTTTAGGCCGCCTTCACCTAATATCAAAACAATCAACGTTTGTACGCATTTGCAATGGAAAAATATATCGATTCTTATTGCAAATTCCTGTGTGGGGGATGTAATAAACATATCCACACACATTTACAAAACAAAATCTATAAAGTATTTTCAAACGTTTTATAAATACACCATTTTTAAGTTTAATTGGTAAAGTTAAATATCAATTTCGCTTTCAATATAGAAAATGAAATACAACGCGAGCTACACAATGACGAAAAGACGATTAAAAGTCCATTTATATATACCTCTGCATGCTAACTCTTTACTAGCACCAACAGGGCCAGTTCTAGCAGTTTAGCCGCCACGGACAAAAATAGAAAATGCCACCCCTGTCTCCAAATTTGAATAATTCTTGTGAACAAAAAGGAATAATAATAAAAATAATAATATATTATTTTGAGTCTTAAAAAATACAAATAATTCAGAATTATGGAAAAATTACTTGTCACTATTTCAAACAAGTAAAAAATAGAGAAGCAATCTCCCATTTCAGCAGGCCAATTTCTTCGTAAAAGAGTCAACTGATGGTGGGGTCAAAAGCGTTTATTTTTACATATAGTAACTAAACTCAAGGTTAAAATAAAACATCTCCTGTGGCTCTATATATTAAAAACTCTTATTATACCTGTTCCCTTTTGGATAGCTGACATCGTATGTTGAAAGGAATGTCCGATGTCATCCCGCACCGGGATGGGGAGAAAGTTACTAGTGAAAGATGTGTAAACATATCAAATTGGATGAATTAACATATACTTCCTCCTCGAATCCTTCAAGTTTCAACATAAAAGAAAACTTTAAACATACAGAGTACAAAATAAGGAAGTAAGATATGTAAAAAGAAATACCAAATTAACACTCAATAATATTTCAGAAAATATATCAAATTTTTTGTAACAAAAATATTTTTTTAAATTTTGATCTAAATGCCACCCTTAAACTTTGCCACCCCGGCCAGGGGTCCGGTTTGACCGACCCTATAACCACCTCTTGCACCAAGACTTGGATCGACCAATGACTTGACAACGTCAGCCGCGTACTTGAATGTGTGGGAGAGAGGACGGCTAACTTGCACTGGTATTCATAATTAAGAGAATTTTCAATGGTCAGTTTCTTGGACATTGAAGCACAGGTAGCGGGTCCCTGGTTCTCTGAATATGGCGAGAATAAATTGGAGTGTCAAATTCTCTTAATTTTGATCTCCAGTATACAACGTAGTTCTAAACTACGATGTCCGTCGCCAATAGCCTCGTGCTGCCTCATATTGCGAAGTAAATAAAATAAATCAACTTTATACACTTTAAAACTACACAAGAGCTTTTGTCTGTTTATATTATCATATCATATACAGGGTGATTCGTTACCAGACCGACACACTGGTAGGGTGTGTAAGGGATACATAGAAGACTCAGAATCACAGGAATGCAGGCTCGTAAATGCCGCAGTTTGAGCTATAGTGCAAAGAAACAAAAACAAACATAAATGGCAACATATTGATGGTTTAGAAAACATTTTATTTAAAGTTTGTACTACAAAAGATGCTCGAAATTACAGCCAGAAGTCGTCTGGCAGGGATGACAGAGACACTGCATGAAATTCCTTACGTTCTGGAAAATTCCTGGCATACCACGTATCCTCTTGGCAGCTACAGATATTCCAGCGTTTCCTTCAACTAGTACACCAAATTCTTTACGTGGAAGTAGAAGAAGTTCATGCACTTTCGAGCACCTTTTGTAGTACAACCATTTAATAAGATGTTTTCTGCCCTATAAATGTGTTGATGTTTCTGATCTTTTCTCTGCTGCTTTGCACCATAGCTCGCCCCTACGGTATTTGCGATCCTGCATTCCGAGTCGTCTCTGCACCATCTACACCCCCAACCAGTTTGTCGGTGTGGTAGCAAATCACTCTGTCCCGTTGCCACGAGCACCTGATTAAATGATCATAGTCACGAACTTGTATTCACCCTTCTTTTTATCAAGATACAAATTCAAGTCAAAATGAAACTAAAGTCTAGACTTAAAGAGACTGATGCATTTTAAATCGATCGAAGATCCAGGTCCTTACGTTGACGTGATGGGGAGTTGGGGAAATCACTTGATAACGGTTTAAAATTACGAGCAGGGACGTCTTAAAGCATGAGCCCACCGGACCTAGGCCCAGGGCCTCTGCCCAAATGGGGGCCTCGTCTCGCTCTCGATTCAGCCTTAATAAGACAATAATTCTAACAATATCAACGGTCAAATGTCATTTCCGGTTGTATTCTCAAAAAAAAAACCGGGAATTTCGGACGATACATCAACGCTACATGTGATGACCATCGTCCACATACAAGCATAGGCCTACTGCCATACACCATGTCAGTGCCGATTTAAGCTAATTTCGGGCCTTGAGCGCAAAAGATCGACAGGTCCCCTTGGCACTGGCGGATCGAAATTTATTACCAGGAAACCTGATTACGTCCAGCTTATTCGGGCCCTTACAATCCCTTTCGAGCCTCCGACTCCTGGGCGCCCTCCCCAAGCACCCAATGGATAAACAGGGACTGCCATCAGTAGGAAGGCGGTCATCCGTCCAGCCGACTGTGTTGTTGTTTCTCATCCCCGAGATCAGCAGAGCTAGATCAGGTCCATGAGTCCATTCACCCTGAAGAAGTCCAAAACCAATTGTGGATCTTGAACCAAGTCCTGCCTGGTAATCCCCAAACAAGATAAAATCTGGCCAGGGGAGGCCTGAGCATTGTTGCTTGTACAAGTATTTGACAACCTACTTTTGGCCCAGGGCCAAAGACATCCCTGATTACGAGGTATATCATCAATATCCCTCGCGTTGCCCCAAAGGGCGACATTAATAAGCAATCCATCAAGGTATCTTGTTTGATATTTATTTAAGTAAAATGAAATATTTTTTTCCGAATATTTAAATTAAATTTCTTTCTAGAAATGTAAAAAAATTGTACGGAATTATGTTTAGCCAGTTACCTGTGGTTGACGTGTCTACTCGTCATGAAAAAAGTTGCAGGAATTTTTTTGTCATGGCGAGTCTATACTCGTCACATGCGTAAAAAGAAGTGACCATTGGCTATTTAAATTGTAAGCTTTGAGAAAAACAGAACATATTCTCAAGTTTCCAGATTTTTAGAATATTTAGAGGTCAGGCCGAAGAAAAACAAATAAGTGAAAAACATTAAAAATATAAGATTAACTCATGTGTTTTCGTATGCACGGGCTGAAACAGCGTAAAAGTTCGCATAACGAATTTATTTATGCGCGATAATGTTTTTTAGATGTTAGCCCAAAGACGTAGCTACCACTGTATCAACGATACGGGGCTCCCAAGCTACAGGGCCCCCAACAAGTATAATTACAGTCTCTCTAACAGGGATTCCATATCTATAAAAGTCCCCGAAGGAATTTTGATACAGGGCCCCGTCAAAACTAGTTACCCTAAAAAGAGCAGAGGCAAAACTCGGAAATTTGATTTATTATAGGGTTCTTTCAGGTATGGTCAGCCATTTGACAAATGCGTGACGACGGCCAGGCGCTGAGCCCATTTATAGCTGTTGGCCTGAAGGTACATAGCTATCGAGTTTTGTAAATGCCAATTGTTTGATGTTAGAACCCTGTGCTGACATTAGAGTAATGGCTCAACCCCCGCACTGCCTAAAGAAGAGTTATTTTATTGGGGTGGGAAAGGCAAGGATGCTTTCAGGTAAGAGAGCTAATCAACCCTACAGCCCCTCTACTCCGGAACTTCCTCTAAGAGCCAAAACATATGGAAAATATTTTGTCAGTCAAGAAGAATAAATTAGCGTGTGTTTAGGTCTTTCGGTCCGGGAATTTCGACGGTCACTAAAATTCATAAAAATGTACGGTCGGAAGGACCGTCGGCCTCATGACCCTGCGACCAAACTAAATTATTTTATAGCCCCGTATATAGAGCCCCCCCCCATCCCCGTACAATAGGTGTTAATAGTAAAATTGGCAATTTTATAAAATAAACCCTTCTTTTTTCATCCAATATTTTAACAGATTTTCTATGATTGACTTCCGTAACGAGTTTGAGTTTCCCACTTTCAAATGGGAGCGCCACAATTAAATGGCTAATTTAAAATTTCAAGTCAGAATATGAAAAGTTTTAATGTAATTTTAGTGCATATACAGAAAATAAAATACAGTCGGACTTCTATATAACAAAGTCACTAACTCCCGAAAAAAAGTTGCTCGTAAAATGGAAAATTCGTTATATAGAGGTTTATCTTTTAATACACTTTATAAACCCACATAAAAAAAATTTTAATTCATAAACACTATACATAAAAAAATTAATTATTCACACCTTTCTTTTATACATCCTAACCGACAAAAAAGAAAAGAAAGAAAGAAAGAAAGAACGAAGAACTGCAAAGAAAACAAGAAAAAAGAACATCGAAGAACACTGTATTTTCAATATTAAGAGAATAATTTTATATTAAAATTAATTAATTTTAAGGATATTTTCTAATTATTTAAAGCATACAAGTAATATTAAACATACATTATTTTATAACTAGAATATGGGGACACGAGACAACTCTATTGAGGGTGAAAGGAGATATCGAAGATTTTTTTAGTGAACTGGACAATGGGTGTTAAAGGTTGCACTTCTTAGATGAAACGTCCTGAACTCTGTTGCTCAAAGTGAGTTAGAATCTAATATAAACCAGTTCAATATTTATGACAAACATAAAATGTGTTAAAGAAAGAATAACTTGAAATGTTCAGAAATACTTTAAAAATAGGGAGAAAAGAAATTGAATCGCAAAAGAAAAAGTTCGTTACATAGAAAATGCGCTTTGCTTTAGAGAGGGTTGTATTACGAAGAAAATCTTGAAACGTTCTAGGTTCCAGGAAAAAGTTCACTTTATAGAAAAATTCGCAATATAGAGGTTCGACTATATATATATATATATATATATATATATATATATATATATATATATATATATATATATATAAACAGTAGTGCACATAGGAATTTCAAAGGCGGCCACAAGATTTCACCAAATTCTCATTGAATCGCCATTATAATGTAAGGGGCCATATTGCTTGTGAATAGTACAATTTTAACATGAAATAAATATAACAGAGTAATATAAATGCATTAAACACTCAAATACAAATTATTTACGCTATTTACAGAAAATTCGTAACAATATATTAATGCACTCTCGTAAGCAAGCAATTCATCGATGTCAATTACCTTAATGAAAAATTCAATATCTTGTACGTCTTCTGAGACAAGCTTCTTCATTATTCGGTATATCGCCCGGAGATAAAAAGGGTCAATACATTATTTTGTGTCATATATATATATATATATATATATATATATTTCATATATATATCAGATAGTAAAAAAAGTTCTCGGT
This sequence comes from Trichonephila clavipes, assembly GCA_019973935.1. NCBI lineage: Eukaryota > Metazoa > Arthropoda > Arachnida > Araneae > Nephilidae > Trichonephila > Trichonephila clavipes. The sequence continues at coordinate 288,798 of BMAU01015602.1, forward strand.
TTTTGTGCGAACTTAACGAATGCTACGCACACAAACATCATCAATTATTCAATTGGGGCTTCCATGCATACATCTTAATTTTTGTCCTTTACCCGTCGTAATGTGGGAACAAGAGCAACAAAAAAACTTTTATTGATTTATGTAGACAATATTATCAATTAATTCAACAGGATGGGGATCAATTTTAATGTCTGTGTTGAGTAAAAAACAAAGCATTTTCCGCAATGTACGAAGAGCTTAATTTTTTCATTTTTTTTTTCAATATGTAAGGAGTCATTCAGGAATTTTTTTTAAAAAAAAAAAAAAAAGAATTCCAATACAAATAAAATAATCCCTATTGTAAAATGTTTTTATTCTCCTAAAAAAATTTCCAAGTAAAAAATTCGTATCGTAACAAAGAGAGAGATTACCAGTTCTTTTATAATAACAATAATTTAATACAACAGAATGAATGTTTCATTAATTTCGCACTATTCAGCTACATAAGGGATTTTGTCGACGGACCTCGTCAATTTGAGCCATGGTTAAGGAACGAGGACGACACCTGAGCTGGCACATACCCTTCTCCTAACTTCCACACCATACCAAAGGGTGTACATTTGAGCTTCGACATATTTAACGTTCATCGGCCTTCTATACACGGCGGATATTCAATGGTCTATGGCTCTAACTCATAACACGCCAACCACGCGTCCGTTACTTGACCACAAGGCTACCGTGGCCTCCACCAACGCTAGGATTCCAAGCCTCGACAGATTTAGTGCACTTCCTGTCATTAGGTGCAACAGGACAGAAACAACTCCTCCCACTGCTGATAGATAGCAATCAGTGGCGCACACAAGGGGGGTCCAGACCCCCAAAGCCCTTGATTTTTTCCGATTGATTATTATTCTAAGTATATAGTACGTAAAATTTAATTAAGTATTTGTTTTTAATGATTAATTTTATTAATTAATGCTAATTATTTATTCAATAACTAGTTTTTTACTGTGTTTTCTCCCGAAAATCGACAAAATCAAAAGGAGCATGATACAAGAATGGTGAACTTTCGACCCCGTACTTCCCCCCTGAAAAATTTCTGTTTGCGCTACTGATAGCAATAGTTCTTTAGCGTCTAATACTACTATTAACTTCTCCATTCTCAGAAAGGAATTATTTTTTACAGTACTTATGGTAACACAATTGTAATATATTACAATTATAGTAATTATATAGATATCACGGGGCACCGCCAATTTGTTGTTTATGTTCGCCAAGATGGGCTTTTTGTAATTTTTGGAATATTGCAAGTTTCCAGTACTTTTTAATTGATATTCATGCTTCATGTTATTTTATTAATAATATAATATAAAAATATTATTATTATATGCAATAATCATATAAACGTTATTTATAATAATTGTTTATTATATTTATTTATAAATATTATTACATATTATGTTATTTATTTATAATTATTACGCTACATAAGTATTCTTAGGAATAATTTTAATGTTACACTATGATGACTTTATTCTTTTTTTAAAATTAATATTAAATTACATTATATGATTATTATATATAATATTTAATATTAAATTATAATATATGAATATTATATATAATTACTAATAAATTATTTTATAAGATCATTATTATACACTGCATAATATTATTAGTACACGTAACTTTTTATTATATTATATTGTTATTCATTATTTATTGATTTATCTTAATTATTCTCAATCTCTTCCTATATTCTTCTTTTGAAATATATATATATATATATGTGTGTGTGTGTGTGTGTGTGTGTTAATATGTATTGAAATAATCTTTTAAAATTATCTTCCTGGTAATTTGATGCCGCTAGGCCGCCATCTTGGGATTCCATTCCAGCGACAACAAGCGCTGCTTGGCGTGATCCTTTATCGCACCAAGCAGCGCTTGGCGTCATGCCCCGTGATATCAAACTAGCACCTTACAATATTTACGAAAATTAACTTGCTGTAATGCAACCAAGAATTTATTTCCTTGTGCCCAAAGGGAATATTTTACTGTAGGTAATAATACAAAAGGAAACCAATGTAAACTTTACGTATGAAGGGAACAACAAATGGGCCGTAAGGTTTCTTTTTTTTTTTTTTAATAGCATAAAGTGCAATTTCTTGTAAATCGATTGATTGAAGATGATCAGAGGAATCGGTTTATTGGCAAATGGAACAAAGTATTTGTTGTAGTTGTGTACAGAATTAGTATCCAACAGTCATGTAACGATATTTATTGAATATACTTCTCTCAAATAGAAAAGCATTTCTCTCTTATTTGTAAAGACAACAGTACTCTATTCAATATATCGAATAAATGTCTTTTACAATTTTCAGTATTCATTTCTGTTTTTTAAAAAAAATATCGCCTTTTTAAGAACTATTTCAGAGCTATAGAATTTTGGCATAACTATTGGAATGAATTCATTACGAGGGGTGGGAAGAAGTTCCTCAAATGTGATGCTTATAGGACACTAATTCTTTGCAGACATGGCAAGTTCTAAAATGACAAAGCTGTTTCGCGGTGGCACTCTTTCGTGACGGCCCTCTCTAACAAATGTCGACGCTTGAACTAACTTTAATTCAAGTTCTCGTCGTTAAACGTTCCCGTTATTTAATTTTTCAGAAAGCACCAGATCCAAATTGATACTCAAGGGATATTTTACATGTCATATAATCATATGACACAAATCTATTGACTCCAACTGGGATCGAACCCACAACCTTAGGCTTATAAAGCAGTCATGCCACCTCTAAGGCAGTGCACCCCAGTCTTTTTATCGCCGCGAACAGGTCAACAATTGATAATTTTACCGTGGAGGGCTGAGGGAGATACACGTTCATTCTTTGTATTTTATTTCGTTTTGACCGAATAATTTTAATTTAATATTATTTAAACATGTTTTCAGAAAAAAAAGAATGTGTGTGCTTATGACAATACAATAGAAGTGATAACTTCAAATTTTGTTAATGTCACTTCAAGGATTAGTGAGGTGAATCAAAAACAAGGAAATATTAGTATTGTCCTATAAAATTATTTATTCATTATTATTATGTATGGGAGAAAAAACCTAGACATTTATTGATATTCACTGTATAAAGAAAGATTAAATATGTAAATAATACTATCTGATGAAAACACTTCAGCATTTTCTTATATTCTTAAAGTTTTTCTCTCTAAATCTTTTTTTTTTTTTTTAAATAAAGAAAACAATTAGTTGTAATGTATAAAAAGTTGGCTTTAAGCACATGCTCCATAAACCTCAAACTGGTCAATTCTGTCGTAGGGTTATTATAATTAACTATTACTGGCATTTGGTGATTTTAAGCATTTTTTTTTCGTTGCATTGTTATGGCTTCTTGAAATTTAAAAGTTATTTTAAAAATATTTTGTGTGCAAAAAAAGCAGAAAAATAGAACATTTTCAAAATTACGAAATTCCATATTTTTTTTAAGTAGTTTTACAATATTCCATCTCTGTTTCATTTGGCAACTTTAAGAAAGATATACAATGTACCAATCTACTTGAAAAGCAGTTATAACTTTCTTTTTTTTCGGGAGGAGAGGATTTTAAATCCAAAAAAATACATAGAAATTTATAAAAAATGTAAACAATTAACAATTTTAGAGATTGGGATTTTAATAATATATTTCAAGTTAATCACATGTTAAAAGCATTTATTTTTAAAACAAAGTTAATTGTTGTTGTCGTGTCCTTCCCATAGAGAAGGAATGAAAGTTGCTAGAGCCAGTAACAGAAGTTGGACTTCTTTACGATAGTTGGCGACACTACCTATCTCCACTTCCAAAATTAAGGCATGGAACTGGAGGGGAGAGAATTATTCTCCAACCCTCTGCATCCGTAGTTTATGCTGTGACCTCCCACGGTACTTTCTGACCAACTTATTTAACGAGCACGTACTCCGTGTATATTCGAAGGGTATGTGGAGCCATCTTGCATCGAATCCCGGCCTTCCGGTCTGGAGTCCGATGCTATAACCACTAGGTTACCCATGGCTAGACAAAGTTAATTAATTATGGCTATTAGAAATAATATCAATTTATTTTCATCTTCTGTCTTCAAACGAAAGCCTTCAACATGGTCTGTGTACTGCGGGTATAAATTCATAGTGCAAGTTGCAAATCTAAATATAACGAAAGACACTATGGTCATTAACACATACACACTTGTTATATACCATATTGAATTAGATGAAGCCAATTTTCAGGAACCTAGGTGATCATATGTAATTAAGAAAATGTTTAAATGGAAAGACTCATGACCCAAATGAGTCAGTTAGTAACACAGTATGGTAAGTAATTCCCAATTCTACATTTGTAAGATTAAAAACTAAATTTAGGGGTAAATATGGCTATTGCACAGTTCAGTACGTCATGTAGTAAAATTAATTATCTTAAAACATTGCGATATATTAAACCAATTTATAACTGTGTGCCATGCTTCAAAAATTTAAATTCATTTACGATTCGTGTAGCCCAACGAAAGCATCTTTAGATATCTCAAAAGTGTCTAAATTGTTCAAAATAGTGAAAAAAGCAAATTAAAAGATTCTTTTGTAGGAACAGAGTGTAAGGAAAATGCATCATATGCTTCTAGAAAGTACTAAAAAAATTAAATGCTCAAAAATTATAAATTTATACTTTAAACCCTGTTTGCTCAGGTTCACTTTATGTACCCCTGTCTCAAAAACCACTTTTTATATGATCCTCAAATTTTCAGTGACCATACTTGTAACATGTTTACATAATTTAATGGAGGGAATTAGATATATGTGGAAAATATTTTTAGATAAGACTTTTTTAAACTAAATTGTAGGGAAAAAAATTGGAAATTTTAAAAAAATTCATAATTACATTAATTCTTAACAAAAAGACAAAACCCTTCGTTAAAGTGCTTTTGATAGTATACATAAGCTACTGTAAAAAACGTATCTATGAGAAGTAAGTAGTTTCCGAGAAAAGGTACATAAACTTACGCAGTTTAAAATGGGCTCCTGTGGACGTGCTGGGCCTCCTTAATAGACTTTTCCATCAATTTCTAGAAGCATCCCTATGATAGCCATATTTCCAAAACTGGTCACCAAATTTGGTCCGTAAAAATTTTTCCAACTTATGTATCGCCAATATTTTTCCAATATTCCAGTGAAATGCCATTATAATGTAAGAGACTGGATTGCATGCCAATATTACGATTTTTATCATAAATTAAACACAATAGAAAGCAATATTAATGCTTCAAACATCCAGGTACAAATTATTTGCCCTATTTTTAATATCAATTGCACAAAATTCGTAGCAATATCTTTGCTCAGAAAAAAATAATAATGGGAGGAAATTCTTTTACGAAACCAAAAATAGGCAATCTTCCTGATTTTTTTTCGATTGATTCTTGCATTAAATTCCAAAAATGTTTTCGTCTAAACTGAGAAAATGATCTTAAATTTTAGAAGAAATGTCTTTTCGGCGATGCTAAATATATTATTTTTTATAGTTTTTATTCACTAATTTCTTGAAAATTCTTTCTTAAAAAAGTATAATCACCTTCAGAGATTCTATTATATATCTATAGTTCTTAAAAATCCAAATACTTAAAATGTATAATATATTTTTAATTTAAGAGATAAAAGCATAATGTGAGAATTTTTTTTAATATTTCTGTGTTACACTCTTCATTTATATCTTTTAGAATTCAAAAGCATTATCTCAGTAACAACGCCAGAAAAAATAATAACAATGTCGGAAACATTATCTATAAATTTTACCTACCGTATTCTGCATCGAGTATCAAAACCTTAATCTTAATAAACAACTTCCTGCACTAGCATTATACGTTATGTATAAACTAACTTTCTCACAAAGAACATCTTTTTTAATGCTTTATAACCACGATCTTTCGTCTTTATTATGCATTGTGTCATCTTCCCGCCTAATTCAATTTGCGTGTATTCCATTTTGCTCTCGACACCAGCCCTTTTTCAGAAAAGAAGCATTTGTCTTGCGCTGTAGATAACCGATAACCCGTCTTGAGAAATCTTTTTAGAAACCAGACTGTCTTAAACATTCCTTCATAAGATTTGACACTTGATGCAGCGACATATTTAGAGAGGATCACCGAATAATTTCATAGTCTTAGGAAATGTGAAGAGGTTGTGGTCCCTGGAAGTAAAATTTTTGAACCATAAGTATTCACCTCTTACAGAATCTTCTGACTAAAATGAGCACAGACTTGCTTTTGAGTTCATTACATAGTGCAAATAATGAGATTTGGTGATTAAAACCAGAAATAATTTACAATATTTGTGTTTCGAAATATAATTTTTCATCATTCAACCGTAGATTGCCCCTTGACTCGACCTTTGTATATAACTATATTGTTCTGAGTAAACAAATTTGGATTTTTAAGAAAAGGACGTAGTTTTTTTTTTATAATTTAAAATATAGATATGAAAATTATTCTCATATTTTTGATAAGAAGCCACCGTATTTTATTGAAATCTTATGCTAAAATGGCCAAGTCTTAAATTTCAGTTTGAATTTGAAAAAGATACCGCGGGAGAATATTTTGAATAAAACTCTTTTCCTTTATATCTCTTTAATATTCTTCTCTACAGTCATAACCACATGTTAAAGAAAGATGCAGTTTTAAAAAACAACTCAATGAAATGAATATTTGCATCAAAGCAATACGAGGTTATATTTATTGCAAAAAAAAGTAAATGAAAAATCTTTTTTTTTTTTTTTTTTTTGCAATAAATCGTTAGATGTGTTTGAGAGAGAGAAATTTATATTTATTCATTTCATTGTCCATTTTATGTGAAATAAATCGTTAGATGTGTTGGAAAGAGAGAAATTTATATTCATTCATTTCATTGTCCATTTTATGTGAAATATTAAAAACTTAGAAGCCCAGTGACTGAGTGGTAGAATCGCGCTCTTCCACTGTAACATAATATGACACAAAAGTGTTTGGCAGAATATGACGTTCAATTTGTAAATTCATGTCAGAACTTTATCCATCACATTATACCATCTCACACGTATGCCTAAATATGTGCATCATTATAAAATTAACTTTATTTAATAGTTTTCACAGCTGTCTAAAGCACTTTTTTTTTAACTAAGCCCCTAATAGTAGTAGAAAAGTGGGGGTTCTGGATCACGTGGCGCTGAGGTGCTTGAGGTCCCCGCCTCCCCGAACGAGTTCTCTCCGTCCCCTCCACCCCTTCCCGCGGTTCTCCCATCCACCCCTTCCAACCTTCCAACCGGTCCCTTCAATTTCGTCCTTCATCCGTGACACTTTACACCCCCCCCTTTCCCTTCTATTTTCTCTAAGTGGGATATTGCATAAACAATCAAAATAGAAAAACAAAGCATAAATAATTTTAGGCTAATAATTAGCATAACAATTTTTTTTTCTTTAGGCTACAATACTGAAATATTGCTTTTCATTTATAGATATGATTAAAATATGGGAAGATAGATTTCGTAAATAAACCATATTGAAAAAACGCGTTTTTTTTTTTCTTTGAGAATCTGATTATAATAGTGATGTCATATGACTAGTGACATCAGTAATTTTTCTACCAATCAGTTGCTTCCAAAGTTACGTCATGAAAATGAACCAATCAGCTTACTGTTGCCACCTTGAAATACTCCATTTTTTTTCTTTCTGTGTATCATTTCTTCTCAAGCTCTGAGTTGGTAGAATACTTTGCTTCTCGATAAAGAATTATCACGTTCCAACCCTACCACAAAATTTCAAGATATTTTCTTTCGTGATTAGTGAATTGAAATTTTAGTTAACCATAGAACATGCTACACCTCTCGCCTTCTCCCATCCTCGAGCCAAAAGAGTGTGTTTTCATAAAGACAACGGGAAAGCTTCTTCGTTTAAACCAGATGCTGTTCCTGAGAATCATTTCCATTTAGGAAGTCACAACTACGCCGTTGTTTCTGATTTTGCAGACGTTGCTCGAATTCACTTGCGCCGATACAAGCTCGATGCCACTGGATCTCTTTTACCTACCAAAGATGGAATCACTGTAACACCTTCCGTATGGTTAGCCCTCGTAAGAGAATTTTCTGCAATCGATCAAGCCTTTGAGGATGGAAAAGTATTTGTTATCAAGGGGATTGTCTCTTACTTTCCCGAACTGTTATCGAGAATGTCACTTATATTATATGGCAACGTTATTTCCAACGAAAGGACTTTACTCGTAAATTTTTGACTCCAGTTTCCATGCTAAAAGAAACGGCATGGAATGTATTAAAAGATATCCATAAGCAGATCACGTCGAAAACTGTTTCAATCATGAATAGCAATTTGAATAGCGAAAGAAAGGGCGGGGCTTATCTTCTTTTTAACTCTAAAAGTATTTGACATCTCCCCTCAACCGTATGAATGGGGTTTTACAACCCCCCTCCCTGCAGGTAAACTGATTTTTCCCACCTTCAAAAGCTGTAAAATTCCAATTACTTCAAACTTACTCACAACAGCCACACTTTTCTCCCCACAACTTAAAGAATACGATTTTACTACCTCCCTGTAGGTAAACCAAATTCTTCCATTGTCCAGTTGTTAAGTTTCTTTTATTTTGTACTGATATATTCGCACACACACAAAATCTGCTTTAAGGGTATGTTTTGTGTGGACTTTTCGCAACATCTGTTTGTGCTTTTTGAAAGAGATACTCAGACAGATTGTTTTTTTACAAGCTAATAGGGTAATTTCGCAATTTATTCTTCAATAGTTCGACTTACAACTGTTACAATCTTGGAATTCTTACACACGAGTTTCATACATACCTATGAATGGGTTGATTGCTACCCTATGGAGATAAAATTCTTATTCTTTACATCTATGTCATAGTGAGAGTTCCAATTACTTTTTATTTGCTTTCGAAGATTCTTTCAAAATGTTTTTACGTGAGAATTTTTTCTAACCACCGGTTTTTTTTTTTTTTTTTTTGTTAGATTGGAAAACATCTTTTGACTTAATAGGATAGTTTCAACTTTCTCACACTTCAACGGTTAGTACTCTTTTCTAAAAAGCCCATTGATGTGTATATTACTTTACAATCTCTTTTTAAAGGGAATGATTACCTCTCCCCACATTTGATTTGATTTAAAAATTTCAGTTACCTTATTTATATTTTCAAAGGTATTCGGGGAACACAGTATTTATAAATGTTTTTTCGGCCTCTCTTTGTATTTTTCCTTTAAATGTGCCGATAAAAATAAATATCTTTTAAAAGTTCATTCAATGGTTTCTGGTTCCTCAATCCTTAGAGTTTCTGTGTGTTCTTACCTTAGAATCTAGTAATGTCAACAAGTAAAACTTCTTTCTATCTCATAAATGCATCAATTACCTTTCTGTAGCTTTGTTTTGATGAAAAAAGTTTCGAATACTTCCCATCTTTTTTTTTTTTCGTAGACATTTTTTAAATGCAGCGATTACAAATTATTTCTCCGTATTTGTTTGCAATATTTTGGGTTGGGGGGAGATGTGCTGAGAAATAGAAATATATTTCTAAATAAGCTAATACAATAACTTCGGTTTATCTTATTTTTCAATGGCATTACCTAAGCATACTTGGAAAGAACACTGACCCATGTCAATAAATATATTATATTCATTAAACTTTACACGAACTCAATTTTTTTGTGAAACCGTTGACTTATTCAATATGCTATTTTTATAATCATTTATTTTTATTTCTCTCTTAATTGTAAAAGGTGATTATTTTATTTTCAATCAGTTTTTTTTTCAACTTTTCAGAGTATTAAATTCAACATTTTTACGAGCGAAACATATAAGCAAAAAGCATACTCGAAACAATGTTTTGAATCAATATGAAAATTCATGTTAGCCTTGAAGAAAAAACCCTTAGAAATGAATACATTTTGAGCATATTTTTTATCATTTTTACAATCGTAGGTTTTAAATTTAATGAGAATAATACATTTATACGAATTGTGTGCCTATCTCTGTGTGTGTGTGTACTTTACCACTTTATTCTTAAAATAAAAAAAAATAAGAAATACACTTTGAAGAAAAATAATACTTTTTATTTACAATAACAATAAAGAATCTGTAGCAACATACATTTGTTTAGCATTTTCTATCAACACATTCATATTCAACTTATTGAGAAACATCTCATTCATGTAATTTACCATTTGGATGTTTCGATTGACAAAATCTGCAGCCAGTTTATCCCAGTCCATGTTTAATATGGCTAAATCACCATATTCGGAAATTCTCTGTCCGTTTGAATATGTCATACATTCATGACCTAGTTGATTTTCGTATCCTTCCAAACATCCGAAGCATACGAACAATGATGAAATATTTTCTTCGATATGGTTACATAAGAGTTCGACCATTGATGTAGTGAGAACCATTTCTGCGTCGATACAATCGACGCAGTCAGATTTTGGAAAAGGAATGTGTTTAGCCACTTCTCTCTCTCTTTCCTCAGAAGTTTCAGAAAAACACGCCCGAACATGATTGAAACAGTTTTCGACGTGATCTGCTTATGGATATCTTTTAATACATTCCATTCCATTTATTTTAGCATGGAAACTGGAGTCAAAAATTTACGAGTAAAGTCCTTTCGTTGGAAATAACGTTGCCATAAGTGACATTCTCGATAACAGTTCGGGAAAGTAAGAGACAATCCTTGATAACAAATACTTTTCCATCCTCAAAGGCTTGATCGATTGCAGAAAATTCTCTTACGAGGGCTAACCATACGGAAGGTGTTACAGTGATTCCATCTTTGGTAGGTAAAAGAGATCCAGTGGCATCGAGCTTGTATCGGCGCAAGTGAATTCGAGCAACGTCTGCAAAATCAGAAACAACGGCGTAGTTGTGACTTCCTAAATGGAAATGATTCTCAGGAACAGCATCTGGTTTAAACGAAGAAGCTTTCCCGTTGTCTTTATGAAAACACACTCTTTTGGCTCGAGGATGGGAGAAGGCGAGAGGTGTAGCATGTTCTATGGTTAACTAAAATTTCAATTCACTAATCACGAAAGAAAATATCTTGAAATTTTGTGGTAGGGTTGGAACGTGATAATTCTTTATCGAGAAGCAAAGTATTCTACCAACTCAGAGCTTGAGAAGAAATGATACACAGAAAGAAAAAAAAAAGGAGTATTACAAGGTGGCAACAGTAAGCTGATTGGTTCATTTTCATGACGTAACTTTGGAAGCAACTGATTGGTAGAAAAATTACTGATGTCACTAGTCATATGACATCACTATTATAATCAGATTCTCAAAGAAAAAAAAAACGCGTTTTTTCAATATGGTTTATTTACGAAATCTATCTTCCCATATTTTAATCATATCTATATATAAATGAAAAGCAATATTTCAGTATTGTAGCCTAAAGAAAAAAAAATTATTAAGCTAATTATTAGCCTAAAATTATTTATGCTTTGTTTTTCTATTTTGATTGTTTATGCAATATCCCGCTTAGAGAAAATAGAAGGGAAAGGGGGGGTTAAAAGTGTCACGGATGAAGGACGAAATTGAAGGGACCGGTTGGAAGGGGTGGATGGGGAGAACCACGGGAAGGGGTGGAGGGGACGGAGAGAACTCGTTCGGGGAGGCGGGGACCTCAAGCACCTCAGCGCCACGTGATCCAGAAGCCCCACTTTTCTACTACTCCTAATCTGTGTGCCGACCAATATATAGTAATTTATCCTACGCAGAATTTTTCAAAGCCGCTTTTAAAGTACTTATTGCTTTAGCTATGCTAAGGGCCTTGTGTTGGATATATTTACAATAATTAAGCATGGAGCTTTGTACATATAACAATGTCATTCAACGCTTGTTATATACGAGATCATTGTTAAAAAGTGAATAGTGTTGGAAACAATGCATTTTTGTAACAAAATTTTAAAAGTAAATGAATTTTCGTTATTTGTGCTGAAATTTTTATGCGATTTGTGTCTAAAAAGCGTTACTTTACGATATATTAAGTATTTCCTTTTTGAAAAATATCATTCTTTGAGGAAATGGGTTTCAAACTCAAGGCCTGGCTAAAAGCCAAACTGTAAGTATTTTTTCCTTTTAAATAAAGCACACTTTTAGTACTAGAAGATAGTGGTACATTTATATACAATACTCGATTGGCATCCGAACTAGTGGAAATCGCGAGAAAATTAATGAGAATTGTACATAACATTACACTAGAGTTAACATAGGAAGACTAATTGTGTGCATTGACTTTCTAGAAATTGCAACCAATTAAAATTTAATCTCTTCATGATTATATAAAAGACGGACACGGATAACTAGTTAAAAAAAAATCAAGATTTTGCATATACGTTTCTTATTTTTCTTAATCAATTGTTTTGGGTTTTTTTTCATTAAATTTCAATAAATTTAGGTCAATATACGTCTTTAAAATTACAGTCTGTATCGGCACTAAGCTGTGTTTCAAAAATAAAAAGTTCAGTACCTCTAATTTGTCGTACATTACTGGCGTGATATTAATTTATACTACAAATAAATGGTACTTGAATGATTAGGAAGGAATGTCTGTTACAGTCACTTCTGATTTGTTTCTTCTGTTACACCATCCACTAACATACAAGCATGCAATTCGTGGATAATGTTCCATAACCCATTTTGCCCCGTTTTAGGTTATTTAAAATACATTAAACTCGGCATTCCATCAGTTAATATTACAATCAACAGAAAAATTGATGTCGTCCTATAAAGCTGCACTAAGGCTTTTGGTGCTGGACTTCGTCATTTTGAAACATGGTCAAGTGTCAAGGACAACACCCGAGATAGCACACCTTTCTCCTAATTTCCTCGTTTGAGCCTCGGAAAACTTAACGTGCATTTACATCATCTACACGGTTTGTCTTCAGCAGACCAGGCTCGCGACTCATGATACGGTAGCCTAGAGTCAGTGACCTTGACCCCTATTCTCTCTCTCTGTACCGCGGTCTCTACATAATCAGAATAGAAAAGAAAAAAGAATGGAAATTATAACATCTTTTTTAAAGTATTCTAAAGAATGAAAATTAATTTAAAAGCTGTGCCGCTGTAATTACATAAAGGATTTTAAAGTTAATAAATTAAATATTTAACAGCATTTATGTTATAGATAGATTTCGTAGAAATGAGAAATAAAAAAATATAGCGTATTATTAAAAAACAAAATTTTGACATAAATAACTTGTTTTCTTTCAGGGGCTTTGGTGGTTCATCGATTCCCTACAAGGAATTCGAGGATGAACCTGAATCCACTTTTGAGGAAGTCAAATCGGAGTCCATGATAACTGTAAGTAAAATATTCATCGTTTTCTATCAGATTTCAATCCCTTCTTATTCACATTAAGGGCACGAGAGAAGTGGGTAGGGGTCGAAAATACACAATATTAATGATTTCTATCGGAAAAAATTATAAAATTGTGGTAATCGCTGATTTAGCAGTCATAATAAGGCATAGTGAAACCGAAAAGATAAGGTTTCAGAAGTTTTATTCAAGAAAGATTTATTAAAAATTAGAATTGAGGATCCTCTTAACAATCATTTAAGAATATTGAGTTATAAGATTTAGACGTTTGGTCATTTTCCACTTCCTTCACGGGCTGCGGTAGCCAGTAGAGATCTTTTTTTTTCTCGCTTTTATTTAGCTTTTTCCTTTTTGGATTGATTGATTGATTTAATATTAACGTCGCACTGTTCAGCAACACGAGGGCTTTTGGCGACGGACCACGTAATTTTGAACCATGGTCAAGTGACGTGGACGACACCTGAGCTGGCACCCCCCTCTCCTAACTACCACACCACACCAACGGGAGGACGTTTCAGCTCTCGACAGATTTAACGTGCATCGCTGCCCTACACGGCGGGTCTTTAGTGGTACTGGGCTCGAACCCGTGACAAAGTAAGCCACGGTCCGATACCCATACCACTCGGCTACCGCGGCCACTTTTCCTTTTTGGAAGTTGATAGTTATCTTTCTATCGTTGTCTTAAATCAAAAACTTAATGAACACGACCCTAAATTTATAAAATTATGTTTTACTTTTCTTTTTTAATAAGTACAAAATTGGATTATTCGACCGGTCGTGTTCAAATACCTAAAATAATACCTTGCACTTTTCTTTTTTACATTCGAAAATGAAAGGAAAAAAAATTAGAATTCTATCCAAAATGAGATCATATATAATGAAGAAAAATGACCTATGCCTTAAAACAGGAATATAAATAATGTCATTAAGAATAAATATCTGGAATTTTATATCACGAATCAAATGAAACAGAAAACAAAGGAATTATTTTAAATATTAGGAAAATTGAAAACTTGCCGTGGCCCATCGGTCGAGTGTTTGAAAGACAGGCATGATATTAGAAACTCTACTTTTATTCGACTTTTAATACTAGGTGCATGCACTTTAATATCTGATGGGAGGCCAGAACTTCCTAATTTAGAATTAGCCCCTGAGACGACTTGGAATTTGTTTACGAGTCCCCGGACCGGATGCGGTTAAATTCCTTTTGGGTGGGGCGCGTCAAGAAAGTTCACTAAACCCATAAATTGTGAGGCAGTGTAACACTGCGCTGGTCTCTGGACCCATCAGAGACAATTAAAGTGGACAAGACAAAGAGTCCGCTCTAGGATTTTTGTGTGAAAAGTCGCAAAATAAAACGGGACGCACCCCGATTTTAGACACATAGAGCCGAGTCGCATCCTATCTAAACTCGATGAGTAACAATAATTATTCATCCTTATCTAAAGTACGTATGCGGGTTATTCTCTTGTACGATCCTGCTTTTAACATACGACCTCGTTCAGCCGTAAAATGGACGTTTTCCACTTTCCCGCGTGAATCCTTTTTCTAAATTTATATTACGATGTGTGACCACCGGTCACTCCCACTGGGCTTTCCGCTTCTCCCATTACCTCGCCCATTCAACAAATGGCACTTAAATAGTAAATTGCATTTGCATAAAACTAAGTCATCTCAACGGAAAACGGTTTTCAAACTAATCTCACAGTTAAAAAGAGGATCTTCCCCAAGATTATTAGAAGAAGCCCGCGCGAATAGTACCCCCGTTTTACAAACTTTTCCTATTACAAAACTTTTAATTCTTCTCTCTTCCATCTTTCATTTATCTACTAATTTGTTTGTAATCATTCTCTTTGGTGCTTTTTCTTTTAACTTTTGACTTTAAACTAACTTTATTTTTCTTTCTGCAGTTTGATTGTGCCTACTGTGACTACCGAAGCCCCACTCCAAAGGGGCTTCGATGGCACCGCCTCACGGTGCACAAAATAGGTGTGGGGGTGAGGCGCACCCTAGACTCCCACGGGCGCCCCCTCACCTATTTTGGGTAGGCTCTCCTCCCCCTCCCCCCTGATGACATTGGCCACGCACAAAGATACCATCTTAAGTGTAAGTAAAGAATATCTATCTAATATTATTCCAGAATTTTTCTGTTAGCTAAAGAAATGAATAAACGACTCTAAAGCTATTAATATAAGAATATAATAAATATTTGTGGACATCTATTTTTGACAAAATTTACACAATGAAATAGTAAAAGTATTTTAAGAGTACGAGTAAAAAATTTTAAAACATAAAAATAATAATGCAACGAAGTGAATGGAGATTCTGTTTAAACAGGAAAAAATCTATGAAAACAAAGAAGTCAGGCGGAGGAGTTCACTTCATTTGTATTCTCAAGATGCTGTTTGGACGAAGCCAGTCAGAGACTGCTGTGGCCATGACGTCACATCAGCATCTATTTGCATAGCATGTCACGTCAGTGGCTGTTTGGACTACAAGTTTAGTCACATCAGTCACTGACTGGACACCATGTGTAGTTACAGCACTGCTCTTCAGTGGTTGTTTGGACTACAAGTTTAATAGCTTTAGTTACTGCCTGGACACATCAAGTGTACTTACAGTGCTGCTCTTCAATGGCTGTTTGGGTTCAAACAACTTTATCATATCAGCTGTTTGTTCTTGCGAATCATTGATTTATCAACTGCCAAGGATGTAGTTATAGCCGTACCGGCCGTATCTATGATACTGTGCCCGCAATATGTGCATGTAAAATGCTAATGGACTCTCAAAAAAGAGCCGCCAACGAATTTTGATGCGAGATCCACAC
Source organism: Trichonephila clavipes (assembly GCA_019973935.1). Lineage (NCBI taxonomy): Eukaryota > Metazoa > Arthropoda > Arachnida > Araneae > Nephilidae > Trichonephila > Trichonephila clavipes. The sequence goes on from BMAU01015602.1 coordinate 304,991, forward strand.
TCAGGACTAGTTACGCCATTGTTAACTGCTGTTGGAACTGCTAACACAAGACATCACCTACACTCTATCCTGAATTAATTGACCTTTCCAGTAATAAATTTTTTAAAAATTTCCCTTTTTCATTGAGAAAGGTCAAACTAAAATGAAGTAAACTTTATAGTTAAAATTTGCTAAAGAAGGATGTGACAAGAAAATGATTTTGAAAAGTGAAGAACATAAAGGCGGCTTTTGCAAAAAAAAAAAAAAAAAAAAAAAATCAGATCACAATATAAGAGATATCTAGAGAGATATTAAATCTCAGCAATATTTTAAGTTTGGTAATAGACATGAAAACACTACTTAATATAAGCTTATAGAAAATATTGACAAGAAGAGAGATATTGAACTGCCTTTGAAAAATGAAAAACATTTCTTAATCAAAAATGTTTTAAGTCTAAAAAATTTCTGTAAAACTAGTAACAAATATTTTATGTTTGACAATAGGGTGCAATGTATGCCCCGATTTTTTAATGTAAATATGGACAGAATATCCTACAGAACTTCTTAAACACACTTGCAACAGCTTTCTTAAAGAGGCGGAAAAAGTTCACAAGTTACGGATGTTTAGATGCGACTACAAGCAATACATTGAAATGACGCTGTAAAGATTTAATTCGTATTTTTTACCGATGTTCAGCTTTACATCAAGTATTCAAAAAAGAGGTATGTTTTAAATACCCATTTACAAGAGGTATTTCGAAAACTTCAGTTTAAAGAGTAAGAATAAAGTGACAAAAGTCGCTTATCTTTTTTTAAAAAAATCATATCGGTTTTTCATGCTCAGAAAAAAAAGTATTTCGAGAAATTTTGAAGAACAGGAACGAAAAACGAATTAGCACAGGTAGAGAAGTTCGTAATTTACCAGTACGTTTTTTTAAAAATGAAACATTAATCTTCAAAACTGCAATTTTTTTTAGATGGAAAACTGTTTACAAACACGAAGAAATGAAACGGCTTCGAAAAGATTGCCTTGGATTTTGAGACAAAAATCATTTCACAAGTTATTTTCATTTCCAAATATTCTGTTTTGATCATAGTAAAAAATGATTTCAAATCACAGTAAATGGAAAATCTTGAAACTAATAATAAATAAAGGTTCAAAATTTCTCGATTGTCTCATTGCATTGTATTTTTTCATTCTATGCTATGATTAACTCTCTATGACGAAAATAAAACGCTTTATTAAAAGGAAATCAAATGAAATTTCTAATCTCTTTTTATAAATATGTTGAAACTTTTAGAAAAGTACATCCGAAGGGGAAAAAACCCGGAGAAAATGTAAAATTTGTTAAATACGATACAAATTATTTCAATTATATTACCCATTACACTAATTATTTTATAAATTAACTAAACGCTACGAAATACTCAACAAATGCCATTGATATCACCTTGTTAACCTCACAAAATTTTATTAATCGTGTAGCTATTTGCAGATGCTTGTGTCCTATGCTTGCCCTTATACTGCCGCAATATCTTCAGAGTGAGTGAGTAAATATTAACGTCGCACTGTTCAGCTACACGAGGGATTTTGGCGAGGGACCTCGTCATTTTGAACCATGGTCAAGTGACCTGAGCTGGCACCCCCTCTTAACTAGTAATATCTTCAGAAACTGGACGTTCGTTGTCGGGATTATGACTTTCTCAAATTCAACAATTTTAAGGTACAATCTTTACATAATATGCTATACTAAGCAAGCTATATATACTGTATGTGTGATCAAATTTAGCAACTGCACCATATTTTATGGAACAATATCTTAGTTTACATTTTTACTGATATTGGCAACCGACCTTGTAATTTTCAACCTCTGCCAAGTGGTGATAAAGACATCTGAGCTGGCTCTCCTCCAAATATCCCCACCACACCAACGGGTGGACTTTTAACCCCGATAGATTCCATTGTATTAGCCCTTCATCACAGAGAATCTTTGGTGATATCAGCAATTTAACTCACTACATAACTAAGTCAGCAACAAGTTCATAACTATGACCACTAGGCTATCGTAGGCACATCATCAACACTAATTATATCCTGCAAATGTAAATTCATGGTATACACCAGGGATGGCGAACCAATGGCACGCGACAGAATATTTTGGGCACGCTTTCGATCAAAAACGATTTGTGTTTTGGCTTAAAATAATTAAGTTTACTATCAAGTATTATGAACAAACACGAGTGATCCGTCGCGACGCCGACAAGTTGGGGAGCAGACTCGCTTGTTATGTCTTGCGTAAATACTTCGTATATTAAAAATTGCTAATGATGCAAAGTTTATCTACGCATAGTGTGTGTATGTAACTATTTCTAAATATATTCAAGTTGTTTAAAAAATATATTCTAACGTTTACATTAATAGTTCAGCTTGTATATATACATCTAATTTATTAATGTGATCTAATTCATGTCTTGTAAGTCTAATTGGTAAAATAACTCTAACTGCTTTAGTTTAAAAATTTTAATGACCTGAGACAAAAGCGAAAGAGCAAACAGTACAGAAATCTCGTACAAGCACTCAATTTCCTAAAAACAAATAAATCTGCCCATGAGCCCGCAGTCGTGCGCAGTCAGTAAAAAAGGGGGGGTTGGCGGGGGGAGGAATCAAGCGAGAGCACATAGAATAGTCAATTCCATCGACACAACTGTACATTTAAAGTTTTGTGTTAAATTTACGATTTTTAACTGCTATTTAACATGGCTAGTTCAACAACAAAAAAAAAAAAAAAGATAGATAAGTGTAGCAGAGAATTTCAAACTTGGTGGGCTGAGAAATATGGCATGATCAATAAAGGCGACAAAGCGGTGTGTGTTTTATGTTCTGGAACAGTGGTATGCAGAACATATCGTCTGTAAAACGGCATTTTGAAACAAATCACAAATCCTTTTGTGAAGAAAGCGAACCAGAGCAAAAAGAATTAATTGAAAAGTGCAATAAAAGACAGAAATAAACAGTCGACGTCTATGTTTAAATATGTAAGCAAAAATTGTCACACAAGTGCGGCAAGTTACTCGGCTGCAAATGCCATTGCTCGGCATGGTAAACCTTTTCAAGAGGGAGAGTTTTTGAAGGAAGCTTGGTTGGCATGTGTGCCCTCACTTTTGATGATTTTTGATAAAGATAAGATAATTCAGCGCATCAAAGATGTTCCTCTATCTAGAAACACAATGAAAGATATAATCTTGAAATTGGCAGAAAATGTTACAGATCAACAAAAAAATGATGTTAACTCTGCTCCTTTTATATCGCTATGTCTTGACGAAAATATTGACATTAATAAATCGGCACGTTTAGCTGTCTTTGCTCGATATTGTGTAGGAAACATCATTAAGGAAGAATTAATTGCGATAACATCGTTGTTAATAACTACAAAGGGCACAGATATTTGTACGGCAGTAAGAAATTCGCTTGCTGAGAAAGAAATTGATTTGAAAAGAATTGTTTCAGTAACCACTGATGGTGCTCCAAATATGGTAGGTAAAAAAAATGGTTTCATTTCTTTATTTAAAACAGACGTAGGACATTCGATTCTTGAATGTGCCACTGCATTATTCACCAACAAGCCTTATGTGCAAAGAGTGGTTTAACATCTCTTGATAATGTAATAACCTTAGTCACAAAAATAGTCAACCTCTTATCGTCGCAGGCTTTAAAATAAACGAAAGTTTGATGCTTTGTTGGATGAAGTCAATTCGGTGTATAATGGCTTAATAATGTATAACAATGTTCGCTGGTTGAGCCGCGGGAACCTACTTCAAAGATTTGTTGATTTCTTGGAAGAAATCAGATTGTTTCTACAAAATAAGAGCAAAATTGAACAATACCCACAGTTTATGGATATTATGTGGCTTTTAAAATTGATATTTTTTACAGACATATGCCAACATTTCAATGAATTGAACATAAAGCTTCAAGGCCAGAATAAAAGTTATCGTCATGATGGATCTCATTCGCGCTTTTGAAACTAAACTATATGTTTTCAGAAACGATATTATTACAAAAAACTACAAGTACTTCCCAAACTAGAAAAAAAATATCAAAGATTTAGATGCCCAAGAGAAACGAAATGAAGAAAAAGTTATTGATGACTTTATTTCCATAATGGATTCTTTAATCAAAGAATTTTCAGCGAGATTTTCTCAGTTCAAGGAATTATCGGAAACGTTCAAATTTATTATGTACCCTGATGTGATTTCGTTTGATAAACTGAACTTGTCTCAATTCGATTGGTTGGAAATTGAAGAACTTGAAATGCAACTGATTGATTTCCAGTCTAGTTCAATATGGATTCAAAAGTTTATTGAAACAAGGAAAAAGTTGGAATTGATTGAAGCAGAAAGATTGAGAAGCAATATAAGTAAAAATACCAGTAACGAAATTTTGGAAACGTGGAATTCGATTTCAGACGCATTTGACTGTTTGAAGAAGTTGGCGTATGCTTTTTTAACCATATTTTCATCTACCTATGCCTGCGAGTCATTATTTTCAGAGATAAATAACATCAAAGACTCGCTTAAAAACCGTTTAACAGACGACTCTAATTCAGCATGCATTCTACTAAAAGTAACATCTTATAATCCTGATATAAGTTATTTGTCATCTAATCTACAACAGCAGAAATCACACTAGTGTTATTTTAAATTAAATTACAAGTATAACTAAAACATTTACTACTATACAGTGCAAAATGTATTTTTTCGTATTAAATAAAGAATTTTGATTTGTTCGTACTTAGTTTTATTAGTTCTTCAATAATCACAAGTCAAAATTATTAGATGGCACGCCTATAACTCATTAAACATTTTTTAGAAAAAATGGCACGTTGACCCAAAAAGGTTCGCCACCCCTGGAATACACAGTGTGGCAAATAAGTTTTAAGACTCGTCCCGGAACGTAGGCTGAAATGGCGCCATGAATGCAAATGTCCATGCTCTTCTGACACTGCGAACAAGTTCATGGCATTCGGTTAAGTAGCCGAGAGAAGACGAACGCTCATTGCAAAAGTGAAATTTTTTTCATGTTGATTTTTTAAGATGGAGAAAAGAGCTGTAATCAAATTTTACGAACAACTTGATAAAAGTGCTTCGGAAACATCCAACTAATGAATGAAACAAGTTTATGGTGATTGTTGCTTAAGTTAGTCAAACGTTTTGAGTGGCACAAATGTTTTTTTTTTGATGGAGTGAGTGAGTGAATATTAACGTCGTACTGTTCAGCTACACGAGGGCTTTTGGCGACGGACCACGTAATTTTGAACCATGGTCAAGTAACGTCGATATGACCCTGAAAAAAAAACGACCAAGTGCCGAATGGAAGTCAGAAAATTCAACGTAAGCCAAGAAACAAGGAAAATTCTATCAAAAATCAAAATAATGCTTATTACATTCTTCGATGCTAGGGGTATTATCCACAAAAATTTGTTCCAACTGGACAAACAATTACTTATTTGTTTTAAGGCGCTTGATGACCAAAACTCGTCGCATTCGTCCAGAATATTGGACTGAAAGCAGTCGGTGTTTGTTAAACGGCAATGCATCCAGTCACACCTTCCTTGCTGTTCGTCGATTTTTGACAAAAAATGTCTGTGTTGTACCATTCACCGTATTTACCTGCATTAGCATCCTGTGACTACTCCTTGTTGCCAAAATTTAAAATGAAATTAAAATGGTGTTATTTCGAGGATATTTCAACCTTACAAGTATCTTCGACCCATGCTTTGCAGGCCTTTTCTCAAAGTGATTTACAGCAGGCGTTCGATTCCTTAATAAATCGTTATAACAATTGCATTCAAGCCAAAGGGTTCTTTTCTCTCTTTCCCTAGTATCTGCTTTCTTTAGAATTCAAATAACTATAGGTATTCGAGACAGTTTTCACACGACTCATAAATTAATAAATAATTAATAAACTACGTTTGAGTATGCAGTAACGAAAACATGATGTACTCCTTTTTAGTTTCAATTAATTAAAAATTTGCAATTCATATTTTGATATTTCAAGTAACTCTAACCTGTAGTAGAAGAAAATATATTAATTAAAGTTATTAATCCTCTTGCAATTCATTTTGTAAATGAAAGTCAGATTAAAATGAAATGAAATGTCTATTGGAATTGAATGATATGAAATAAATGATTAACACACTCTGCGAATAGACGCAGCAGTTTTAAGCAAATTATGCGCAGGGCTTTTTCCCACCTAAAAATTTACTCGACTCGCTTTTCATTTTTAATTAAAGTGCCTCCAAAACAATTTTATATTTGTCTAATTAGACAAGCAATGTTTTGAAATGCATGCTAAACTTTGATTATAATTTAAAATATTTTTTTCTAGAAATGTTTTGTTTTGGATTGCTTATCTCTGATGTGTAAAATAGTAAAATAATTTCATTATGCGCCAAAAGATGAGAAATGCGCCAGTAAGCAGAACTACTATATTTAATTCAAATATCAATGTTTACCCAAAACCTTTTAAAATTTAACAATACTTTGAATTATTGACGCGAATATGAATAAAATCTTAATATATCTTTTTAAATATAAAAATGCATTTGCATTGTAAAAAAAAGTATTATCCAGCAGCTTATGGTAGATGCCATTTCAAATAAGAAATCATTCCAAAATTTATCAGAAATAAATATTGATAGCTTTGAATTTTTATTAGCATCTCGCCTTGAAGCTGCACAAAAGCTATTGGCAACGGACCTTTTAATTTTTATCCACGATCTAGTTAGGAGGCTTAGTGATTGGCAGTCTCTAAACTTCCCCATTACACCAACATCGACCCTTAACAGATCTGATGTGCAATAGACGTATTATATACGGTAGGTTCTGTTTTTGTTTCTAATGCAGCCCTATCAACGGTATCAGATCGAGGCCCACAAAATTCATCGTGGCTTCGAGACAAAATTAAGGCTGTCGCTTAGGCCACAGTTTTGAGCATCATGCAGATGACAGTACGTTTTGTCTCTATTCCACTCCAAATTTCGAGGAAGAACACCCAGGAGGGAGGTCCAGAAATCTCCCACCTCTCTTTCCCTACCACCAATCTCTCGAGAGAGTTCGACTCACCGCATGTTTAGAGTGACCCCATGCCTCACAGCCATTGTAAATTTACAAACATACATGGCTCATCTGTGCCTTTATCGGGATTCGAACTCGGGCGCAACAATGCAGGCTAGTGGTGCAACCTTGACCACTGGTCTACCGAGGCCACAGTGTATAAGTGAATGAATAAACATCGCACTATTTAGCGACTCAAGGGCTACTCTTGGCTACGGACCTGTTAATTGTGAACCAGAATAAAGCGACGAGGACGACACCTGAGCTGGCACCACCTTCTCTTAACTTCCACTGCACACTAACGAGCGGACACTTGAGTCTCGACAGATTTAATGTACATTGCTCCCCTACACGGCGGGTCAAAGGCGGTACTAGGCTCGAACTCACAACACGCCGGCCATGAGTCCATTACCTTGACCACCAAGCTTACGGGGCTACATAAGAAATATTGGTGGGGGTGAATGAGTGAATATTAACGTCGCACTGTTCAGCTACAAGGGGGGGGGGCGACGGTCCAAGTAATTTTGAGCCACGGTCAAGTGACGTGGATGATACTTGTCTTTAGTGGTACTGGGCTCGAACTCGTGACAATGCTAGTCACGATCCGATACCTTGAACACTCGACTACCGCAGCCACGAGATATTGGTGGAAATCCTCAATTTTAAATAATGGTTAAGTGATGAGGATGTTTTCTAAGTTCGCATTCCACTCTTCACGACGAGTCTTCGATACATCAGGTATTAAACGTACAGCCCCGGCTAAGAGATCGCGATCAGCAATCAGTTCCAAATATTCCATAATTAAATCATACTTTTTTTCATATTTAAGTAAACAGTTTCTCTCTCATTTTAAAAATAAATATCCCAAACTATGTTCTTTGTTTGGAAACATTATTTAACCATATGTACATTCAATTTTTTAAAAGAATCTGGTTAAATAGTTTTATAAAATAAAGTAAATTTTAAAAAATCTCCCAAAGCTAAATTAAATAAAAAATTTTGCAGAAAACGAAAAAAAGTAGGAAGATGGTAAGTGAAATACTTTTATTTTTTCTTTTAAAAAAAAAATTAAATTTTTATCACTGAATCTACTGGAAGATATGAATGGTACTTCATTATAAGCATGCACTGGCAAAATTTATTAGCTTTCTCAAAAGTGACGAATAATCCAATCACTCCAACCGAAAGATTTTAACCAAAACTATGGCTTGAAACTGATAATTATGACAATCCATTACCGAATCGTTTCAGTGGAGCGAAAAATTTTGAACAGCTGAAAAAACTAAGCCAATGAGCTTTAAAATACTTTTAAAAAAATACAAATTCACAATGCCATTAACTTTTCTTAACTTTGGTACGTTTCATATTTTATATGCCTCAGTACAAATCAAAAAAATTATTTAAAACAAAACTGTAGTTTAAAGGAGAAACCACTTGAAATGAGCGTAAATGCAATTACAGTTTCCGCGTGCGCCAATTAGTTCAAAAAGACGCCAACTTTTAATACGTTTCGATTAATAGAGCTAATTACTGAAATCTCGTTTGAGGCATCAAGTGAAAAATACGTTAATTGGTTCGAGTTAAAGTCAAAGAGATGAAGAGTTAATCAGATTTAAAAATACAGATGGGATATTTCTAATGGCAGTTACTCGGGAGGGAGAAGTCAGGCTTCCGGAAAATATCGAATTCCATTTCGGTTTGAGATACTAGCTGCTACCTGCCCACTTCACGGGATATTGGCATGACATTGGGACACCATACAGATTCTTTTCAGCTTTTTGTTATCGAAGTCCTAGTGCCAAGTTTTCGATTGCATTGAAAACAATACATGCAACTTTTGCTTCAAAAAGTGAAGTAACAGAATTCTTCAAACCCCATTTTTAGCGGGTCTCTACTCCAGTGTTTCTCAAACTTTGAATTTAGAATGAAGTAAAACAAAATGCTTTCTGACATAATAAAAAATGCACATTTACACTGATATAATTTATTTTTATCATCTGGTGATCATCAAAAATAAAAAATTCCACTTCAAACGCTCATTAGCCATCTTTTATCCTAAAACCAAATAAAAAAAGACATTTTGTTTGCTTTGCTGAACCCCACGATGAGAGATTTTTTTATTACGATTCTTTTAACCCCTAAAATACTACTTTTGATTATCATATATTTGACCTTCAAACTTACTGGTATGTTTCACTCCATCTCTTTTTCTTTTAGGTAAGTTGTAAATAATATTTTCCTGTTGCTTTTTTTCCCATGTGAATGAGTTTTATGATATATGGATAAGCATATTGAGAACTTTGAAAGATTGTTTGGCCAAGATGTATTTTTATGAGTATTCTGAAACATATAATGCAGAATGAAAAACGTTTTACACAAATATTTTTAGAACATGCTACACTTTCCCCATGAACAATTTTGTGGTTTTGATCGTTGTGTTGTACAACTTATTATGGTTTATAAATGTAAATGAGCAGAATATTAAAAAAATGGGCATCTGTGATCCCCATTGAAGGAAGTTGAAACTGATCAAGCAATTGAAGAATCTGCTGAAATAATGCATATTAATCAAGATAGCGAAAGTAAATATGAGAAAAGCGTTAGACATGAAACGTTTGAGTTGATCTGAAATTTTCAAATGCTGCCTAAAGATCTCTATGAAGAAAACTATGAAGCCATAATGTAGCACTTCACCTTGTCAAAAGGACACAAGCAAGAAAAGGTTACACATGCTATTTGTAGATCCTCAAACCACAGCAAAACTACAAAAACGTGAACAAACAAAATATGACAGTTTTGCTGCAAAATAACGTTCCTGTTTTGTTAGCAAAAAGTATCAGTGATTTATGTCTTTTATTAAAGACAAGCACATTTGGAACATTTTCTTTAGTTTTATTGGATTTTTTCTCAAATTATCAAAGAAAAATTGAAAAGTCCTTAAAAGTAGGGGTATGTATATATATATATATTTTCTCTTAATTAAATTATTCACCTGGAATTGTGATTTTTATCGTGTATAGTAAAAATAATTATAAAATAAATTATACCTTTAAAACAAACTAAAAAACGCGCTTTTATAGTGAATCGAACTAAAAAGTAAAAAAAATATAAAAATATATACTACTTAAAAGTGTAACATATACAACATTTAATACGTAACTTGTTTTTAATTGTACCGTTTACAATTGTGATCGTATTCTAGCTTTAGCGCCAAAAAGTGCATTATTATTGCATTCAAATTATTTTTAGGGGGCGCGATAAAAATTATGATTGAAAATTGGGTCGCCAAGTAGTGAAAATTTGAGAACCACTGCTCTACTCAAAAGAAACATGCCTGCAAAATTCCAAGTTTGTATGTCTAATTATACAAAAACTGGATTTTTTTTATCTATAACGCTTCCGTAATCCCTCACAACACTTGGTAGTCGACTTCTGCAAATCCCGTTGTGTTTGCCGTTATCTACTCAACAAGTAACATTAAAAGGAATTAAGTCAATTTCTGCTTAGATCAACAAAGAAAAATTTTACTTTAGCTACTTTTTATTAAATAGTTACAATTAATTCAATTTTGTATATACATATGACAGAATCAAAACATTAAGTGGTAATTCAGTTTTATTCGTTATCATTAAAGTATCTACTGTCATCCAAAACAATCGTGTATATAAAATTTCAGTTCAACTGAATGCTTTAAAACAGGAGAAAAAAAATCTTATAGCATTGACCCATAAATATATAATTAAATTATCGTATTCCTACCCAAAACAATAGTGTATAGAAATTTGCAACTCAAACGAGTGCTTTAAAATGTGAGAAAAAAAACCTTTTCATGTTTTGACCCAAGTCGCTAAAAATGAAACCAACACGGCTATATATGTAATTCTTTGAATAATTAGTTTCAGTCAATTTTAATTAATTATAATTAAATTATCTTATTTTTACCCAAAATAATATTGTATAGAAAATTGCAGCTCAAACGAGGTAATGTAAGAAAAACAAATGTAAGAAAAAAACCTTTTCAAGTTTTGATACAAGTCGCCAAAAGGGTCGCTAAGTCCCCCAAAACGATGCCAACGTGGCTGTATTTGTAATTCTTCAAATAATTAGTTTCAATCAATTAATTTTTATTAATTATAAATAAACTACTGTATTGCCATCCAAAATAATCACGTTTATAAAATTTCAGCTCAATGGAGCACTTTAAAATGTATTGTATTAACGATTGAAAATTCAACCAAGATAAATAAATATAGAGAGAGTGTGAGCTAATAGTAAGAATTGAAACAAAGTAAGTCTGCTAACCAAATTTAAAATCAGCAATTCTAATAGATGAAAAAGAGGATTTTTATTATATGCAGACTGTGGCCGAATTCGTCTCACAAATTCAGAGAGGTGACAGTAGGCAGCATGGGGACGACAAATCCACATAGGACGTGGGATCGCAAGCCACATTGAACCGGCGCAGATCGAGATAATAGTAGTCGTCGAGAGGACGATGCGCCAGAGGAGGGGAATTGCAATACGGTAAAATCCTAGGACAGCACACTGCTGTATTTGGCGACAAGTTTTTCGTCAAGTGGCGCCAAGGATAAACCCACGTTTTTCAAAATGGTGTCAGACGAAAATAAGAGGGGAAAACGTGATTTTCAAAGTGGCGACAAGAGACGAAAAACGTCGAAAGAATGTGGTTTCTAAAATGGACAACATAGGAAACATCAATTGAAAAATAACAAATTAAATATAAATTCTTTCCAAATTTCGGACATCCATACCAAGATTCCATCAATCCTTCCTTCATACAAAAACAATCATTGCTTTCTTACCTTTTAATTCAGAAATAAATCCATTCGTCAGAAAACGGTTTCAAAAACGGTTTCTACAAGAAAAACTGAAAAAAATCGTCGCTTCTAAAACGCAGCTGCAGAACGAAGCTAATGAATGCTGATGAACTAACGATCGACAATTTCCCTCAAACGCAAATTATTTTCATATTTCGGGCATCCATACAGAAATATTTTCAATCTCATTCACTAAGCAATCATTTCTTACCTCTTTCGTTCAAAAGAAGGGAGAAAAAGACAATTAGTCGTGCTTCAAAAAAGAAAAACGTAGTTTCCAAAAACTGTCTTAAACCTTTCAGCATGGTCGTCCGGGGAAAAAAATGCCCGCTGTTCAAATTCTGACTAACTAAAAAAAAATCTAGTCTGAGCAGGGTTACTACTTCCCTAAATTTTGCAGGGTTGTCATATTGTAAACGCTATCGCAAAAATTTTGTCGCTAAGAATGCCCTCCTAGGATCCTCCCAGCCAACGAATTGGCGCATCCTGGTAGGGTCGAAAAAATCTGCTCGTATGCAGATTTCTCTCTCTCTTTTTTTTTTTGGAGTTGATGCATTGAGTAGCGGCCACTGCGCACCAGATCGTTGGGTTTACGCACAATGGTGCACAAGCACATTTTTCGATTCCGATACGTAATCACCTCCATGCTACATATCCCGGGAGGTGTAGTTTCACCTCCACGCTCCCCGAATCTCAATCTCTTGGGTTTCTTCTCCTAGGGACACTTGAAATCGCTTGTGTATGAGCCAACAGTGAAGGATCTTGTCGCACGGTTTGTCGTCGCTTCAGCTGTAATCACCAGCACACTGGATTTGTTTAAAGGTGCAGTGGTGGCCAAAAGTGAGGACACTTTTTAAAATTGTTATGTTTTTTAAACTACTACGCTTATAGAAAAATTTACGTTGTATAAAATGCAAAGTATTTCATATAATTTTTTAAAAAATTTAACACTAAATTCAATACAAAAAAGAAACTTAAAATATTTGCAACGCAAAAAAGGTTATGGTGCAGTAACTGTCGACAAACGTTAAATAATTATGATAGCAGTGAGAGCTTAGTGATGTTGCCTTTATTCTTCATTGCAGCTTCACATCGATGTTTCATTGAGCCGAAAATAGTTTTAAGCTCTTCCTTCGTTATTACATGATGACAGGAAACAATTATATCCTAAATTAGTTCCTTTTTATTTCATAGGTACCTCATTCCAACAAGAGTTTTCATTCGGTGTCACAAGTTTTCGAGGGGATTGAGGTCAGGACAGTTTCCTGTCCAGGAAAGCAATGATATTTAGTCAGAAAAGCAATGACATCAAATAAAAGAGTATATTAAACATGTGTGACGAGAAAGTGGTATTTCCTATGTTAAAATTACATAACAGGTGGGTAGCTCAGTGACTACATCTGGAGACTGAAAATTATGTTTAAGATGTCAGGAGAAAGATTTAATTTAAAAAAAAGGCAGAAGAAGACCGAAAAAGGTACACCACATCTGTTGATGACAGAAGAACAAAAATACTAAGTTTCAGAGATAAAAAAAAATCCATTGACATATATCAGAAGTGATCTAAATGATGCGCGCGCTGGTGTTTCTGTCAGTTCAAAAACAATCATGAGTAGATTAGCAGATGTAAGACTAAAAGGTAGAATTCCTCGAAAAATCCGTATTTCAATTTACAGCAGAGCTAAAAGGGACTACAGTCTGCAATGGAATACATTAATTGGACAAATAAGTATTGGTCACAAGTTATATATAGGTACGAAAAACTAAAATATTGTTACTCGGTATTGATAGCCTAAAATATGTAAGACACAGAATAGCAGAACTGCTACATCCTGACTGCATCTAGAAAACTGAAGTACCCCCATAGTTTTATCATTCAACCATGCATATCAGCAGATGGTATCGGTCGCCTTCATATCATCGATGGGACACTGAGTGTCAGAAAATGCCTTGACATCATTCTAGAACCCAAACTTCTGCCTTCCATCAGATATCTATTTACCAACAATGCTTCCTTTATTTCGCAGCAAGATTCTTGTCCTTGCCATACAATAAGGTTATTGAAAGACTGGTACAGTTCTAAGACCATTGAGTTGTTGTCCTGGCCAGGAAACTGCCCTAACCTCAATCCTATCAAAAACTTTTTGCACCGTTAGAAAACTCTTGTTGGAATGAGGTACCCATGAAATGAAAAGGAGCTAATTTAGGATATAATTGTTTCCTGTCGTCATCATGTAATAACGAAGGAAGAGCTTAAAACTCTACTTTCAGCTCAATAAAACATCGATGTGAAGCTGTATTAAAGAATAAAAGCAACCTCACTCAGCTCTGATAATCCACAGCCATCATCAGTATTTAACGTATATCGACAGATATTGCAACATAACTTTGTTTACGTTGAAAATATTTGAGTTTTCTTTTTTGTATATTTAATTCAATATTATATATAAATTCTCTTTAAAATTATATAAAACACTTTATATTTTGTGCAACGTAAAAGTTTCTATAAGCATACAAATTTACAAAACAGCAATTTTAAAAAATGTCCACAATTTTGGGCACCACTGTATGCGACAATCCTTCGTCCGTCAGTTTCGGCTATGCTATGACCAACGCGTCCGCAACTTCGAATAATTCCTGCGACAATCCCTTGCTGTTGCAATTCTAGCGTCGAGCTGTGATTCAATGCTCGTATTGTGAACATGCTTTCCGTCTAAAAAATGTGTATTTCATGCCTCTTATCACCCCTCTTCATTCCACTCGACATCACACCCTTCATAACTGTTCATAAAATGCCTTCAGAGGGCCCACGGGCCACGAGTTGAAGACCCCTGCTGTAGAGAAAAATGAAGGGGGTGTATGAGTACATTCTTTTAAAAGGTATCGATTCGGACGAAAGTGGGAGAGCTCGGGTTTTTTTCAATAATTCTATGAACTCAAACTAGCAGCTACTATACTGTTCGAATTAATTGGGACAAATGGGAAAAAAAGTGATTTTTTTTTCTAAAACCGTAGCTTTTTATCGTTAAATACTTTAAATAGACTGAAAAATCTGTGTATTAGTACGAAGTAGGTCTTCCTTTAGCAGAAATGACCTTTTCAACCTGTCTAGACATTGACTTCACCAGAGAAGCTCACATATTCTTGATTTCATCCTCTTAGAAACACACTCGTATAGCCCTTCTTATAATTTGCTCTGTTGTCGTGCGATTCAACTCAGAGAAACGATTCTTGAGAATATGCCATCAGATTTGAATAGGATTTAAGTCTGGGAAATTTTTCAAGCCAATCGAGCACTTTTATTTTATTTTCTGCATAATAGTATGGACCAATTTCAAATTGTGATAAGGAGCCGAGTCATGTTGAAATGTTCCATCAAATGTTTCCATGAATAGAACAATCCTACTACATAATATTTCTATATATTTGACAGAATTCATGTATTTAAGGGAACTAAGCTCCCAGGCCATGTGATGTAAAAAAAACCCCAAACATCTGTTTAGAAGGGTGTTTAACAAACTGTTGGATATGATCTGGGGCAGTGGCGCACACAAGGGGGGTACTGGGGGTCCGCCCCCCCCACACACAAAGCCCTTGATTTTTTTTCCCGATTGATTATAATTCTAAGTATATAGTACGTAAAATTTGATTAATTACTTGTTATTAATGATTAATATTATTAATTAATGCTAATTATTTATTCAAAAACTAGTTTTTTTACTGTGTTTTGTTACCGAAAATCGACAAAATCAAAAGGAGCATGATACAAGAATGGTGAACTTTCTACCCCGACCCCCACCCCTTGAAAAATTCCTGTGTGCTCCACTGATCTGGTGATGACGATGATTGAATATTAACGTCGCACTGTTCAGCTACACGAGGGCTTTTGGCGACGGACCACGTAATTTTGAACCATGGTCAAGTGACGTGGACGACACCTGAGCTGGCACCCCCCTCTCCTAACTACCACACCACACCAACGGGAGGACGTTTCAGCTCTCGACAGATTTAACGTGCATCGCTGCCCTACACGGCGGGTCTTTAGTGGTACTGGGCTCGATCCTGTGACAAAGCAAGCCACAGTCCGATACCTATACCACTCGGCTACCGCGGCCACTCCACTGATCTGGGGTATGATCCCGGGGTAGGCATTACGTCAATCGCGATCGACCGGTGAACCACCAGGACATTTAGGGGTGACCGCCTGAAGATTTTAGCAGTTAGTAATCATAAGGAAAATTCAAGATAGGCTGACAGTACGCAGACTAAGTCTTCTACTGACTATAACAACAAAAACTAGCTTTACATAAAAATGCTTTATTTTTTTTTAATGTATTTTGAATTGTTTCATAATAAATGCATCATTCGATATAATTATATTTGTGTCTATTATTATTATGCTTATATCTTGTGAGGACCAGTGGCAGCGTATCCTGCTTCCACACCACAGGTTTGAAGTTCTATCTTCAGGCTACAGGTCGACTCAACCTTTCATCCCTTCTAAAGTGGATCCATAAATTAGTACCAAGCTTGCTTGGGGACTTAAACACTGAGACTCTCGCTTCAGACTGACCACCTGATCGTGACACCTGCTCAAGCACCTCAGCGCCCAATGGCTACGTACACTGAGATGGGCACAATAGGCCTTGACCCTCATGGGCAGTAGCGCCATTGAGTTTGAGTGTTTATATCTTGTGTGTTTTGCTCTAAAAGTGGTCTTAAGAGTGTTTTTTTTATTTCAGTTCTGTAGGTAAGTACATATTGCACGTTTATTTTGTTAAGTTACAATAATAACCTTTTCCTTGCATCACCACACCTTCGACATTATGCAGTACAACGCAAAAGAATTTTTCGGGGAGAGGGGGAGGGGTCTACCATTCTCGTAACACACCCCAATACGCAACCAATCATTTTTTTATTATTATTATTGTGTCGATTGTCGGGAACAAAAATCAGCAAAAAATAAATTACTGAATAAATAATTAACATTAGTTAATAAAATAAATATTAATAAATACTTAATTACATTTTACGTACTATATACATGGGATTATAATTAATCGGGGGGTTGATTGATTGATTGAATATTAACGTCGCACTGTTCAGCTACACGAGGGCTTTTGGCGACGGACCACGTAATTTTGAACCATGGTCAAGTGACGTGGACGACACCTGAGCTGGCACCCCCCTCTCCTAACTACCACACCACACCAACGGGAGGACGTTTCAGCTCTCGACAGATTTAGCGTGCATCGCTGCCCTACACGGCGGGTCTTTAGTGGTACTGGGCTCGAACTCGTGACATGGCAAGCCACGATCCGATACCTATACCACTCGGCTACCGCGGCCCGGGGGAATCAAGGGCTATGAGGGAGGGTCTGGGCCCGCCCTTGTGTGAGCTATTTACACTGGGTGGACCGCTACATCTTGAAAAATTCGTACCCCTATACTCTGGAAAATTCTGCCCACCCCTGCCATATGCGTTCTGAATGTTGATGTCTAGCAAATTAAAAGAATACTCTTTTTTATAATATTTATCTAAATTTACGAAATCCCGACGACGGATAGCAGTCAGTCTTACGAGTGCGGACGGCGGTTGCTTATATTTGAAAATTACAGCACAATAAAAAGACTCCGCTCGAGTTATCTCGTTTGTGCATAGTTTGGCTTGTTTAGCGCGATCGATTTAACTCGATCGTGCAAATAAGAGGTTGAGATTATGTGATAAGCATTAAGTCAGTATAAACCGAGTTCTTTCAATTTTCAACGTGTAACGAAATATTTATTCTGCAAAAACAAAGTTCTACAAATAGTACATCAACACATTTGTCAAGGAAATATTCTGTAGTTACGTTAAAAAAATATTACATGTGCTCAAATAGGGTTGAAAAAAAATATGTTGGAAAAGGGAAATTAACTAGTTATTATGCGATTACAGGATAGTACAGCGTTTCTCAAACTGTGGGGCGCGCCCCCTAGGGGGCGTGACAACACTACAAGGGGGTGCGAGTATGTCGAAAACAGAAGATTTTTAGAAAATTAGTAATTTACTGAAAGGAAGCAAAACAAAATGCATTCTGACATAATAAAAAATAAAATGCACATTTACACTGATATAATGCAATTATAAATGTATCAGTACTGCACAATGTATCTTATAATTTATTTAACAATACTAATTTAGGAACAAGTTTAATAATTACCAGTGTCCCCATGGCCTTGTCATACATAATATTAAACACAAAAATTAACGTTTATCTTGATAATTAATTCCTTAACTGCCGATTGAAAGTGACGCGATTATCTCCCCGCTGTTTTCCACGTGCGCGTGCGATGTATTAAGGAGGGGGGAGGGGAAAAGGAATAAATAAGCAAATCTCTGAAATAAGTAAATCCTTCGTAAACACTGTCAAGGTCCTTTTATTACATTCCAAAACCTTCGGAATAATTTTATGAATAACAGAGCACAGAAAAGGATCGTATTTCGGAAAGACGTGTATATACGTCTGGAGTAATTAACGCTTTGGATGAGCGAGACGTTTATATACGCCGGTGGCACTTAAGATGTTTAAGTCTTATTGTTGCTTTAGCGTCAAAGTATAGTATTATTGTATTCAATACATTGTTATTGTATGGAATGGGGGCGCGATGAAAATTATGATTGAATATTGGGTCGCGAATACAGAAACTTAGAGAAGCACTGGGATAGTAACAAACAGAATCACAGAAATAATTTAAAGTGAGAGAGTGTATTTATTAACGTCGCACTATAAAACAACACGATGGCTATTGGCAACGGACCACGTAATTTTTAACTCTGGGCAAGTGAAGAGGATGACACTTGGGCTGACAAACCTCCTCCTCTCCCCTAGTGACCATGACCATTAGGCATTTGATACAGGGCCCATTCAGGTTGATTGATTGATTTAATATTAACGTCGCACTGTTCAGGTACACGAGGGATTTTGGCGACGGACCACGTAATTTTGAATCATGGTCAAGTGACGTGGACGACACCTGAGCTGGCACCCCCTTCTCCTAACTACCACACCACACCACACCAACGGGAGGACGTTTCAGCTCTCGACAGATTTAACGTGCATCGCTGCCCTACACGGCGGGTCTTTAATGGTACTGGGATCTAAGGGCCCATTCAGGACTAGTTCCCCTAGTGGTATTATCGAAGCCGGTTTATCCACTGGGAGCTAGAGCTCAAATGAGCTTAAATCGGCACTAGGCAGTAGCACACACAAGGGGGTGTCCCAGGGGTCCGGACACCCCCTCCTCCCACCCGTAGCCCTTGATTATTTTTTTATTGGTTAATGTTACGTAAAATGTAACTATGTAATTGTTATTAATAGTTAATTTTATTAATTAATACTAATTATTTATTCAATAATTAATTTTGTATTGTGTTTATTCCCGAAAATCGACAAAATCAAAAGAAGGCGGCATATTGGAGCATGATACCAAAATGGGTGAACTTTCGATCCTGGATCCCCCCCCCGTTGAAAAATGTTTGTGTGCGCTACTAGCACTGGGTATTATCCCAATCTTTTGAAAAATAGTGTACTTCTAGAACTGTAACCCTTTATGTTCCATAGGTATGTATTTCCTTTTGAATGAATAGTATTCCTATGTACTTAGAAGTTAATTTTTTTTTGTACTCGTGTTTTTTTTTTGAAGCTATCATTTTTATACCCGGCGTATAACGCGCACCCGTAAATTTCAAACTTTATACATATATAACCGGTTTTTAAGGTATATATATAAATGTTTTCTAACAAAAGAAATTATGTATGAGCCTTACGTATTCACACACACACACAACAATTCCTGTTTAAACTGAAAAATATTTTATAATGGTGATTACTTAAAACTTCCCTAATTGCTTTCATTGTAATTTCAGATTTTGAAATTTTGATTGCACATTACAGTAAACATTGACATCAGACCAGTGGCGCAAACAAGGGGGGTCCTGGGGACAGGTCCCCCCACAAAGCCCTTGATTTTTTTCCGATTGATTATAATTCTAAGTTTATAGTACGCAA
This sequence comes from Trichonephila clavipes, assembly GCA_019973935.1. Lineage (NCBI taxonomy): Eukaryota > Metazoa > Arthropoda > Arachnida > Araneae > Nephilidae > Trichonephila > Trichonephila clavipes. The sequence continues at coordinate 324,975 of BMAU01015602.1, forward strand.
AATTTAATTAAGTATTTGTTATTAATGATTTTATTAATTAATGCTAATTATTTATTCAATAATTAGTTTTTTACTGTGTTTTGTTCCCGAAAATCGACAAAATCAAAAGGAGCATAATACAAGATTGGTGAACTTTCGACCCCGGACCCCCTCTCCCCCTTGAATAATTCCTGTGTGCGCTACTGCATCAGACAGATAGTGAATAATTTCTGTAAATATTAGACAGATAGAAAATCTACCTATTTAAATATTTAAACTAAAACTTTAGGTTTACCCATTAATTCTTTTTCAACCCGATACAGTTTTTAAAATTAACACTAAAAAGAACTTTCATGTTAATCTTTTTCTACATTCTTAAGTGTTTAATGGAGCATTTAGACATACATTCCATTAGTTTCAAATAAGTGCGCTGTTTTGACGTAGGAAAATTAAATAAGTAGATAATTCTTATCCCATATTGTAATTGCATTTAAACATATTAAAGTGTCGAAAGCACTTTAAAAAACTAACATTCTTTTCCATGCTTTTGCAAAAAAGAACAAACTACTTAAAGTATTCTACATCACTTTATAAATGAAAATGAACAACTTTTCCCTTGAATATCATATTTGCCTGTACAAATTGTGAAAAATGCATTATAGTATAATGTTACTCAATGTTGCGTCTGCAACATTCAACAGCATCACTACAAACAACGGAGAATTTTTTAAAAATCATTAAACATGAAAAAGTGTTTAGTAAAATTTTTGGAAAAAAATCCAGAGAGATACAGCTTGGGTTATTACCAAAGGGTCTCATTAATAATTGAAATAAATTATTTTATAATTGGAGAACATAAATATACGTATACTCAAAACTACCCTCTTTGCAAGCTATAAACAAGGTTATGTGCATGCATGCATGTGGCGTGTTCATCATGCACTGGTGACCATATTTAAGGTTATTAAAATAAAAAATGAAACAATTTGATAAAAATTCGTTTTAATGGATGAAAATTTGATATACTACTTTAGGCTGTAAGGCAAGAAATGTCATTAGAGACTCTGGCTTAAACACGAGCAGTACGATTTTGCAAAGAAATGTCCAACTTCTTGCCTTTGCTATAGATATCATTGGAAGATCGAAAAGCTGTTGTCAACGCTTTTGTAGTGCTTGAGAGTGAGGTAAAGAAATTATTGAGTAGTAGCCTCTATAACCATAAATCTTCATCAACGGGCAAACTAAATCTACCAACCTACAAAATTTGAACTAAATTCGTGACCCTAAGACCTTGAACTCCCCTTTTTAGATAAAAAAAATACATGACAATACATGATTATACAATAAAACGAAGCGGATGGATAATGCCTAGTCTTATTATAAAAGAATTATGCATTTAAAATTAAATACATTTCTAAGGTCTTATGTTTTTATTGATGAAATATTTAAAAATTATAACTTTTTAACCGGTTTTTTCCAATAATGAGATAAATAGAAAAAAAGGGCTAAAAATAAACTGAGTTAAAATGCGGGCTTATTCCTAGAGCATGCAAAATCCGATTACAGTTTCCCCCTCCGTTCAATTTATTCAAAACTTCCCCTCCTTACTTTCCTCGAGCTTAATTGGTTATTAATTGAAGGAATGTTCGAAGTTCGAAAAAAGGAATCTGCAGAAAATCTTTTTATACTTATCCTTACTCTGAGTCAGAGTACTTTTGGAGCTAATAGCTTTTTAAATGATTTGGTGAGTGACTTAGTTTTTAATTTCAAGTGACTGAGAAAAAAACGGCAGGATTTAACGAAATTCCATTTCGATTATATTAAGATTATTTTTTGAATTATTTTAAAATATGTGTTTTCTCCTAGTAATGAGAAAGATATATGTAGATTGATTGAAAATATCAGCACAAGAGTCAGTCCTCACACACAGTCAAGAGTTGATTTTTTTAGTCACCAAATTTGGAAAGGAGATCTGGAATTAGTCACCAAATCTGTGGAAATTTGTTATTCCTGATGATCCTGATCAGGACAATAGAAGAAAAATATAAAACTATTGTATTGTCATCAGTCCTTGACAAGTGTGCAAAATTTCGGATTAATCTGACCTTTTAAAGTGAGTAAAAATTGAGTTCAAAGATTCCGTTACATACAAGTGACACTTATAAAAGCGTGTTTAAAATCTAAGTAATAAGAATTGCAATAAGTGGGCTATTGGTGACATACCTCGTAATTTTTCAACCATGTCCAAGCGACGAGGATGACCACTCTCTCCAAATCTCCACACAACGCCATGGATTAATCTTTCATCAGTTCTCATACATGATTGCACTTTAGTAACACCAAGTGCAGTGTGGAAAGACCTGCAGCACTGAACCTGTCGAGGCTCTAAGTCCTAACGTTGGTGTGGAAGGAGTGAGAGTTTTATTAACGTAACACGAGAAACAAAGCAACACAAGGACCTTTGGTGACCACAATTTTGCTCCTCGGTCAAATGCGAGGAAGACACCTGAGCTCGTCCTCCTCTCTCCTTGCTTCCACACCACACCAACGGGAGGACGTTTGGACCTTGACATTTAACGCGCATCAGCCCCTCTACACGCCTAGTTTTCATTGGCTTAGGCTTGAACTTATGACACGGCGGCCACGGGTATATGACCATAACCACTAGGCTAAGACCATAACCGTAGCCGTCTGTCAACAGTGGCGCACACAAGGGGGGGTCCTGGGGACCGGACCCCCCCCAAAGCCCTTGATTTTTTTCCGATTGATTATCATTCTAAGTTCATAGATTCATATTTGTTATTAATGATTAATTTTATTAATTAATGCTAATTATTTATGCAATAACTAGTTTTTTACTGTGTTTTGTTCCCGAAAATCGACAAAATCAAAAGGAGCATGATACAAGAATGGTGAACTTTCGACCCCGCACCCCCTTGAAAAATTCCTGTGTGCGCCAGTGTCTGTCGAGGCTCGGAGTACTCCTGTTGGCGTGGAGTGTGTGAGCAAGTGAGTGAATATTAACGTTGTCCTATTCAGCTGCACGACGTCTTTTCAAGAAGGACCTCGTCAATTTCTAACCATACTCAAGTAACGAGGACGACACCTGAGCTCGCACTCCTCTCTCCTTACTTCCACATCACACCAACTGGAGGACGTTTGAACTTCGACAAATTTAACGTGCATCAGCCCCTCAACACGGTGGATCTTCAGTGGCCCAAGGCTCGAACGCCGACATCATGACATGCTGGCCATGAGTCTGCGGTCTTGACCATCCCCACGTTGTTGTGATAGCTTGGAGAGTGGAATACAAGCTCTATGGTCAACCATGTCACGTAACTGTAGTTCAAAATTATGAGAATCGTGTTTAATAGATTTCGTATTGCTTCATAATGCAGAATTGAGGCTGTTTTCGCCGTATGTTTGAAAGCGTAAACTTAACGCGGAGCACATTTTTGAACAGAAAAAAAATGCCTCAATTCTTATAAAAATGTTTGACATTGTAACTCATGCATTTGTTTATATTATAGTGTTTTTAAAATTTCAAAAATTTTCGTAAATAATGAGTTTTTCCCTTTTGACATGCAAAAGGATAGCTCATTTAGCATCACGGTATAGGAGTAAAAATGTGAAACACATTTTATAAAAAAAAATGTGTCAACTCGGGATAAAAATGAGTAGTATGATAGAATAAGTGATTTTCTACAGGATAGTGAAGCCATAATATAATATATTAATGTTTAAGTAATGTTATATCTGAAAAAATATTCCAAATTTGTGTCCTATTCTTTAACATTAGCCGAAAGCAGTCTCAACAAACAATCTAGGAAACCAGAAGACGCTAATTTTTAGAATTTTATGTATTGTATATGTTTAATGCTTTTGCGTGTGTGTTTTATATGTATAATATTCATGACATACTTCTTATTTAGTGTGAAGGGGTTAAATTGCCGTCTTTATTTAAGCTCAGGAAACTCGTTGGAAACTCTCAGTCCTCTGCCACATTAAGAGAATTAAAAATTCCGCGTTCGAACTATCCCTAATGATCTGTATTTGAATCCCTCTCATTCAAAATAACATCATAGTTTTTAATGAGGAGGAATCTTTCAGGGTTTTTTTTTAAGTAACAACGCTAATAAGAGAGAAGTATTCCAAATGAGTCGCTAATTAACGAAGGCTTCGAATGTGAAGAAAAATGTTACGTCGTTTATTTACTTTCGGAGAAAGGGAATCTGGTATTCCAGGACTTTTTCATTTCATTTAACCTTTAATTCCCTTTCGAGTCGATTGGAAACATTTCACTCTGCGAGATTTAACGACAGAAAGGTGGAATTTCCCCCGGAGAGATTTTTGATTCAATTAACTTTTCCTCTGTGGCGAAAATTTACCTTTTTCATAACGCTGTTAAGTCAAGCTAGTTTCTTTGAGTTTTTTTTTTTAAGCCACATTAGATGAACATGTAATATAAAAAAACTCTACTCTAAGTCAATTCCTACTTAGGTCAACAAAGGAAATTTTAATTTTAGTTACCTTTTTATTAATTAATATAAAAATATATGTATATATGACACAATCACACTATTAAGGGATAAAACACCTATTAAATTAACATTAAAAACTTTTTAACCACAATAAATTTTTAATTTCATTTTTTAATAAAAGTTGAATAGAATAGGTAAGAATTTATCATAAAACCAGTGTAAAAGGAATGCTGACGTTTAACTAGCATAGGATTTTATTCAGGTTCAGTTAAATCTTCGACACAAATTTAACAATTATCCAATGGTGCTGCTATCTAGAGGAATAATATCGACTGAAATATATATCTCTCCAACTATAAATAATTCATTAAATTAAATTAATATATTTGAAAAAACTGTATTAACATCAAGTGTCATCCACTGCAAGTTTGATAAAATGTTTGAACTTGAGTGCATGAATAAAAAGTATTTTATCAACGCGATTCAAAATTTGAACAAGATATATAAATAAATATATATAAGAAGAGTGTGAACTGATAACATAGGAATTGAAATAAATAAAAATCGAAAATGTAAAAACTTGTAGGCAAATTAAATATAACCTCAGGCCGCTGTATCATTCAGGTTGCATCACTCTGTGGTTGGTTATCGTTGCTCGAATTTCACGAAGGACGACGTACATATAAGGTAACGAATTCGACTCCGTATTCCCAAAATATCCACCTCGCAGAATGGGAATTCGTAGTAAAACAAAACTGATCTTTAAAAGCCTTTTGTGGGGAATGAATGAGTGATATAAACGTCGCACTATTCAGCTACTCGAGAGCTTTTGTGACAACCGACCTCGTTATTTTGAATCTCGGTCAAGTGACGAGGACGACACCTGAGCTGACACCTCCCTCTCCTAACTACCTCATCATACCAACGGGAGGACGCTTGAGCTCTCGACAGATTTATTGTGCATCGTTCCCCTACGTGGCGGGTCTTTAGCGGTATTGTCTCGAACTTATGACACTACGGCCACGGGTTTGTTACTTTGACCTCTAGGCTACAGCGGCCACCCTTTTTGCGGCAATGAGTGGGTGATATAGCGAAATTAACTTCAAACTTGTTAGCAACACGAGGGCTATTGGCGAAGGACTTCGTAACTTTGAACCTCGGTCAAGCGACGAGGACGGCACCTGAGTTAGTACTCCTAACTACCACACCACATCGACTGGAGGAACTTGAGCCTCGACAGATTTAACGTACATCAGGCCCCTCTACACGAAGTGTCTTCAGTGGCACCAGGGACGTGTTAAAGCATGGCCAACTGGGCCCTGGATCTCGTCTCATTCTCGACTGAGCCTTAATCATATCATGATTAGAATAATTTTAACGGTCAAATGTTATTCCCGAAAAACCTGGGAATTTTGGACTAAATGCTAACCGGTGACAGTGGCAAGACTGTATTCTTATGTGATGACCGTCGTCCATGTATAGGCCTAGGTCTACCACCACACACCATAACTCATTAAGTCAAAGAGAGACAATAGGTCGTGCCGATTTGTGCGATTGCAAGTTATGTACATTTGTTTGTTTCGGGTTATGTTCCAGTTATGCACATTTGACAACATATGCTGTGTAATACCTACTCGTAAGGGTCATAGGTGCGGCCTACATTTGCCTAGGGGCCCAGGACCTCAACAAGTCATATTGATTGATTGAATATTAACGTCGCACTCTTCAGCTACACGAGGGCTTTTGGCAACGGACCACGTAATTTTGAACCATGGTCAAGTGACGCGGACGACACCTGAGCTGGCACCCCCCCACCTCTCCTAACTACCACACCACACCAACGGGAGGACGTTTCAGCTCTCGACAGATTTAACGTGCATCGCTACCCTACACGGCGGGTCTTTAGTGGTACCGGTCTCGAACTCGTGACAAGGCAAGCCACGATCCGATACCTCTAGACTGATCAATCGGATCTTCCAGCAAAGGTGCAGCCGGCGACCAGAAATCCGCGTTCTGTTCACTGTGGTCTATATAGACTCCCGGGGTCTATGACGACCTGCAAGGGGTCCACGTCAACAAAAAAATAATTTGGGGGTCCATGAGGTGTAAATGGGGGTCTACGATAGTGGTTCTCATTAAACCAGATCATAACATTAATTTTAAAAGGAAATTTAACCAAGTGAAAACCAGGATTACCTATTTAACATATTTATTTACTAAATTGAATGAAGTTACAAGGCGACAGCATAAATTTTATTAAAATAAGCACCATATTTCAAGCTAAAGGAGTATAATATAATGAGTATAATAATGAGTATTTTCATATACTAAGCTAAAGGAATATTATAATGGGCATTGCAAATTTCCCCAGTTTCTCATTTGTCACAAACAATCCACCAGGTAAAAGACATTTTAACCTAAGTTCAACATTTAAATGCCCTTTTTTTTAGATTTTGAAACTAGGATTGAGAATGTTAGGACTATATCGAAATACCACAGTAAGAATGAATTACTCTGGTCACTTTGAAAAAAAAATGTCAGTTTACAAGAATTAGGCACTAACGAAGATCTTAAAGTAAAGCTTAGAAACGAATGTCAATAATTTTGGCTTTATAAAGATATACCTGTTATTTTTATTCCATATTATGGAATATCTTGAGAAAGCCTTTAATTGTTTTTCCAATTGAGAAGGAGTTAGAGTGCGCTTGCCAATCTCCAAAACAAAAAAGAAAGAAAAGACTAGATACTATTAACCAAGGAGATATTTAGCGGTTAAAACCTGGCAAGATTGATGTCAAATGTTGAAAATTTTTTATTGCATCCCTCCCACGAAAAGCATTTGTTTGTTGTTCAGTTATTTTATCTATTAATTAAATTTTAATTTAATTAACTTGTGCTTTCTTAACTATTAAACACTGTAATTCCCTGCAGTTAAAAATTTAAATCCTTTAAAAGTAGCTTTAAAGGAAGACCTGCTTTAAAAAACACATTTAAGTTGATGAATTTGCAAAAATTTAATATTTCGTAAGTCGGGGTCTATACCCCAAACCGAAAAACCTGTCAAGGGGTCTATAAGGCAAAAAAGTTTGGGAACCTCTGCTCTAAATATAAAATCATAATAAAGTATAAGTCCCGTCCTTTTGAAATTTAAGAGGTGAAGGTTATAAGGAATGTGCGTTTCGATACAATTGAAAGCTTAATGTAAGGACTTGGATATCAATAATTTATATATATTTATAAACAGTATATATTCATACAAAATTATGAAATACCCAGTGAAGCTGGCGATTAATGACTAGTGTCTTATATGACAATACAAAACGGTGGAACTTGATACTATCCCACGATTTTGAAAATAATCTCTTACAAAAAAAATAATAATAATAACGGAAACCGGAACATTTTATTTTCTCCAGAAAATAGCAAACCCTGCATAAATAAAACACAATATTAATTTATGCTCAATATAAGGAATGATGACGTTCTGTAAAAAATATTGATTCCTTAACATAGTAATTTGTAAAACATACTTTGTGAAACACATTTTATAAATGATTTTAGTAAAGTCAACATAAAAAAAAAACAGAAGATAGCTTTTTAAACTTATTTTTTACATGCGGTCTCAAACTTTCTAAAGAATGTAAGAAATTCCGAGAAAAAATCCCGTGTATCTTCCATCCCCACAAAATAGACTATAAATCAATATTTAGCAGTGGAACGAAGATGAGATGACATGTACTCCATTAAGGAAGGATATAGTTTTGCTTTCTTTCTCCTCTTTCCAAATTTACTAACGAAAATTAATGTAAAGATTTGAAAGAATGTGCATTGGAAAGAGCATAAAAATAATCCAGGTTCAGAAAAACTTTTCTTGGGTTCGGGTCGAGGGGGCGAGTTGAAACGAAAACGAAGTTGGTCGCAAAAATTTGTTGAATCAAACCGAGGCATTCACATATTGAAGGTGACCTTAGTCAAGTTTGGGGTAAAGGTATAGATTCCAGCAATTTCTCTAACTTTGACGTGGTCCATGCACTTAGAAACAGGAGGTGATGACAGCGGTTCTCAAGTCCTTGGCAGATTCGTGTTCTGACACCACCTAAGAACCATTTTGTGGACCAATAGGTAATCGAGCTGCGCCTCTTGGTGTATAGAATGGGTTAGAGTCCGATAGGACTAGGCGCTCCAATCAAGTTCTTCAACGATCTTATAGAATGGGACCCCCGGTCCTGCAGGCACCGTGGTGGAAGAGCCAGCTGCGATCTCGCGGCCTTGACCTTTCTGGATGACCTACGATAAACTAAGGAGGGTTGGGATTTCTTCCATGCGGTGGTATAAGTCTTTTAGAATAGGGGTGGGTAAGTAGTGACCCATCAACTCTGTCAGAAAATTAAACAGAAAATATTTTCCACATTTGGGTCAAGATCAAGGCTTCCAACCGAAATTTTTTTCGTTCGGGTTCAAATAAAATATATATACCTATCCGTTTAGTTCCGCCAAAAACAACGGTTTTTCGGTTCAGTTCCGAATGAATAATTTTAAGTATATTCTTATTTGTACTAAAAAAATATAATTCTGTCATTTACAAAAAATGTAATTTATCAAAATTTAGATTTTGTTTTTTCAATTCCTAATATATATATATATATATCAGTTTACTCTCTTTACATAGAGAGAGAGTCTTATTCTCTACAAACAAGAGATAAATATCCAACAGTCACATTCGAAAAACACATGGATAGTAGCAGTAGCGCACATAGGAATTTTTCAGGGGGTCCGGGTTGAAAGCTCACCATTCTTGTATCATGCTCCTTTTGATTTTATCGATTTTCGGGAACAAAACACAGTAAAAAGCTAATTATTGAATAAATAATTAGCATTAATTAATAAAATTAATCATTAAAAGCAAATAATTAAATTTTACGTACTATATACTTAGAATTATAATCAATCGGAAAAAAAATCCAAAGGGCTTTGGGGGGGTCCGGACCCCCTGGAAAACTGTGCGCTACTGTGTATACATTTATGTTCAAATTTGCAATCGTTAATAAAATACTTTTTATTCATCCACTCAAGTTCAAATACATTTTTTTAACTTATAGTGGGTGACATTTGATGTTAATATAGTTTTATCAAAAATTAATTGCCACTTAGTATTGTGATTCTGCCATATGTGTATATACCTATTTATTTTAATTGTAAATATATAATCGAAACCAATCAAAATCAAATTATTCTTAATTAACCTAAGAAGGAATTGACTTAATTTTTTTTTATATTATTTGTTTATTGTGAATTGATACAATTAAGAATCATGTACGATGCGATTGAATATTAACGGCACTGAGCAGAGAACGGCGAGCATCGGCATTGCTATACATTATCAAAATCGCATTTGAAAACTAGGATTAGGATTCTGGTTTGTCTGTCTTAAACAGTCTATACCAGGGGTACTCAACCTTTTTTTTTTCTGCCAGGCCACATACATATGTTAGCTTTTTCACGCAGGCCGCAACATTAAGATTAATGGAGAAAGGGAGGGAGGAGAAGAGAAATGCCTGAAGACCAAGATAACAAAATTTTAAAATGTGGAAAATTTTATTTTTTTGTCACTGAATTTTTCTAAATTGGAAGCATTAAAGAATCACTTCTTCATAATTTCTGCATCAGTAAACGATTTCATATCGTTACCAATAACATAACAAATTTCATAGGGTGCCTTTGTTACTACTGTGACATAACCACTGACAAAACACTTTGTTGCTGTTGTCAAGATTATTCAAGAAAAAGACTATTTATCACCTCTTCGAGGAAAAGTGTCATTGAACGATTCCTGTTTATTGGTATTTTTTAAATACCAATCAACCACTTTCGTAACAAATCAAACAATTACTGATCCATGCTTGTTTGTCACTACGGAAAAGTCAATTTCCCAATCGCCTTGAAACAACCTATTTTCTATTTGAATATTTTTCGCTTGCAAGATATGAAAGATAGTTAAAAATTAGTTCCACTCAGAAAATGGTCGCTACTCCACTGTTGTATATTTACTCTAACCAGAAAAAATATATCAATTCGTACCCATACGACATCAAAAATTAAAATTGATATATTTGATTTCTTAACAAAGAATTTCCCTCAATTTTTTTTATAAATAAATGAATTTCTTAGAGCAATGGGCCATGGCCGGGACACTTAAAAAGGCCTGGTGTGCCGCAGGTTGAGTATGGCTGGTCTATACAAACATTTATGGATGATTGTATGTCGAGATGCGAAAAAATATATCTAATCCAAATAAAAATATTTTTTTTCGGTTAAAATCCAGTTTTCGTTCCGACCAAAATAACGTTTTTTTTTCCGGTTTTCCGTTCAATACCGAATTGAAGCCCAAGTCAACACATATTTGTGAGCAAAATTTTTCTTGCATGAACATCAGAAAGAGTAAATAGAGATGAAAGTTGGCTGACACTAACTTGCAGATCTGATGAGAATTTCAACAAACAAAATCCCACGCATGATTTTAAAAAAAAACGTAGAAAGATGTGATGGGGGTACATTTGACTCATTCAACTGATTCTAAAGCAATATAAAAAAAATTAAGTCAATTCCTACTAAGAAACAAAGAAAAATTTTATTTTATAGTTACTTTTTATCAAAATAATGAAGTTGTTAGTACTAATGACATCTGATCAGCAAAGGCCAGATCAAGGCTCACGAAATTCATCAGGGCAAAGCGCTAAGTGACGCCTGTCATTACGCCATGAGCACCATACAGGTGACAGTACGATTTGGCTCGGTTCCACTCCAATTTAGAGGGAGAACACTCTCGGGGTGGTCAGAAGCATCCTACCTCTCTTCCCCTTCCACCAATCTCCCGAGAGGACTTGCGGCTCGCCGGCTATTTAGAGTACCCCATGCCACGAAGGCCCTACACATTTTCAAACATCCATGTCTTCTCCGGGATTCGAACCCAGTACCTAAGGCACAGCAGAAAGCGTTGCTAACCGCTATACCGGATGGGTGGCAGTAATTTACTTTTAGTACATTACGTGCCCAGAGTCTTTTTGGCACGGTTTTGAAGACGCACCATTATATTTTATATTTTATTATATATATAATTATTTCGTATAATAATTATATTATTTTTATTTTTTAAGAATTCGGTATAAGTCTCAGATCCGTATTTTAATATTCGAGCTCTTCATATCAACGAACGGTTAGGCTTAGAACAGCGACAAGAGCGGAGGAATAGAAAACGAAGCACAGGGTTGCTAATTCAGCCCCTACATCACGAGCGAAATCGAGGTTGCAAATCGGATGAGTTATCTTGAAAGTTGGCATGGTTGTGATAGTTCGTAAGTACCAAAAAGTGTTTAGAAGCCAATGAAGGAATCATTCCAAACAGAAAATTTTAATTTCAGGTATTTTATTAGAAAATTGACATATTTCTTGGCATCAAGCGTGAATTGCTATAGACCGCTTTTTCGCTTGTTTAATTCTATTAACAGAGAAACAATCACATATTGCATTGTCTCCACAACCACTAACAAATCCCTTACAATAATGCCACTATTCAACTAAACAAATTGATATGCAAATTGCTACAGGCCAATGGCGCACACAGGAATTTTTCAGGGGGGGTCCGGGGTCGAAAGTTCCCCATTCTTGTATCATGCTCCTTTTGATTTTGTCGATTTTCAGGAACAAAACATAGTAAAAAACTAATTATTGAATAAATTTCTTTGCATTAATTAATAAAATTAATCATTAATAACAAATACTTAATTAAATTTTACGTACTATGTACTTAGAATTATAATCAATCGGGAAAAAAATCAAGGGCGTTGTGGGAGTTGGTCCGGACCCCCAGGACCTCCCCCCCGTGTGCGCCACTGCTACAGGCAATTACTTCGAGACAGTTACTGTACAAATCACTTTAGCAGAAGAACAATGCGTTAAGTCGAAGATTAGGTAAAGAAAAGAACACATGGTAGTGTTTTCAGGTTATTGATAAAGCCGATAATCTATAAATCCGTGGCGTAACAGAGAACGTGTTTGTCCCTTCCCCTTGCAAAGTCAGGTTTTAGGCTCTCAAGTTGGATTATACAAAGGGTAGTTACTGGGCGGAAGTCAGGTTTTCGAACCCCCTGGATCCCTGCCCGACACACACAATGTGGGGGTGTACGTTACGCCACTGCTGTAAATAAAGACCGTGTCTCATAATATCCAAAGATGACGCCGACCAAGGCCCCTTTCTCAGGCAAGCAGACACATAATCTGCAAAGGAAAATATAAATTAGAGTCACCAGCTGTCCATCAATGTCGATTTCGAACAAATAATCCCCTTGTATCGGGACATTCCTAAGAATAACACTTAGGTTCAAGAACAAATACCTAAGAAGCAAGTTATGTCGAAGTAATTTCTGTTTAACTTCCTTCTTTGAACGAAAAACTTTACAGAAAAAGAGAAAAACATTAACAATGATCATATCACCTTCCTTCCTCAGTGGCACGACAGCCCAGGGTAGGCCTTGGCCTTCTCAAGAAGCCTTTTCCAGGCCAGCCTTCGCCCTGTTCACCAATTCCTAGTCTTCAAAACTAGGAGATCTTTTCTAGGCCATAAATCCATCTAAGATTTGGCCTGCCTTTTCTTCGTGTACCAATTGGTTGAGCATTGAAGACTTCTTTAGTGGTGCGGTCTTCGTTCATTCTGATAACGTGACCCTGCCTAATTCGTTGTATTTTGATGAAGTTAACATTGTCAGATTCTTTATATGATTAAGATATTTTTATGACTAGTTTTGATCTTCGCCATGTTCTATTTTCCTAAATTCCTCCAAAAACAAATCTTAAAATCTTCTTTAGTAGATCAAATTACAATTTATAATAATTCAATTAGATGCGAAAAAAGTGAAACATTTATCTTCTTTTAAATAAAGATTCGTCTAATGAAATCCCTTCAAAATCGTCATGTTTTAAAAAAAAAACCTGCAAAAATCATAGCACAAAAAGAAAAAAAAAGAAAAAAAAAAAAAACATGTATTTAATTATAAGACAAAGCAAAAAATTGTAAATAATTTCACAAGACAAAATTCAAATCAAAACGTTACTTACATGAGATGTAGAAGGTGGAAAAATATATTTAGAAGACGGTTCTGCGTGAAATAATTCTGATTATTTTTCCAAATGGAGCTATCCGGATTCATAACTGTAAAAGTTACAGGTTTTGTGAGACATGGAGTTCATAACTGTTTTGATTTATTTACATTTTTAGTGTTTTATCGATTGCTTGATTGATTTATCGTTTGTATATTAACTTTTATTACAGATGCAATGTTTATAATTCACGGCCAAGAGAACGAGGTCAGCACCTGAGCTGGCACCCTACTATCTAAGCATCCACGCCATGACGACGTTATGACTTTGAACGTCAACACAGTCAACATGCATCGTAATATGTACAACGCAGGTCTTCAGCAGTCAAGGACAGGAATCCATGACTCGTCGGGCACAAGTTCGTGACCATGACCATTTGGTTATCGCAATCATCCCGTTTTCCAAACTTTCACGTCAGCATGTGGACTATGACTCAAAACGTTACACAACGAGTTTTTAATGACATCAGGGTGAGTGAATATTAACGTCGCACTGTTCAGCTGCACGAGGGCTTTTGGCGACGGACCTCGTCATTTTGAACCATGGTCAAGTGACATGGACGACACCTGAGCTGACACCCCCCTCCTTCCTACCACACCACACCAACGGGAGGACGTTTGAGCTCTCGACAGATTTATCGTGCATCGCTCCCCTACACAGTGGGTCTTTAGTGGTACTGGGCTCGAACTCGTGACAAGGCCAGCCACGATCCGAGACCTTGACCACTCGGCTACCGCGCCCACTTAATGGCATCAGGACTTGCATTAGAGTTAGAGTTATATTGACGTTGCGCTATAAAGCTGCACGAGGGCAATTGGCGACGGACCTCGTCATTTTGAACCATAGCCAAGTGAAAAGGACAACAGAGCTGACACATCCCCCTTCTCCTAACTTCCACACTACATCAAAGGGGAAGGGGACGTTTGAACTCTCAACGTGCATCGGCCTCCTCTACGCGGCGGGTCTTCAGTAGCACGGGGGATCGAAAACGTTACATATCGCAAAGTTTCGTAACTTTGCGGTGTGTCATCACTGGCATTCATTCGAAGAGAATGTCAAAGGAAAACCACACACATCAGTGGAGAGGATTAATTGTATTTTATGTGAAACACACACACAGCCTTAACACATTATACAAGTCTAAGAAATTCATGGGGATGCGATAGCCCAGCGATTAAGGTATCGGATCATGGCGAGCATGTCATGAGTTCGAACCCAGGATCACTAAAGACCCACCGTGTAGTGGAGCGATGCTCGTTAAATCTTCAGAGCTCAAACGTCTTCCAGTTGGTGTGGTGTAGTAGACAGCTCAAGTGTCGTCCTCCTCACTCGATCATGGTTCAGAATGACGAGATCCATCGTCAAAAGCCCTCATGTCGCTCAACAGTGCGACGTTAATATTCACTCACTAAGAAATTCAGAAATCTGTCGTGGCAGTGGTAGACTCGAACTCGTGGCTGAAGCGTCTCGGGTTCGAGTCCTGGTGCCTTTGAAAATTAGTCATGTAGAGCGGGATGATACACGTTGAATCTGTCAATGCTCAAACGTCCTCCCGTTGGTGTGGTAGTTAGGAGAGGGAGGTGCCAGCTCAGGTGTGGTCCGAGTCACTTGACAAATTTCCCAATGACGAGGTCGGTCGCCCATGTTGCCTTATTGTGCGACCAGGGGCGTCTTAAAACTTCTTGAGGCCCTGGGCCCCTAGATCAGGGGTGGCGGACCTGTAGGGATCAACGGGCCCTTTTTTTTTCTGAAGAAGCGTTGAATGAGGTGTAGGCGTGCCGTCACATAATTTGGACTTGTGATTATATTGGGAAAATAATAAAACTAAATATACTCCATATATAAGAACACAAAACTCTATTTACTCTAAAAATACCTTTTGTACTGTATAGTTGTGAGTATTTTAGTTATACGTGCAATTCAAATTAAAGTAGCATTAGAGTAATTTCTATTGTTGCAGATTGTGTGTGGATGACTAATAACTGGTATTAGGAGATTGTAATATATTACTTTTAGTACAATACAGGCTCAATTGGAGTCATCTGTCAAACGGTTTCAAAGCAATTAATTATTTTTGCTGTGGTTCACGTTTTTCACAAGAGGATTTGCGATTTGTTTCAAAATGCCGTTTTACAGACGAAGTTATGCATACCAGTTATGCAGAACATAAAACACACTGCTTTGTGACCTTTACTAACAATGCCATGTTTCTATATTCACCAAATTTGAAATTCTCTGTTACACTTACTATTCTTTTGTTGAACTAGCTATGTTAAATAACAGTTAAAAATCGTAAATATAACACAAATAAACTTTAAAATACAGTTGTGTCAAAGAAATTAACTATGCTATATGAGTAGACAAACTTGCGTCATAAGCAATTGTAATCTTCGACGTAATTAAGGCAAGACAGTAACAAACGGGTTTGCTCCCCGCCGCACCTCGACCGATCACTCGTGTTTGTTCGTATTACTTCATAGTGAACTTAGTTATTTTGAAATAAAATGCAAACCATTTTGATCACTAGCGTACCTATAATATTGTGTCGCGTGCCAAAGGGTAGCCATCCCTGCCCTATATAAATGCAGCCCTACCCTATGACCCTTAAACGTAAACAGTGCATAACACACGTTGTCAAACCTCGAACAAACAATAACCTGAAACAAATAAATGTGCATGATTTACAATCGCACGAATCGTCTCGACCGACTGCCGCCTTTCGACTGAATGAGTAATGATGGTGCACGGTGATAGGCCTAGGACCAGTAGTGCACACAAAAAATGTTTCAAGGGGGGTCGAAAGTCCACCATTTTGGCATCAGGCTCCAATACGCCGACTAGCATATTCTTTTGATTTTGTTGATTTTCGGGAGCAAAAACAACACAAAATTAATTATTGAATGAATAATTAGTATTAATTAAAATTAATTATTAATAACAAATACATAATTAAATTTTACGTAATATATACATAGGATTATAACCAATCGAAGAAAAAATTAAGAGCTATGGGTGGGGGGGCGTCTGGACCCCTAGAACCCCCCCTTGTGTGCCCCACTGTCTAGGACTATACATGGACGATGGTCATCACATGTAACCAGTTGACATATCGTTCAAAATTTCCAGTTTTTTAGAGGAAAATAGTGGCGCATACAATAGGCATGTCCTAGGGGTCCGGACATCCCCCCCCTGATTTTTTTCGATTGGTTATAATCCTATGTATATAATGCGTAAAATTTAATTATGTATTTGTTATTAATAATTTATTTTACTAATTAATGCTAATTATTTATTCAATAATTAATTTTGTATTCTTTTTGCTTCCGAAAATTGACAATATCAAACAATATGCTGGGCAGCGTGATGGACTTTCAACCCTGGACCGCCCCCTTGAAGAATTTTTGCGTGAGCTACTGACCGGAAAAAACACATTTGACCGTTGAAACTATTTTAATCCTGATCTGAGTCAGGAATGAGACGAGGCCCCCATGGCCCAGTTGGCCCCTGCCTTCAGACGTCCCTGAGAGCGACGTTTTATTCTACACTTACTCAAAGCTATCTTGAATCAAATATGAGAACATTCATCGCGAATTACTTTTATTAAAAACAATAAAATAAAAAAGTTTCTTTTTTTATCATTTATCCAAATTATTTATATATAACTCCATTCTTACGCACGCAGTGGCGTTCACAGGGGGAGGGTGCCGCTGTACGCACACACATAAAAAGAATTTAGTATAAAAGAATGGGAGAGGGGTTCCTTTTACCTACTGAAACATTTAAGGGATCCGAACACGTTCGGAGTACTTTTCAACAAAATAGCATATTTAAACATTATAAATGCATTTTTAGGACTCAATATCAATAAATACTAATATTTAACCAACAATATTTACAATAAATTGCCTAAATTTTACAAAAATTCCAATTATAAGTGAAATTTTAGCAATATTTTTGATAAACTTCAAAGCAATTACAGAAAAAAGTAATAAAAACATATTAGTAAAAATATTACTGAAACAAATTAAATGTATTTATCTAGAAAATGTACTAAAATTTTAATGTTTTATTAAAATTTGAAAATTTTAGAGCTGATCGAGTATACATTATAAGAAATGTGACATTCTTTATGAGACCATTATTAAAGGAACAAGCCATAACTCAAAAATTATTCATACAATAAGAAATATTTTAGTACATTCTCTAGAAAATAACATGAATATCAGGTTCAAAAAGTTTTACTGTGGGTGTAATACATTTGTAACATTTTGAGTTATCAAACTCGCCATGATAGAGTTTGAGCAATTTAGATGCCCATTTCTGGTAGATCCAAGACCCACTTCTGGTTTTTTTGACTTTATAAAATTGATTGAAACTTAGCCTCTAGGAAAAGTAGAAACAAAACAAAACAAAAAGTATGTTTTGTAAAAAACATCTCTATTCAATAAAGTAAAAACAAAAATCTTGATCTCAAAAGTCTTGATCGAATTTGGTCATTTTCAAGGTGTTCGGATTCTTTAACCAAATTTTATCGAACCAAAACTGAAGGTCGATGTCTCCGAAGAGGATGTTTAAAAGGTGCAACATTAAATCCAATCCAGACGAAGCAAATTGGGAGAGCTAAAAATCAAAAGAAAAAAGCTTTTCGTAACCGAAGACAAGTTGTTTTTTCGTCTCTCGAATAAAATACTGAGAGTTTAAAATAAATATAAATAAAATAATTTGTAAGCTCTAAAATAATTGAATTTAAAACATTTCTCTGAGGTCAAAGTATGAAAGAGCAATTTTTCTTTAATCCTATTCAATGAAAGAGAGAGAGAGGTGGGTTTTTTAAAAAAAAAATTCTAAAACTAGAATATCTAATTTTGTTCTAGTTTTCGTCAGATAATTGTCTCAAGAGGAAATGTCCGTTCATTATTCATTCAGTCTCCTCAAGTAGGAATTTTGTTCGTGTTCATCGAAAGAATGATGCATGCGTCACTGGAGAACCGAAAAAGGTGCTTTAGATCTTATATTCCCTAAGCTCTCTGAAAAAAAATGTTTTTTAAAAAATTATGGTTTTAAAAAAAACTAAAAAACACGCCTTTATAGTGAGTCAAACTAAAAAGTAAAAGAATAATTCTTAATATAAGAATAAAATGATTAAGGAGAAAATTAATGTCATTGAGGTTAAAGCACGTGGGGTGCTCTATATTAATTGTTATAATTTCTTACTAGTTCTATTCCGAAATGCTGAGTTAGTGTAAAAATGTAGTACCAAGCACCCCACGCTTTTACCCCAATGACATTCATTTTCTGGTTCATCATTTTAATCTTATATTAAGAATTATTCTTTTAATTTTTAGTTTGATTCACTATAAAGGCGTGTTTTTTAGTTTTTTTTTAAACTATAATTTATTTTTTATTTTTTAGTTTGATCTGCAATAAAAGCCTGTGTGTGTGTGTGTTTTAGTTTTTAAGACTATCATTTATTCTTTGTTTAATTTATCCTTGAGTTTGATATTTGGAGCCGGAAGTGTGTGGCTCTTGGAATTAGTCTTGCTCTTCAATGGATACTGAAGGGTATTTATTCCCTCCGCTTACCGGGCCTCGGATGAGCCCCCTATCGTTGTATTTCAAAGATTCCGTCTCTACAAATACAGGTCTTAAATAACAAAAGTGTGTTAAAGAAGAAATATTAAATATCAATCGTATTATCACCTTTTAAGAGTATTGCGAAATGTTCATTCGTATCATCACTACTAATCATATTGCTTTATCAAAATAAAAAAAATATTTAGCAGTTAGAACATAAATTATTTATATTCCCGTTTCCGGTTTTAGGGATGCACCTTAATCTTTTAGGAGCTAAATCTGGAATTAGTGGCCAAATCTAGAAACGATTTAATGAATTTGTCGCCCAATCTAGAAATCCTTATATTTGTAGTGTACTTTCATAATATATTGCATCATCATTACTCATAATGACGGATCATCCTTACTCATAGTTACTCATAGTAACGGATTCTTGATCCTTACGTCTTATTGGTTGTTATTTCTTCTATCTTCCCCCAGAATTCCACTCTGACGAAGGGAGTATATAAACTCGAACTTAATTATTTGTTATGTTGGAAAAATAAAGTTTATTTTTGTAAAATTACTGCAATTTTACTTTGCCACTCAACACAATACACCAAAAATGGTGACCTGTTCTTTGAATATAAAATTAAAAAAATTCTAATCAAAATTTTTTTTTCCAACGTTGCCTGTGCTTCCGTAAATATGGAGGATATTTCAGCGATTAAAATTCCAGCTTTTGTTTCATCAGATCCTGCGCTATGGTTCGGGATGCTTGAATCGACCTTCGAATTGGCAGTTCCCAAGCCGATAACCGACGAACGCATTAAATATACACTGGTGTGCAAAAATTAAGGACGAGACGGTTTTTTCAATAAAACTTTGTACAAAAGCTTTCCAAATCAACACATTTAATACCGTAAGATCCCCAATACGTAAGGACATGTGTAATATGTAAGCAACACTTACTAAAAGAGAAATCAGAGGGATAAAAAGAAGCTTGATTGAAAAAGTAGCATGGAGCGCAATGCGACTGAAGGCCGAAACATCCCTGTGATGGGTGTCCAGCAAGAAACATCCGGTCTTTAGTAGGGGATATGATCTCCCCTGACTGCTAGGCAGGTTTCACAGCGTCTGCCCATGCTGAGAATGAGGGTGTCAATGAGTTGTTGAGGCATTGCTGCCCATTCGTCTTGCAGCGCCAATCGTAGCTCCCGAATCGTTACTGGTGGTAAGGTACGAGCTGCCAAGCGTCTGCCTAGAAAATCCCATACATGCTCGATGAGATTGAGATCCGGAGATCGTGCCGGCCAATCCATACGTTCAATATCCTCACTCTCTAAGAGCTGTTCGGCAGCTACTGTGCGATGACATGGTGCATTGTCGTCCATGAAAAGGAACTGCAGACCCATAGTGCCTCTAAAAAGACGCACATATGGAAGAATCTCGTTACAATAACGGGTCCCGTTGACTGAACCTGCGTCGAAGATGTGAAGGTCTGTACGACTACCAAGCATGATGCCTCCCCAAACGAGAACACCGCGACCTCCATACCTGTCCCTTTCAATGATGTTCGAGGGATGATTGCGGCTTCCCCGCTCTCTCCAGATGAGTATGCGATGAGAATCGCTACTCAAACTGAATCTGCTCTCATCTGTAAAGAGTACTCGTCCCCATTCATTGTCTCTCCAATTCCGGTGTTCCCGGCACCACAGAGAACGCCTTCTCCGATGGGCAGGCGTTAAAGGTACACACCGTACAGGGCGTCGTGCAAACAGACCACCACCGTGCAGTCTTCTGGCCACGGTAAAACGCGATATCCGTCGTCCAGTCGCCTGTGTCGTGTGTTTAGCGATTTCTCCCGCTGTCTGCCGCCTGTTTCTTCTGGCCTGTAAGACAATGTACCGGTCATCTGCTGGTGTGGTTCCTCGTGGACGACCACTACTGAACCCCCGGATAGCTGTTCCTGTAGTTTGAAATTGTCTCCAAAGTCGTGAAACGATGCTGTGAGCAATTCCGAACTCTGCAGCCACACTTGTCACACTACGGCCTTCCTCCAACTTCCCAATGATTCGACCTCGGGTAAAAGCATCCAGATGTCGTCTAACAGATTGATTATTCGCCATTTCTCGCTGAGGCAGCAACTCGGTGTGATTTTTACGGTGTGCAATCTCTTTGCCAGAAATACTGATCTTACACCGACAACATGCTTTATACTACTCAGACACTCCCCCATTACGTCTACCTGCATATCTGCGCATGTGCTACCGTACATAACCTTACTTAATCTCCTGATTGGTCTTTCTGTCCGCTCTGCCTCTTTGTTCAGCTGATATGCTAATTTTTCGACTTCGTCCTTAATTTTTGCACACCAGTGTAATTATTGCGTAGCTCACTTATCTCCCGATTCGGCAATGGCAGTTCGAGACGTAATTCTTTCACATGGGAGCATAAATCCTTATTCAAAATTGAAAGATGAAGTTATTGCCCGATGCGGTGAAAGCAAAAGCAAGGAAATTCGCCGTCGTTTAGCCGGAGAGCAGCTAGGAGATCGAAAGCCATCGGAATTATTTCGAGTGATGCAACGGCGATCAGAATCGCACAACGTGACTGATTCACTTCTTTTGGAATTATTTTTACAGCAGTTACCACCTAATGTGCAATTCATCCTTGCAAGTATTCCACCCCTTACAGCTCAAAAAGAAGTAGCTGATCGTATTTTAGAGGTAACACCTGTACAGGTTAAGTGCTGTATCAAAATATTTTTTTTTCCAGCGCCAATTCTAATGATAGTAGTGAATCGAAACTCCTCAAAGAGTTGAAACTTACGACAGGAGGTAAAAGAACTACGACGATCGAGAAATTTTTCTCGAAATCGTTTCGATTCTCGCAATCGCTTAAAGAGTCCTAAGCCCAAAGCATCAAATTTATGTTGGTATCATAATAAATTTGCCGCAAAGGCAAGAAAATGTATTCAGCCCTGTTCTTTCCAGGAAAACTTGAACGGGCAGGAGTAGCGGCGACGTATGCCTTGCCTTCGACTTCCTGTCGCCTCTTCGTTCGCGATCGTAAATCCAACATTTGTTTTCTAGTTGATATCGGAAGTGATTGCTCAATCCTTCCCGCAAATAAAACTCTAAAACAATCTTCTCCAGTTCAAACTTTTATTGCTGCAAATGGTACACCCATTCAAGTGTACGGGCGTAAATTAATGTCATTAGATTTAGGTTTAAGACGAAATTTTGTTTTTCCATTTTTTATTTGTAATGTGTCTAATGCTATTATTGGTGCAGATTTCTTACATTATTTTAATATAAAACCTGATTTAAGAAATCGTACTTTATTTGATGTTTCTACAAAATTAAATTGTCTCATTGTACTATTAGAACTTCTAATATTTTCTCTCAATTAAAACTCATGTTATTGATAATGATTTTTCTAAATTGTTGAATGATTTTCCTAATATTGTAAAACCACCTTGTGCAAACCAAACAGTTAAGCATAATGTAGTTCATTATATTGATACTTTTGGACCACCTGTTTGTGCTAAACCTCGTCGCATAGCTCCAGACAGGTTAAAAATTGCGAAAATGGAATTTCAGCACATGTTGGATTTAGGCCACATGCGCCCATCCAGTAGTAATTATTCTTCCCCATTGCATATGGTTCCTAATAAAGAAAGCAATGATTGTCGCCCTGTTGGCGATTTTAGAGCATTAAATGCTCAAACAAAAAAGGATAAATATCAGATTCCTAGCATTCTTGATTTTACAAGTGATCTACATGGGGCAAAAATATTTTCTCATATTGATCTTGTTAAAGCGTTTCACCAAATTCCGATTGCTTCCGAAGACATACATAAAACTGCTATTTGTACTCCATTTGGTCTCTTCGAAAGCACTCGAATGCAGTTTGGTTTGTGCAATGCGGCTAGCACTTTTCCAAGATTTATCGACGAAGTTACACGTGGTTTGAAAGGTGTTTATGCTTTTATTGATGATATCTTAATTGCATCTCAAAATGTTCAAGAACATACTACTAATCTCCGTGCACTTTTTGAAAGACTTGATTATTATGGCTTAACGATTAAACCTTCAAAATGTACTTTCGGAGTAGATAGTTTAAAAATTCTTGGATTTCAAGTTTCCAGTGAAGGAATTTCACCTCTTCCTGATCGAGTCAATGCTATTCAAAACTTTCCTAGACCTAACACTTTAACGCAATTACGTAGATTTTTAGGAATGTATAATTTTTATCGAAGATTCATTCCTAAAGCAGCCCACATTTTAGCACCCCTAATAAAATTTTTAGAAGGTCACACAAACAAAAAGAAACCATCTCGTCCTTCGAAAAATCCTCCAACTCCTCTTGAATGGACTGAAGAAGCGGAAAATTCATTTACTGCTGCTAAAACAGCATTAGCTGATGCAACTCTTCTTAAGCATCCGATTCCTGGTGCTACTTTAAGTGTTTGGACCGTTTCGCCTTTGGTAGTTCCTTAATGCAACTTTCTAATAGTAACTGGGAACCAACAGCAATTTTATCTTTAACGCTTTCTAAAATTCAACAAAATTGGTCTACTTATGATCGAGAACTTTTGGCAATATATACTTCAATAAAAAAATTTAGACACATGCTTGAAGGTCGCGAATTTATTGTATATACTGATCAAAAACCCCTAACATACGCTTTCAAGCAGAAACCAGATAAATGTACCCCACGTCAGCTAAGACATCTCGATTATATTTCACAATTTTCCACAGATATTCGCTATGTAGTTGGAACAGAAAACAAAGTTGCAGATGCATTATCTAGAGTAGAAATTGATGCAATTATAAAACCACCCATTTTAGACTACAAAAAGTTTGCTCAAACACAACTTAATGATTCTGAAATTCAATCTTTCCTTAAAGCAGATTCTTCTATTAAACTAGAAAAACGATATTTTCCCCTTGAAAACGTTTCTTTATATTGTGATAAGTCACTTGAAACCCCTCGACCTTTCGTCCCTAAAAATTTCAGACAAGTGGTATTTCCAAAATCTGCATTTTCTATCCCATCCTGGAATATCCACTAAAACTAATTTAATTTCTAAGCGTTTCTTTTGGCCAGGAATGAGAAAAGACATCAAAAATAGAGTTCAAGCTTGTGAAAAATGTCAGCGAGCAAAAATATTCAAACATACCAAAGCTCACATTTGCTCTACCCGATGCTCGATTTGCCCACATTCATATTGACCATTTTGGACCATATCCACCATCCAAAGGATATAAATATTGTCTTACCATCATAGACAGGTATACCAGGTGGCCTGAAGTTATTCCTACCGAAGACATTTTGGCAGAAACCACTGCTCGTGGACTTTTAAATGGTTGGATTTCTCGTTTCGGCACACCTGTTACAATTACAACTGATCAAGGGACAAATGTTGAGTCTTCTCTAATGAGAGAGCTTACAAACATGATGGGTAGCCATAGAATCCATTCAGCTTCTTGCCATCCACAAAGTAATGGAATGATAAAACGATTCCACAGGCATCTCAAAAGTGCTATTATTGCCCATGAGGATGCTGGTTGGATCGATATTTTGCCTATCGTATTGTTAGGATTACGTTCAGCAATGAAGAACGATTTAAAAGCAACAAGCTCTCAACTAGTTTATGGTACTACTTTACGTTTACCATCTGATCTCTCATATCTTCAGAATCTCTTCAAACGTCAGTGACACCCACTTATGTTTCGAAGTTAATTACCATGATGAGAAAACTTAGCCCAATATCCCCTGATTATCATAGTTGTACGAAGAGCTATGTACACCCATCATTAAGTACATGCACACATGTTTTTCTTAGAAATGACAAAATTCGACCCCCTTTAACTCCACCTTACACTGGACCTCATTTGGTTAAAAGTAGATCAGATAAAAATTTTGTAATTTGTATAAATAATAAAAATGTAACTGTCACTATAGACAGATGCAAGCCAGCTTTTGAATTTTCAGAAGATTTTAATTCACAAAAGGGTAATTCAAACTTTGAACCACCTCTAACCAAGCAACAAATTGAAGATAAAGCTGTTGTTGATAAAAATATCAGAACCACACGTTCTGGAAGGCACGTGCATTTTCCTAAGAGATTAACTTACTAATTCAAATTCCTTTTTAGTAATTTATATATGTATATCTTTTGTTGTATTGTGTATATAAATAATTGTATGTGTTATTGCAATTTATGTATTTTATAGTGCCTTATTTTTGTAAACAACAAACATTTTTATATTTGTATATTTTTTGCCGTTCCCTTCGTCACTGGAGGGGATACTCTGTAGTGTACTTTCATAATATTGCATCATCATTACTCATAATGACATTACTCATAATGATGGATCATCCTTACTCATAGTAACGGATTCTTGATCCTTACGTCTTATTGGTTGTTATTTCTTCTATCTTCCCAGAATTTCACTCTGACGAAGGAAGTATATAAACTCGAACTTAATTATTTGTTATGTTGGAAAAATAAAGTTTATTTTTGTAAAATCACTGCAATTTTACTTTGCCACTCAACACAATACACCAAATATTCCTTAATTATTAAGATCCTAATCAGGACAATAAAGAAAATTATGAACTTATTGTATTGTGATCGGTCCTTGACAAGTGTGCGAAATTTTGAATTAATCTGACCTTTTAAAGTGGGTAAAAATTGAGTTCAAAGATTCCATTACATACAAGAGAAACTTATAAAAACGTGTTAAAAAGAAAGATTTTCAATAATTTTGAAATTTTAGTAGAGAATGAATGAGTGCAAACTATATTAACATTGCACTATAAGGTAGCACGGACCTCGTCACTCTGAACCACGTTCAAGTGACGAGGACGGCACCTAAGCTGACAACCCTTCTCCAAACTTTCACACCACACCAATGGAAAGACATTGATCCTCGACAGATGTACGGAAGTGCTTGAACGGAGTAGTTTGAGCTTGAGCGAAAAAGAACGAGAACGGCAAAGTAAGAGAATTCAGAGACGACTTCACTTTTTTGGTTCAAACCAGCGAGATCTCAGAATGCTCCTACATCAGGACCTTTAACGCTAGAAAGAAGCAACAAACATGCTAACAAATGGGTGCTGCACTTCCTGATAATCCAGAATGAAAGTAACATATAGACACGATTGTTTTTTGGATGACAATACGATACTTTAATGAAAATTAATTACCACTTAATGTTGTGATTCTGTCCTATGTATATACATAGTTATATTAATTGTAACTAATAAAAAGTAGCTAAAATAAAATTTTTCTTTGTTGATCTAAGCAGGAATTGACTTAATTTTTTATATTACTTGTTTTTTTTTTTTTTTTTTTTAATTTAAGCTACGGACTAGCAGACCAGAAACTTCAAAATTAAAAAAAAAAAATAGATTTTTGAGAAGCGAAAGTTACACTGCAGAAGATGGCTTTAAAAATACTTCTGTCCAGGCTGAAGATGACACTAGGTCAAACAGACCATTATATATCGCTAAATATTCCCACAATGAAGGTAATAATTAGTTTATTGTATCGACAGTTGATGGGCAATAATATTAACGTTTTGATGGAAAAGAGGTCTTTTGTTATGGAAAAATTGGCAGTTACGAACTAAATGACGAAAAAAGGAAGGTAATCTTTGAAAGAAGGAATGAACGTCAACATAGTTGAGTCGAAATAGGGGATGGGGCGGGGCGTTCAAAGAAAAGGGGTATGCATCAGTGTCCACTCGCGGTTCAAAATTCATCCATTCCCCTGCTCTGACACAGTAGACCATCCGTGATATTCATTTGACCTTAGGAAGCGATGGTTGAAAGGCCCTAGCAACACTTTCGACTCGAATTTTCACCGGCCTTTTCCAAGATGGGGGTTGCAAAACGGAAAGTGGTCTCCAGACTACAAAAGGGGGGAGTTCAGAGAGAGGCTTTGAAAGAAGGATAGGGGGATTTAAGGGAGGGGGTACAAACACTATAGTTTGTCCCATTTCAAATTCATTCCTCTACTCTGACTCTGAATGAGCAAAAGCACCCAGCAACTTTTTCGACCGATTCCAACGCCTACCAAAATATGGAAGAAAATTGCTTTATTTTTAAGTGGGACATAGAAAACATTAGTTTTTGGTCGCAGAAAGAAGATGAAGGAATTAAAAGTCCTCCGTTCATTGTGGAAACTTTAGGAGGAACAAAATGGCAGCTTATCTTTGATCCTAACGAAGAGGACTTTGAAATCTGTCTCAAAAGACACGAAGACTGTGAATGGCCATCTCCGATCGGAATAGATTACGAATACTCAATTTTTTCGGGAAAGAAGATAATAGCAAGATCTTACCGATTCTATCATACGTTCCATGAAGCTAATGATTCGGATGTAGGGGCAGATCTGGTGAAAGAAAAAACATTTCCAGAGAGCCTACCTCAAGACACTTTAACGATTTGTTGTAAAATGTGGAGATGTGCAGGATGTATGGAAGAAAGGATTGAATGTGTTGCTAGAACTCGAATAGGAGTTGAACGAAGGTCATTTGATTGGGCAGTAGAAGAATTCAGCGATCTTGGATCAAAAACGAGAAGCGCCTACATTATCCGATCAGTTTCAGAAGGCAAACGTATTATGTCATTGAATCTTTTCATTGCAGCCGAAGGAATTATTTGCCTAAAATTAAATGCTTTGTGTGAAAACCTGTGTGCATTTCATTTACGGTGGCGGATTTTAGATGCCTCTGGCGCTTCTGAACAAAATACTAACTTCGAATATAGTTGCCATGACACACTTTATAAGAAACTGTATTTTCCGTTCCATCTCAAGAGAGATGAATTAATCACTGCAAAATACCCCTGTTTCGTAAACGATGTGCTGACTTTGCGGTGCGAATGTGCTTTTTCGACAGGAATTGCTTTTAGCGGAATCGAGTCGATCGCCTACGGATGTGGCGCGTCCTCCATGAATAGTGCGGTTTCTAATCCATTATCCAATATCGTGGCAAGAAATTTGAAATCAGTGCTCAGAGAACAACTGTTTTGTGACACGAAACTGAAGACAAAAACCCGCTGTCTCCCCGCTCACAAGTGCATTCTCGGTGCAAGTTCTCCCGTGTTCAAAGCCTTGTTCACAAAGGAAGGAGTGGAGGAGTGTGTGAACGTGGAAGACCTAGACGACGACGCTGTCGAACGGATGCTGCAATATGTGTACCTGGGAGAGCTTGGAGGCCTCGAATGGGAAAGCGCCTGCAAATTGCATGATGTCGCCGCAAAGTTCGAGATATTATGTCTAAAAAAAGAGTGCTCGTCTTTCCTGAAAGCCAACCTGACTCCACGTAAGGCTTGCGAAGCCCTAATTCACGCCGATAAGAAGAAAGACGATGATTTGAAAAAGGCTGTGCAGAATTTTATCGTGGAGCATAGCAAAGACATCATCAACTCTGATGCATGGAAACAGCTCATGGGGACTCATTTGCAATTAGCTGCGGACACAATGATCCAGAAATTTAAATAAAAGGTAAGAAAAAAAATTCCTTTTTTTCCCCGCAAACTTAAGTTTTTACAGACATGGATCTCAAATTTGCGCAAATACATTAAGAATATAAAGACTAGAAAAGATTTCTGTGATACATATTTAAGAGGGGTGCTATTCATTTTACTTTCAGCTTTAAATAATGAGAGCCACATCTGAGACCAGAGATGAGTTTGTTTATCTAACTCAGTGGAGCACACAAGAATTTTTGAAGGAGGGGTCCAGGGTCGAAAGTCCATCATTGTTGTATCATGCTGATTTTTGGGAACAGTTAACAGTAAAAAATTAATAATTGATAAATAATGAACTTTAATTAATAAAAATAATTAATAATAACAAATACTTAATTAAATTCTACGTATTATGTACATAGGATTATAATCAATCGAAAAAGGGTTTTGTGGGAGGGGGTTTGAACCCGGGGACCCCCTTGTGTTTACCACTGATTTTACTCTTCTATGAATTTTTTTTTGTTTCAACATTTAAATTTTCACGCTATTAGTGTGGAATTAAACCACA
Source organism: Trichonephila clavipes (assembly GCA_019973935.1). Lineage (NCBI taxonomy): Eukaryota > Metazoa > Arthropoda > Arachnida > Araneae > Nephilidae > Trichonephila > Trichonephila clavipes. The sequence continues at coordinate 354,201 of BMAU01015602.1, forward strand.
ATTGTAAGAAAATAAGAGCGTTCCTTTTTTATTTATTTATTTTTTGAAAAGGACAAAAGTGAAAAATTGTTACTCTGCTCGATGGTCTTTTATTGATTTCATTTTGGCCGGTAAAATAATTTTCCCGCGTATTTACCTTTTGCTATTGTCAACATAAAAGCATTGAATCATTTAAGTATGTATACCGGATACTAGCACAGCCCCCTTATTTGGCGATAATTTTTTGAAACAAATTACAATATGGCAACTAGAAATTTGTTTAAAAAAAAACTAGAAGTCCTTGTTTTCACATAGAGGGAAAAAAACTACCTTGATAAAGGTCCCTAAAAACATAAAATTTCAAACTAGGAATTAATTTACCTATTTTTTCCTTTTACCAGCGTAGTAAAACATCATTGAAGAATTTTAGCTCAAGTGATTTTGTTTTTCCTTATAGACTGGTTTTGAATAAAATTTTTGAATTGATTAAGTGTTTACGAATTTATATACCTAATCATAGTCTTTAAATTTCCGCTGAAATATATCATAATCGTTAGTTAAAAAATATTATTAAAACAATTAAGGAGGTTTTTTTTTTCCATCTGTACTTGTTCATTTCGTACTTTTTTAAAGCTGTATTAATGTGTTTTCGGAAATTCCATGAATATTAAATTTCTATTTAAATTGCATTGCTTTCAACATTTAGAATGTACCTTTCCTCTTTACATATTCATTAGCTGGACGTATGCAGAGTTCTAACTGCACCAAATGGGATGCGGCTAACTTTTAGAGTGAATAGTACTTTGTGCGCGGAGTTTTAAAATTGCATATTTCGACATACTTTTCCAATTCCTCATAAACCAGAAATTTTTTTATCATAAAACTATGAGTTTTTTTATTTTAAGTACAAAGTTTAAAATAAGACAGCAATTTTTGCTGTGTAATAAATATGTATATATATTAAATAGGATAAAGATATTAAAATAGGATAGGATATTAAAAACTAACTAGCTTTCTTTCCGTTACCCACTAGACCAGTGTTCCGCAACCCCCGGTCCTCGGACCGGTACCAGTCCGCCCAAGATAAATTATTTCTCTTTATTATTTGCTGTGGTAAATTTTTCTTAGGTTTGTGCTATTTTTATGAAAATCACTTAATATTCATTTTTTTGGAGTAGGTATATTTTATTCAGAAGTCATGATTAAATACAACTAAATAAAAATTATTAAATCAAAACAGTCTAAAATATAAGCAATCAACATCCTCCCCCTCAGCGGGCTGCGGTAAAATTAACAAACGTTTATACCGGTCCGCGGCGATAGAAAGGTTGCGGAGCATTGCACTAGACAAATTTGAATCTTACAGTCGGGGGGTCCAGGATCGAAAGTACACCATTCTCTTATGATGTTCCAATACGGCGCCCAACATATTCTTTTGGTTTTGTCGATTTTCGGGGGAAAAAAACAGTAAATAATTAATTATTGCATAAATACTTAGCATTAATTAATACAATTAACTATTAATAACAAATTTTTTATTTTTACGTTCCATATATATAAAACTGTAATTATTTGAAAAAAATCAATGTCTATGGGGCAGTCCGGACCCGGGACTCCACCTCCCTCGTTGTGAGGTAGCCTTGTGGTCAAGTTATCGGATCGTGGCTGGCATGTCACGAGTCCGAGCTCCATACTACTGAAGATCCGCAGTGTAGAGGCGCGATGCACGTTAAATCTGCTGAGAGCTCAAACGTCCTCCCGTTGGTGTGGTGTGGTCGTTAGGAGAGGGGGTGCCAGCTCAGGAGTCATCCTCCTCACTTGACCATGGTTCAAAATGACGAGGTCCGTCGTCAAAAGCCCTCGTGTGGCTGAGCAGTGCGACGTTAATATTCACTCACTCGCTCATCCCCGTTGTAATACTTTTCTTTCATTGTCTTTATATAAAATACATGGAGCATATGTTGATTTACTTTCGGCACATGAAATTTTGAAAAATTATCGATTTTGACTTTTTTACATTTTTTAGAAGCTCAAACATTTCTGCTTAAAATGATACACGATACATAGAAATACGATAACTAGAAGTATTTTTTATTTATTTTTAAAAGGAAGCCACTCTCTCATTGACAAATTACAAATTCTTACTTTAAAGCCTGTTTTCCGAAAATGCAATATTTTCCCCTTTATGTACCTTTTTCTCAAAAAACTAATTATTGTAGGATCCTCAAATTTTCAGTGAGTATACTTTCAACATGTTTACACATTTTAATTGAGGGAATGAGATATATCTAGGGAACTGTTTTAGATGATGTATTTTTGTACTAAATTTTAAAGAAAAAATTGGCATTTTTTAAAAAATTCATAATTATTTTAATTTTTAACAAAAAGACAAAACCCTCCCTTAAAGTCTTATTGATAATACATATAACTTACTGTGAAAATTTCATCTATTAATAGCAAGAAATTTCTGAGAAAAAGGTACATAAACTTACGTAATTTAACATGGGCTCCTATGGAAGTGCCGAACCCCCTTAAATATTACGATATCTTAAGAAATATTCTTCAAAGTATGAATTGGGTTAGAACGAAAATATCTTATAGTTCATAGGGTTTACCACTGCGTTAGGGGAACTTTCATCTCTCTATATAAAAATGGATGTTTGTATATATGAAATCACCTCACTCCGACACCGTTTTGTGGCCGCGGTAGCCGAGTGGTATAGGCATCGGATCGTGGCTGGCTTTGTCACGAGTTCGAGCCCAGTACCACTAAAGACCCGCCGTGTAGGGCAGCGATGCACGCTAAATCTGTCGAGAGCTGAAACGTCCTCCCGTTGGTGTGGTGTGGTAGTTAGGAGAGGGGGGTGCCAGCTCAGGTGTCGTCCACGTCACTTGACCATGGTTCAAAATTACGTGGTCCGTCGCCAAAAGCCCTCGTGCAGCTGAACAGTGCGACGTTAATCTTCACTCACTCACCGACACCGTTTAACTGATCACTATGAAAATTGGCATGTATATTTTTGTGGAGAAGATTTTTGTGCTATCCTCTTTGTTGAAACTCCACCAGGTGGCGCTGCAGCATATCAACTTCTGTGCCGTTCCAAGTTGCCAACATGATGACCAACTTGGTTCCATCGCCAACATTTCGCTATGTTTCCATTGAATCACCATTTTGAAACATTATAATGTAAGGAACGGCGTTGCTTGCGAATATTACAATTTTGACATAAAATAAATACAATAGAAAGTAATATAACGCGTATTAAAGATCTAGTTATAAATTGTTTACATTATTTTAAGCATTTATTACACAAAATGTGTAACAATATGTTACTTTTGGTGAGCAGAGATCAGCTTATAAAGGTGTTTTTAAAAATCAACCCGCAAGGGAGTTACGTGGGAGTTATAAATATAGACCTACAAACTTAAAATTTAGTAAATATGATTTTTTATTCAGCAGAGATATGCAAAGAGCTTTTTTGTTTGTTTATTTGTTTAATTTGCATTTCACATAAAATTAACTCATTAAAAGCTTCTTTATCCTTCAATCTGTATTGCTTAACTTTTAAATTCCCCCGTGTGAAGAACGGGTATACCAGCTAGTAAGTACATAAAATGCGAAGGGTTTTGTTTCACTATTACGCAATGTTTTATGTTTCTACTTTTTTTTCTTTTCTTCCAGGCGTGGTTTTCCGAAAGCCTTCTAGAGAAATGTCTCATCACGGATGAAAATTCATTTATCAAGATTTCTCAATTGGCATGTACAAATATTCTGTCTTGTTCTATTCGGTCCTTATTTCTAAATGGTTTCTGCTACATCTGATTACTGAATGTGTGCTTTGAGTTTTTTTTAAAATGTGCTGAAACGTTTTTAAAATATGTACCCAATAAATCTAATAATTCATGCAAAATTGCAAATAAGTGATGCAGATGTATGCAAAAATTGCTAATAATTTTTTTGAAACTATCCTTTTTTTCGTAACACTTTTTTTCGTTTGGGCATAAGAGAACAGACCAGTGGCGCACACAGAAATTTTTCAAGGGGGTCCGGGGTCGAAAACTATTCTTGTATCATGCTCCTTTTGATTTTGTCGATTTTCGGGAACAAAACACAGTAAAAAACTAATTTTTGAATAAATAATTACTATTAATTAATAAAATTAATCATTAATAACAAATATTTAATTAAATTTTACGTACTATATACTTAGAATTATAATCAATCGGGAAAAAAATCAAGGGCTTTGGGGGGTCCGGACACCCAGGACTCCCCCCCTTGTGTGCGCCACTGGAACAGACCATACATACACAGAATTTCAACTACACTCCATAACAGAAAAAACGACGTACTAAAAAGAAGTTATCTGATTGTAATGAAATTTCGTATGCAAAGTCATTTGTACTCAACATGCAAATATTAAAATTTGGTGTCCAACGAATGAATAGCGGGAGCTACAGCGCATCGGAATTGCGCACTCAGCAGGTGTCTTTAAAAAGCGTTTCTCAATCTGAAAGTCAAAATTTTAGTTGCATTATGATTTAGAATACCTTTCAGCGACTGAAAAAATAAACCGCCGTAGGATTCGAGCTCATTACGAGCAACTATCATGGTTTGAAAGTGGTCGTATCATTGGATTGAAAGAGGCAGGTTGGGCAAATCGGAGAATCACTCGTCATATTTGTCGAAGCGATGCGTTTATTAGAAGATGCTGACAAGAATGGGTGCATAATGGCAAATTGCAGCGTCAGGATGGTAGCGGTCGACCTAGGGCCACAGCAGATAGGGAGGACTGATTGACTGTTGTATCAGCTGTCACAGGGCCTGATTCATCGTTATCAACCATCAGACGTGCAAACCGTTCACGAGTGTCCAGCATGACCATTCCCAGACAGTTGGTAGAGCAAAATTTACACTCGCACCGGCCACCTGACCCTCACACCTGCACTCTGTCGAGCCAGATTACAGTGGTGCTTTGCTCTATCAGGTTGGAATCATGCTGACTGGGGACGTATAATGTTTAGCGATGAATCCCTCTTCCAACTGTGCCCCGTCGATCATCGAAGACATGTCTGGAGACGCCCAGGGCAGTGTGCCCCGATCCTGCTTTCACTATTATTGCACGCCACACAGGTCCTCAACTAGAAGTTATGGTCTAGGGCAGTGATCAAATGTTGCAGGACGCCTAAAGAAGACATGAAACTATTGCCATTTTATTTAAAATTGTGCATTTCTCTCGGATTTGCGCAACTTTCCACGGAAATCCCTTTATATTCCACGTTAAATCACTTTTATTCATTTTGGGTGTAACTATATTTTATTCTGAAGGCATGTTTAAATGTAACTAAATTAAAATTGTTAAATCAAAACCATCTGAAATATAAACAATCAACGTGTCCCACCCTCAGCAGGTCGAGGTCATACTATCAAACGTTGACCAATCCGCAGCGTTAAAAAGGTTGCAGCGCGCTGTTCTAGGGTGTCCTTTCTTTTAACTGCCGGACCCTTTTGATCATCATTGGAGGCAACTTACAGCTCAGCGGTAGATCGACGACATTCTGAGAACTGTTTTGCTACCGTTCCTTTTGAAGTATCCTACCACTGGCGTAGCTAGTCCTAAGTGGGCCCTGTATCAAAATTCTTCCGAGGTCCTTTTCTCTATAATAAAACTTATTTCAAAGAGTCAAAATTTTACAATGTGGGTCCCTGAAGCTCTGGGGACCCGTATAATTGATACGGCGGTAGCTAGGCCCCCATCCTTATTTTTCAGCAAGATAATGCCAGACCACATACGGTACGTGTTGCTATGAACTACCTTACAGCTTGTCAAACACTTCCTTGGCCATCCAGATTGCCAGATCTCTCTTTAATCGAGCATGTCTTGAATATGATGGGAAGGAGACTGCATCTACCAGGGAATGTTGATGAACTGGCTCGACAATTGGAGAAAATTTGGCAAGAAATACCACAAAAGACCATCAGGGGGATTTATCACTCAATGCCACGTCATATGAGCATCCAGGCTAGAGGTGAGTCAACACCTTATTGAGCCCGTTACTTTGTATATACGTAACTCTGAAAGAAATAATGCAATTTTTCTGAAATTTTAATCATTTTCTATTCTGTATACAATCTTTCTACTCACCAATTTTTGGTTCTATCGAGCAACTCGTTCTTCGTGTATCGGGTTTTTTTTGTTGTTATTGTTTAAGTGTTAAAATGTTAATTTAAAACAAATAATTTTTTTAAACCACTCATCGAAAAAAACTGTGTGTGTCGGCTCCGACGCATGACTAGAGTTTACTCCTTGGTTGTCTTTGATTTTATAGTAGGAAAACAGAGTAAATAAACGCATCTCATAATACTGAAACCATGCATGGTTTTTCTTTATTCTATTCCCATTTTTCATATTGATTCGGTAAAATACGTAAATTATTCAATAAGTAATAAGACTAATTTTATTGCCGCAAAACCACTAATAGGAATGTTAATTTCTGTGGCATAAGAAAGGTTTGTTGTCTGTATTAACAAAAGCTACCGATAGATGGCATGTACAGACTCGTATTCTTGAGTATCACGTGATCGAACTGAAGCGTGTTTGTTGACACCTACGAGACGCGACCAGTTGTCGAAATGGAAGCAAAAAATTTGCAAAAATCAGTATAGGAGACCTTTGATATGATACGATATGATAAAAGACTGGAACAAGAAGGCAACAATATCTTAAAACGCTTTATCGCAGCAGACGAAGTTTGGTTGTGTTACTATGACCCAATCATAAAACAACAAAACATTGAATGAAAACATCCATCTTCACCTACTCCCAATAAAGCAAAAACTGTGAAATTGGCTGGTAATGTTATGACCATAATTTTTTTTGTATTATGAAGGAATTGTGTATCAACACGCTGTCGAACCCGGTACTACCGTAAACGACTCGTACTACACGAATGTCCTGCGAACAATGGTACAGCACGTTAAAAGGAAACGTCCATTGCTCCGAAATGGCTTCCTATTGCACCATGACAATGCCCGATCACATATTGCTCGTTGCCAGTGGCGCACATAAGGGTGGGGGATCCAAACCCTCCCCCAAAGCCCTTGATTTTTTTCCGATTGATTATAATTTAAGTATATAGTACGTAAAATTTAATTAAGAATGAATGATTAATTTTATTAATGCTAATTATTTATTCAATAATTAGTTTTCTACTGTGTTTTGTTCCCGAAAATCGACAAAATCAAAAGGAGCATGATACAAGAATGGTGAACTTTCGACCCCGGACCCCCTCCCCTCACCTTGAAAAATTCCTGTGTGCACTCCTGCTCGTTGCGTACTGCATGTTTCGCAGCAGAACACAACGTAGAGATTTTACCACATACAGTCCTCATCTCACTCCATGCGATTTCTGCCTGTTTTCTCAACTTCAGAAACCATTACGAGGCAAACGTTTTGCAAGCAACAAAGCATGTGTAAGGGCTGCGGAGGCGGTTTTGAAACATGTCTCACAAAAAAGGACTTTTACGTGTTTTTAAGAAGTGGACAGAACTTTGGGATAAATGCATTACGTGTTACGGAAGCTATTTTGAAAAGAAAAAAAAAACATGTAAATAATGAAGAATAAAGATATTCTGTTTTTTTTATATATTATTTTAGTCTTATTACTTTTTGAACAGTCCTCGTAATATATAAAAGAAAAAATATATCCATCAATTATGTTACATAAATATATGTTGCTCATGGTACATTGTTAAGAAGATTGATCTACTTCACTATTAATATCACTGTGAGTATTAATTACATTCTCTCGCCATTATTAATCTTTATGACAAGAGGCTTGTAGTAAGTAAAGTATGATACGTGAACGTCGGTAGATATGTGATTTACGAATCGTGAAAACATCGCATCAATGGTTTTACCATTCCTAGTCGTCCCCAGTGCTTTACGAGAAACAAAATGCAAATTAAGCTCGGATTTTAAAAATTGTGCTAATCTCAATCCTTCATCTTTATCGAAATCAATATTGAAATCACCACTAAGTATGAGCGGAAGTACATGATACTGTTTCCCCGCTAAGTTCGAGCCACCTTCTATAGATGATAATAATGTCTCGTGGATATAATTTATAACGTCAGTAACATTCTTATTCACAGACTATAAACTGTGACGATCATAATGGGTTAACCGTTAGGTAAAGTGCCTCTCGTGACACATATATCTCCCAAATTAGAAATAGTTCGATTATATAACGTACTGGGTGTTTCTTCTTACAAAATTACTATGATTACCAGTAAACTTATGTTGTGAATCACGCACGTCTTGATAGAATGCGAACTCGCCCCCACGATTAATATTTGGTCGCTTATACTGAGTTATGTGTTTAAAATTTTCAATTTCAACCAATTTCTCGTTGCGATGCTATGTTTCTGATAGCGTCAAAGTGTGTACTTTTTGCATAATATTACCGCGGAGATCACGTATATGTGTCCGGAGACTTTGGCAGTTGAGAGAAAAGAGAACCATATCCCCTCCATTCATTTTGTTGATCAATTGTAGTAAGATGAACAGTAGAAAGCCTGGTAAACTCATTTCGTAATAAAAGCATCGCTTCGTTGTTTCCTCTACCGCGGTAAAAACATTAACGCCAATCAGTAGGTACAATATGAAGTCCTACTTGAGCCATATGACTTTGGATAAGATTACGTAAATCAAAAGTTGTGAATGTGCTTTGCTGTATTTGTAAGCAATTTCATCAAATGTCCCTTGTTGCGATTGTGAATTGTCAAGGATTGTTGGTTTCAATGGGAAATGATTTCTTTCAGCATGAATCGATCTCTTTCGGTTGAGAGGAACTGTTGCAGATCTACGGTTGATAGGAACCATTTCTCTTCCGATTTCTTTTGCATTTTCAAAAGTTACCTTACTGTCCTTCGAAATAGCACCTCCCATTACCGAGCATCACTGAGATCTGCTATACATGTCCCGGAAACTTTGCAAGAAGTCTTCGTTTGGGATGGAGTTCAAAAGCCTCGTCACGTTTCGTTGGATGTTAGAAATATCGGTAACGCATTTTACTCATCCCTAAAATCTGGGTAGCGATTTGTCGTACGGATTCACTGTTAATCTGCAGTTCATCAGCTATGATGCCCATAGTTAACTGACGTGCTTCAGTGATTAACTTCCTCACTTTCTCAATCTTTTTGTCACTGACGGAGTTCGCTAGTCCTCCACTGCAGGGGTTGTCAGGCTGCATTTCGAAAACGGGAAAACCACTCGTACACACAATTCAGGGACAATGCTGGATCTTCATAAACGCGTACCAACATCGCATAAATTTCAATTGGTGTCTTGTCAAGCTTAATACAAATCTTTAAATGGATCTTTTGTTCTCTCGTTTTCCTGTTCTCTGTTATGAATCAACGTACTAAACAAACACTTTGTAAAACAAGTCTTACACGGAACACAATTGTGAGTCTCAACTGAACAATGGTGGAGGTAGATGGTGAACACCTGCCGCTACGCATGTGCAGCGTTTTGTTTCGCCAGTGTTACCAGATCGGCCGTCCTGACTTCATTCACCGAACTTTATTGTTAGAGGATGTATATACATATAACCTAGCTGGTATACCCGTTCTTCGCACGGGTAAATTGAAAATTTAAGCAATACAGACTGAAGGATAAAGAAGTTTTTAATGAGTTAATTCTACGTGAATCGTAAATTTAACAAAAAAAAGCCTTTCGCATATCTCAGATGAAAAAAAACCACGTTTGCTAAATTTTAAGTCTGTAGATATAATAGCTGATAAAAAAGATTTTTTTTCACTTATAACGCTCCGTAACTCTCTTATGGATCGATCTTTGAAAACACCTTCCTTCTGCTCAGCAAAATTAACACATTGTTACAAATTTTGTGTAATAAACGCATTAAAATAATGTAAAAAATTTGTATCTGGATGTGTAATACGTTAATATTACTTTCTGATACATTTATTTTATGTTAAATAGCTGTTACCCGCGACTTCGTCCGCGTAGAATTTAACAAAAAAGTGTTTATTCATTCGCAGAGTTTACGAAAACTTAATAATTATATATTCCACGTAAAGACTATAACTTTCTAAATATCTTTATGTTGCAATTACCGCCTGCTTTCCACAATACTGAATTTCAAAAGTTATTTCGCCAATTAAAATTTTTCCTTTTAAATGTTTTTCAATAGCATAGTCCTTGGCTCGCTAGATTTGTTCTGTGTGCTAAGCTTTCCTTACACAATTCAATATGTTATTGTTTAAAATTTGAAAGAGAGAGATGTGCCAGCTCTCAATTGCAGCTCTCGTCATTAACTTTTTAAAATTGTTCTTCAACATTCAAAAAAGAACATTGTGTGCATATTTATTTATTTTTATGAAAGAATCAACTCAAGTGGAAAGATTTTGAAATTCGAAAATCCTCTCAGAGAGAAAGACCAAGGGATTCGTCAGAAAGGCTGTTTCAGATGTCCTCACACTTCAATACTGTAGCGGTCTGATATCCATATAAACAAGTACTAAACATCACGCGAAGACGATCGTTTTAGCGTGATCGATAAAGTACTTGCGTTCGGAATGGAAGGTACCCAGATCGAATCTTCCTCCTTCAATACCATATCCTGTTGGGTGAGTGAGTGAATATTATAACGTCACGCTCTTCAGCTACACAAACCATATCCTATTGGAAAAAAACCTTTTATTTCTATTCGATCTGACACTTTGGGTTTGATGGTTTCGAAGGAAAGGACGATATCGGATTAAACGATTTTTATAAATCAGACTTCATCAGCACGTTTAAAGATTCTTATGATACATTTTTTTCTTTTAAAAATGTTTTTTTTTTCTATTTCACTTTGTCTTTTTCAATATACACAATGAAATCCATAAATATATACAATGTTCAACAGTAACGAATAACATTCTACAAAACTGTCCAGAATACAAAGTCTACTAGTTTGCGAAAAATTCTGCGGAAAAGAATTTTTTTAAAGATTTCTGATGGAAGGCTTTATTACTAGATTTATTTAACAGGAACCAGTAGTTGCCCAAACGTCGCAACGTAAGGCAACTAAGTGAAAAAGCGCTCTAACAAAATGAAGTATTAGGAAAAAAAACAAGCATGGAACGGATTATCCCGGTAATTGTTTAGGTGCAAGGAATATATTTTAGCTTGCATATAACAAGTTGAATCAACCATGTGGTTGTTTACTTGCAACCAAGTATAGCGAGCGTGGAAAATATGTTGTTGTTATTACCAATGCCACCTGATCGGCAAAGGCCAGATCGATGCCCCCGAAATTCATCATGGCAAAGGGCAAAGTGACGCCTGTCGTTATCCGTAGCTTTGAGCACCATACAGGTGACAGTATGATTTGGCTCGGTCCACCCCAATTTAGAGGGAGAATACTCTGAGGGTGGTCAGAGGCCTCCCACTCCTCTTCCCCTTCCACCAACCACACGAGAGGACTTGCGGCTCGACGGCTATTTAGAGAACCCCCATGCCGCGAAGGCACTATACATTACCAACATCCATGTCTACTCCGGGATTGGGACTCAGTCTCTACGTCACAGCAGTCAGCGTCGCTAACCATTATACTGGATGGGTGACGCGTGGAAAACATTCGTGCACGAATCTAATTATAGTTTAAGTGTTAATGTAATATAAAACTTAATTACAATAAAATTTATTGCCGGTTGGGTGGCGTAGTTGCCGCTGTCCTTGTGCGCCTCTGGTTGTGAGCTCAATTCCTGCCCAAGTCGGTGGATTTTCAAGATGCGGAAACTCGACAGTGAACGTACTGCATAATTCCGTGGCATGTAAAAGATCCCTTGAGTGCCTGTTTGGCTTGAGTGCTCTCGGCAAAATTAAATTCCTGAATGCGGTTTTGCTCGTCAGAGCTCAGGTGCCTTCCTCTGGGGAAGAAACTGGGCGTCAATATTAACTGCGGCGATTGTTATTCCATCGGTGGCGCACACAAAGGGGGGAGGGTCCTAGGGGTCTGGAACCCCCCAAAGCCCTTGATTTTTTTTCCAATTGATTAGATTTCTAAGTATATAGCAACGAAAAATTTAATTAAATATTTGTTATTAATGATTAATTTTATTAATTAAGGCTAATTATTTTTTCAATATTTAGTTTTTACTATATTTTGTGCCTGAAAATCAACAAAATCAAAAAGAAAGAGCATGATACAAGAATGGTGGACTTTCAATCCTGGACCCTTCCGCCCCCCCCGGCCTTGAAAAATTCTTGTGTGCGCTACTGTAGTCCACCTATATGGTGTGCCACTAAAAAGAGATATCAGCTCCTGGGGAATGTACTATGTGTGCAATGTGTGTATAGCAATCCTTTGTCTCAATAATAATAAAACTAATAAAAATGGTAACCCTTAAACGCATGAATTTTTATTTTTTAACAATTAAAATTTCTAAATCAACTGAGAGATGAGCGAAGTTAATAGAAAAATACAAAAAGAGTACCACCCCCATAACACTTTTTTTTTTAATTTTCAAAAATCATATTGATATACTTTTACATTTTTTGTGTGCTTAAATTAATTAGTCTATACAAAAATATAAATATTATTCACTGCTCTTGCCTTGTTTCTATCCAGTGGCGCACACAAGGGGGGGGGGGAGGTCCGGACCCCAAAGCCCTTGGCGGTTTTTCCGTTTGATTATAATTCTAAGAATATAGTACGTAAAATTTAATTAAGTATTTGTTATTAATGATTAATTTTATTAATTAATGCTAATTATTTATTTAATAATTAGTTTTTTACTGTATTTTGTTTCCGAAAATCGACAAAACCAAAAGGAGCATGTTACAAAAATGGTGAACTTTCGACTCCGGATCCCCCCCCCCTAGAAAAATACCTGTGTGTGCGTGCTACTGTTTCTATCCGAAAACAATTTTTTTCCTGTATGTTTTTTTTTAACTTTTTATATAAATATCCACAATTCGTAACATCCACCGAAATGAGATTTTACTCAGTAAGCGAACCAATCATGAAAATAGTCTCAGGTAAAGATATAGCTACACTACCAAAGATCCTACGCGAGGAAATGATAAAACACAGTTTCAGTAAATTAAAATTGCCACCCATCCGGTTTAGTGGTTAGTGAGGCTGACTGAAGTGCCGTAGGGGCTGGGCTCGAATCCCGGGTAAGGCATGAATGTCTGTGTTGTAATCCTTCTCTTCTTTGTGATGTGTGATTCCCGCTTACTTCTATGTAAGCCCCCGTGTGATACTTTGTGGTGCACGTGGTTATAAATGTTCTCAATTAAACAAAGAATTTAATTAAGAAAAAAACATTGGCAGAAAGAAAAAGGTGGCTACATAAAAAGAGGATTTAAACATAAGATGTAGCTTTACACCACACTCTACATTTAAGGGTTAGTACATAAAATACACTATATTTTACAAAAGTTATATTGTGTCGGATGAAAAACTGCTATAACGAGTTCACACAACTCTGGGATACACTATTTATTTCACAGTAAGAAAATCATCAAAAAATATTCTATTACAATTAATTAGCAAAATGGGTCCACAGATAGAGTCTCTTTCGCTGCCATGTCTTATAGCGCCTGCCTAAACGTACTTAAATAAAGTGATCCTTTAGAGAAAAGTTCTATGCATAGGATATATGCCAAAAGACTCCACACACACACACAGTTCTCAGTTCACTCTCGGTAATTCCACACCGAGTTTGGGTGAGCTCACTGGTTCTACATCCGCCGTGCGTTTGCTGATTTGAAACCTCCTCGGTTCCAAGTCCACCTTAATTCGCGAATTCAGGTATCGCTGACTCTCAAGTCTATCGCCAACGAGAGGCCTCTTATCGGATTCTCTCTAGTCAAAATCTGATCTTGGTACTCCCTTTATATCCTCTCATTTCTCACGGTCACTCATCACTTATCCTCTTTGATCTCTTGTCCGTCGGCCGCATATAATGGGAGTCTGTCTGGGCGCATAGTCTGAGTCCGGTCCTGCAGACACGCAGTCACACTAGATCCATGAGAACCCAAAAAGCACATTGTACCGGTGTCTCTTTTAACTTTCGGACTGGCATGGGAAAAAATGGTCAGAATTTTTGACCACCCATTTGTGAAACTTTTCCCAGCAATTAGGAAAACGAACGGAATTTTCCCATGTTTGTCGGCGTCCCCTTTTAGCAATTAGGTGCATGAGACTGGGTGCATCACACTGCTTAAAAAGAGTAGTAGATTTTTCAAGTACCCCAAACCTTAAATTTAGTTACTTTGAGACGTGTAACAATTTAGTCATTAAATTGTATCGAAACACAAAAAAAATATATGCAAAATGCTAGGTTCTACAAAAACCTTTGAAGCAGAGTATGTATGTAACAGGATGTCTGCACATAAAATTTAAAATTAAATTTTTGAAATCTAGCCTTTTTTTTTTTGGTATGATTTTAACGAAAATCTTTTATTGCCATTTTATTCCGAAAGCAATAAATTGAGACCGTATGTTTAGACAAAGTACTTGTTGTGTTTGTACTTCAAAAATACCGTCTTCAGAGGAATAATAAATTTCACACTGTATATGAAAAATACAATTTTAGTTCTACTGACACAGTATTACATTTTCATACCGTCGCGTCGGAGATATCTTTCTCCCATGGTCGAGCGGGAAAACATTAGATTGGACAAAGCAATTTTAGCAAAATAAGAATAAAAGGGATTGTGTCAGCATTGATAAAATTGTCGGTAAACTGTCTTAGAAGTGGAAATCAAAAGATATCACAAATACGTTTTTAATAAATGAGATGATGGCGATTTAGCCTAAAAATAAAAGCTTTGCTTACTTTAGACATGAAACAGAATAAAATATAATGTACGTAATATATATATATATATATATATATATATAAGTAAATAAATTAAAAAGAAGACCAATAAATCCTAAAACAACTTAAGAACAAACCGAAAGAACCAAAAACATGGAACCATTACAAACCAAAAAAGAGAAATATAGCTAGAGTGGAAAAAACTATTATGGTTTCCCGAGCTGTCACTGGCTTAGGACAGTGAAACAGGGTTAAAAACAGTGTTTTGCGATAACAAACTCCTGGCCTTAGGAACCAGTATTGCAGGTTTAAACAAGTTTTAGGGCTAGCTAACCTTCACCTGTAGTTTGTCATACTACGTACCAAGACGAAAGGAAAGAATAACATTTGGAGGAATTTAAATATTATAATAAAATCACTTAGCTAATAAAATATAATTATAAAATTATAGCCTACTAGTATTCGCAGTATAGATTTAAATTCGATGCAAAACGTAGTTAGTAAGACTTATTTCGGGAGTGTAAAAACTTGTAATGTTTCCCGCCAAATACAAGAGAGGGAAAACAGTTCCGCATAAAGTTAAATTATGATAGAATAATATAAAGTTTATATATATATGAACTTTTAAAAAATCATAAATATATATTGATATAATTATTAGTGGAAAATATAAATGAATCCTAAAAATATTTAAATAATATTATTGATTTATTAAACATGTGGCGCCATCTATTTAATAATTGTATAATTAGTTTAAAAAAAGCATAAAATGTCAATAAGTTATTAACACAAATCGTATATCATTGAGAACTATTAGAAATATAATTGTAAAGAAAGTTAGCAGGATATCCATGTCCAATACATTGTTTAATAAAGTTATTAATGTTTAAATAAATATTAGCTTTATCAGTAACTAAAACATAATTACGATAAATATAGCTAAAAATAATATATATATATATATATATATACTCAAGAACATTGAAAATAGCGACCCAAGAAGAAAGCATCGGACTGAAATGAAATTTATTACACATAACGACACAGATGAGAGATTCTTGATCTCAAAAACAAGACAATTAAACGAATACAGGGTGTGCAATAACACAAATACTGGGCAACTTCAATAGCGCGTTGAACCACCTCCAGCTGCAATACATGCCGCCACGCGGTCCGGCATTGAGTTGATTAGACACCTTATGTTGTCATGAGAAAGATGGGCCCACAAATCTTGAACAGCCAACTCTAAATCATGTACAGAGTGACACGATGGCATCTGCCGTTTTAGCTGATCCCACACGTGTCCTACAGGGGACAAATCGGGGGAGTGGGCCGGCCATGGAAGAGTCTGAAAATGACGTAGGAAGTCTTGAGCAACTCTTGCTGTATGCGGACGAGCATTATCTTGCTGGAAAATTGATCCTGGGAGACCATTTAGGAAAGGTCCTACATGGGGTCGAAGAATAGCATCAACGTAACGTTGGCCCGTTAAGGTTCCACGCATCACAATTAAAGTGGACCGGCTATCATAGGCTATGGCCCCCAGACCATTACACAAGCTGTGCGGGCAGTGTGACGTAGAACAGTGTGGGGGGAATTGTATCGCTCACCAGGGTGCCTCCACACCCGTACACGGTTATCATCTGTCCCCAAAACAAAACGGGATTCATCACTAAACACAACCTTTTGCCAATCTGTGACATTCCACATTGATCTAGCTTGGCACCACTGTAGACGCAGTTGCCGATGTTCCGGTGTTAAAGGGAGTGCACGGAAAGGGCCCTTGGATTTAAGATTTGCTTTTGCAAGGTGTCTGGAAATTGTTTGTGGAACAATTGCTGCACCTACGTCTGCTTGTATCGTTGAACGAGTCACTGTGGGGTCCACAAGTGCTTGCCGCACGATCCTTCGATCCTCTCTCCTCGTGGTCTTCCTGGTCGCTCCAGACCCGGTTTTCCACGCGTGGGTACCTTCTCGTGTCCACTGCTCCCAACAATTTCTAACGGCACACTCCGAACGATCCATCTGGCCAGAAACACGTCGCGTCGACCAGCCTGCAGTTTTCATCCCGATGATCAGGCCTCTCTCAAACTCGCTTAACTGTGAGAAATGTCTTCTAGCACGTTTACCTGGCATGTTTCGCTTACCAAAGTCTTCCTACAATCGGCGAGTATTGATTGATTGATTTATTGAATATTAACGTCGCACTGTTCAGCTACACGAGGGCTTTTGGCGACGAACCACGTAATTTTGTACCATGGTCAAGTGATGTCAATCGGCGGGTAATCGTCACGTTTATGAATCTTCGAATTTGCGCTGGCTTATAAAGCACCCTCTTCCTGATTGTAGTGCCACCTCGGCGTGTATGAGCATGCGTATTGGCACAAAACTTGGACCATTTGCATATCACATTACGCTGTACTTATTTGCAAAGTTTCCTGATTGTACTTAGCTTCCTTCTTGGGTCGCTATTTTCAATGTTCCTGAGTGTATATTACATGATATATATATATATATATATATATATATATATATATATATATATATATATATCATGTGGATGGATGACCTTTGTTCAGTTTATAAATATTACCGCTTAAGTGTAGAAATCCGTACATCTTTACATTATCTATTTGGCACTCGTTAAAGTGAAAACAAAATTTTTGGTGGAACAACAGCAATGCTTCTGTACGCTTAAATGAAATATTGTTTTTTTTATACCTAAATAATCAAGTGAATACATTCGAAAAATCAACACACATTAATAGATAGAATCGATCAATTGAACAACTACAATATAAGGAATCAAATGGCTGAAAATATTATTACAATTGAGGAAATGAGTTTGCGATGATAAATTTATACTTATTTATTAGTGTAATTTCGAGGTTCAAATCCCGGGCTAGGCAATGTAGACTCAGCCTTTCATCCCACCAGTGGGTCGATAAATAAGTATCAAGCTTGCTTGGGAGCTTAACTACTGGGGTTTCACGTCAGATTGACCACTTGATCGGAACATCTGTACATGCACCTCAGGGTAAAAGATCACATATACTGAGTTCGGCACAATTGGCCTGAGCCTTTAGGGACTGTTGCGTCACTGAGTTAAGTTATTAGTGCAATTTAAGATTGTGTGTGGAAAGTAGCTCATCCAGTATAGTGATTAGTGACGTAGCTGCTGTGCCGTTGTGCCTGGGTTCGAACCCGGAGAAGACATGGGTGCTTGTAAATGTATAGCACCGTTGCGGTCTGGGGTTACTCTAATTTGCCGTCGAGCCCAAGGCCACTCGTGAGGTTGGTGCAAAGGAAAAAGAGGTGGGCGGCCCTTAATCACCCCCAGACCGTTCTCCCTCAAAAGTAGGTTGGAACAGAGCCAAATCGCTCTGTCACCTGCATGGTGTTCAAAGCTACGGCTAACGACAGACATCCAACTAGCCTCTTACCACGATGAATTTCGTGGGCCTTGATCTGATGTTACTGTCGATCAGGTGGCATAAGTAACAACAAGATTGGTGAAATTAGAAATTATAGCGTGGTGAGAGAGAGGGATAGAAATTATAGCACAATCTAAAGATATATTGAAGACATTCAGGAATATGCCAACAGCAACGAAATAAGGGATCATTTTGCTCTTTGCTTAAGGTTTCAATAGTGTATCTTGATTCTGCACCTTAACGAAGGAAATCAGTTAGTCTGCAGATAAACTAGCCTTAAGGGTAATATAAATATTAGCTAATACTGGTTGCAATCTATGACAGTCATTCATGTAAAATGATATGTTTTAAAATACATTGATTAAAATTAGATTCGGCAGCGTTTAATGTTTACGCACTGCTTCTATATGATCGATTTTGTCCCCTTACGAAATTAATATTTGAGGGAACATTTCCTTTCTGAATGCAGATAACAAGAAAAATTGAATTGCAACAAGGGCAGCTCTAGGGCCGGACCCATACCCGAGGCGGCATTTGGATTGAATTTGAAAAAAAAAATAGTTTTATTTTTACAAATTTTTTTACATAATTTCAGAAATACTATTGTGTGTGAATTTGGTATTTCATTTATTGTATCTTACTTCCTTATTTTACACTCTGGTTGCTTAATGTCAGTGTTATTTTGTGTTGAAAATTAAGAATTCGATGCGAGATTATATGTTCAAACGTGAAATTTGATAACTTTCTCCCCAATCCCAAAGTGGGGTCACTATGGACATTCCTTTCACCCATTCGATGTCCGGTGTTAGCTATCCAAGAGAGGGTAATAAGAGGTTTTTGTAGTCAGAGACCCACAGGAGATGTTTTATTCAAGTCTTGAGTTTAGTTACTATAAGTCAAAATAAACATTTGTGATCCCAACCATCAGTAGAATTGGCATGCTGAAATGGCTGATTTCTTCTCTTACATTTTACTCGTTTGAATTAATAACGAATAACTTATTACGAATTATTTTGCATTTGACTTCAAATAATATATATATATATATATATATATATATATATATATATATATATATATATATATACAGAGTGATTTTTTTTCAGGTATAGAAGTTTAAGTTGGCATTACTTTCCAAGATGGCGACCGATTTATCAGCTGTCAAATGATTTATTCTCAGTTTGGTTTGGCAATTCATCATGAATAGACTCACACCTGAACAACGCTTTCAAATTGTGCAATTTTATTTCGAAAATAATGGTCGATTTTCATAAGCTAATTTTGTTTAGCGATGAAGCGCACTTCTGGTTGAATGGCTACGTCAACAAACAAAACTGCCGCATTTGCAGTGAAGCTAATCCACAAGTGTATGTCGAAACACTGTTACATCCAGAAAAACTGACTGTTTGGAGCGCTTTATGGGCTGGTGGAATCCTTCTTCAAAAATGATGAAGGTCACAACGTTACAGTCAATGGAGATCGGTATAGAGCCATGATTACTAACTTTTTCATTCCTGAATTGAACAATCCTGATGTCCAGGAGCTGTGGTTCCAACAAGACGGCGCAACATGTCACACAGCTCGTGCCACAATCGATTTATTGAAAGACACGTTTGGTGACCGCCTAATTTCACCTTTTTGACCTGTGAATTGGCCTCCAAGATCTTGTGATTTAACACCGCTAGAATATTTTCTGTGGGGCTATGTAAAGTCATTGGTCTATGCGGATAAGCCACAAACGCTTGACCATTTGAAAGACAACATTCGCCGTGTTATTGCTGATATATGGCCACAAATGCTGGAAAAGTCATCGAAAATTGGACGTCCAGATTGGAAAACATCCGAGCCCGCCGTGGCAGTCCTATGCCATAAATCATATTTAAAATGTAATGCCACAAGATTATCTTTCGAATAAAAAAAATTCATGTCAATCGAATAATACATCGTTGTTTTATTGCAATTTAAAGTTCTATACCTCTCCAAAAACACCCTTTATATATATATATATATATATATATATATATATATATATATATATATATATATATATATAAAGGGGAAAGTGACTCACTCACTCACTCTCACTCACTAACTAATCACGATATCTCGGAACTATTAAACTTACAGACTTGAAATTTGGTAGTAGGTTCCCTTCATGGAGTAGACGTCAGCTAAGAACGGATATTGCAAAGTTCGACCCCAAGGGGCGTTACGGGGTTTAAGGGGCGTTATAGATAATTATTTCCATTACTAAACTATTAGATGTACAGTCGTGAAACTTGGTACACAGATTTCTTTCATAAAGTAGAGATTCCCTACATAATGATTTTACGAAAATAGACCTCCAAAGGGCGTTGTGGGCGCTTAGGGCGTTATATATAATTATTTCCATTTTTAACCTATTAGACGTACAGTCTTGAAATTTGGTAAGCGGATTCCTTTAATAGAGTACAGATCCGCTGCAAAATGGGTTTTGCCAAAATCGACTCCCAAGTGGCGTTGTAGAGAATTAAGTGGCGTTATAGGCAATTAACTCCTTTTTTTAAACTATTAGACGTAAAATCTCGAAATTTCGTAAGCTTATTCCATTCATTGAGTAGAGATCCGCTATAAGATGGGTTTTGTGAAAATCGTTTCCTAAGTGGCGTTGCGTGGGGCTTAAGGGGCGTTATACATAATTATTTCCATTTTTTAAACTATTAGACATACAGTCTTGAAATTTGGTAAGCCGATTCCTTTATTAGAGTACAGATCCGCTGCAAAATGGGTTTTGCCAAAATTGACTCCCAAGTGGCGTTGTAGAGAATTAAGTGGCGTTATAGGCAATTAACTCCTTTTTTTAAACTATTAGACGTAAAATCTTGAAATTGAGTAAGCAGATTCCATTCACTGAGTAGAGATCTGTCATAAGATGGTTTTTGTGAAAATCGTTTCCTAAGTGGCGATGCGGGGGCTTAAGGGGCGTTATAGATAATTATTTCCATTCTTAAACTATTAGACGTACAGTCTTAAAATTTGGTAACCGAATTCCTTTCATGGTGTAGAGATCCACTACAAAATAGTTTTGGGGGAAATTGATCCCCAAGGGTCACTGAGGGGGGATTAAGGGGGTAATAGATAAATATTTCCGCTTTTCAACTAATAGAACCACCTGCTTGAATTCTTAATGCTAGATATCAATAATTAATATATATGTAAACAGTATACATATATACAACATCGTGAAATACCCAGTGAAGCGGGTGGGTAACGGCTAGTATATATATATATATATATATATATATATATATATATATATATATATATATATATATATCATATATCATATATTGGAGAAATTCTTGGATTGGCAGGAGAAATGCAACGGCAGCCGTTTATCCTATTATATTTCATTTCAATATTCAGTAGAGCATCCTGCACCCAAGCCATGACAAAAACGAGAGCTCTTTCAGCGTTGATCAGCAGTGAGTGAGTCCTTAGTACACGTGTCTTCTTTTAGTCCGGTGAAAGTAGAAATCAAAGTTCTTATGCGGGAGGTGGGTTGAGTTGTCTTGGTAGGAATTTTATACCCCAACTGACACTTGAGGGGCTGGGAATTCATCCCCCCCACACACACACACACACACACACACACACACACACACACACACACACACATATATATATATATATATATATATATATATATATATATATATATATTATAGTTTTTTTCCCTTTTCTGTTCGCAAGAATTATTCAAGTTTTATAGATGTGTATCTTTGTGAACAATTTATCTTTTTTAGTTATAATTTTTTTAGAGAGAGAGGTGACATTTTACATTTTTGTCTGGAGCGGCAAAAAACTACTAAAGGCGGCCCTGAGTGCAAGGCAAATATCATATAGCCTATAAAGTTTTGGTACTTTTATTTGACTTGCAGTATTTCAAAATATTGTTTACTCACACACACATCATTATCGAAAAACTTACGTTTATTACAATGTAAAAAAATTCTCCATTTTACTATTGTTAAATCATAACAAGTGTAGATGTACATTTCATTCAATTCACGTCGCAGGGATATGGATCTAAAAATATCCTCCATTTTCTATCTCAGAGGTGTCCAACACGTGGCCCGCCAGTACGTAAGTTGCAGCTCACCAACTCTTCTTTAAAAAAATTTAAATATCAGGTTTTTTAAAGGTTTTCATTTTGAATTTTATTTGAGGAAGAAATTTATATATATATATATATATATAGATAGATAGATAAATCTACAATGTATTTGCCTGTTAAAATAAATCCTGTTTGATAATAGAAATGTCCCTTTGATTAAAATAGATTTATATTTGGATTTCACTATAATAAATTACTTTTTTAATAAATTCCGAATTGTATTACGCATTTCTTTTACTAGTATGGATGGTACATGAGTCCCTGTGTGTGCGACTTGCATTTCTTCTCCTCCTTTTCTGTTTGGAGTGCCCAAAAAGTAAGAGGCAGTCAGAGATGTTTTTTAAAGTTTAAAAAAAGTATTCCAGATGGTTAAGATAAAGGGAAATGTACACTTAATCTTTTGCGAATGACAGCCCAATCAAATTTCAACAATGAGTAACGAAAGATCAATTCAAAAGGAACACCGTACTTTTCAAGTAAATGGCAACCACTGTAATATTTTAAACATTATTTGATCATTACATTATTATATTATAAAAACATTATTATATTATCTATGTCTGTATACATGACAAATAATGAAAACAATAATAATAATTCATTCTGTTTTAAATTTTCACTCCAATAAATGTTTTTTTTGTTTCCAAATCTGATATAAAGGTACATATTTTTATGAGCGTCCCGCGAGATTATAATGTTTTTCCGAAATGGCCCGCAAGGTCATTCGGGTTGGATACCCCTTCCCTATCTGGATAGTATTTCGGCTTTAAAAGAGGAGTGTCCTGAATGGATGAAACTAAGTTCACTTGAATTGTAGAGGAGGCGATAATACTCTCCCCTTTTCAAAGCAGAGGGGTCCAATCGACAATCCCCCCAACAGGAAATGCAAGGTCACTGACCAAAGGAGGATAGATAAAATGAGAACTATTTAGAGCAGTGCTTCTGAAACTTGGGGTCGAGTGACTTGCAGGTAATGTCACCAAAAAGCCTTTTTATGGATTGTAAAACCATTAGCAAAATTGCTATTGAAAATATCGCTCATTTGCCACTAAAATCACAAGAATCAACAGATTCTGGGTTACAAATCGGTTTTAAAGCGAAGTCGTTAGAAAAAGTTTTGGGTTCCGAGTGACAAAAATATTTCCAACAATTTCTGAAACTCAAAACACTATATTTTAATTTTTTCTACAATTTATGAATGGGAGACCAGATTTGCGTCGTGAACAACCATGAAACCAGAGTATCGATCAAATGCAGACAGAGAATATTGATGAAACTATTATTACAAGAATTAATTACACAATTAAAAATAATTTAGCTCATTTTTCCCATTGATGCATATGCCATTGTTGATTGAAGGTGATGTTCTCAGAAGTAAATTCAAAATGACTACACTTAATGAACTCATTATAGTTCATGTATAATGTGCATCGTTTTACCTACTAGGTTGCAAACATTCTATTCTTTATTATCCCGGGTTCCACAAAATAATTTTACACTCTTTAGTGCAATGTTTTGCAAAACTAAATAGTTTTCTAAAGAAAAATGCACCTTTTCATTTGTGGAAAAAACACCTATAATGAAGGAGATGGAACAATTTATCGACAAACCAGCAGATTTAATGATAAATTCTAAATTTAAAAAAGAACGGCTCTTAAATTTTAGGCTGCAAATTCATGCAAAAAAAAAAAATACACACGGTTTTTCACAGATAAACATTCAATACCATTCAGAACAATGTATTTACGGGGGAAATATTCGTCATCGGGAGGAGCTACAATAGCATAATACTTGAACAAATTAAACATAGAATATGAAATGGGACTGTAGACCCCCCAAACCCTTGATTTTTTTTTCCAATTGATCATAATTCTAAGTATATAGTACGAAAAATTTAATTAATTACTTGTTATTAATGATTAATTTTATTAATCAATGCTAATTAGTTGTTCAAAAATTAGTTGTTTACTGTGTTTTGTTCCCGAAAATCGACAAAATCAAAAGGAGCATGATACAAGAACGGTGAATTTTCGACTCCGGACCCCCCCTTGAAAAATTCCTGAGTGTGCCACTGATATAGTTACATATAACTAACATGAGGGGGGGAAATTGATTACATTCATACATTATATTCTGAGAAAAACATGAATACAGTTTTAAAAACATCATTTTTGCAAAAATTGAATTTTCACTATAAAGTGCCACTTAATCACAAAAATAATGAATTACCATTTTATTGAACATTAGCATCTTTGCAATTTATTTTGCATTAAATAGTAGGCAAAAAAAGTCTTAAATTGCCCAGAATAGCATTTTTCAGTTTTTTTTAACGAGATAATTTCTAGTATTACATCAATTTTCTCAATTTTGTATCAATTTTTGAAGAATTAGTAGCATTCATGCTTTATAGATATCAAATTTGAACATAAAGCAACATAAATATAATGCGAAAATGTATCAATATGGTTTTTGTATGAATTTGAGATGGTATTTAAAAATACCTGATTATATATATATATACGACATTTTGAAAGTTTTCGCTGGGATTTTGTAAAGTTATCATTAGGTTTTGTTGTTGCAGACAGTTTTTAAGTTTTAAACTTCAAAAATTACTCTAAACTGGACAAATGATTTCTAAAACAGCCAAAATAAAACTGTTTTTATGTTTTAAAACATGAATTTATGTATTTTTAAGTATGTAACAAGCTTCTCGCAAAGGCAACAAACATCACACTTGATGTATCATCTCATACCTTTATCTCAGAAACTATTAAATATAAAGACTCAAGATTTCGACTATATGTATTAACTATACATTTATATTTATACTGAAGTGAAATTTTTTAAATATATTAATTAGTTTTTTCAAAAACAAACCTTTAGTTGAGCGAGCAAATATTATTATGAATTTATTGAAAATTGTCATTTTTTTTGTTGCTTAAGAATATTTCAAAAATGTCACTTCAGTATACACAATTGCATTTAAGAAACAGAGTACATTTACACAATTAAAAAAAACATTTAGAAAACAATTTTTATAAAAAATCTTACCTTGTAAAATATATTATCCTATTTATTTTTCATCACATATTATCTTCATTATGCATTATGCAGTTTTAAAATTAAGATTCATTACGTAAATATTTCTCACCTGGCCACAATTATATATCCTAATTTTTTTTCTTTTAACGCTTTACTTAAACACGTGAAGATTTAGTAAGCATTAACTATAACTAATTAAAAATGAATTTAAACTAAAGAAAAAAGACCTAAATTTCAATAAAAAATGACTACATTTTAAGTATAACATTTACTAAAACCCACATGAAAATCTGAAACTGCCTCCAAAGGTTTTTAGCAAATCTAACAGTTGCAGTTATACAATTATCTAAAGTTAATTTGGATATTAAAAAATAAAAATTAATCGAGAGGCTTTGCAACTTTTCCCCAGTTTTAAAAAAGCAATGTTTACATTTCTATCTGTCAAAATGGGAGTGATATATCAGCTGAATATTTTTTTAAAAATTTTTTAAAATACTTCTAATTCATATAATGGCTTGTATGTTATATCATTGGAAAGGTCTTGATTTGGAGATTTAAGAAATATCAAAAACTCAAAATAGATTTTTAAAAGGTTATTACCCTACTGACTTGTCTTAATGGACGAAGAAATGTTCGTTACCCCAATTATGGGGTAAGAGTGTAATATCAGAACGAAAGATTAACGCTTACTTTAGATTGATGAGAATTTTTACAGCTAGCCTTGGGAAGGAGTATCTGTCCAGATCAATTCTTGTCTATTTGTGTATCGTACTTCGTTAACAAGAAGTATTGGGTTCTTAAAGCAATCGCATTTCGTAGCCAAACAGCACTATCTGATCGAAGTTCCAAGATCTTGATTTATGTGGATAACGTAAGTACTATACTTAAAAATATTACTTATTTAATCTTTAAAAATGTTTTTTTCGGATACTTGTCTTTATTATGAGCTATTTAATTGAATCAGCAATTTGAAGAACGGAATGAACCCACAAACTGTTTAGGGGAGAATATTTTTACAAGCAATCTCGCAATTTTTCTTATTTATTATTTTTCTACCTAACTTTCGAGTGAGATTCTTATATTGATATTTTTTAATATTTATGTAACAATAATATAGGAATTCCATAAACAAGAAATCGCGGTTATACAATAACTAATATTTTTAACGTACATAATCGACACTTCAGCAGCAAATGAGTTTTCAAGTACAGTCGAACCTCCATATTGCGGATTTTTCTATACAGCGAACTTTTTTCTGGAACCAAGAACATTTCACGATTTTCTTCGTAAAACAGCCTTCCGATAGCGAAGTTCGTTTTCTATATAAAGAACATTTTCTCTTCAGATTCACTTTTTCGCTGTCCCTATTTTTAAAATATTTCTGGACATTTCAAGTTATTCTCTTATTTTACGGTGGTCATAAATCTTGAACTTGTTTTATTAGGTGCCTAACTCACCAGAAGCAATAGAATTCTGGGTGTTTTATCCAAGAAGTGCAACCTTCAACCCCCACTGTTAACTCCACCAAAAACATCTTTGATATCCCCTTTCATCCTCAACGGCGTTGTCTCTCGTGACCCCATGTTCATGAACTAGTCTCCGTTCATTTGTAGTGTTAATCAGTCGTACCGGCAATTTCATTTCTAGTAGCTCGAAAATGTTCATTCATTAATTTTTAAATAAATTGTTTTCTTAATGCTGAAAATACAGTCACCTCGACAGTGATAATGTATATATTCCTTGCATTCTTTTTTTCCTGTTTTCTTTGCAACTGATCTTTTTTTTTTCCTGATGGG
This sequence comes from Trichonephila clavipes, assembly GCA_019973935.1. NCBI lineage: Eukaryota > Metazoa > Arthropoda > Arachnida > Araneae > Nephilidae > Trichonephila > Trichonephila clavipes. The sequence continues at coordinate 381,447 of BMAU01015602.1, forward strand.
TAAGATATGTAAAATAAACATATATATTAATTTACAAAAAGGTGTGAATATAGTTACTTTTTTTTTTAATAAAAAGTGTTTATGAATTTAAAATTTGTTTTATGTGGTTTATAAAGTATATTGAAAAATGAACCTCTATATAACGAATTTTCCATGTAACGAACTTTTTTTCGCGACTTAGCGACTTCGTTATTATTAATATTCATCTCTCAGTAGCAACATTTGAATCGAGAATTTTGAAATTTTGATGAATTCCCGGGAAATCAGTAACTATTTACAACCACTCGCACACCATCGGATCAAGAACAATGTAATTGACTCTAATCCAGAGATTGTCGGGGTAAAATCTCGTCTGTCACCGAGATCGATCTGTAGCAACTCCCTCAAGTGTTTATGCAGGAAAGTTCTGTCAACCGGGATGAAGTAAGTTACTTATCTTTGTACCCTCCCCTGCATTGGATGGAACAAAGTAAGCGAATATATACAATGGATGTTTCCTACTTTTTAATTCGATTTCCAGAGAAAGGATGAAGTTTTCTCTATAAACATGCTGATTCATAATGTTTTTTTAAGTGGTGGATGTTTAGCTCAGATATTCTAAAAGTGGTCTATATAGACCCCCAGGGGTCTATGAAGACCTGCAAGGGGTCCATGTCAGTGAAAAAATAATTTTGGGGTTCATGATGTGTGAATAAGGGATCTATGATAGTGGCTCTCATTAAACCAGATCGTGATTTTAAATTTAAAGGAAAATTTAATCAAATAGAAACCAGATTTTTACCTATAGCACAGATTTATTTACAAACTTCAAAAGCCCTCGTGTAGCTGAACAGTGTGACGTTAATATTCAATCAATTAATTTACAAAATTCAATGAGGTTAATTTGCTGTTACAAGATGAGTGCAAAATTGTTATTAAAACTAGGACCATCATTTCAACATTTTTTGCCATAATTAAGCTGAAAGAGTATAATATTGGACGTCGAGAATTTTCTCAGTTTCTCAATTGTCCGCAGGCAATCTACCAAGAAAATGACGTTTTAACCCACGTTCAACGTTTAAATGCCCTTTATTCAGATTGTAGGTTTCAGACTGCTTTAACTATGGTAATACCGCAGTAGGCAATGAACTCATATGATCAGATTGAAAAAAAATGTATTACAAGAGGAACTGATCAGAATAGACACTAACGAAGATAAAGTAAAGTTTAGAAACGCATGTCATCAATTTTGGTTTTAAATACATACCTGTTATTTATACCGAATTATGGTAGAATTCGTGAGAAAGTTTTAAATTGCTCTTCCTCGTGAAATGGAGTTTCAGTGCAGTTGTCATTCTCCAAAACAAAATGAAACGAGAAAAAAAAGGGGGGGGGGAGAAGGAGACTAACCGAGGAGAGTTGGGGTTAAACTTGACAAGATTGAGATGCCAAATGTTGCAAATTTGTTATTGAAGCACCCGTTTCATTCCTCCCTCTAAATGTATTTGTTTGTTGCTCAGTTATTTAAATTTTTAATTAACTTTTAATTTTATAATTAAACTTAGTAAACATGTGTGTGTGTGTTTTTAAGTTTTAAACACTATACTTCACTACATTTAGAAGTTTAAATCATTTGTATCCGACTACGTTCGGAACAGTGATTTTGCAAAAGCGTATAAATGGATAATATTTATGATATTTAGAGTCCCTTAGATTAGAAAGTGTATATAAAATTGTTTTAAGAATAGTATTACAATAAAAAATGATTTAAGTACAATATTTTGACGAAAAATGAACATAAAATGACCCATTTTCAAAATATTCTCCTTTTGTGAAAAATGCTTCTATCATAATAATATTTTGTCTGTATGTAGCTCAGACCTCTGTACAGAGGCTCAAGTAGAATTTTTGAAATATATAACTTAGAAGTGGGTTTATCCATGTTTTACGACAACAGAGGGGAGAAATTTTAAGAAAAAAACGCCGATAATTATTTCAAATGGTGGTAAATCTGAAATAATGCGGTTTTTTCAAAAATCATAGTTGAGCCTCTGTACAGAGGTCTGAGCTATATACAGGCAAAATAATATAATAATTTATAATTAATTTAGTGTCACTTAGATTAAAATACATGTGTAAATTATACATGTATTCTAATTTAAGTGACACTAAGTATCACGAAAATTATCCATTTATGCGCCTTTTTAAAATCCCGGTTCCGAACGTAGTCGGATACATTAAATGTACTCTAATAAACTTTTTTTTTGTTATACTTTTAACACGAAAAAATAATTCAGTCCTTCTCAGTTTCATGGTGAACAAATTTCATTGTACCTGAATTAATGTTATACTAAGGTATAAATTGTATTAATTTTATATTAAAAAAATAACATACAAAACCTGTTGTGTGATCTACGTTTAATTATTATTTTTGGATATGTTCTTCTGAAAATGGAATGAGGTTTCCTAAAACGTCACCTAAGGGTTCTATGAGTTTACGAGTTTAAAGGTCATAAGCCCAAGGCTCTCTTAAAAAGAAAAGGAGAGAGTGTGGCAGAAAAAATTTCGGAAGAAAGACCAGAGTTTAATGGTTAACTCGTACAAGGCGCGATATGGATTCTTTTACTACTATTGCGTACGATTACTTTGTTCTTAAAGATTTACATTTTACTTTCTAAAATGTCTTATTTTGCTGAAATGGTTGCTCGATCAGTTATAGGAAGGATAATTAGGAAGAAAAAATCATTTTTTAATATCATGATAACAAATCAAAGTGCTTTGATAGCATGATGAGGCGTGATGATTATATACCATCTTCCCAGTGTTTATGTGTTTGACCACACTCTTTGAATAATGTTTTCAACACGGTAAGACAAATGAAACTTCTTCAAAAGGATTTTGGATAGATGTAGACTTATACTTCTACAAGAATGTAAATATTTAAAAGCAAATATTTGTTTATTTTATATCAAGTTATATTGAGAACATATTATGTTTAGTTAACTTAAATTTTACTTATTTTACACATCTTCAGAGTAGTTAACAGAGGTACTTCAGCATTTAATTATCTAAAATTAGAACACAAGAATCTGATATGTAACCATACATATATCAAAAAGAAGTATATATTTAAAACTTATTTTACTTAGTAATTTTACAATATTACAGGGGAAAAGAAAAATACAAAAATGGAAAAATATCTTAATTTACTACAGCTCTGTTAATGTTTATACTAGTTGATGAAATAAGAACCACTTTCAAACATTAGAAATCAAAATTATCATTTACCATTTGTAAAATTACACATAAAAAATTGTGCTACATTTTAAAAATCTTTATTCGCTGCACTACTTAAGGTAAATATATGATTTATCGAGAATTGAATTCAAAATATGGTAATAAATAAAGGCATTAAAATTTTTAAATTAGAATGTGTATATAGTAGAATATAAATTTGTGTCCATATATTAAATATAAAAAAGTCCTGCTCACACTCCTACATGACCAAAATAAAAAAAGTTATTTTTGAATTCATAATTCGTTTAGAAAAAAATAAAAATTGTAATATATTTGCGTGGTATCAATTAACACATATGTTCTTAAGAGTTTGACTGTCTGGCATAAAAACCTGTCTCACACATATACAAATTTTTTTACTACATATGTATAACAAATATGCATTTATTGTTGTTTGCGCAATTTGTAGATTTATCATTATAATTAGCATTTAGAACTAATGTTAAATAATGAAAAATAATGTAAAATTCCGACAAAAAATAATTATGTCATTTTTAATATTTAAAGCGAGAAGACATCAAAATGTTTTATCCCGGGAGCAGGTACACACTCGATACTAACGTTAATGGTCAAACGGAGTGATTGAGTCACCCCAATCCTTTTTTTATAATTATTTTTATTGTACACGATACAAATCGTGATTTTAGTGAATAATTTAATTAAGAGAAAGTATACTTACCTAACAAACTTTGGTAACAAATAAACAGTTTTGCCAGAATTAACGATTTCGTGATCTGTGTGCCCCGCGTGACCACTTCTGGGTTAAAAAATATATTCAATATAATAATATGGATGTTACTACAAAAAAAATTGGGTAAAACGTTTTTCATTATGCTTTATATGTTTGAGAATGCTCATAAAAATCAATCTTGGCCCAGTAATCCTTCAAAGTATGTGTGCTCTTTAGGGTTTTCCAAATATCATAAAACTCTTTTACATGGAAAAAAGCGCAACAGAGAAATACACTATTTACAACTTCTCTAAATGAGAAACAAACATATAGAGAGAGGTCATAACTAACTGTACCAATAACTTAGAAGGTCAAACAGATGATCAGCAAATAATTCTGCTGCCTACAGCTATAATGTACAGTACTTCACAAATAATAACAGTGATGAATTTTTTATCTTCATAAATTTTTTTTTGATTCTATAGGTCTGGGTTTTGTTTTATCTCTGAACAAGTAGTATTTTAGGCTTAAAAAGAAAACGTAATAGAAAACTCTTATCATGAGATTACAGCAAATCAAATAAAAGTAAATGATATACATAAATTATATCAGAGTGCATTTTTATTATGTCTGAAAGTATTTTGTTCTAATTCATTCTGGTAAATGAATTATTTTTTAAATCTTTTATTTTCTATATGCTCGCGCCCCCCTCGTAAGGTTATCGCTCAAAACATCAAAGACAGTCAATTTCGTTGGAAACGAAAATTGCAATTTTAGATCGCTTAGGAAAAGGAGAAGGATCTACGGCTATTGGAAAACATTTTAATTTAGGCGAATCCACTGTCAGAGCAATTAAGAAGAATGAAACTGCAATAAAAAAATCGGTCATTTCTGGTACAAAATTAAGAACCAAATTTGCATCGTACACAAGGGATGTATTATTAGAAAGAACAGAAAGAGCCATCGCAATTTGGATTGAGGAACAAGTTCAAAGAAGGATTCCTGTAAGTGGTTATTTAATCCAAGAAAAAGCTCTTCGGTTTTATAAGTCAATGAAACAGTCAGAACCATCCACTTCCACTTCCCAAGCTGGAAAAGAATTTTCAGCTAGCAAAGGATGGCTAACCGGGTTCTTAAAAAGAAATGCACGTTTACAATATTAAGATAACAGGGAGAGTGCGACAAGATGTTGAGCAGCAAAAATATTTCCAGAGGAGCTAGCGAAAATTATTGAAGATGGGGACTATTCTGCCGATCAAGTGTTTAACGCTGATGAAACAGGACTATTGGAAAAAATTTAACCGTACATCGCAAAGGATGAAAAAACTGCAAGTGGACATAAAGCAAGTAAAGATCGAGATATTACTTTTTAGCATGGAGTCGGATGTTGAAACCTCTCTTAATAAATAAATATAGACCAGAAATAAAGATTTGGCAACTATTGCATTTTGTTTGACAACAGCTATTTTTATTTCATTATGGATCAGTGGAAGTTATTGCTGATTTTAAAATGTTTTATTAATTGTTGACAAAAGTCATCCACAATTAGAACATCCAAATGTTCAACTAGTATTTTTAAATATTAAATATTCAGCCATTAGATCAAGTCATAATTGCAACTTTTAAAAAATATTATATTAAGACAACGTACAAATTTCTTGAATAAACTAGAAAATGAGTCCTTAACAGTAAAAGATGTGTGGAAACAATTTTCTATTTTTGATTGTTTAATTGATTGTTTGATTGTTTCAAATAAGACCTAGAATTTAAATGCCTGTTGGAAAAGATTTGACCAGAATGTTGACAGACAATACAACCATTCAAACATCGACACTATCAGATGAAATAATTAATTTGGCACAGGAAATTGGAGGAGATGGTTTTAATTTCAGCCACGATGATATAGATGAATTACTTGTGGATTATGCATTAAGTGACAATGATATTATTGATTTAACTTTAGATCTAACTGTAGACGGCGTCGTAGGTCTAGAAGGTGATAATGATGAGGAAGAAAATCAACTCTCCTCACAAAAAATTAATTCAAGAAGGTCTTCAACTTTGCAGTAAATTAGAAAATCATTTTCTTATTAATGACTCAATTCTGAACGAGCCTCTAAATTACAACGTGAGCTGCAGAACTGCATGTCTGGATATCGTGAACTATATAAAAAAATAAAGATTCCTCGTCGCAAAGTTTAATTACTGATTACATTGTCAGAAAAGAAAGAGCTACACAGAACGAGAATGAAGTTTGTGAAAATCCGTAGCCTTTACCGCAAATATCTATTGCAGAGACAGTCTCTTCCGATGATGAAGGTGATTTGGAACGACTTCGCAATGGTGCAAACCATTATCAGATAGCGATAATGAATAAAAAATGTAAAACTATGTGTATTACTTTTCCATAAAATAAAATGAATTAAGGTTTGAATACAAGTTTTTTTTTAGTTTTGTATGAATTTCTTTCAGACATTCGAACTAATTTATCATGCAGCCCATTTCTTTTCATTTCTGCAATTTTTTAATGCGGTTTTAAGTTAATTTTAACTAGTTGTTTTGGTTTTATGCGATTTTAGAAAACTATTGAAGTGTATCCCTACTTTTTCCATTCAAGTAATGTCTTTTTTAATGCGATTTTTTTATATGCGTTTTTCGGTAGAACGTATCTACCGCATAAAACGAGACCTGACTGTATATATATATATATATATATATATATATATATATATATATATATATTGTGTGTTTTGCCACTGTAGATTCTCTCACTTATATTATTATAATATCATTTGTTAAGACGATTTAGTTAAAGATCTTAATAAAGATAGATTAAGATCATGTGTGTGGCTGCTTCTAGTTCTCACGCTAATGATCAAGGAGAAGGGCGCCCGAGGGGGTGCCCTCACATCCTCCACTTTTGGTTTTACATATCCAAGAAAAAAATCTTCATAAATATTTTGAGTTTGAAAAAATTTGTTTAAGAACTGAATGCCCAGAATTGCATCCAATTGAGTCCTAAATTACACCCTTGATTTTGCGATACAAAAGAAGAGTGATGGTTCACTACCACTAACAAGTAAGTGACTTGCAAGTAACGGTTCGCTAACAAGCACTAGGATTGAATTAAAATTTTTATTTATCTATTTACTGATCTATAATGAAGGGAAATACTCATATTTTAAGTTGTCTACTTCTTATTTTAATTAATATGCTTAAAAATACAAAATATGTGTACAATATGTTCTAGAAGAAATAGTTATTTATGCTGTTTGAGTTTTATTTAAAGAAATATTTTTAAATGATGCAAAATTAATATTTAATAAAACTGCAAATCTATATTATTGACCTCTATTTTTTTAAATCTGCATGCATTATGACTGGAATCGAAAGGTTTCAAAAATGTCTTACTCTGTGGCACGCCGAATCTTATGGGTAGATTGGTTTAACACACATAAAAGGTTGCCGACCATGTTCTATATAAAGATTCCTCGGTTAGCCTATCCCTGGAAAAGTACATACAACCAACTTCTACAACAATGATCTCAAAATTGTAAACATTTTTGTGAGGGATATCTATATAATTTTATTATTATTATTATTTTGTAACAAATGGTAATATTTATTATTTATTTATTGTAATGATTTAACCATTCATCCCAGCGTGTTAAAAATTGTAATTCTTTATTTCTCTCGTGCTTTATATTAATGCTTTATATTAATGCTCGTGCTTTTATTTATAAAAGTTAACTGTAATTTTAATTATGGAAAGTTCTGAAACTTTCGATGGCAATAGATAAGGAGATGGAATATTCAGTTTGAAAAATAAAGTCTTGAGTTGTATGTGGCAAGAATTGATGACATTTTTTTATTTTCGTGTTAAAACTGGCACCCACACCCGTGACCTAAGAACTACGACCCCGTAGAAGCAGAAACCACCGCTGTGATGAAACGCCGCAGAAAAAATGAAAACTTGACTGGCTCTGTAAACCTTACTGTCCCGGAAGAAATTACTGGTATTGCGCCGCAATCCTTCTAAAGCAAGAGAAAATCCCTGCAAATTGAAAGAGACAAAGTGAATCATCCTGACTTCAATTGCCTGAAGAAAAAAAAAGAAAATATATTTCCTGTTAAAAGTTTTTGCAATAGTGTTTTGTGCATTTTTCATATACAAGTGATAGCAATCCTGCTACAGTGTTTTAGTGGATTTGACGGATTGAAGAATTGGATGATTTCCGATCAAATGAAAAAGAAATGCTCTCCAAAGTATAAGGAACATTACCTGGATATCTGGGAAGAACATATCTCCCCAGAAATGTTAGCAGATAAGCTGGAAGCTTTTGACAACATCCGATGTTCTCTACCCAGTGGACCTAGGAGACACGTGAAGGCAAGTGAAACCGTAAATGTTGGAAGACAGGTATCATTTAGGAAACCTGAACGCCCTCCCAAAAGAGAATATTCCCATCAGGTACCAAATGAGAGATCCCCTCTCAGATGCTATGGCTGTGGAAAACAAGGAGTGATAAAATCTAGGTGCCCCACCTGCAACCTCAATGCCTCACAAAGAACAGACGTAGCAACCAATCAATGTTTACACAGCTCAGACCAGAAGCCTTCGATTGACCCTAATCGACATAACTTTCTGTGGAATAAAGGGACGTGTATGTGCAGATACAGGATCTTCACATTCAATCGCTGGGGAAAGGATGTTCAGATATTTAAGGATAAGGGACTCTTTTCCCAGGAAACCACATTAGCAATGAGCTTAGTAGATGGTCAACAGACCACAGGTGAGGCCCTCACAACCCAAGTAATGGTAGAAATTGAGGGGAGATCAGTCTTGACCAAATTCATAATTGTCCCAAAGGCAAAGGGAAATAGAACACTTCTAGGAACAGATTTCCTTAGTTCTGCTGGTTTGGTTCTAGATGTGAAGAATACTTGTTGATACTTCTGGGACAATCCTACCCACAAGTATCCATTTGGTGAAGAATTGGACACCCCGTCCATAGTTGAGAAGATGTCCAGCAACACCAGCCAATTAAGAGAAGGGGAAGGTGAAAGTTTGACCTCTCTCTGTGTGTGTGTGTGCCCAGAAGGAGAAACTTAACCTCCTGTTGGAATCCTTCCAAAATGTCTTCGAACCAGGGGGAGAAGCAAAAAATGTCTTGGAGCACCACATTAACGCGGGAAATAGTCCTCCTATCTCTGTACCCCCCTATACAGAATATCTCCTGTAAAGAACTGTCCTGGCTGCATTAAATACAAAGCTTCAAATCAGAAGCCTTCCGGGCTATTACAGACACCTGTGCCAGCCCAACGTTTTGAAACCTTGGCCATTGATCTCTTCGAGCCCCTACCTGAGAGTAAAGATGGTAAAAGATGGATCCTCATCATTGAGGATTGTACCACCAAGTGGGTCGAACTGTTTGCACTACCCAATTCCACAGCTAAAGAATGTGCCATTAACTTGATTGAAGAGGTTCTACTGAGGTATGGCATTCCTCGCCGCCTTATCAGTGACAATGGAACCCAGTTTGTGTCAGCAGTGATGCAACAAATATGCTACCTATTAAACATCCATCAATCCCTGATCCCTGTATACCATCCACAAGCTAACCCAGTTGAACGAAAGAATAGGGATCTGAAACCACGGCTGGCAATTCTCGTCCAAGACAAGCATGACTGTTGGTCAGAGAAGCTACCCTTCATCCGCTTTGCTCTCAACGCAGCCAAATGCGAAACGATAGGACAGACGGCAACCTTTCTGAATTTTGGTAGAGGAGTTACGCACTCCAAGTGAAGTTGTTAATGATATCCGAGTCGTCATCAGAACGATAATTTTGTGCCAGAGATAACTCCCAATCTCAAGAAATTCTCTAAGTTTTCCACTCAGATTAGAGGTGGTTGAAGAGCAACCGGGTAGTAGGAAGTTTTACGCTGATAAAAAGAGAAAAGCTGCTCCAACATATCAACCTGGAGAACATGTCTTTGTAGCATCACATCCGCTAAGCAACGCTGTGCAAGGAAGAAGTGCAAAACTAATGCTACGCAGAGACGGTCCCTACGTGATTTTAACACAAAGATCACCATCATCTTACGAGATTGCTAGTCTTGATAATCCGGGGGAACCTCTTGGTGTTTAACACACCTCTGCTTTAACTCCTTGTAATAATGACAAAGTAAAACCCCTTATTCTTCTTCGTAAACGTGGTCGTTCACCAAAGGTCCCACAGACTCCTGGTTCCTCGTCGAGACGCCGTCGGAACCAGAGGGGGAGGATGTAACAAATGGTAATATTTATTATTTATTTATTGTAATGATTTAACCATTCATCCCAGCTCGTTAAAAATTGCAATTCTTTATTTCTCTCGTGCTTTATATTAATGCATTATATTAATGCTCGCGTACGTGCTTTTATTTATAAAAATTAACTGTAATTTTAATTATGGAAAGTTCTGGAACTTTCGATGGCAATAGATAAGGAGATGGAATATTCAGTTTGTAAAATAAAGTCTTGAGTTGTATGTGGTAAGAGTTGTTGACATTTTTTATTTTCGTGTTAAAACTTGCTTTAATTTGAGAGAAAAATCCTACCCCCTTTTATTTTTACTTAAACATTTAAAAACTATTTCTTACATTTCAAGAAAAGTATGTTAGTAATATGTATAAGAATTAGATTCCCCCTTTTTTTGTGAACGAATGTCTATTAATTTTCAATAATTAATTATATACTTGTATTATTTTTAGATATTTCCATGGCGTGCCTTTGTGATGACCGAGTTTTCTTGACCGACTGGACAAAACGGAACTCATCAGAGAATGACGAAAAATATTGTTTGTTAATTAAATCCTAACCTTCCGGGTGAACCACCCCGTGTGCACGGGGATTTATAATTGTTTTCAATAAAAAAAATCCAAACCTACTTTCAGTAGAGAAAATTTTAAAAACAAACATCTTCTATTTTATGAAAAATGTATTTGTGATTTTAACACAATACAAGTATAAAATTGGTAATATTAAATTGTTCCTTTACACAAGTACTGCTCAGTTACATCGTGTTCTATTTATTTCTTTCATTTAATTGGGTTAAAAACGTTGAACTCATTGCAGGTGTTTTTCTCCCCCTCATTTTTCTCATTTTCCTTATTATAAATGAATCTTTCAATTTTTTTTTTTCCAGACAAGGGTATAGAGATGCATAAAAATGCATTTATAATAATAAAAAAATAGAGCTATAACATTTTATATTAATAATAAACTCATTTCTATGTCAAATGTTTTCCTGCTGCCTATTTTTGTTGGGACTCAAAACCTCACAGTTCATAGATCAGTTCAACATACAGTTCTTGAAGATAGCAGGCATCCACTCTGACTAGTAACTGCATGCCAACGAGCATCAGTGTAATTAGACGTAGAATTAAGGCTGGATTAAATTAGAATTAAGGTCTTGTAACGTCGTGAGTAGTTATCCTTCAATAAATTAGGCTACAGCTTCATATAGAAATAAAAAAATATTGTTTATTTGATAAACAATTCTTAATGAAGTAATTTTGCCAAGCCGGTGTAGTCAGTTCAAGTTCCCATTCTTAACGCCACCGGCGTTCATCGTCTTTTTCACTCCAATTTCCGGACTCAGCCCTTTTTCTCCATTCTAGGCGGGCTTCGCTCTCTCTCCCGACTCTCTTTTTTCTCTTTTTCCTCTCTTTCCGTCTCCGGACTCTCTCTCTCTCTTTTCCGTCTTTCCTCCTCCCTCCGACCGTTCCCTCTCCCGGACTCTCTTTTTCCTTTTCCTCGACCTCTCCTTTCGGGTCACCTCTTCTTTTTCTCCCTCCTTCTCTCCAAAAGAACCCTTTTAAACACCAGGGGTGTGTTCACAACACGCCCCTCGCTCCTTCTTATTCGCAGGTCACCAAAGTCTGTCTTGGCCTCCTCCTTCTTCTTATTGGCGCATAACACGCCAAAACACACCCGAGCCGTCTGGCCCAAGGCGCCATAGTTCCTTGTCCACATCTGGACACACTTGTCCATCACGCTACCTGTTTCTAGTATTCCCTTCACAAAACCCTAGAAAAGATGACATGATTATTTTGAGATAGGCTTCGCCTATTGTCAATGGGGCGCCGGCTCTACTTTACTATTATGGCGACCCGTCTGTCTGACTTCACTCCCTGAGTTCAGACAATAAACAATGGCCCCATGAACACGTGCACTGGTCATTCCACAGCTGGTGGATCATAAAAATTCAAGGACAATCGATGGGGTCGAACTTGTCCTTGACCAGCTGGTGAAACCATAACACTTATCTAAAGATGGGGATTCACGACAATAGACTATGTCACAGTCTTAATTCATGGCGATTATATAATGAAGAAAGTCATGTGTTCTTTATGGAATCAAAACTGACATTAAAATAACTTGTATTTGATGTTCTATTTGTAAAATTTAGATAAAATTTCATAATTGGGTAAAGTTGTTCAAGTACTATGAAAAAAGAATTTCATCAAAATGATTTTAAAATTAAACAAAATCTTATTTTATATACAGTGGGCCACAAAAGTGTTCGTACACTTGCAATTTCTTATAAAATTTAATGTTTTCGACTAATAAAAATTAATATATTGTAAGTGAAATTTTTTTATGATATCTACAACTTGTTCTTAATGGAATAACATAATTAATTTTTTTAAAAATAGTATAACTATTTTTTAAAAATTAAAATAATCAAAAAGCTACTAAAAATTACCCCACAAAAGTCTTCGTACACTTAACAAAAATCTCAACTTAGCTTTAAATACTGTATTTCTTCCTTAATTTAGTACTTAGTAGGATATTTTATAGTGTCCACAACAACTTTTAAGAGTCTTGGTATAGATTTTATCAATTTTTTGTAATTTCTGTATCGATTTTCCTCCATTCTTCTGTGATTATTGTTTTTACTTAACATTTTGTGTTTATTTGTCACGTTTTTTTTTTTTTACATCAGAAAATCTCACCAAATATGTTCTACTGGGCTAAATAAAGAGATTGAGGTGTTTTCATAATTTGGGGACAGTTATAAAGAAACCAGTGGCGTACATTGAGAGCAGTGCGCTTGGCGTCATTACCCAGTTAAAAAAATTCAGTCATCTCCAATATCCAAATTTCGGGCGGATAATTTAAAATTTCTTTTTAAAATATTTAAATAGAGCTCATGATTCACAATACCATAAAAAAATACCAAATTACCTAATTCTGAGGCCAATTTACACCCCCGCGCCAGAACACCTTCACTTCAATGCTGAAGCATGGAGGTGGAGGAGTTCTTGTTCCACTTAAATTCATGGGATTAAAATCCTTATTTTTTCATTTACAAGCTATTATAGGTCCATCGGAACCAAAAATATTGAATTATCTCCATTCCCAATCAATTTGCTGTCAATTTTGAATTTTCTGAAACTTAATCCCAAGAATCTAGTTGGATCAATAAAATATGGATGTGGAAGTGTTCTTGCGTAGGGTGTAAATCGGCCACAGAATTAGGTAATTTAGTATTTTTTGTTGATATTGTGAATCATGAGCTCTATTTAAATATTTTACAGAGAAATTTTAAATTATCCGCCCAAAATTTGGATATTGGAAACGACTTCATTTTTTAAAAATATAATGACGCCAAGCGCACTGCTCTCAAAGTACGCCAATGGTGTCTCTATAACTGTCCCCCAATTATGAAAATACCTCCTCAATCACTTTATTTAGCCCAGTAGAACATATGTGGTGAGCTTTTGATGTAAAAAAAAGAAAATATGACAAATAAACACAAAATGTGAAGTAAAAACAATAATCACAGAAGAATGGAGGAAAATCGATGCAGAAATTACAAAAAACTGATTAAATCTATACTAAGACACTTAAAAGTTGTTGTGGACACTAAAACGATATCCTACTAAGTACTAAATTAAGAAAGAAATACAATATTTAAAGCTAAGTTGAGATTTTTGTTAAGTGTACGAAGAATTTGTGGCGTAATTTTTTAGTAGCTTTTTGATTATTAATTTTTTAAAAAATAGTAATATACTATTTTTAAAAAATTTTTTAATTATGTCATTCCATTAAGAACACAAGTAATAGATTTCATAAAAAAAATTACAATTACAATATATTAATTTTTATTAGTCGAAAACATTTAGTTTTATAAGAAATTGCAAGTGTACGAACACTTTTGTGGCCCACTGTATGTACTTTCAAATCAAGTGTATTTTGCAAACTCATGTGTATTATTATTGTTGCTAAGTATGTTTTTTTTTTTCAAAAAAAAAAGTTTCAATAGCAAAGCGCAGGAACTGTTTAGTTGGAAACACATGATTGCATTTATCTTGTGACTACGAAGTCATATGAATTTAGCCCTTTCAACTGAAACATTTTGAACCTCTTCCATGGCGACTGCTTCAACAATAGCTACTGGTTCATTCAGTTTTAATTGACTGATAGCTATTAGCGTCGTACTATGCATCTACATGAGGGCTTTCGGTGATGGACCTTGTCAAGTGACAAGGACGACATCTGAGCAAGCACCCCACTCTCCCAACTTCCACACCACGCCAGTATGAGCCTCGATAAATTTATAATGTGCAACAGTTCCTCTATACGGCGGGTCTTCAGTGGCACAAAGACTCGAACCCACGATTCGAAAACGCAGACCATAAGTTTGTGACCGTGACTATTTGATTACCAGGGCCGTTCAGTCAAATGGAAATAAAAGAAAACCCAGAAACATAAAATATTTCCAGTTTTGAACGATCCCCCCTTGGGTTTCGTTATCCAACATTAAAAATTAGCTACACCAGCGTTTCTCAAACTGTTCGTGCAGCCCCTCTAAGGGGCGTGATAACCCTACAAGGGGGGTGCAAGTGTATCGAAAAATCGAAAACAAAAATTATTTTTAAAAAATTATAATTTACAGAAAGGAAGCAAAAAAACAATGCACATTTACACTTATATAATACACTTACAAATATATCAGTACTGCGCTATGTATTTTATAAATAATTAAACAGTGCTAAGTTAAGAACGAGTTTAAAAATGACCAGTGACCCTATGAGAATGTCAAAAAATTATACACAAAATTTAATACTTATCTTGATAATTTGTACGGTTTATAATTAAAGTCGTACTGTAGCTTTACGTCAAAGTATATTATTATGAAATTTAATACATTGTTATTGTATGTAAGGGGTCGCGAAGAAAATTATGATTGAAAATCGGGTCATAAGTATAGAAAGTTTGAGAAGCACTGAGCTACACATATGCCTGCTGTCATTACAGAACCTGCGTTCCAACATATACCATATGTGTTTTACTACATTTTCTATTCGTTAAAGAACTTAATATTCAGCAATAAACGAAGGACAATCAAACATAAACTAAACTTTTCTTTAAAGATCTTTTTTTTTTAATATTACTTGGCGAAATTACTTTAACATTATTTTCCTCAACATTCAAATTTTTCATTGGGTGAAAATCTTACTCCTAACATTTCTTTGAGAGGTCCAAGCAAATGACAGTATGAAGGTGCTAAATTCGGACTATTGGGAGGATGTTCCAATGTTGTCCACTGAATTCTTCCCCTTGTACACTTCTTTAATTTCTGTGTCGTACAAGCTACGTGGGGTCTTGTATTATCCTGGAGAAAGAGAATAGTGGGAATTGTAGTGAAACATCTGTTGCCTCTCTATTTTTCTTTCTCCTTCTCCTAAAGTTCACAGAAATTTGCTGCACTGGTTTGCTTCGTCTATTATGAAGAAAACAGACGTACACAATACATCGGGAATCCCAAAAAACATTAGCTGTGATTTTCCAGTAGATAATCGAAATTTCCCTTTAGTGGAGAAGTTTAATTTTTATGGGGGAATGCTTCAATGAAATTTTCCCCATTTAAAATTTGATCCACATGAATATTTTAGATCACTGTGTCAAATTTCAATCTTGATCTGTCATTTTTATTCGCCAAAAAATTAATAAATATTCACTATCTAACTACATTGGGTACTTTCTTTGGCTTACTCATCATGGTAGAGACTAAATATTTGTGCATACGAAGAATAAAAGGCGAAATGATCATACAGTAAAACCTTTTTTTCTGCGGTAGATAGGGACAGCATAAAAAGAAACCGCCTCCAAGAAATATGCGAAAATTTCATAAATACTTACATATAACTAACAACTTTGTCAACATTCTACAGAAACATTTTTTTATGCGGTGGATAGTGACCGCATAAAAAAAATTGCACTTAAAAAATGTGTCAATTACTTATGAAATGTATGGGAAAGTACTTCCAAACAAAATAAATAGCTAAACTTCACACGGAAACATTTTTAAAACATTAAGTTTCTTATTGTATACACGGAGAAAGCTTCAAAATGCTCATACGTGCTAATGCTTCACTGCTACTCATCGTAATAAAAAGCGTGCATCTTCCTGTGTGATGAATCAGTTTAAAATCACTTTCGTCACTTCAAGATACAATTTCAATTGATTTATTTTTTGGCACCATAAAGTAAGGGATAAGTTTTTGTGGTGAAGGTCGGTTGCTTGTAAACGTAACGACTACCAGATCTGCATGATCGAAGCTCTTTTTGGAATTTCAAACTCCTTTCGGAATTGGTGTCTATTTTAAGAAAATGCTTTTCTGATTTGTTGGAAAACTGGATCCCTGCATATATTTTATCCGCTCCCAAAGAATCCGGTTCTTCTTGTCCGTCTTCATAAAACAAATTATTGCTAATGTCACTGTCATTGAAAGTTTCGTCTTCAATCAAGCGTGTGCTGCTAGTGCGTTGAGAGAAAGCAATTGAAAGTGCATTGTCGAGAAATTGTTTATAGCCAAAAAACTGTCAGTGTATGTATGTACTTTGATAGAAAGCATTACAGTGGCACCAAAGCCGTTGAAATTCATACACCGCATAATAAAAGATCGCACGAAAAAAATCGTACACAAATAAAAGAGCAGCACGAAAACAGGCTCTACTGTATAAACTTTAAAGGACTTATAGTTTTTTATAGTACATATAAAATTTATAAAACATTGCCACAGACTCGGTGGCTTTGAGATAGAAAGCCAAAGGTTGTGGGTTTGATCCAGGTTGGATAGATTTTCTAGTCACTCATGTCTCATGATTATGTATACAGATCTCTTGAGTATCAGATTAACTCTGGTACTCTGCAAAATTAAATCATGCCAATATTTAGTATCCGACGAGAGCTGGAATTGAATAAATCCATGCGTCAAATATTTGGTAGCGGGAACCGCTACTAGATAGTGCCACCAATTCAATAGCTTTCACACTTGTACTTCCGTGTCTGCCAAAGGATAAGCTGTCAAAATACAGCTCATTTGAAATAAAATAAAAATTTTGTAGATGCTATTAAAAAAGCCTCATTTATATTTGACCCGCTTCGTATGCTTACCATCCTCAGTTCTTTTTCTTTTCATTCGAAAACTGAAAGCTGTTTGAAGCAGTTGATTACAGAACGTTTAAGGAATAGAAAAAACGTAACTTTTTATCAACAGAGTACAATAAAAAAAAGATGTAATCCAAATGTTTTGTTCGAGAGCCTTTTTTTAGTTTAAGAAGATAGAGATACTTTCATGTCCGCTCATGGACTAGAAATACTAACTACTAATTTTTTACAAAGCAAAATAGCCATGGGCTCTGTTCAATTATTTCTCTCCGATTCATTCCTCACCGGAGACAAAGTTAAATCATCGCTCCAAGAGTTAAAAAAAGACTTAAGAAATAAAACTGAAAAAAGCAATATTTTTTTTAAAAAGTATAAGCACTTTGCAAAAAAAAAAAAAAAAAAAAAAAAAAAAAAAAAAAAAAAATACTTGGAATATATTTGTCATAGATTATATACACTTTATAAGTATGGGGATTTGGAGCAAAGTGATTGTTTATTATTACCAACTTACCTCCTGCAGCTATATATAACATATGACATTAATAAACAATAAATTCTCCTTTCTTTTTTTTTTTTTCTGCCTCGATATCTCACTATAAACCAATGACTTTACCCCTCTTTTCCTCCACAACATAACTAAATGAGATATCGAGATTCTGTTATTAAGGTGTGTTGGAAAGCTAAAATTATATTTTTTGACAATTTTGAGATTTTTACATTTTCAAACTGTATACATTATAACTTTTCTAAAAATACCTTACTTTAACTTTTGGGGTAATTAGAAGCCCTTAAAATTTATTTTTAAACAATCGGGGAAACTGGGTCACACCCATTTGAATGGTGACAAATGTAAACAAAGTACTTCATTTTTGCTTAAATGTTGAACGTCTGATATAAACCAAAACAAGTATCTTTTATTGTAAATTGAGCCTTTTATTTTTTTATTTCCTAGCCGATTAGAAGTCTCCCTGTATACATTAAAATCAGTTTATCTCAAAATGTAAATTTTGATGTACCTTTTCTCAGAAACGACTGTTAACAGGTATGTAAATTTTTTATGATGTATTTATAATGATGGCTAATGTACATTAAAATTAATTTTTTGTAAAAAACTCAAAAATTTACTTTTTACAAATTTTTTATGGGAAAAATGGGTCAAATTTCGCAATGTTTGGTTAAAATATTTCATGAATTATAAAAACATTCAAAATTACCTAAAAGCTGATTTCAGTATAATGAGAAAGGTGTACTTTAATTGTATGAAAAATTTCAAGCATGCACATATAACAGATTTTAATAAAAGGTACATCGAAAATAGCCAATTGAACATTGTCAGTATATAGAGAGAAAGAGAGACGTTTCCACCTCCTCTTAAGATGACCAATTTTTTTACTATTAAAAGGAAGACAAAAAATTTAAAAATAAATTACGACGTAAATTTTTGAAGCATTTTATTAATTCAAGCAAAAATACACTAATTGCGCTTTTATCTCTTTTAATTATTTATTTAAACAAGTATTTTTCCATTGAATGATTTTTTTTTGTCAATATGTCCTTTTTTAATACATCGGAAATTTCGGAACAAGAAATATTCTTCTTATTGAACTTTAGGGTAAGTGCTACAGCTAAAGTACCAACATTCAAACTTGATTTCTCATTTGTCCAAAATCATTACCAATTGAAAACACTCTTTCAACGGCTGCATTAGCTCCAGTGCAGCCCAACGTAAATTCAACAAGAATAACTAAATTTTCATATGGAATGTGCTCACTTTTGAAATGGTTAATTATTTCCACCCATCTTTTATCAATTTCAGCATGTTGATTTTCCAGTTGTTCTAATTTTTTGGAATTTAAATACATAAATTCAGTCTTCCAATTTTTTAAAACAAACAATTGTCATCGATTTTAATATCAGGCATTTCTTTCGAAAAAAATTCAACACAGTTTTCTATATCTGCCCAATTCACTTGAGATGGTCAAAAAACACCATTGAAAACTGTTATTTAAAGTGATACTTGTTTCAGACCATTCTTCGACATATTGGAAACATATTTAGTTCATCTTCGAATACTGAGATTAACAGATCGGTTTTAAGATTTTTTTTAAAAGGAGAACACTTTTAGAGGAAGGACAGAACCTATAAAAGAAGGTACGTCCTCCCCAAAGGAGGATGGTGGATCACCTTACTGTTATTCATGTTCGCCTGGAAAGATTTGAATGAATAAAATGTTTAGAAATTTCTCAAGGGAAATTTACAAGGGAATTAATATGGTGTTCATTATATTTTATTATTTTTTCCTTCCATTCGTAAAATCATTTATTCTTGTCGTAGCGAAACGTTTTTAAAAATTTGACTTTACTAATTGACACAGCTATTTTTTCTTCGATTTCCTCGCAAATAAAAACAAAATTCAACTCAATGTCTCTGCATTCTGTTTTTTAAAAATGAAACACATGCAAAAATTAATAAAAATAAAACACAAGGGAGAAGCATTTCTTCCCCATAAAACTTTCCTTGCCGAAGACCATAAAAATAAACGCGTGCATCTTTGTATAAAATGGGAAGAGAAGGGGGCTATTCTCATGGGTGCTATAATACGATATCAAAACAACAACAAACTATGAAATGCTAGAAAAGGGTCCCATTGAGAAGATATGGATAGAAATTACGGGATTTCTGAAACAAAAGTAGTATTAAAATGAAAATTTAACTGTTTTATCTTAACTACAGAACTCGCGCACGTACTGTTTTTTTCCCCCGGTTTTGCTTTTTCGCAAGTACTCAGCTTATTAATTAACTTATTAATAAGTCCAATTTTCTTTTAGCTTCTTTTCTACAATTGAGTTACTGACATTTTTAGCTTGACACATGACATACATAAAAAAATCTACTTTTTGTGTATGAAAATTCTTTGGGATCCCCCCAAAAAAAAAAAAAAAAAAACCCCAGCTAGAATATCACATCAGAATACTGTCATCAAAGTAATTTTATCATTATGGCATGTATTAAATAAAAATTCTGCATGGTTCAATATCCACATTTGAAATTAAAATTGAAACTCAAATATTATTAAATGAATGCGATAGGAATTTCTGCGATGTATTTAACTTATAAATGGCTGAACGTTTTTATAACTGCCACAAACAAATCAAATATCTTTCCTAAAGAAAAAGGTAAAGGATTTAATTTTCTTTCTTTATCCGTTAAATTGTTACTAGTTTGTATTCCATCAAATAAACCTATTGCTCTCTAAGAATGTCTTACCTCAAAGTAATTAAATATAGATGGAAAATATTTTCATTTTCGTTAATTTTTTAAAATTTACAAGTAAGAATTATCAGGATTAAAAGGAAGGTGCTAGTTTGATATCACGGGGCATGACACCAAGCGCTTCTTGGCGCAATAAAGGTATCACGCCTAGCAGCACTTGTTGTCGCAGCAATGGAATCCAAGATGGCGGCCTAGCGGTATCAAATCGTCAGGAAGATAATTTTAAAAAATTGTTTTGTAATACATTGAAATGTATTTCAAAAGAAGAATATAGGAAGAGATTGAGAATAACTAAGGTCAATCAATAAGTAATGAATAACTGTATGATATAATAAAAAGTTACATGTACTAATAATATTATGCAGTATATAATAATAATCTTATGATATAATTTAATGGTAATTATTTCTAATATTCATATAGTATGATATAGTTATAATTATATATAATAATAATCGTATAGTATGATTTAGTTATAATTATTATGTATGATAATAATAATATAATATAATTGAATATTAATTATAAAAAAGAATAAAATCAACTATAATTAAAATGTATTGTAATATAAAAATTATTCATAACACCCATATAACTTGATAATTATAAATAAAGAACATAATAATAATTATAAATAAATAGCATAATATGTATTAATATTTATAAATAAATATAAAAAACAATTATAAATAGCGAATATTATATGATTATTACATATAATAATAATTATATTTTTATATTATACATTAATAAACTAATTACATAATATATATTAACAATAATGAATATCAATTAAGAAATACTGGAAACTTGCAATATTCCAAAAACTGCAAAAATATCAAGGTAACCCTATTGTAATGTTATCGCCCATCTTGGCGAACAACTTGGCGTGTGCCCATGATATCAAACTAGTTCCAAACTAGTTATAAAATTTTAGTCATTAGAACTGTAACAATTATGACACGGTTAGCTTGTGTGACGTTTAGAAAAATTGATAAGTAGCGGGAGATTTAAGAAATTAAATTATTGATGTATCACACACACGTTTACAGCTAATGTTTACACTATTTACATTTAGATGTAAGTTATGCAAATTATTACGCATTTTAATACCACAAAATTTGTTATTTGCGATGGAGGAGGCAAAACACACCACGCCTCTTGTCGAGTGCTTCACACGGATAGTCTCTCCACTCTCTCGGATGACGGGGGCGGTCACTTCTTACACCACAAATTTCCGGCTTGCAGGCGGAATCCAGACGTTGGTTTACTCACGGCTATCGGTTGTCGGCGTGATGTCAGATGAAAGGACCTCGCAGTATTTTAGGGATGCACATATGGATATGAACGGCGTGATGTTATCTGCATAGGGGAGCCGCTTTTGCGGTTGTGATTCGGAAAAACTTTACACTACATATTTATGTTTGTTCATATACATCTCAAGTCCTAAATTTGTAGCTTAATGGTTTTCAATTTCTACTCCTTTTTTGTCTAATAATATGAAAATATTCTTGAATTTTTTGAGAAGTTTTATCAAAGTACTAAAAAAATACTTTCAGGAATTCCATGAGAAGTGGGAAAAAATACTGCATTACAAAATCTGTAATTGAAAAAAAACACACACTTTCGCACAATACGTGATTTACTGTTGTGCGTAACTAAAAAAATATTCAGAAATACTTGTACATAGATATTTAAATACGGGATTTCAGTGGCCCTGGGCTCGAATTCACGGCACTCCGACCACGAGTTCATGACCTTGACCACCAGGGCTACCGTGGCCTTACAAGGACTTTCAGGTTCAGATTGTTAAACATTTAATAATTCCATGACTGCATTCGATTTAAATCTTTTCTTTAATCGATGATTTGCTTTTCACCAAGACTTCATTACTTGGTATTGTTTTTGAAGGGCTACTTGGACATTAATTATAAAATTACGTGGTCCGTCGCCAAAAGCCCTCGTGTAGCTGAACAGTGCGACGTTAATATTAACTAAACTAAACTAAACTGGACATTAATTATTTATCTCCGGGATAAAAAATAATCACTTGAACAAAAATTGATAAACTTTAATTTCTGTTTTTTTTTTGCTTAGTCAAAGTTATGTTTAACCTCAATTTTTAATAAAAAAACATAATTCATAACTTTTATTTTATGCACATTTGCCCGACGTATTGTCTAAGTTATACTTCATTTAATTCTTATTAACGAATTTATTTTTTTCCGTTTCATGACTGAGATTTTATTTTATTTTTATTATTTTTGCATAATCTAAGTGATGCATCATTTATTTTCTTCAAGAGAGTCATAAAAGAAGAGCCAATTAATTAGTTAAGATGTTTCTTCGAGGTATAGGCGCAGCGAATACTGAATAGGGTCAGTTAGAGGGGTAAAGCGCGGCGGACCGCTCTTTATTAATTTCTCTTGCCGGCATTTTTTTTATTTCCGAGTTTTGGGATTGATCAATTTTTTTCCAAGAACCTTGCAGCGTCCTTTTTTTTATTGGCATTTTCTTAGTGAGGTAATTTCAGGTAGAAAAATCGTCAAAAAATATTGCGGCTCCTTATGAACGAGAAGAGATTAATTATACGACTTCATTCGACCATCAAGTTGAGAGTTCTTTGAGTAATTTGTATAAAAACTAAAATGGGGCTGTGTGTGCGTGTAGTAATTTCAATGCTTCAAGTACACTGCTGGACACCGTAAATGCAACACCCTGAAGGAAGCATGCAAATAACATGAAATTTACAACATGCATTAGCGGAGGTGAGATATGCACATGATTAGAATTTCAGCGCAGACATTCATCACGCGCACCTGTGGCGCCACCTCAAAGCACTATTTAAGGCTTGGAGATTTCGATGATTTCAAGTTCGTCAATTGTGTTTTTCTTGTGGTTTTTTTAAAAAAAACGATCAGTTATGTCTCGTAGAAAACAGCGATCAGCTTTTGATCAAGTATCCGAGTTCGGCAGAGGAAGGATAGTGGCCTACCGTGGTTGTGGATTATCTTTCAGGGAAATCGGTAGCCGTGTTGGACGAAATCAAACAACTGTAATGCGGATATGCGACCGTTGGATACAGGAGGGTACGACGGACCGACGTGGTCACCACCTCAGTGCACCACTTCACGTGAGGACAGGCAAAGTGCGCGCATGGCAGTGACGGATCGCTCAGTCACATCACGAACCATAGCACAGCACATTCAGTCTGTAATGCATCATTCAGTGTCTGCGCGTACCACTCGATGACATTTACAGCAGAGTGGTCTGTCTGCAAGACGTCCATTGCTTGGTCTACCCTTGACGCAGAACCACAGACGTCTCCTCCGCCAATGGTGCGATGAAAAAAGGATGTGAGCGGCAGAATGGAATGAAGTTGTCTCTACTGACGAGTCACGCATCTGTCTGCAACAACACGATGGTCGGATTCGAGTCTGGAGACACCATGGAGAGAGGATGCTGAACAGCTGCACCGCCACACTGGTCCTGCCCCGGGTATTATGGTATGGGGCGGTATTGGATATCCTCTCGCACTCCTCTGGTACGAATTGCTGGTACTTTAAACAGCCAGCGCTACATCTCCGAGGTGTTGGAGCCAGTTGTCCTTCCTTACCTTCATGGCTTGGCCACAGTCATATTTCAACAGGATAATGCGTGACCACACGTGGCACGCATTGTCCAAAGGTTCTTCGTCAATCACCAGATTGAATTGTTACCCTGGCCGGCTCGCTCTCATGATCTTTCGCCGATAGAAAACATGTGGTCCATGATTGCTCAGCGATTGACCCAGATTACACCCCCAGCTGCCAAACCAGATCAACTTTGGCGACGTGTGGAAGCTTCTTGGTCTGCTGTACCCCCGAGAACACATCTCTTTGAACAGTCTCTTTGAATCAATGCCGAGGTGTGTGGCAGCGGTGATCTCCAACAATGGCGGTTGCTCTGGCTGCTGATTCTGGCAGGAACCAAACTTCACAGAAGTCTATAAATTTAATCATTTGATACCTGGTCAACATGTTAGCTACAGAATAAATTTGTTGTGCTGTATCATGTCTTTCTTTGTGTTGCATTTACGGTTTCCCCAGCAGTGTATTTTATTCTAAAACCCAATGTCGGAAATGTGTAAATAGTGCTGAAAAAACAGTAAAATTCATAAAATTCTGTTATTACATTTCATTTTATGCAATAACAAAAAAACCAGACACTTTCGGAAAACAAATCGTTGAATCGTTGTAATATTTTCTAAAAATAATCAAAAGTATATATTGGGTAATAGATAAAAATTGGTACAAAATTTGCGTAACATAGTGGACTCAATTCATGACGGTCACATGATGAACAAAAGCAGGTGATCTCCATGGAATTCAAAACAGACATTAAACTAATTTGTACTTGCATTTCTATTTGAAAAACTTAGATGAAATTTCAAATTTCATAATTGGGTAAAGTTGTTCAAATGTAATTAAAAAAAATAATTCATTAAAAAGATTTTAAAATTTTTTTAAAAAAATATTATTTTATGCATGTATTTTTAAATAAAATGCAATTTGTATACCTATTTGCTTTATTATTATTGACAAATATGTACTTTTTAAGAGAAAATTTATGGTAAGAGTAAAAATTGGCAACAGCGAATGGCATAAACTGATTAGCTGGATACACGTGATATTGTTTTTATCGTGTGACTATGACGTCATATGAGTTTTCGAATTGATTGGTCAGAAACGCGTGGCTATCACTATCATGTGACTATGACTTCACATGATTTGAGCCCATTAAACCATTTATTCTATGTAAAAATTTGATTAACAAGCTTAAGAGTATAAAAGAGAGCATTAAAGGAAGAAGTTACAAAAGAATTCTCATATTCCCAATAAAAAAAATTCGAAAACAAAATAACTAAGTAAAACCGATACAAGTTATTGCAATGTTTTGTAGAGTATTAATAAAAAAAATAGTTTGAATATACAGTAACAGTATTGATGCTACAAATTTTTAAAAAATATTGCAACTGTTAACATGGATAAAAGGGTTATTTAACTTGGAAATGACACCCGAAAAATGAAAAGGATAATATAACTTCAATCGCTTTCAAAAGAATTAAATTTCAATGAATATTGCTAAGTTTAAAGAATCCATTTTTAACTTTTGTCACACATTTCAATGCTGTTTATTTCAATTATTTAGTATAGACGCATTCCTTTCACTCCTTATTTTCCCTACGAATGATTTTTTCATAAAATTATCGTTCGTTATTTGCTTAAAGAACTCAGTGGCCGAGTGGTAGCGTATCGCGCTTCCACAGGTTCGGGTTCTATTCCCGGGCTGGGCAAGGTTGACTCAACCTTTCATCCCTACTGCAGTGGGTCGATAAATGAGTATCAAGCTTGATTGGGGACATAAACATTGGGTCTGTCAGTCTCCCTTCAGACTGAGCACCTGATCGGGACATCTGCTCATACACCTCAGCGCCCAATGGTCACGTGTCCTTGGATGGGCACAATGGGCTGTTGCACCACTGAGTTTCAGTTTATTTGCTT
Organism: Trichonephila clavipes; assembly: GCA_019973935.1. Lineage (NCBI taxonomy): Eukaryota > Metazoa > Arthropoda > Arachnida > Araneae > Nephilidae > Trichonephila > Trichonephila clavipes. Next base: position 407,654 of record BMAU01015602.1, read on the forward strand.
AAAGTTTCTGATCAGTCATCAACCATTTTAATTTTTTTTTATGTCTCTGAATTGCATTGGACAGGAAGATAGAAAATCAAATAGAAAATGTTCTCAATATTTGGGTTGACATCTATCCGTGTGCAAAATTTTTCTTGCATGAAAATCCACAAGAGTAAATAGAGATGCAAGTTGGCTGGCATAAACTTGCAGGTTGCGATGAGAACTTCAACAAGTCATCTCACATACGATTTAAAAAAAACTGTAGCAAAATGTGATAGGGTTCATTTGTCTCATTCAACTAATTCCGAATTTAAATGTGCTTGCAACAAAAGATGATATGGAATATTAATACAATAAATAATTTCAATAAAACAGTTATTACCTTATTTAACTTTTATTTATTGATTTTTAAGGTACAATTTATACCTTTTCTGAAATACAAAGTTAACTAATGAATGCGATTGTTTTTAAGGCTGTTTTCGGCTAATGTTAAAGAACAGGACCTAAATCCGGAATATTTTATCAGATATAAAAGTACTCAAACATTAATATAATATTCTGGCTTCACACTATCCTGTAGAGAATCGCTTATTTTATCATAATACTCATTTTTATCTCAGACGACACATATTTTCTTTTATAAAATGTGTTCCGCGTTTTTTCTCCTACACCATAATGCTAAATGAGCTATTCCTTTACACATTAAAAAGAAAAACTAATTATTTATTAAATATTTTTTAATTTTAAAAACACTATATTTTAAACAAATACATGAGCTACAATGTCACAAAATTTTAGAAAAATTGAGGCATTTTTTCAGTCTGAAAATGTGCTCCGCGTTAAGTTTACGCCCTTGCGCATATGGCGAAAACAGCCTTAAAAGGCGTGGCCCTCTGGTATCCTCAGTGTCCATAATGTGGTCGTCTTAAGACTCTTTGAGGCCCTGGGCCTGGAGAAATCTTAAAAATTTTTGAGGCCCCTGGGCCTTTATTCAAAAGTAGGCCCTACCTGAGATCTTTAAAAAGTAGAGAACATATAGCATGCATTGTCAAACACTCGCTCAAATGTCTATTTGAAACAACTTAATGTGCACGACTCAACCGATAGCCACATTTCGATTAAATGAGTTAAATGGTTATTTATGGTGTTAGGCAGTGGCGTACCGTGCACCCCCGCAATATGGGGGGGCAGGGTTCTAGGAGGCCCGAAGCCTGACTGCCGCCAAGTACCTACCCTTTGTAAAATCCAATTTGGGAGCCCAAAACCTGAGTTTGTAGGGGAGGCCCAAATGTTCTTTGTTACGCCACTGGTGTTAGTCCTAAGCCTAGACATGGACAAGGGTCATCACATAATAACCACTTTTACTAGTTGACATGCAATTTGAAATTCCCTGGTTTTTGGGGAATATGTACAGGAATAACATTTGACTATTAAAATTATTCGGATCATGATGTTATTAACCCTTTATAACAGGCACACAGCTAAAATAAAATTTTATGTGATAAAGTACTTGATAAATGTAATGTTTTAATCCTCTATAAACATTATTTAGTCACAAAAAAAAATCTAATCGTGGGTTTTTTTCCTGGGTGGTGGCTAGAAGTCATAGCCACTGCGCATTTAGGACATTTAACTTACTTTTCAGGACAGAAATAATGAATCATATTACAATAAACTTTTTATGAAAAATTAATATTTATGTAATAACTATTTCAATAACAATTAAATACAAAATATAAGTGTATTTTAATAATAATAGAATAATTATACAACATAGAATACTTACTTAGAAAGTATATAGAGTACTTAGAATATACATTGAACTTGGTATATATATACACATTTTATATTTTATTCAACTTTAGTATGAAAAGTTAGAAATAAAGTATTTTTGAGAATTTAAATTAGATATTTCCCAAATTTGATGAGCTATTTACTGTGGAACTTAATAATATGCAGACGTTTTCTCCGAGCAGGAAAGCTGTAATGAAAGATTTTCGAACCCGAGAATCTTGTACCACATATTGTAAGCAAAGTTTGTTTATATTTCCGACCCCCAACATTCTCACGTGATTCTAAATGCTCTCTCTCGAGTACAAAAAAAGCGAACATTTCTTGGTCATTTTTCTGTTCTAGGTGGGCAGTGCATAGAGCCTCTAACCACATATTAAAGGTTTCCAAAAACCTAAATAAAACTTTTTTTTTACTTGTACAGTTACTTAATTCATTCAGTTGAGAGAAAAGTATACTTAAGACATGCCAAAATTTTTTTCAAATATCAGAAATTTTATTTATAGTAATCAAAATACAATTTGTAGATTTACACCGAGAAAAACTGCTTTTAACTACCCTTCAGAGGACATGAAATACAAAAAAAAAAGGTATCGTGCTGCCATCCGTATTAATTTTTATGCGTTTTTGCTTCAATTAACGCCTATAGATAGACTAAATATCCAACACCCGCTTCGAGAAAATTTTTTTAATGTGTGGCTAGACGTATTATCCACTGCCCGCTAAAAGGTTAAGACAGAGTCGAGAACGAAACGAGGTCCCCACCGAGGGTGCGGCCCTGGGCCCGGGCCCACTTAGACAATGCCTTAAGACGTCCCTTCCCTCCATCCAAAACCCCACGCAGGCCCACCTCGACCCTGGAGAATTGTATTATTTTTACAAATGTTATTTTACCAAATCTAAGAATATAACATCTTAATCGAACAACGGAGAGTTTTCATCAAAAATCAAACGACCGTGAGGATTGAAATCAGCCCTCTGCCAATCACAAACGAGTCTAGTTTTTCAATGTGTGTGTGTTCCGAGAGACTGAGTGGCCACGGTAGCCAAGTGGTATAGGTATCGGATCGTGGCTTGCCCTGTCACGAGTTCGAGCCCAGTACCACTAAAGACCCGCCGTGTAGGGCAGCGATGCACGTTACATCTGTCGAAGGGCCGTGGGTAGCCTAGTGGTTAGAGCATCGGACTCCAGACCGGAAGGCATGGGTTCGATGCCCGATGCCACCAAACACCCTCCGAGTACACACGGAGTACGTGCTCGTTAAATCAGTGGGTCCAGTCTTGTGGGCTTAATCACGAGCGCAGAGACTGGAGAATATTTCCCTCCCCTTCAGTTTGCATGCAGAAATTGTGGAGGTGGAGATAGAGGTCGTGTCGCCATCTATCGTCCCTTCGGGGAATTTCGCCGAGCTAAATCGTACTGTCACCTGTATGGTGCTCAAGGCCAACGACAGGCGTACCTCTTGCCCATGCCACGATGAATTTCGTGGGCCTCGATCTGATTACGTCAGACAAGTGGCATCAGAAAACAACAACAACAAACATCTGTCGAGAGCTGAAACGTCCTCCCGTTGGTGTAGTGTGGTAGTTAGGAGAGGAGGGTGCCAGCTCAGGTGTCGTCCACGTCACTTGACCATGGTTCAAAATTACGTGGTCCGTCGCCAAAAGCCCTCGTGTAGCTGAAAAGTGCGACGTTAATATTCAATCAATCAATCATCCGAGAGACTGAATTTTCTGCATTTGAATGATTTGCATTCCATGCATAAACATTGTAACGACTTACGCGTCTTTTCTTTAACAAGTCCTTTGGGTTCTTTGGGCCAGAATTAATGGCAACTCTTTTCCAACCAAATCCAAGAAACGAGAAGTGAAGAGATGCAAATAATATAGAATAAATATAGGATCTTAGAGTAAGTGTAATAGCAATAAGGGCAATGTAATAGTAGTGTAAAGGAATGTTAGACAATTGACGTGCGTTGTGGCAGTTGATGATTATTGCAGTTCGTGGTTCAAGATTTAAGTTCTACGTGTCGTGGATAAACTTATTGGTTTTCGACTAGAAGTTAGTCGTCAAGCTGCATACCACTGCAGATAAAGACAAGTAGCATTACAGAATAATATAAGGTAGGATTGATTACTTACTATAAATCTATTTGAAGATTATAGGCGGTTCAATTATTGATATAGGTCTGTATTATATTGTGTGTTTCGCATTGTGTCAAAGTAGATTCTCCCATTAAGTAGTTATATTATATTTGTTCAAAGTTTAAGTTGAATATTTTAATAAAGTCATATTAAGATAATGTTTGAGTCTAGTTCTTACGTTAATCCTACACCTCTAGCTCACGCTGATACTTCAAGGGATGTACTTCCAAGGGGAGGTACATCACAACATGAATTAGAAAAAATATTTCTTCCCTAAAGAAAGAGGGAGAACAAAAAAAGATGTCATACAGAGTTGCCTATCTGTCTTATCCGAATCAAACTTCGAAATGAATTTTTGCTATTAAATTATTTCTGTACAATGTACTATTCAACTAGCAGTACTTGAAGCAAAGTGGAGGGGGGGAGCATTTTCCAAAAGAAGTAACGATCTGTTCTACAACTGAGAAACATTTATCTTTCGAATGGATGAAGCTTTTCATATTCCAAATTTTCAGTTCTTTCAATATTTTTAAGATCCTTTTTTATTCTACAGTAGTCTGTTGCAGGGATATTTTAGGCTCTATTGAACCTTAATGCATGTCAGCATCTGAAATTTCTATCTTGTTTACCTACGCATTACTTTTTTCCACTTTGCTTCTGAAAGTATTGACGGAACAACCGTGAAGGGAGTGCATTTGGGGCGGCAAAGCTTTGTTTCCCAAATGAAATTTATTTTTTCTTTTCATTCTCTCTCACTCTTTTTTTTTTATTCTGGATGCAATGTGATGTTTATATACAGAGTGTTTTTTCTCCAGGTATAGAAGTTTAAGTTGGCATTACTTTCCAAGATGGCGACCGATTTAACAGCTGTCAAGTGATTTATTCTCAGTTGGGTATGGCAATTCATCATGAATAGACTCACGCCTGAACAACGCTTTCAAATTGTGCAATTTTATTTCGAAAATAATGGTTCTGTGCGGAATTTTCATAAGCGAATTTTGTTTAGCGATGAAGCGCACTTCTGGTTGAATGGCTACGTCAACAAACAAAACTGCCGCATTTGGAGTGAAGCTAATCCACAAGTGTATGTCGAAACACCGTTACATCCAGAAAAACTGACTGTTTGGTGCGCTTTATGGGCTGGTGGAATCCTTCTTCAAAAACGATGAAGGCCACAACGTTACAGTCAATGGTGATCGGTATAGAGCCATGATTACTAACTTTTTCATTCCTGAATTGAACAATCATGATGTCCAGGAGCTGTGGTTCCAACAAGACGGCGCAACATGTCACACAGCTCGTGCCACAATTGATTTATTGAAAGACACGTTTGGTGACCGCCTAATTTCACGTTTTGGACTTGTGAATTGGCCTCCAAGATCTTGTGATTTAATACCGCTAGACTATTTTCTGTTGTGCTATGTAAAGTCATTGGTCTATGCGGATAAACCACAAACGCTTGACCATTTCGAAGACAACATTCGCCGTGTTATTGCCGATATACGGCCACAAATGTTGGAAAAAGTCATCGAAAATTGGACGTCCAGAATGGAATACATCCGAGCCAGCCGTGGCAGTCCTATGCCAGAAATCATATTTAAAATGTAATGCCACAAGATTATCTTTCGAATAAAAAAAAAAAATTCATGTCAATCGAATAATAAATCGTTGTTTTATTGCAATTTAAAGTTCTATACCTCTAAAAAAACACCCTTTAGTAGTATATAACTAAGTTCTGGTAAGTTTCTTCTCCCTTCCACGTCATGTTTAATTTATCAGTCTAGATTTAAGTTGTAGACTATTTTACTAGTTTTGTGGTTCGTGTTGCAAAATTCTCTCGACTTGATAATATAGTCAAATCTCTATAAAATGAACCTCTATAATGCGAATTTTTCTATATAGCGAACTTTTTCCTGGAACCTTGAACATTTCACGCGATTTTCTTTGTAAAATGCATTTTAATCTTGCTTATGAACTTTTGATCAGAAACGCTACGCTGCCAAAGCTACAAAGAAAAATTTTATTTTTAAAAATTGGAAGATTATTATTCGATTACATAGATTCCCAAAGTGATTCCTAAGACCCTGGGGTCCTTAGCATTTTGTTTATGTATATCCTTTAATTTTCAATGTAGTGATCCAAAAAAAAATCACATTATGATTTATTGCATGAAAAAAAACCTGCAATAATTCATAATATGGTAGATAAAGGGTTAAAGTATTTCTTTATATTATGCCTCACAAGTAAAACAGAGTTTGTAGACGAACTTTTCAGCGCTCTCTTATTAAGATTTTCTTTTGGAGATATCAAAATATTTTTGCTAACACCTAATATCGATTTTTTTTCCTGTGAAGGTATCTAAAATAATGTTCCCTAAAAACGGAAATGGCTGACTTCTCAGGGATGATAAGTCTCGTTCGCATTGTATCACGTCGCAACATTACGATACAAAAATGTTACAGCATTTTATCCATGAATCTTTGTTTCCTCCATTTTGAAGTATCTACAGGAAATAATATTTTTTTTAAAAAAAATCAAAGAAGCAGCGTTGTGATCCGTGTTTATGAGATTTTTTTTATAACTTTCGGCATTTTATCAAGAGCGCCGCACACTGGCCGTCGTATAAAATATTATTTTTAAAGGACACGCTGAAGAGTATGCCTAACATGACTATTCAGCTTTTTCCTCGTCTACTAATTTATAGAAATAGTATGTATATTTGGAAAAATGGCCGGCTATGTGGCGTAGTTGGTTTGTCGTTGGCCATCTGTACCCAAGGTTGTTGGTTCGTCACCGGCCCAAGTCGGTAGATTTTCCTGATGCACAAAATCGACAGCGGCCATGTCGTATGATTATACGGCATGAAAAAGATCCATTGAGTGTCCGTTTGGCTTGGATGCTCTCGGCAAAATTAAATTCCGAAAGACAAATTTCGCATCGGCAGAGCTCGGGTGCCTCCCTCTGGGAAAGAAACCGGGCGTCAAAAATACTTGCGGTAATTGGTATTGTAACGTCGTGGACTGGTAGCGTGATGAATAATTCACAGCAAATTGTAGAAATAAAAGAAAATTTATTTTTTCAACAAATCAATTATTATTGATGCAATAAGGTAAAGTCTGTGCCAAGCCGGGGCGTTCTGTCTCTTAAACGTTGGAGTTCAATCGCTACACATCACTGCTTTGTCCGAAGGACCCTTGCCCAGATCTCTATGAAGTGGGCTGGATAATTTCTACCACGCCCCCGGCGTTCTTTCCCCTTACAGCGGGAAAAATCCTCTGCTATCCGCTCTCGATCTAATCTCCGTCTCATCATGTCTCCTCTCTGATCTCGATTTCCCGTCCCTGCTCTCCGATCTCACCAAAAAGAGACCCTTTTAAACTCCAGGGGTGGGTCCACTACACGCCCCTCGTCACTTATCATTGGTAGGCAACAAAAGTCTGCCCACGGCCCTCGGACTCATTAGTGTCCTATTCGTGCGGAACTCACAATAACATTCTCTTGCCCGTCTGGAATGTACTGCCGCCAGATTTTTCGTCCGACATCTGGACACTTTATTCATCATGCCGTCTTTGTTCCTTAGAGCCATGTGCTCGTCATCAGCTTAGGCGACAGTGTTCTCCCTTAGACAGGCTTCGTCAATCGTCACGAGGTGGGGCACTCCTATGTCCATTATGACTTCCAGTCAGAGTGTCGTCCAAGGCCAAACAATAGATAACGTGCACTGTCTCCTAGCCACCTGCTCTAGGCTAAAAAACTTAACCTGAATGGAAATGTGTTGATAGTTACAGTATCACCTAAATCAGCGATACTCAACCTGCTGCCCACCGAACCTTTTTAAGTAGCCTGGCCTGAGAAATTTACTTAATTAAGTACACTGTATTAAAAATTTGGTAGGAAATTCTTTGTCAAGAAATCTGATATATCAATTTTGCTTTTTGCTGTTGGTATCGTACGGGAATGAATTCATATTCCTTTTCTATTTGAAATGTTTACGGTTAGTGATAACAGACAACAGTGGAGAAGCGACCATTTTATGGTTGGAACTAATTTTTAACTTTCTTTCATATCTTTCAAGCGAAAAATATTCGAAGAAAAAGGATCGTTTCAAGACGGTTTAGGTTGACTATTATGTAGTGAAAAACAAACATTGACTAGTAATTGCTTGATTTGTTACGAAAGTGCTGTATTTAAAAAATACCAATAAACAAGAATCATTCCATGACACTTTTCCTCGATGATTTCTTTCAAGAGGTGATTAATAGACTTTCTTGAATAATCTTTGCAACAGCAACTAAGTGTTGTGTCAGTGGTAATATCACAACGGTAACAAAGACACCCTATGAAGTTGGTTACATTATTGGTAATCATTTGAAACCGTTAACTAATGCAGAAATTTTGAAGTGTTTCTTAAATGCTTCTTATTTAGTGTTGGTGACAAAAATAAAAAATAATTAAAAAAAGCAAAACAGGAGTTATAATACTTTTATCAATTTTCCACATTTTAAATTTCCAATGTTATCTTGTTCTTAAAGTATTCCTCCCCCTCCCCATTTATCCTCATGTTGCGGCCCGCGTGAAATAACCAACATGTGTAAGCGGCCGAGCAGAAAAAAAGGTTGAGTGTCCCTGGATTAAATGGTGCTGCGCTGAAAAGTGTTACCAGCTCCTGGGGTACTAGGTCTGCAAAGGTAGAAATACTAATACGCAGCCCCATTACAGAAAAAAATTTGGAGGGAAAACAGTCCGGTAGTCCAATATTTGGACGAAGAGAGATTTTAATTTACATCGCTCTCTAAAGCTACACGAAGGCTCATAATTTTGAGCCTACCTCGGGGACGTCATCTGAGTTGGCATCGCACTTTCCACACCACGCCAACACTTTGAGTTACGACAGATTTAACGCCTCTATATGGGTGGGTCTTAAGAGCACCAGAACTCGAACCCGCAACTGTACACAAGTTCGCGATCATAACCACGCGGTCCCTTTTTGTCGAAGAACAAATATACTTGGATATTTTTAGTGATAATTTCCAAAAAGAAAAAAATTCTTGGCAGGAGGTATCCTAAAATTTGCTTTGGTCTTATTACAACAATTAGCTAGTGGGTTTCAGATATGTCGGAAAAATGTACTGTGTACACTGTCATCGCCACGCTGTTGGATACTATAAAATTTGTTGATTACTCGAGCCTTTTTTTTAAAAATTATTTCAATGGGTTTCTCTTTTTTTAAAAAAAATGGTTTGATGTATAAAAAAGGAAAAAAATTGATATTTTCAAAAAATTTTTAAAAATTCAGAACTTTTTACAGAAATTTTATTTAGTTCCGCTTTAGTTAAACTTGATAATGTCGGGAAAGATAGGCCCTAAAAGATATTTCTATCTTTCTGGAGTTTTCTCCTCAAGAATCGAGTTTCATATAAAGCCTCCGGTATGGAACTATGAGGAGTCAAATTTGTACAACCGTTAACAAAAAAAAAAAAGTTTTGCTGTGCTTGCGCCAAGTTACTGTCGAAAGGAAGAACTACTACTTTTTCGTCTGTTTTAAAATTACAATCATTCTAGTCCAGGGGTGGCGAACCTTCATGGATCAACGTGCCATTTTTATAAAGATGTGTTTAATGAATTATAGACGTGCCATCAAATAATTTTGAGTTGTGAACATTGGGAAAATAATAAAACTAAATGCTAACAAAACACACAAAGCTCTTTATTTACTATGAAGCAATACCTTTTGCATTGTATAGTAGTAAATATACGTGTAATTCGACTTATAAAGTAAAGATTAGTGTGACTTCTGTTGTTGCAGATTGGATGACAAATAACTTATGTTAGGATAGTAGGATGTTACTTTTAGTAGAATGCATGCTGAATAGGGTCATCTGCCAAATAGTTTATAATCAATTATTTTTTCTGTGGTTCACTTTTTTCACAATGATTTGTGATTTGTTTCAAAATGCGTTTTACAGACGATGTTCTGCATACCACTATTCCAGAACATAAAACACACTCCGCTTTGTTGCCTTTAATAATAAAATGCCATATTTCTATATAAATTTATGAAATTTGAAATTCCCTGTTACTCTAACTATCTTGCACTTTTTGTTCTTTTGCTGAACTAGCCATGTTAAAAAAAATAACAGTTAAAAATCGTAAATATATAATACAAATAAACTTTAAGATACAGTTGTGTCAATGAAATTGACTATGCTATCAGTAGACAAATTTAGCATCATGAGCAATTGTAGTCCACGACGTAACTAAATCAATATAATAACAAACGAGTGTGCTTTCCACAACACCGCGAGCGATCATTCGCATTTGTTCGTAATACTTCATAGTAAACTTTGTTATTTTGAAATAAGATGTAAACCATTTTGATCGCTGGCGTGCCCAAAATATTGTGTCACGTGCCATTCGTTCGCCATCTCTGTTTTATTCTAACCGAAATAAGACAAAAAATAATTACTGAATTAGAAAGATAACTTATTTCGCCACGATACGGAAATTTTTTTTAAAAAATAACAAAATTTTGCATTTTTTACGTTTTTTTTTTAATTGAGTCAATATTGATGCATTTTTTTTTTTTAAGATTTTCAATCGTTTTATACGGATTTCTTACAATTGTAATGTATTGAAATTTTGTACTAAAAAAAGTTCATACATTGTACTTTTAGAATCAGATTTAAAATACAAAATTCCAAACACTTTTTTTTTTTACGATTTTTCCAAAAATACTCAAAATTTTAACTAAACAATTAATTACTTCGTTATTTATTAAAATAATTACGTTGAACTTTTTTCCAAAGTGTCAAATGCTGCTATCCGTGTTTTATTCAAATATTTATAAAATTGCTTAAAAATTACGGATTTAAAAAAAGGTTTGTGTTTTTTTTTTATCTAATACCCTTTTCACAAGAAATAATTTAAGCAGTTTTTTCTCTTACAGTTTTTTTTAAAAAAATTACCGTTATTTGTTATCTATGTGGAAAATTTGGAAAGTGTATTTTAAAAACTAAGCCCTCAAAAAATATTAAAACTTTAAAAAAAATTAGCAAACTACGTTTACTAGCGTTTTAGCGTAATTGGCTTCTTTTGACTATAACAATTGAAAATCACCAAATTTTTGGCGGGATGTGAAGCTGATCGCGCAAAAGAAAGAGCTGTCTTTACTTTCACTTTATTTCGATAAATTTATTATTTTTAGGGTACTGTGTAGCTTTTTAAATATAATATACCATTCCTTAAGTTATTATTATTTAATATTGAATAATAACATAAAAATATATTAGAATATCATAAATATGAATTGTATAACATTTCAAAAAAGTATTATTCGGGGATACAATTTTTAGGTTCATATCAAAATAAATATTTTTTATTTACTGAGTACACTGAAAAAAACGTTTAGATAATTAAATCAAGTACAATTTAAAATTTTAAATAACTTGAAAAACCCCGTTACGTTTTCAGAGATTCATTGAACAAAGATACATGAAACACAAGGAATATTTTTAAGTAATACTAAATTTCTTCCTGGTACATTCTTTTATTTTATATTTCATTTCAAACAAAACTATTTTGAGAATATTTCTTTAAATTTAAATGTCAGTAGTAAAGAAAAAAAATTGTTTTACTTTTTACCTCATTAAAAAACACAAACACGCTGCTGCCTTATCTAATTTTTCCTTTTCCATACCAACAGCATCGTCTCCGCTGCTAAAATAGAATTGTTTTTCGTAAACTCTGTCCATTCGTCAGAACGGAGGAGATCCTCGTGAGTAAGTATAAAATTCTGTGCAGCCTCTTTTAAGTCTCCGTCTGCATGCATGTCAGCGAGAATCAGGGCATCATGCAGGTTATTGGGATCCAGGTGCCACTTTAAAAAGGAGCGACACTTGGTCTTTAGACGAACGATTTCGTATTTATCAGCTGCAACGTACAATTTCGAAGCACTCTCCCACTGCAGGCCCTCCAAGGCATTGGTGTACATGTACAACAGCATTCGATGCACCGTGTCATCTTCCAAATCCGGAACATCCACACATTCTTGTATCTTCTCCTTCATGTCGGTCATGAACATTGTACGGAACACTGGAGACCTGGCAGAGAGGATGGTCTTGTGCGCATGGAAGGTTTGAGTGGTCGCACGGATCTTCACGTCGCTGAAAATGCCTGCATCATACAAACTGCGCAAGTCTTCTTTTAAATCACTTATATTATTCAATTGGCTTACTTCACCGGGAGACGTATATGATTTGGTATTGACATCATCACCAATGCAGGGTGAAGAAATCCCAAAATCGATACTTTCAATTGTTCCCGTTGATGGAGATCCGTCACGCCAAGAGCATTCGCAATATAGAGAGAGAACGTCATTTTTCAAATACAAATGTTGGTTTAGCATCCAATACTTTTGGGGGAAAGGCAATGTACATATTGCACCTTTCTTAAATTCCGATGAAGTATTTTCATATTTTCCGCAGCTCACTTTACGTCCATTTGTGTTTATTATAAAGGATTGGAATTTCAAAAAAATGCCATTTTCTCGTAAGAATCGATTAATATCATAATCTTACCTTCTTGATTCACTTGGATATTCAGAGTCATCTCGTTTCCTTTCTCATGTGACCTGATTGCATAAGTAACTTTGCGACCAGGTGCGAGGGAGCTGAATCTTTCAATGTCCCACAGAAAATTCCGTTTTTTCACACTCAGAACAGTTCGAGCGAAAAACGTTGCAGGTTTCGCACAGCCTACAACGAAGCCTCAGCGTGTCTCGGGATATGATAGCTCCTTTTTCGGTTATCAGCATATCTTCTGGAGATACAGCGATCCACGTGTCCTCTTCATCTACGTAAATTCTGTCTCTCTTGCTTATTTGCAAAACTGAACCATCCTCTGCCAGGATAGCCAAGTCATACTCTAGCACACATTCCTCCCCTCCAATTAAACTATTGCCGTGCAGAAAGTAGGAAATTAAATTGTCGTCTATATTTCCATGAGAATATAATTGAATATTCCAATAGAATTTCTTTATTGAATTCACTTCGAAAGTGGGACTGTAGATGGTTCCACCATATTTATTCCAAATGGAATTGCAATTCTCAACATTCCAGAAGAACGTGGTCCGAGTTTCGTTGCCAGCGTCTTCGTCGCAAGCCATGAACAAAAATTGTTTACAAAAGTCAAAGAGAGAGATTGGTTCTCAATAAAATTTTTAAAAAATGTAGAACGCGATTGATGTGTCGATGAGGAATAGATAACTAACCGGCGATTCCAGATTATATTACGTCACGTATGAAGGTTGTTGCGCGTGCGCAATGCAAGATGAAACCTAAAGCACCGTTTATCCTTTTCTACGATATGGTATTGTTTGAAAATCGCATCCACAGAGGGAACAATAGATCACGAGGGCTTTTACCTGCGTAAGAACACCCCTCCCCCTCTTCTTTTAAAATTACTTTCTTTTATCATATCGTTTATCATTACTATGAGATATTTCACTCTCTACAGAAGCAATCGAACACTTCTGAAAATAGGATAACAGAATTACTTTTCAAAAACTAGAACTGAAACTAGTTAGAATTTTCAAAACACATTACTTATGGAGGCAATTGACTATATTTTCCCCAGAATAATTCTATAACGTGAACTTTCATTTTAATAACTTTAGAAACATGAACAAATATAATGTCGTCAATGGCGCACACAAGGGGGGGTCTCATGGTCCAGACCCCCTTTCATAGCCCTTGAGTTTTTTCGATTGATGCTTATCCTTTCTTTATAATGCGTGAAATGTAATTAAGTGTTCGTAATTAACAATTTATTTTATTAATATATGCTAATTAATAATTTAATTTTTCACTGTTTTTTGTTCCCCAAATCAACAAAACCAAAGGAATACGTTTGGCATCGCAAGATGTCTTTTACATGTATGATACAAGAATGGCGGACTTTCGCCCCTGCACGCCCCTTCCCCCCTCTTGAGAATTTTCTGTGTGCGCTACTGAATGTTTTTATATCATTATGAATTTTAGTTGGCCAAATGCAAATATTGACTCAAAAAACATTTATAAATCAAATATAACAAATATTAGATAATGAATGTAAGTACAAAAACACAGGTATAACAAAAAGTATAGTTTATAAAATTAATTTTGAATTAAGGATTTATAATCTATCTATCTATCTATCTATCTATCTATCTATATCTATATATATATATATATATATATATATATATTTCAAGATATCCCTTTATTTATACACATACAAGTTAACGCAAAAATAATTTTTCAATGTTTTTAAAAATTTTTAATTTTTAAGGCGTTATTGACAGCACTTGTTGTTCTTTCTAGGGTTATCCGTGGTATCCAAAAATTTTGTCTTTTACATAAGACCAAGTTTTTGTACCCCCTTCCTCAGTGGCGCAAATAGGAATTTTTCAAGGGGGGGGAGTGTCCAGGGTCATAAGTCCACCATTTTCGTATCATGCTCCAATACGCCACCCATCATATTCTTTTGATTTTGTCAATTGTCGTTTACAAGAAACAGTAAAAAATTAGGTATAGAACAAATAATTAGCATTAATTAATAAAATTAATTATTAATAAGAAATACTTAATTAAATTTTACGTACTCTCTATATAAGATTATAATGAATGGAAAAAAAATCGAGGGCTTTGGGGTGGATCCAGATTTGGGGACCTCTGCCCCCATCACCGCACAATGTAGTAGAATTACATGAAAAGATAACATGTGCTGCCAATAACGTTCATTGTATTATGTTGAGTAGAGTGTGACAGCAACCAGATAACCACACTGAATGTGTGTGGCTGCTGTATTCTTTTTTTCAAATTTTCTTTTTTGCTGCATTCAACTAAGTTTTTATACCACAGAGTTTCGAAATCCTTATGAATAATCCTGTATAATTTTGCATTTTAAATATTTTTCATCAGCGACTTGTTGGTTTTAACGAACAAAAATAAATCCTCCCTCTCTAGTTTCATCGATACTACGAACCTTTATTTCGTGCGTCAACAAGTGGGTGGATGAATTTCGTTCTCTCCCTTTCACTGAGGGGGAGGAGCTTAGATTAAAATTAAGAAAAGCCCGGGAAGAGACGGAATAACAAATAAAATGATTAAAAACCTACCCCTCATTACTGTCTTTAAAATTACTAACATAATCAATAACATGTTCAAACTCAGATACTTTTCGAATGCATGGAAAAATGCAGTAGTAATACCAATTCTCAAACCTGGGAAAAATCCTAATTTGGCCGATTCCCATAGACCGATTTCTCTACTTCCAATCCTAAGTAAACTGGCAGAGAAAATTATCTCTGCCAGAGACTTAACGACTTCCTCGAGAGGGAAAACATCCTTACACCGGAGCAACACGGGTTCCGTCCTCGTCTCTCCACCTCTCATCAACTACTACGAGTAGTTGAATACATTAAAGATGCTATTGATAGAAATCAGTATACAGCTGCAGTGTTCCTTGACATTCAGAAAGCTTTCGATAGAGTTTGGCACACTGACCTCCTCTTCAAATTAATAAAATATAAAATTCCACCCCCACCAATCCTTCTCTTAAAATCTTACATCAACGACAGATCTTTTACGGTAAAAATTAACAGAACTTACTCACAAATTAAATCAGCAAAAGCCGGAATTGCTCAAGGATCTATTCTTGACCCCGTTCTCTTTAACCTCTATGTAAACGATATTACTAAAAGCACTAATACAATGATATGTATGTATGCAGATGACACAGCAATACTGAGCAGACACTATGACCCCAACACACTGATAAAAAATTTAAATGATCACCTGGCTCACCTTGAAAATTGGTTCTCCGTTTGGAAAATTGCCCTGAACACTTCAAAAACTGAAGCAGTATCGTTTACTCAAAAACGCCCACCCCCTGAAATTACGCTTCAAAACCAAAGAATCCCCTGGTCTCAGCACACCAAATACCTTGGTGTTATAATTGATAAAAATCTCACGTTCAGACAACACATTACACATTAGAAATAAATTTAAAAATGCTTCGCGTCAACTTTATTCCCTAATCGGTAGAAAGTCTGAATTGAATAGACATAATAAAATGCTTATCTACACTCTGATCTTAAAACCACTTCTGACATATGCTTCCCCAATCTGGGCGCATGCAGCAAGAACCAATATCAATCTCATTGAAAGCTCCCAAAATGCAATCCTAAGACAGATACTAGATGCCCACTGGTATATGAGAAACGCAGATATAAGAACTTCATGTAATATCCCGACCATCAGACAAACTATCAGAAAAATTGCAATTAACTACTTCAGTAACATAGATGGGCACGACAACCCAACTATCCAAGCCATCTCTACCTATCCAACATATCCTTTCATTCGTAGACCAAGAGACATCTTGGTCGATCCTGATTTTAATTAATTTTATCTTTTTTTTATTTAATTATTTTCTCTATTTTCAAATTTTTTATTCTAAATTTCTATTCCAAATCCTTCCTCACTGCGATCCAACTCTGTTGAATCGCATTTTGCTCTGATTGGCTAAAACGAAAATTAGATTTAACGGGTGCCCGCGAACTAAATCGCTTATACCCAAATTCGCGGAGAAAAAGTATCAAGGAGAATGAATATCTGAATACACTCCCCCGCAGGGGGCTCTGATTGGCTACCCAACCTAGCAAGCTCTTATACCCCATTAACTGAACTCCTGGCTCGGCCAATAAAATTGCTTTCATTCATCCTACAGCCCATATTCCCACCTCCAGATATTTTTTCCCGCACTTTCTGATCTCGGTTCTTGCTGCAACCCGATTGGCCACCGTAACTCCGCCCACTTAATGGGCGCTTCGAAAAATGATTTTCTAGCTCTTAAAAGAGCTTTTTAGTTTCATATTATTTAACTTTTAAATGTTTTCACCCATCAAATTTTTATATATTCTAGATCTACTCAAATTAAATTTTCTTTTAACTTAATACTTTTCTAAAATGGGCAATGGTATAATTCTGTACAGTCATCTGAAATTCCAGGATAGGAGATTAGAGGCCGACGGGACTATGTGCTCCAACAATCACCCCAACGACAGCAGAGAATGACGTGATAGAATTAAAAAAAAAAAAATGCAATACAATACCGTATGAAAGCAAGAAGCAAGTTAAAATTGGATTGCTTCATAAAAGTGATGCTTATCTTCTTCCCAAACACTTTGAAATGCACGAAAAAAAATTCTTTCATCAAACCTTTCGACAAAGTTATTGGTTGGAAAATAAGTTGACTTTAAGGGATTTTCGAGACGACAGTAAATGAAAGCTTTCGGTTGTAGAATAAATGTCGATTGTGCTGCAAAGGGAAAGACAATCATTCAAAGACATAAATTTATAAAAGGTTTTCCGTGAAACTAGCAAGAAGAGTTGTTAGAGTTTTGGGACTTTTTTTTTTATCTCTGTTAAGCATCAATTATCAAACATGACAATCATTTCCTTACCACAAATTTTGTAGTTATGAAATTACAGTGACTTGTAAATTTCTATATCTCTTGAAGTTGAGAGGAGGAGGAAAGCAACATAAGTTAGTTGTAAAAGACAATAGATAAATATTAGTTTTGCTAAATAGTTTTTTTTTAGCAAAATTTTAAAAAGTTAGAATAAAACCATACTTAGTTGATCAGAAAAGATATATATACGAATTTCCTTAGGTTCAGTTATGTTAAAGTCATATTGTCATATTTTTTTCTTAGGTTTTTTATATACAATACACACATTTTAGATTAAGGAATCAAAATAATATATATATATATATATATATCCTCCAATAAAGCTTCCTCTTATACTACCACGGAGCACAGAAAAATAATTTAGTTAAAAACAAATAATGTAAAAAATTTTTTTTTGAGTCTATTCCTACTTGGATCAACAAAGAAAAGTTTTATTTTAGCTATTTTTATTAAATAGTTACAATTAATATAAATATGCATATACATAGGACAGAATCACAATATTAAATGGTAATTAATTTTTATTAATTATCATTAAAGTATCGTATTGTCATCCAAAACAATCGTGTCTAAACTAAATACTTTAAAATGTGAGAACAAAATCTTTTAAAGTTTTGACCCAATTTGCTAAAAATGAAACCAACGTGGCTGTATCTGTAATTCTTTAAATAATGAGTTTCAATCAATTAATTTTAATTATAGTTAAGTTGTCATATTTTTACTCAAAACAATAGTGTATAGAAATTTTTTCAGCTCAAATGAGCGCTTTAAAATGTGAGGGGGAAAAAACCTTTTCAAGTTTTGACTCAAGTCGCCATAAATGATGCCAACGTGGCTGTATTTGTAATTCTTTAAATAATTAGTTTTAATCAATGATTTTCTATTAATTATAAATAAATTACTGTATCGTCATCCAAAATAATTATGTATATAAAATTTCAGCTCAATTGAGCTCTTTAAAATGTATTTTATTAACGATTGAAAATTCCACCACGATAAATAAATAAGTATATAGAGAGTATGAGTTAATAGTAGGAATTGAGAAAAATAAGAAATGAGCATAAAAATATTTTTTACTTCTACATATATCGAAATACTGTTCATTTAAAAGAAATGACATGCCCCTTGAACTAAAAGATTTGTAGCTCTAGAAATATACTATTTTTGAAAAATCTGGGATAATACCTCGAATAAATTATTTCAAAACATAAGAGCAATGTATACTAATGTTTCAGGTTTCTTCGTTAAAAAGGGGTGCGTGTTATACGGCGAATAGACCTAAAAATTAAAAAATCATCTTGAAAGTATAGGTGAGCGTTATACGCCGGATTTTACGGTATATATGTATTAAAGAATGTAGAAAAATTTCGAAGTAATGAAATTTCTTTTACAGAGGGGAAAGAAACTAAAAACATTCAACACACGCATTTAATATTTTTATTCAACTTTCAACTTAAATATCCGCTATGCTTCTTTCATTTTAAAGAATATTGTTAAAAGTGTAACTTATATATATTTCTGATGTTGATATTTTGTTTCCTTACAAAATAAAAAAAATAGTAGCATTTCTATTTTGAAGAAAGAGAAATTGTGAAATTAGCTGCTGAATCTCTCTCAACTCATACAACATTACTTGTATATTTTCTTTTTTTTTTTCTTCTAAAGAACTGTTCCGAAAACCTTCAGTGAAAATTTCTCACTGAAATAAAAGAAGATATTTTGCACTTCTCTTAACACGTCGTAAATAAAAGTTTTATAATCACAGAAGGAAGATTTTGTAACTGCTGTACTTTCTCCTTCCTTTTCAATAAAATCAATTGATTTTAACTTTTGCTGCCATTTTAAAAGAGAATCTTACATTTCACATACTTATTTTTCAACTCTCGCATTAATATGTTTCTAGTTCTGTTTCTTTCGGAAATACATTTGTGAAGTCTCAGTGAAAGAAAAATTGGAAAAGAATGTCACAAGCCTAAATACGTAGAACAGCAAAAAAAAAATTGTAAAATACATTTTAAACATGTTTTAGAAAAGGGATAAGCAATAGTTTTCCGACTTGCATTACTTTTTAAAAAGGAATATCGTTTCTAATTTCTTCTTTTTTTCTTATTTGCATTAAAAACATCAAGTAAAACCAGAAATTTTCATTAAAAAATTAATAATATTTCAACA
Source organism: Trichonephila clavipes (assembly GCA_019973935.1). NCBI lineage: Eukaryota > Metazoa > Arthropoda > Arachnida > Araneae > Nephilidae > Trichonephila > Trichonephila clavipes. Next base: position 427,257 of record BMAU01015602.1, read on the forward strand.
GAAATACTAAAGAATATTTCAACAAAAATGCAACATAATATTTCAACAAAAATATAAGGATTTTATTTTCATTCAAAATGATATCTTTGATAAATATTAAAAAAAAATTCAAAAGAGCATTTTTTAACTTTATGTTATCTTATTAAAATGGGAATATTCCACATGCTTCCTCAGTAATTAAAAATTTATTTTATTTACTTTATTAGAGCAAGCCTAATTATTTCCCACTTGATGGAAAGCTTTAAACCGTTTAGGAAAATAAATATTCTTAAGGATATAGCATATTATACAGTTAAAAAAACATGTAAAACGTCTATAAAAACCATCTTTAAATTAATGCAAACATTAACTGATTGCTATGCACAAAAAGTTAAAAAAAAAAAAGGTGATCGTATTAGTATGGAAAAAATACACTTCGGTACTTTCATATACTTTTAAAGGAACACGAAAGTGAATTTGACAGAAGAAAAAAAAGGTATTAAATAAAACATTATTAAAAAAAGCAATTATTAATTAATGAATAATTTGTGATCAGCCACGGGTCGAAATTGCTGCCCAGTTTTTTAAAACAAGAATGTGGGTTTTAGCTAATATTAATTATAAAGATTTGAAGATGTTTAGCCATATTAGCTTAAATTGATTCTATCGCCTATTTTCACCTTTCCCCTTTTTCATATTCACATTGGAGCCGACTGGGTGGCGTAGTTGGTCTGTCACTGGCCTTCTTCACCTAAGGTTGCGGGTTCGACCCTGGCCTAAGTCGATGGATTTTCATGATGCAGAAAGTCGATAGCGTCCATGTCGTATGATTTTGTGGCATGTAAAAAATCCCTTGAGTGCCTGTTTGGCTTGGGTACTCCCAGCAAAATTAAATTCCTAAAACAAAGTTTGCATCGTCAGAGTGTAGGTGCCTCCCTCTGGGGAGGCAACTGGGTGTCAAAATTATTTACGATAACTGGTACTGCCTTTATGGCACCACACTAAAAAGTGATACCAGCTCCTGGGAGATGTACTAGGTCTGAAAATTTAGAAATACCAATCCGCAGCCCCATTGGAAAAAAAATATTCACATTGGAATAACAAGCTGCTCGATTGATTGTTTATTAACGTCGCATTTCTAAACAACGTGAGAGTTAATGGTGACGGTTCTCGTAACTTTGAACCTTGGTCAAGTAACGAGGACGACACCCGATCTGGCGAGATCATTGATCCTCTGCAGATTTAGAGAGATTCCGTCTCTCTACACGGCGTATCTTTAGCGGCACCATGACTCGAACCTACGACTCAACAGAAGTAATGCCAGCCGCGAGTTCTCGACCCTACTGTACGGTTACAACGTTACAAATAATAAGTTGTTTTACAACCGTGGGGATATAAGATGATTAATTTCACAGAATTTTTCTAGCAATCTTTTTTCTGTTGTACCTATTCACGTTTCAAGTTTGAAGAAAGTACTTTCGAATTTGAAGCCAAAATCAGCATATATTTTTTAAATATTAAGTTATATAACATCAATTAAAAAGCATTAAACTTTTTTTTAAAATTTAACCATGGGTCAGAGTAAACAAACGACATTCGAGGCAGGACAATTGTTTGCCTGACTTAATTTTTTAAAAAATTATAGTTTAAAAAAATCTAAAAAACACCCTATTATAGTTAAACGAACTAAGTTGTAACTCAATCTTTTAGTGGCCAAATCTGGAAATGGGATCTGAAATGAGTCACCAGATGCGGGATGGAATCTGAAAATGGGAAATCGTTAGTCCTGAAGTTCCTGATCAGGACAATGGAACAAATTATTAAAATATTGTATTGTCATCGGGATCCTGGACAAGTGGGCAAGATTTCGAATTAATCTGACCTTTTAAAGTGGGTAAAAATTTAGTTCAAATCTTCCTTTACATACAAATTAAGCTCATAAAAGGGTGTTAAAAATCACATATGCCGATTACCACTATTTTAGTGAGTTTTTATTTACGTATCTCTATAAAGCAACGTGAGGGCTACTGCTTACGGACATCTTAATTTTGAACATCGGTCAAGGGACGAGAACAATATTTGAGCTGGCACCTCTCTCACCTATCTACTACACCACACCAATGGGAGAACATTGAGCTTCGATAGATTTAACGTTCACACTCTACACAGAACCGTTCATCGGTCCACTCTACACTGTGGGTTCGAATACTCCAAGGGGTTATTGGTAACGGACCTTATAATTCTGAAATCGTCGAGGATGACACCCCCGAGCCGATACCCCTCTCTCCAAATTCTTCATCACACCAAGACAAAAGACAGGAGTAAAAGCGTCTAATAATCGACTCTATTGGAAATTCCTTTCTTATGAATTGACCACAAGGGTCAATTCGGGTCAATTCATAAGAATGGTTCAATGTCACCAGGACTCGAACCCGCAACACGCCAGCCACGAGTGCATGACCCCCTAGGCTACCATGGTTCTCACCACTATTTTAGAGGAAGTGTATAAAATTGTGAATAGGAAAACAGTTAAAAGAAAATACAAAATTATCCGGAAGTCACTTAAGTTATTTCACACTGATTCAAAGTTGAATTCAGTACGATCATCACTCATTGCACAGATTTTTTTTTCTCCTCAACAACACAAAATTTAAAATTTTTCAAATTCTGAAAACCGGAATGAATAATGTCAACTTCAGTAGGACAGCAACCCTATCTTCCAAATGATATACAAAGTTGAATGATATGCATTAAAGAAACACAGAACCGTCCAAACATTTGAAATCTTTCAGAATATATAAAAACATCGAATTCAAAAATATCTACTACTTATTTCAATACAGACGACCTCCTTTTTAAAAGAAGCGGCGCGCAATTCGAACACTCTTTCATTCTAAAAGCTTGAAATTATAGTACAAAAGTCAACGACATACATTTTTTTTTAAGTTTCACCGGATCAATGAAATCGACTACTCTTCAAAACTCCACTTCGCATATCCCGAGGACTTATCGAATTGTCGACCCAATACATACCGGAAGTTCTCCAGAATTCCATTGAATCAATGTGAACATTATACAGAACTGTCACTGATCCGACTTTCGATATATCAAGGCAATACAGTTCCTAGAATTAATATCTCAATCATTAGTGAATCGCGTTACCATGCCGAAAATTTATTCCGCAGGGGAATTTATTTTTCGTTGGCCATAAAAGAGTTTCATTTTTGATGTATATTACAGGACTTGAAAGGAATAGAAAAATGTTTTTCTCTCCTTCAATAAATATTTAATAATTTTTTTAAAAAATAAAATGTTTCCTTAGGACTAGGGTTTCCCAGCCATTCGTTTTTCAAATCTGCAGGTGCTAGGTTTTTAGGCAAAAATGGGTATCGGACCCCGATTCATCGAACCCCTATTTAACAAATTTTTCATTTCCCCCGATTAATATCGAGACAAAAAACTTCTATTGGGTTGTTGGGAAAGTAATTTCGTTTTTTCCCGACAGAGGATTTAATTGTATTTTTTTTTTGTACCCAACTTCACATTTAAGCCGTATAATTTTTATATGCTTTGAGAGTTCATATTGCGAGGCTTGTGTGTGAAAAATTCCAATTAATTCTACGCAGTAGTTTTTGGTTAGTGCCCTTTTAAATATGGAGAGCGATAAGCAGCATCTTCGACATATCTTACTGTTTTACTACAGAAAGGGTAAAAATGCTGTTCAAGCCAGAAAGAAATTGACCGATGGGTATGGAGAAGGTGTGTTGACAGTACGCCAGTGTCAGAACTGGTTTGCTAAATTTCGATCCGGCAATTTTGATATCGAAGATGCACCACGTTCGGGAAGGCCGGTTGAAGCTGATAAAGATGCGATAAAGGCATTAGTTCATGCGAACCGGCGAATAACAACAGAGATCGGATTGAGGTTAAATTTATCAAATTCAACAGTTTATGACCACTTGAAAGGCCTGGGATTATCCTCGAAGCTCGATGTATGGGTTCCCCATGTTCTCACAGAGAGAATCGCTTCTCAAACGTCACGAAAATGATCCGTTTTTGAAGCGCATCATCACTGGGGACAAAAAATGGGTTGTATACAACAACGTCAAACGCAAGAGGTCATGGAGCAAAAAAGATGAACCGGCTCAAACCATTTCCAAAGCCGATATTCACCAAAAAAGGTGATGCTGTCTGTTTGATGGGATCTTAAAGGAATCGTTTTTTTTTTTTTTTTTTTTTTTTTTTTTTTTTTTTTTTTTTTAGCTTTTACCGGATAACACAACGATTAATTCGGAAGTCTACTGTCATCAGCTGGACAAACTGAATGATGCACTTCAACAGAAAAAGTCAGAACTAATCAACAGGAAAGGTGTAGTGTTTCACCAAGACAATGCGAGACCTCACATAAGTTTGGTCACTCGCCAAAAGCTTTTACAGCTTGAATGGGATACAATGCCACACCCACCATATTCTCTAGATCTGGCACCATCGGATTATTATTTGTTCCGGTCACTCCAAAATTTTTTAGACGGTAAAACCTTCACCTCAAATGAGGAAGTCAAAAACCACCTCGATCAGTTTTCTGCCAGCAAAGACCAAAAATTTTATGAGCGTGGAATTATGCTACTACCAGAAAGATGGCAAAAGGTGTTGGACCAGAACGGCCAATATATAATTTAATAAAGTATTTGTTTATTATACAAAAACTGTCTTTCATTTCCACAAAAAATAAAAACGAAATTACTTTCCGAACAACCCAATATTTAAAGAATAATAAGCCCCGAACTAACGAGTTATTTCACATTCAAGAAAAAATTGTTGCTTTTCAAATGACTCGTCCTTCATGTCCGGAGCAGAAAAAGACTTTTCTTGTGGTGCTTTACAGGTGCAGATAAATCAAGAGTGTAACCTGTCACGGGAGTTTTGAATAGAACATGAAATTCCTTTCTGAAACTCCTATCAAAACTGTTACATTTCCTAATGTTTTACACTGTTTAGAAACTGAAAACACCTCACGCAGTAGGATGTAAATGTTGCTGCATTTTATTCTCTATATAAAGTCGAAAAGAAACCTTTTCGAGTCAGGAATCCAAAAGATTTGCTAACATCTATTTGGTAGTACAGTAGAACGTCGTTTATTCGAATCAATTGGGACCAGACACCGTTCGGACACGCGATTGTTCGGATAACCGAAAACAGAATGCTATCCATGCAACATATGAAACGGGACACTATACGAATATTGAAAATCATTACATGCTGGAAACGGGCTTGAAGAAAAAGCAAAATAGGTGCAAAATATCGCAATATTTTACCTTTAGAGTGGAAAATAATCACTCATTTTTCGCTGTACCATTGTATGCCTTCGTTTTATCGCTGCAAGATCTGATTCTCATGAGCAGCAATAATTGAGTTGGACAGCACTCTGATTGTTGCTCGTACCACTCCATGGCTGTCTCCAACGCAGAAAACGCGTCAGTATTTGATGGACCTTTGCTACTTTCATTGTTGATGTCCTCGTCTTCGTCTCATTTATCATCAATAGGGTCGGGTTCTTCTTCCACGGAAGTCACAATCTCATCATCATTTAGCATTTGAAATCCTCAGTCTTCTGCATAGCATGCTATTTAAGTTTCTACATCTTCATCGCATTCTAGAAATCTTGGGATCGATTGGACAAAATCGGTCTTCTCTTCCCTGTGGTCGTCATTGAAAAAATGAATTCGAAAACGTATTCATATACAGTACATGTAGTTGACAAAAAAAAAAGAAGAAATGAGCCTTACAGTAGTCGCATATGATGTGTAACATCTGACATGTTGTCATGGTAAATACGCAATAGTAACTTTTATCCTGAAAAAAATGAATCGGGTATGATTGGAAATAATTTTCTATCGAATAACTATATCTTTATTGAAAATTTTATTTAATTAACACAAAGAGTAATGCAATCTTTTTTATCAAAAATAATTATTCTTGTTCAATTTGGGGAAGAGCGGAGATAATAGACTTATGATAACTAAAATACGAGACGTATACTTGTGATTTCAAAATATTTAAAAACCGTTGAAAAACAGCATCAATAACAGTACCACTGTTAGTTGTCGAAATATTTTGATTTGTGTTCATTTAGAGCTTGAGTTCATCATTCAAAAAGGGTATGAGTGGCTCAGCTTTTGGCAAACTGATGTTAAAGTTAAAACCACCACTCAAAATCATGGGAAGCGAGTGATATTTTTTTTTAAAGAGCAGAACCACCTTCGGTATATCCCTTTAAGACCCGAATTATTTTTATCTTTAAATACTAAATTCTTCTGGTTATTAATACTATATGAACCCCAATGACACTGGGAAAAATACTAAAAAAAATTCCCACTTCCCCCCCTGGAACATAGACGGTACCCGCACGATCGTGCAGGTTGTGCGTTATCTGTGAAACAGGTCACCTATAATATTTTACGAGTCATACATTTTTAACTCTAAGTTGATAGAAGAAACAATCTTAACTAAACTTGTTACAAATAAAGAAATTATTAATGTAAAATTAAGTCTTTTATTAATTCATTACTTATTTACTGTAAAAATCTTTTGTTTTGTTTTTGGCAAGTATAAATAACCATTGCATTTTTCACAACATGTTTTCGAACTGCTTTCGTAGTTTTCATATCTGCACTTGCGAGGTCTTAAAATGCCTTCATCACATCGAAAATGGCTATAAATGTCAAGCCTTTTATCCTGGAATGGCCATGATAAAAGCCGTGACATGTATAGCAGGTGGATTATAACGCTTCGATCTTTTTGCAAATGGAATTACAACACTGTTGTCTCCATCATCAGTTAAAATACTTTTGTTAGTAGATGGAGAGGCTCATAATGCTTCAACCATCTCTGACTTAAATTTTAAGCCATCCATTTTGTTTTTTTAAGGAATTTTATTTAATATTGCATCTTGTTTGCACAGAAACCAAGAATTTGCAACAGCTAAATCAATGTAATGAACGTGATAATAAAAAATAAAATACATATAGAAAAAACAGGAAAGAACGTGGAAATTTAAATTTGATCAAGAGAAATAATTTTCGAAGGAAAATTAAACTGATTTAAATTAAGTTTGAAAACAGAAAACTACCGGAAATAGAACTCGGGGCAATTCATTTCAAGTCAGCTTTTTCTAACCATTAGGCCACGAGGGCTCGTGGAAATACGAAAAGTAAGCTTTTTCTATGGATAAGAAGAATGCGAAGGTAGCGAAGAGACAACACCACCTCTCCTTGGTCAAATCAAATAGCGCGCTTACGTCACTTCCTGTTACCCATATGCGTCCCTTTTCACGAAATCACTCCAACAAATATCCAGTAATCGAGAGGAAAGATGTTACACATAAAAAAAACTGGTTCGGGTATTTGATGCTCCGGATAATAAACGTTAGGATAAACGAATGTATTGTATTTTGAAATTTCCAATTAACTGGTGCGTAATAATTCACTAATAGTAATTTTAGCTACTGAATAACAGCGTGTAATTTCTAACTATGAATATTTTTAGTGTAATTGCTTATTATAAAATTTGCAAAAGGTAAGTGCAAAAAATTTGTACTTTTTTTGGACCTCTAGTGTTCGAATAACCCCAAATTAGCGAATAAAGTGTTCGATCCCGATGAATTCGTGAAATCGGGGTCCGACTATATTTAACAACTGTAATTCTATTTTAATGCACGCGTGTGTAAATAGTTTGTCTTGGATACTAATTACTCACTAGTCGATATAACTATTCAATGTCTGTACCATTAATGTTTTTACTTGTACCTTTTCAAGATGTGCTTCTAGAATGGTTTTCCGTACGATTCATGAACAAAAAGCCTTTACCTTTAGCTAACACATCATCAGATAGTATCCCTACTGGTCAATTATTGTTTATTAACGTTGTACTCAGAGGCAACATTAGGATGAGCTTCGTAATTGGGGACCACATTCGTGTGACGAGGACGACATCCCAGTGAAGGAAGTAAAGAAAAACTAAATATAAAAGGGGGCGCGCGTGTTGTGCAAGTATTGCAACTTAAAGATGAAGTAATGTCTCAATCTAGTTCGGGATTGAATGATTCTAAAGTTAAATTTTGCTTCAGTTACTGTATAAAATGAAGAATCATTTTATTGCTTGCTCAAATAAATATAAACACAGCTTTTCAGAGAAATCTAAATACTGAAAATACAATTTATCTCAGTTGTCCATCTGTTTGCGTAAACTATCGATGTGAAGTGATTGCGAAGTTGCTGTAAAAAAATTAAATTCACAGAACAAAACAAAATCGTACAAAATTATGCAATAATGAAAATATCTAACTTCACAATTGAGCGACGAATGAAGGAAATACCTTGATATTAAAATTTTTCTCTGCTTGAAATAAATTACCTTTCATCACTCCTTTAAATCTTCATGATAAATAGCATTTTCCTTTCAACTGTGATCGTTTAAAAGTTATAAGGGTTGCCCCAATGAAAAGTGGACAAGTTCAATAAAAAGATCGACTTTATTGAAAATTAAAAGAAATTGTGCCCTGTAGGAGTTGTAACTTAGGTCCCATAATTTCGGCAGCAGGTTTATGTCTTCACTCTAGACCAGGGGTGTCCAACACATGGCCCGCAGGCCGCATGTGGCCCACCGACTCTTTTTTTAAAAAAATCAATATCAGGTTTTTAAAGTTTTTTCATTTTGAAATTTATTTGAGGGGAAATTTATACATATATATAAATCTACAAAATGTATTTGCCTGTTACCTGTTCTTGTTTTAAAACAAATCCTTTTTGATAGTAGAACTGTCCTTTAGATTAAAATAGATTTATATTTTACACTAAACAGTTACATTTGATTTTACTATAATAAATTACTTTTTTAATAAATTCCGAATTGCATTATGCACATCCTTTACTATGGATGGTACATGATTCTTTTTGTGTGCGACTTTCATTTCTTCTCCTCCTCTTCTGTTTGGAGTGCCCATAAAGCAAGAGGCAGTCAGATATCTATATGTATTAAGGGGACTTGGTACCCTAAAAATCACAAACCTATCGTTTTTTTTATTTTCATTTAATCTTATTCTTTGCATTATTATCTTTCGATTGATTTATCACTTGTGCATGTCGGAAAGTTAGAAGTTGACTAAAACTTCATTTGAAAACAAATTAGGCAATTCAGCCACACCCCCTATTTAGAAAAAAAAAGCTAAAAAATGCTTTATGATAAAAAAAATCTATTTTAGAAATAGAAATAATAACTATAAAAAAGAATGTGTAGTATTTAAAGCAGAATATTTCCGAGGCAATACAATAATGTAATTTTTCTTCCTTGTGAAATGTGTGCATGTAAAATTTTTAAATTAAGGCATTTTATATTAATAATTTTATAATTTCAGTTCTTCTTCCTGATATATTTTTCATACAAATGTAATACTTTAATATTATAAGAAGAAAAACAGCTAAAATTTCTGTCGTGACAGAAAAAAAATTTTTAACATTTTTCTTGAATTTTCATGGGCAATTAGTACTCTCTAAAAGTTGATCATTTATAAAAATGTGTGGGTTGAAAAAATATGAAAATGCAATTATTTTAAAGAAAAACGTATAACTAATATCTTAAAGTGGTATTTTAAGTTTAATTAAGCTTATAATAATTATTTTTTCAGAATTATAAACTTTAAACCTGTTTTTCTCAGTTTGTGTTTTTCGAAACCTTAGTGCATTCAAAATGCTACTCCTTCGACAATTATTTACCAATCACTTCCATTTTTTCCTGCGTGTTGAAAATAAAGCATGTAATAAAATTAGGGATCCGTTTTGTGCTATAAACTGAATACTTTTTTTAAAAAAAAAAATAAAATGTAAGACATGTTGGCGTTTTCGTTGATTTTTAGCCTGTATATCAACATTTTATTTTTTTCTCAAAAACGAATGAAGTTATTCTAAAATCGATCCCTAAAGTTGTTTAGATCATCCATAAAAGTATTATAAAAAAATTTCAGGTCAAAAAATTAATTTTTACAAAAGGAGTAGGATTTTAAAATTTTCCCAATTTTCTTCAAAAAAATTAAAATTTTTAAAATTGTATGAATAATATATGAAAATTTTCATCTGGTAACATTTTCTTGAATAGAAACATTGTATAAAATGCTAAAATATCATTTTTAAATACGTAAATAAAGAAGTTTGCTCAAAGGGAGAAAAGCGACTCACTCACTCACTGACTAATCACGATATCTCCGGAACTATTAAACCCACAGACTTGAAATTTGGTAGGCAGGTTCCCTTCATGGAGTAGACGTCAGCTAAGAACGGATTTTGCAAAGTTCGAACCCCAAGGGACGTTACGGGGGTTTAAGGGGCGTTATAGATAATTATTTCCATTACTAAACTATTAGACGTACAGCCTTAAAATTCGGTAAGCGAATTTCTTTCATGGTGTAGACATCCGCTACAAAATAGTTTTGGGGAAAATTGATCCCCAATGGTCACTGAGGGGAATTAAGGGGCGTAATAGATAAATATTTCCGCTTTTCAACTAATAGAACCACCTGCTTGAAAATTAGAAGGTATGTTCCGTTCATGGGATAAAGTTCCTTTTACAAAGATTTTTGCGAAAACGGACCCCCCAAGGAGTGGGGTTGCGAGGGATTAAGGCGTGTTATAGAAAAATTCCTGTTTTTGAATTTAACTCATTTACTTGAAATTTGTTGAGCACTTTTCTTTATATAGTTGAATAGAGTTCCACTAAGAATGGATTTTACGGAAGTCAACTCCAGGGGGGCGGAGCGGGGAGAGTTATTGGGGCGTATTGATAGACAAAATCCCGTTTTTGAACTGCTAAGACTATGATAATAAAATTTGGTTTGCATTCTTCTTTTGTTGAATTGGAATCCACTAAGAATGCTGTCAACGAGGTATTGATGATAAAAATTCCGTTTTTGCTCTGTTAGATTTAGACTTGAAATTTAGCACGCATGTTTATTTTATGAAGTAGAGATCCACTGAAAGTTGCTTTGGTGGAAATCCACTTGATTATTAGGTTAAGTGTGTGAGCCATAAAAATCTTTCTCCTTCTATTTTAGATATAAATAGAAATTAGATATTATAATTTATGTTCTTTTTATATAAAGGGGCGCGAGTGTAACAGCTATAAATATATTTTTCAATACAATCGAATTCTTAATGCTAGATATCAGTAATTAATATATATGTAAACAGTATACATATATACAACATCGTGAAATACCCAGTGAAGCGGGTGGGTAACGGCTAGTGTTTTATAAAGTTTTAAAAAAATATTCAGGACGTTTAAGGTAAAGGGCAATGTATACTTAATCGTTTGCGAATGACAGCACAATCAAATTTCAACAATGAGTAACGAAAGATCAATTCAAAAGGAACACCGTAATTTTAAAGAAACTGGCAAGTGTAATAATTTAAACATTATTTGATCATTGCATTATTATATTATATAAACATTATATTATTTATGTCTGTTTACAAGAAAAATAATGAAAACAATAATAATACTTCATTCTGTTTTAAAGTTTCACTGCAATAAATGTTTTTTTGTTTCCAAATCTGATAAAAAGGTACATATTTTTATGTGTGGCCCTCGAGACTATGATGCTTTTTCGAAGTGGTCCGCAAGGTCATTTGGGTTGGACACCCCTAGTCTAGAAATAACATGATTGATTCTTGAGAATGTCCTGCCCAACTTCCTCCACTTTATCGTCCAAATAGAAACGTAATAGTCTCTCAAGTGGCCTAAAGGCATAGAAGTCAGAAGATGACAATTCCAGGCAGTACGGTGGGTATTCTAACATTTTCCAATGTATTTTTTAAAATTTGTCGTCGTTTCATGGGAGAGGTGTGGACGCGGACATTGTCGTGGAAATTCAATATCGTTTGCTGCTCTTCTCGAAAACTTTTACACCAACTGTTCCCAGACGATCGACCTAAACCCTACTCACCATAGACTGCCACTATTCGTTGATAGATGATCGCATTAAACTCATCTCTTGCAATCAGAAACCATATTACGACACGTTGTTCCGATCTGGACGCATCCTTATATGGCATGACTTTTGACTTTCAATGAAATTCTCTACCACTCACTGTTAAATGTCTTCTGCGATGTACACTTCTTACAGTCCTTCATATTCCTGTTTTTGGTGGCTCTGTCATAACTTCACTCGTTCTCAAACAATCGCATATGTCCACTTTTCATTTGAACAACCCTTTTGTTTAAATAAAATGTAGAAAACACACAGTAATCAAGAATTCCGATTCGAAGCTATTTTTCCTTCGTGTTTTTATTCTCTAATATTAGCTTCATTTAACTTTATTGCCCTCTTAAAATATTGTTTTTTAATACGCTTTTATAAGTTTCACTCGTATATAACGAAATCTTTGTACTCGATTCTTACCCACTTTAAAAGGTCAGGGTAATTCGAAATTCTGCACACTTGTCAAGGACCGATGACAGTAGAATAATTTCATAATTTTGTTCCATTGTCCTGAACCGGATTATCAGGAATAACTATTTACAGATTTGGCGACTAATTCATTTTTCTATTTCTAGATTTGGCGATTAAAAGATTAAGGGTAATATAAAAGGGGAAAACGTACTTTTTTGGTGTCAGCAATGTCTTATCGTAATATAAACAATTGTCCAGTTTTTCTGAAAATAGAAATAAAAAAAAGACTTGTGCATGTGAAAAATATGGCGACGTTGGAACATTGATTATTTACCCTCATATTCCAAATTGATCGAGCACATGTCTCAATCGCCTAATTTGTGTGAAAGGTATTCGTAGCGAAAGGAGTCTTTCTGATACCAAATCCGAAGTAGAAAGATGTCCTGGAATTTCTGGGTATACAATACCATTATATTTTGATAAATTTCGTATATTTTTCCTATTTAAACTTTGTCGGCAATTGTAGCATGTTTTAACGTGTCGTCTAAATTAATTCCCGGTAAAATATTTCGTAAAATATTTTTTGCACTCAGCATCTCTAAACCATAATCTATCATAAATTGAACGCCCGTATCAATTGAACGATTATAAATGAATCACTTTTGAAAATCTTTGTGAGCATTTTTATGGGAATCATAGTCATTGTAACGTAAGATAGAATTTATTATTGATTTACATGCATCAGTTCCAACACGCACTAGAATTGTTGAGGGCTCTGTAGTTAATGGCACAGGGTGGTTCACTAAGTCCGTATTAATCTGTGCAGTCATTAGAAGAGTCTCAATAGCATTCCCATCCCTTAAACTGAGCATTAAGAGAGTATTTTTCAGTGTTTTTTCTTTCCGTGCTCGATATTCTCTCATGTACTCTGGTGGAGATTCCGCAGTAGCACTTAATAAATTTAAAATATTTTTCTGGGTTTTTTTTTTAACTTTTTTCTTGTCACTTTTTCGACTGGTTGTTGCTAGACTTGCTGCTAGTTTTTCTTTTTTCTTTCTTTCACGAAACACTTTTCCTATTTGTGCATTTGATTTAGGCATTCTGACTAGAATTAATATAATAATTCAACACAAATAAAAGTCTAAAAAGCAAATTAGCCGCCGAAAACATCACCATGTAGCAAACAATCTAAGAAAATATTTCAAAAAAGCACGCTTTTACTGCGAGAGCTATTTTGTTTACACCGTAATGTCACTGCATCTCATACAACCGTTGATAGATATTCCCGGATCAGAGAGAAAGGACCCCCAATAGGAAAGTGGGCAAGTCGACCAATTGGAGGTGAGCAATCATCCAACTTTTACACAGATATGACGCAAGTCACGTTGTGTCCCCGCTCCCCCTTTTCCTCCCTACTCGCTATCCTGTCATCATGGTGACGATTCGGGAGATGGGAGGGGGGAGGGGAGACTACTTCCGTTCGCTTATTCACTGTTACGCAAAACTGGGTAAATTTCTCATTCACTCTCGAGCGCTAAGAAGTTTCACTTTAAAAAAAATTGTTCTAACTCAGGGATGGGCAAACGTCTCCCGACGCGGGTCAAAAATTTAAAAAAAGAAGTGTATGAATGAATGATAGTTAAAAAAAACTAAAAATACATGCTTTTACTGTAGATCGAACTAAAAGATGAAAAATAAATTATAGTTTAAAAAAACTAAAAAACACGCTTTAATGGTTAATGCTAGGGTGCATTGAACTAACTGAGACTTTCGGAATAGAACTAGTAAAAAATTATAACAAATAATATAGAACCCTCCGCGCTATTACCTTAATGACATTAATTTTCTCGTCAATCATTTTATTCTTATATTAAGAATTTTTTTACTTTTTAGTTCAATTAACCATTAAAGCGTGTTTTTTAGTTTTTTAAAACTATGATTTATTTAAACAACGCTTCTACTAAAAGCCGGTAGAATGTAAGATCCTGTTCCTTCCTCTCGCATAAAAATATTATTTGGATGCGCAACGGTGAACACTTTTTTCTTTCTGAAGTGAAATAAAAAGATTAAGGGATAAAGAAATAGCTTTCTGTCAAAAACTTCCTTTTAAACGAAGTAACTATAACAGCATTTACAAAGACTAGGTATTAAAGCTTCTTTGTTAGGAGCATTTTTTTAAGGTGCGCGCTATGATATCTTTATTTCCTTTCGCTGACTGTCAACTTTGATAAAAGAACAAAGCGACGAGCCTCGGGCTCTGTTCAATTATTTTGCTATGAGATGTCTCACAAGATTTTGTCGGGCATGAAACTTTAATGACCATGGAAAGGTAAAAAAGAGCAGCGCAAAAAACTGTTTAAAATGATTTCGAAAAATATATTGACGATTTTTAAAAACTCGTCAGACTTTCTTAACATACGTCTTTTAATTGATTTTACCTAATTGTCTAATTCAGAATTTCTCAAAAAGTGTAATACCTCGGGAATACGCAAGCAGATTAAAGGGATATATAATTTACGTGGTGCAGATAAGAAGTTTGCTTACTTAAACTATATTACAAATTTTCAGGGCGAGAAGAACAACTTAAGTTGGCATCTGTTTCAAAGCAATAATTTTTAGTGCCTCTCGGGAGACCAACAATGATATTTTTACGAAAACGGTTCAAACGGCGCGTGCCTCTTATGTATAAAAAGTATTGAAGCTGTAAATTGCATTATTCGGAAAGAACTAATGTTTTCGTGTGCACTCATTTCATAAATCTTTTTCATTTTAATAAAAACGAGTATGTTCATTTTTCTAACCATTTGGGTCCCAAACAGCGCGATCGCGCTGTTGAGATTTTACATCGAGGAAACCCAGTAAGTTTCCAGCATTATGCTGGACAACCCGCAACTGACGGGGCGTTTCCGATTGTTGAAGTCGGCATTACACAGCTCTTTTTAATGTAAATAGTACATTTTACAATAGGTAAAACAATAATATATATACAGCTTCGATTGGGCTTCATCGGTGTAAAATGAACAAAGCGCTATCGCACCCCGCTTGGTATTTCTCGATATAATTTTTTTAAAAAAGTACTATCGCGCTCTTGGGTCTTTTCGCACCCCTTCTGAGAAAACGTGGTTGCGCTGTTTGGGATTCTACGACAGTGTTTTTTTCAATACCCCCTGGGACTCAAACGGTTAAAGACACGTGTACACCAACAAACGGTAATTTAGATTTCGCTTGATTATACTCGCAGACCAGTAATTTTTCAAGGGGCGGGGGGTCCGGGATCGAAAGTCTTGTCTCATGCTCCTTTTGATTTTGTCGATTTTCGGGAACAAAACACAGTAAAAAACTAATTATTAAATAAATAATTAGCATTAGTTAATAAAATTAATCATTAATAACAAATACTTAATTAAATTTTGCGTACTATATACTTAGAATTATAATCAATCGGAAAAAATATCAAGGGCTTTGAGGGGGGTTCAAACCCCCAGGACCCCCCTTGTGTGCGCCACTGTCGCAGACTCATGACTTAATCTTATGATGACTCCCTTCTCCCCACGCAAACCGAAACAAGCAATGACAGAAGTAAAAGTATTCATTAACTGGTCCAGGGTCCTTTCTTTCTCCTGCGCTCTTCAATATCCCGCCACTAACAACACTGAAATTTGCATGTATGCTCAAGACACAGTGATACTTTGTCAACCCAAAGAACCAGCCCTCATCTCGTACAAGATCACACGATACCTGACACACTTTACCAATAACACCTCAAAAACAGAACCCTATTTTTCGCTAGATACAAAAAAAAGCACCAGACATCTACATCAGAGAGAATAGAATCCTGTGGTCTTTAATCAAGCTAAATACCTAGGAATTATCCTCGATAGAACTCTCACTTTCAAACAACATGTAACTTTTATTAAGAGAACATTTTTAAAAAAGCCACGAATAAACTCTATCCCTTAATTTTCAGGAAATAAAATAATAGAAACAAAATGCTTATCTATTCCTGACCTATGCCTTCCCTGTTTGAGGACATGAAGCAAAGAACCATATTAAATGTTTATTTTTTTATATATATATAAATATTCAAAATTTAATTGTCAGGCAAATTCTTAACGCTCGCTGGTCCATGAGGAATGTAGACCTCAGAGACGCGAGTTTGTTCGTTTGTTTAATACCCACTATTAAACAAACGATGAGGAGAAAAGCTACCAATTTCTGTAAAAAAATTGACAACTCTGATAACAAAACGATTACTAGCATCAAAAAATACACTCCTGTTCTTAATTTCCACAGACTGAGATCAAACCTAATTGATCCTGATTTTCTTTAATTCCTAAAAATATATGTTCTCTTTTATCTATATTATTTATCTTTTACTTTCATTCTTCGTTTACTACTCAGTTATTGGTTGAGCTTCTCACTCAAATTTAAATGGAGAAAAAGCTAACCTCTCTGATCAGCCAATCACACGACACCAATTCATTTTAACTTTTTACATCGAAATATTTTTTTCTCTTTAACTCGGACTCCTCTGCTGCAACCGGATTGGCTAGGCATCGCCCACCCACTCCCATGTACTGTCTACTTTTAAGGGTCATAGGTAGGGCCTACATTTGTGTAGGGGCCCAGGGGTTACTTTTGTGTAGGAGCATAGGATCCCAAGCAGTTTTAAAACGTCTCTGCTTGGTACCACAGTAATTGGGTTTCACAGTCGGAAGGAGATAAACGATGCAAGTGTAGATTCTTGGTTCACAATAGAAAGGGGGGATCTGTAAAAAGTACATTTATCTTGGCCGTATCCGTTTTTTAGACAGACATGGGGAACTTATTACATAGAGATACGTTGGTGAAATTCTGCGGTCCATTGAGCTACCGTTCCTTTTAAGCCATATTGAACTTATTTTCGAAGAAAATAATGCCACCCACACATGTCCCGCTTTGCTATGAAATGTCTCCAAGCATTCTCCAAGCATTTTACTGTCTAAGGCAGTGCTTCTCAAACTTTCAATATCTGCAACCCAATTTTCAATCAAAATTTTCATCGCACCCTTCCCCCTCCCCTCATATAATAATAATGTATTGAATATTATAATAAGGTACTTCGACGTTAAATCTACAATACGACCTTAATTAAAAATCGCAAAAATTATCAAGATAAATATTAAATTCTGTATGTTATTTCTAAGTCTTAGATATTTTAAGTAAGTTATTTTAAGCAACAAGATACGCATCCTACTACTGTCCCTTTCTAATTTTTAAATTGAAACAGATTGCAAAATTATTTTTTAATTAAAGATGGTACAAAGGTTACCAAGTACCCATACACCATGATACAGAATGGCTCTCAAATGCCGAAGAAGAAATCCTTATAGATTTCACATCAAATGTCGAAATCAAAAGGCATGGGTGGATGACGAATTTTATGTACTGAAAGCTAAAGTATTTTGCACGCGCGCGTATACTACATCCATTTCTAAATCTAGTTAATTTAGTATGGATAAATTAATTATCAGATGCAATGTGCAGTTCTACTACGTTTATATTATATCAGTGTAAATGTATATATTTTTTATTATATCAGAATGTATTTTGTTTTGCTTCCTTTCTGTAAATTAATAATTTTTTAAATAATCTTTTAT
Source organism: Trichonephila clavipes (assembly GCA_019973935.1). Lineage (NCBI taxonomy): Eukaryota > Metazoa > Arthropoda > Arachnida > Araneae > Nephilidae > Trichonephila > Trichonephila clavipes. The sequence goes on from BMAU01015602.1 coordinate 445,314, forward strand.
TTTAAGCTTTTTCGCCCCCATTTAGGATTATTACGCCCCCTAGGGGGCGTGCCTCACATGTAGAGAATCACTGGTCTAAGTTAGTTTCTCCCTCACAGTGAACAATTGAAGCCTGATGGACCTGCAACCCTTTTATTGTGTCTGATTTTTCCAGACATTTGGGGACAATGCGTCAATACCTTAAGTCGGGAATTTTATTATTCTATCTAGGCTAGAAATCGATTTATTTATTGACATTTTACAAATCACACAAGGGTTCTGAAAATTTTAATCATTTCATTTCCTCCGCCCATATTTTTCCGAACCGAATAACTCTTTTACGGTGTGTCCATTTTTTCTCTCTCTCTCTCTCTCTCTTATCATGTATATAATTATTAACTGCAATATCGGGAATTTTGCAATCAAAGGTAATAAACTCCTAAACATATATTAAGTCCGCAACATAAGAATTATAATTGTTTATGTCTCACAAGACCAAACCGCAATCACTTCCGGAAAAAATGTGAGGTTCCAATATAGTCCAATAAGCTTTGAGAATGTTTCAATAAACCTTAATTAATAGAAAATTATTCGCATCAAAAAAAGAATTGTATTCATTTGTTCCTATTGACGATTCGACTTCTTTTCGTTCATGAGCACGTCATTTCAAGACTCTTTTTCTGTGAATAGAAAATCAATCATTCTCTCCAAATCATTTCTTCCTTAAGGTTTTACTTCTTTTACTGACAACTTTTTTTCAAATAAGTAACAAATTTTTATGGCAATAATAAACAAACAATCGCAAATACACTCTCTTCCCATTCTTTCCATAAAATGCATTTTTATTGAAGACTATAAAAAATTACCCTCGTAAATTAGCAGAGAGGGAAAAAGCAATTGTCTGTAGGTACGATATAATAGGACTCAGTACAAAACATAAAACACAAGACATTCGAATGAAAACAAAACTGTCAAATAGAAGAGGAGAGTTTCGCTAAAAAAAATAATAGATCCACAAACTAGAAATTTTAGATTTAAAAACAGAAAAGGCATTATACAGTAGTAGTAAATTTTAATTTTATGTTACTTATTGTCAAGCGGCTTTTTTCCCTTACTTTTTATTGGTCTATTCGTTGCAAAGTGTAAATCACCTTATTCTGAACCATCGTTTATAGCATTTCGAAATAATTGTTAAGAAATTTCCTTGATGATACTGTATGCTGGTAATCTTGTGAATTTATTTTAACTAGATTTAAAGAAATCCATTAAAGACGCTATATGAATTTATTAATTATTTTTCTTCTTCAAAAACGGCGCTACAGCCCCAGGTGGGCCTCATCAAGAATTTTTCACCAGTCCTCTCTTTTTTTTGACAAAGGTCTTCTAATTAGTCACTCTTAAAGTAGCGAAACCCCTTTCTATGCAGTCAGCCCACTTTAGGTTGGGTCGACCCCTAGTTCTTGTTCCGGTGGGCTTGACCCAAAAGTTTTCTGCGTTGAACATTGTTCGTTCCTTCTAATAACGTAGCCAGCTCATTTAATTCTTTAGATTTTTATGTATTTGATAACGTCTGATTCCCTGACGGCACAATAGAGCTCTAAATTTGAGCGCCTGTGTCGAATGCCATCAACTTGAGATTAATTATTTTTTTAACAAGGTAAATTATATTATAAAAATAAAGCAAATGTGTATAATTTTTTTCTATCTTAATAAAAAAAAGGTTAATATTAATATAACTTTATGCATATGCTATACTTTATATTTTACATAAATATGAGAGTTTTAATATGATACACGGTGTTTATTATTATACTCTAATCCTCATACATAATTTTATTATTGGAGCCATTATTCTCTTTATTTTAACAGTGAGAAAGCTGAGTGAGATTTTTCGCAGCACTTGATCTATGTTAACTCCTTCAGCGGTCATTTTTTAAGCCCCAAAAGGTTTTAAAAAAGTTCAATTTTTCATTGTTTATGTCTATATAAACACCATATTAATTCCCACCTTCACCACAAAAAAAAAAATGCCGGGTGAAAAGCATTTCAGTATCATAGACAAACTACATCACCTTTCCAAAATACTAGCACTAAATAATACATCATAAGAATGAAAAATATGCGCAAATCAAAGAAAGAAAGAAAATATAAGAGTGCTCTAACAGCGTAAGGGGAAACGAATTGCAGCCAACTTTCGGTAGCCCGTACTTTGGACAGGCAAACCCTGCGGCCCATCAAGCCTTTTAAGTGGCTCGGTCAAAGTCCATTGCTCTGACAAGCTTACTTATTTAAGAACGCTGTATTAAAAATTTGGTGGAAAATTCTTCGTCAAGTAATCAAATATATAAATTTTGCTTTTTGCTGTCGATGTCGTACGGGTACAAATTGATATTCTTTTACTATTTGGAACGGTTACGGCTAGTGATAACGGACAACGGTGGAGTACTGACAATTATATATCTAGGCCGCGGTAGCCGAGTGGTATAGGCATCGGATCGTGGCTGGCTTTGTCACGAGTTCGAGCCCAGTACCACTGAAGACCCGCCGTGTAGGGCAGCGATGCACGCTAAATCTGTCGAGAGCTGAAATGTCCTCCCGTTGGTGTGGTAGTTAGGAGGGGGTGCCAGCTCAGGTGTCGTCCACGTCACTTGACCATGGTTCAAAATTACGTGGTCCGTCGCCAAAAGCCCTCGTGCAGCTGAACAGTGCGACGTTAATCTTCACTCACTCACTCACTCACTGACAATTATATATATATATGGTAGGAACTAATTTTTAACTATCTTTCATATCTTGCAAGTGAAAAATCTTCGAAGACAATATATCGTTTCAAGACGATCGGGAGGTTCACTATTTTGTAGTGAAAGAGAAACATGGAACAGTAATTGTTTGATTTGTCACGAAAGTACTATTTAAAATACACCAATAAACAGAAATTATTCAATGACACTTTTTCTCGAAGAGTTCTTTCAAGAGGGGATAAATAGACTTTCTTGAATAATCTTTGCAAAAGCAGCAAAGTGTTTTGTCAGTGGCAATATCACAGCGGTAACAAAGACATCCTATGAAGTTTATTATATTATTGTTAATCATATGAAATCATTTACTGATGCAGAAATTGTCAAGGAGTGTTTCTTAAATACTTCTAATTTAGTGTTAGTGACAAATATAAAAATAATAATTCAAAAAAGTAAAACACAGGAGCTATAGTATTTTGATCAATTTTCCCCATTTTAAATTTTCAATGTTATCTTGGTCATAAAGAATCCCCCCCATTTTCCTCATGTTGCGGCCCGCGGTAAATAGCTGACATATGTATGCGGCCCAGCAGAAAAAAGGTTGAGTACCCCTAGCTAGGAGTTAAGGTCTTTATCTACTATCATAACTAATTAGGGTGTACCTTTCGCTCTTTTTAGATTAAAATATTAAATTTTAAGAATTTTAAATAATAAGAAATTTATAGGATAACCTTCGAAACAAATTATTCAAAAGAGTTAAATTTAAAAATTGCAAGAGCTGTCTATTGTCTGCATTGTTTATTGTGGGATGCTAGAAATTTATTTTTAAAGTCAATGTGTTTCGCCAGCCAAGTCATAGTCCTGTTAACAGCAACTAATCAATGGCTGGTAAAAATAATGAGAATGATGATTATTTTTGCATCATTCTTTGCAAGCATCTAAACTTAGAATTTCAAAAGTGAAATTAAAAGATCTTCTGAAAAGTTTCACTTTGTTTAATGGATTTTAAAATTATTTTCTATGGTATAGTTTCACAGTTAAAAACAATAAATCCGAAAATCCTGTCAACCACGATAGTAAACAAAAACCGAGATACAAATGAATGCAAGCAAGAATTTTAAAATAAATAAGGAGTATTGATTCTTTTTTTTATCCCCACCATAATTCCTGCCACACTTTAAAGGTTTTTCTAATTTTGTGAGCCAGGAGGAAGACTTGAAAATAAAAAATAAAGAAAAGAAAATGCTTCAAACTCTCCATTCCATTGAAACTGAATATTTGGATTTTTAAATCTCAGAACGTGAATATGTGATATTGACTTTTTTTTTGTCTCATTCCATCATCGGAAGGGGGGAATAGAGTGGTCCTGTTAATATTTTATATCCTGAAACGTTTTTATTTCCAAAAAGTATGGAGAACACGTACGAATGAGAAAAGTAAAATGACTTATTTTGCGATTTCAAGAAAACTATACTTTACGCGGAGTATCAAATCAGCATTTTTTCAAAAAAATATGAACATTATAACGTAGCATTTAATCAGTGTAATTGAAACATCAACTTTATACATTCCGATGTTTTATTCAAAATACTTTAAATGACATATTGAACAGGGTTAAAAAAAATATTTTCTCTTAAAAGGAGCTTAGAGTTCCTTTTTTAGCAACTGGTTGAAAACCCAATAATTAATTTTCCTTCATTTTAGAGAATTCCTATTTTCCTCTTCCGATAATATTTACAATTTAATTAATTAATGATACATCAACATTGTGAACAAAGGTTACCTGAGGACAATTGTTGACGGACCTCGTCATTTTAAAACCTCGATCAAGTGGCGAGGACAACACCCGAACTGACAATCTCACCACAACAACGTGAGGACTTTCATCCTGTACAGATTTAACGTTCATAAGCTCCTCTACACAGCGGAAATAAAATATTTCCAAACGGAAATTCTAAACAAACCACTATTTTTTCCCATTAAAAGTATACCTATTATAATTCTGATACTTTAAAAAAACATTTCTTGCAATTTGAAAAAAAAATTCTTGAAATTTGAAAAAAAAAATCGCCCTAAATTAGTCACGTTAGGTAAATTGACACGAATGTCAAATCTTACATAAGTTAAATGACCCTGAAGTTCTGAATTACATAGTTAATACTATCATTTTATGTCACATGTATGTTGTTAGGACAACTTTGGCATATCACGCTACATTTAAAAGAGTCCCTGTGAAACTATGCTATGCAATATTCCATATTTGGGAAAAGACATTTTAAATTGTGCGCGTGTGTGCTTCACAAAATATTCACGCAAGGCGTCAGTCAAGTAGACATGCAATTTACAGTTCCACTTCATAAAAAAAATTTATCACTTCAAACTTCTTTCAAATTTTATTCCGGCGCTCCATCCTAAGCATAAGTTTCCCTACTCATTGTGTTGAGTATGATTTTATTTCTGAATATTGTTTCAATAACTGATGATCAACATAAAACAGGAATGATTTCCCTAAAATTTTTATTTATTAAAATACAAATACAATTTGTTTTCAAAAACCTTAATGGGATGTATTTAGAGGAGAAATACACTGCTCACACACACACACACAAAATAATTAAAGGATTTTGCGGTTTTAAGTGGATCTTGTGGCTGGGAAACTTTTTAGCTGATTGATACATGGTCGACAGACGCAGTAGGTTATATGAGAATAAATTACACGTGTTTGGTAGAAAAAAATCCATTTTATTGCGCATTTGTGTACAAAAACAAACAAACACAATTTGTGCATATGAGAAAAAAAGAATAAGAAAAGACGTTTTCTTCAAAGGAAATCATTTTCAGTAGGGGGTATGGTTTCCACTGACGGCCAGCAACGTTAAGCACCTTTGAGGCATGGAGTCAATGAGGCTATTAATCACGAGTTGGGGTGTTCTGTCCCACTCTTCCAGAAGAGCTCTTTCCAGTTCTTGGATAGTTTGTAGGGGTGGTTGGAGGCCAGCAACTCGTCTTCCTAGAGCGCCCCAAACGTGCTCTATTGGATTCATGTCTGGAGAACACGCTGGCCATTCCATTCGTACGATTCCTTCCTCGAAAAGGAACTTCTCCACCAGGTTAGCACGATGTGGCCTGCAGTTATCGTTCATTAAAATGAAGTCATCTCCGATTGCTGCAGCGTAAAGGACTACAATAGGTCTGAGGATCTCATCCCTATATCAGCGAGCAGTCAGAGGTCCATCTCGAATGATGTAGAGGTCTGTGTGCCCGTCAATGGAGATGCCACCATACACCAACACTCCCCCACCGCCAAATCTGACACTTTCGTGCACGAACGCAGGATTATTCCTACTGCCACGGTCCCTCCAGATGAAAATACGCCTATTATCCGGATGAACAGAAAAACGGGACTCGTCAGAAAAAAGAATATTGCTCCATTCATTTCTCCTCCAGTTCACATGCTCTGTTGCCCACTCCCTGCGGTCGCGACGATGCCTTGATGTTAGTTTGTGACAAACCTATACGGAACTTTATCACTAACCTTCTGAGTCGTCTTTTTTAGGGAAATTTAATTCCCCTACCTATTTCCAATCAGCTCCAAAAAGAGGACAGGATTCCTTGTTATATGCAGATTAGATAAAGTATTTAAGTCAAACGGAATAGTAAAGTAAAAAGCAGTAGGAGAGAGAGATTGAAGCAGGAAGGTATAACGGTGAAGTTAGAGATTTATTATTGAAGATTTCTAGGTGGATAAATCTCAGGAAGAGCTGAGCTGCAGTGTGGTAAATATTGATTTATAATTAAAGTCTCATTAAAGTTTTATATTAGGAGTGAGATTAAAGTTAAATGTTCAATAGGAAAATCATTGAATATAATTCTGGGATCTCTTATCGCGGTAATCTCTGCGTGATCGATATTCTAATTGTTAATTAATTGGACCATTAAATATTTAAGTTTATTTAAAGGAAAGTCCCTTTTAAACCTCATATAACTATTTAGATATATTTGTTAATAAAAGTCTTTGATTCTATATATTTGGAAAAGATAACCAAATAAAGAAAGTTATTTATAAAAATGGCTACTGGCTCTTATCTGACTCCAAATTATTCTCGTTCTCAAAGTGAGATCCAAGGGGATCTTCACAAGTTTAACACATAACATCGGTCGGCGAGCATACAGACCTACACCATGGAGCCGGTTTCGGACAGTCTGAGTTGAAACCGTGGTGCCAGTAGCCGAGCGAAGGTGTTGTTGGAGAAGAGTAGCGTTCATATTTCGGTGTCAGCCGTTAACACTAAATAACGTTCTTCATTGGGCGTTGTTGCCCGTCTACGACCTTGTCCTGGTCTTCGGCCTGCACTTCAAGTCTCTAAAAAACGGTTCCAGATCTTGGAAATCACACTTTGTGACACTCCAATGGCTTGCGCTACTTCGGCTTGAGTTTGGCCCCCTTCTAACCTACCAACATCTCTCCAAGCTTCTGAATCGGTTAAATGACTTCGCTGAGATCCCCTCCCCTTTTTTCAATTCACACTCTCCCTATATATATATATATATATCTTGTTCATATTTTCAATCTTTAGTAAAATACTTTTTATTCATCCACTCAAGTTCAAATAAATTTTTTTAAAATTTGTAGTGGATGACACTTGATATTAATACAGTTTTTTCAAATTTATTAATTAAATTTAATTAATGAGTAAATAGTAACAAACAAAAATAACAGTCCAACACAGTGGCGCACACAAGGGGAGGGTCCTGGGTCCGGATCCCCCCCAAGCCCTTGATTTTTTTCCCGATTGATTATAATTCTAAGTATATAGTACGAAAAATTTAATTAAGTATTTGTTATTAATGATTAATTTTATTAATTAATGCTAATTATTTATTCAATAATTAGTTTTTTACTGTATTTTGTTCTCAAAAATCGACAAAATCAAAAGGAGCATGATACAAGACTTTCGACCCCGGACCCCTCCTTGAAAAATTCCTGTGTGCGCTACTGGTCCAACACCATATATAAAAATTAACTCGTTGTGTCCCTGTAGCGAAATGACTAGTGTGTGTGCATTGGACTTCTAATCCAAAGGTCGTAGATTCAAATCCCACCTGGGATGGCATAATGTCTGAGAATGTGATCTCTGTGTATTTTATTGTATATTTTACTGGAATAATACCATACTATACTATTTTATTGGAATAATTAAATTTAATTTATAAATAAATAGTAACAAAAAATAGTCCAACACCCTATATAGAAAGGGAAACGGAAAATTGCAAGGGAAATCCATTTATCCAATTATCCCAATCCATTTATTCCATTTTGCCACTTAATATTGTGATTCTGTCATATGTATGTACATATTTATATTTATTGTAATTATTTAATAAAAAGTAACTATAAAAAATGAAATTTTTCATCATTTACCTATAAGTAGGAGAATTGATTCTAAAACTTTTTTTTATATTACTTGTTTTGTAAGTGATTGGCATTATGTATCACCGGATAATGGCATTGAGAAAACACAGTTCTCATCATAGTAGACCGGCGATCCCAGGATTTCCCTAAAGCTTTTCTAATGGGTCTGCAAAGGACTCTGATTTAATGTTAAGATCTCCCTCTCTTACAAACTCTCAATTTTTTTTCACAAGAGGTTTCAAAGTTGTGCCACCCTAGACTAGCTCACTGAATTGCCCCCAATGAAAAAACTCAACTAAAACATACATTTCGATCAAGAGTATTGTTTTTTAATGCTTGCAGCTGCATAGATATTACTACAGCGTAATATTTTAAAAAAATAATTGTTACTTTGAATTATTAATTATCATTATTTATTTGAAATTAATATTTTCTAATATATATATATAATCAGAGATGTTTACTGTTTCCTCAAAGGGAAAAAAAATTTAAAAAATCTGAAAAGAGTAGCAGAGACAGTTCCAAGATTATGGATTAACCTTTAAATCAGTGGTTCACAACCCTCAATAACGGTACTGAACCACTCAAGCAATATTAAATAACTTCCATCATCTCAATTTCAGCGGAGTGAAATTCTGACTTTCCCCGCGTTTTTAAAAAAGCCATCTAATTCTTTCTATCAAACTCAGACAAAAAAATAATTATAGAATCGGAAAGGTCACTTTTTGTGCCACGATACGGTATAATTTTTTTTAAATACAAAGTAATGATATTTTCTATTTTTTACGATTTTTTCTAAAAGGAGTCAAAATCGATACTTTTTTATGAAAATGATTTCTAAATCATTCCCTTTTAATTTCCTTTCGCGTTAATGAATTGATAATCTACACTAAAAAATTTAATGCTTTTCTCTTTTAGAATCAGTCATTTAAAAAATAAAAAAATGTCGAAAACTTTTTAAAAAAATACTCAAAATTTTAATTAAATATGTAATAACTTCGTCATTTACAAAAATAATCTCATGAAACTTTTTTCCCGTGTGTAGAACGATATTATCCGTAATCTGTACAAAGATTGAAAAAATGGCTTAAAAATTACGGTTTTTTTTTTTTTAAATTGTGTTTTTTGTTTTTGACCCTTTTTGCGAGAGTTAATCGATGTAGTATTTTTTCCCCTTCGTTTAAAAATTACCGTAGTTTGCATTCGATATGTGAAGTTTGAAGGCATTCACTTAAAAAACATGCTCTTAATTTTTTTTTTTTTTATTTCATTGAAATGTTCATTCGACGTCAAGGTCGCGTTACCTAATATACGATTTCAAGTTTTACCTTTTGTGTGAAGAGTTTTGGATAATAACTTTATCCTCGTGGTTTGTTGGCACGCAACGGTCATATTTGGCGAAGCTGCACCAGACAATCGATTATTTACTAGCAACTTTGTGTATCACGTAAATAACTGTTACAATTATGCTTGATATAAAGCGAAGAAAGAATGAAGATAGAATGACAAAAGAAGAAGGGTCAAAAATAGAAAAAGATAGCTAAGGTATCCCGAGTGTGAATGCCATTCTTCCTCAGCAAAGATGACATGTTTATAGAAGATAGAAACGTTGCGACTAGGCTTTACGCGACTTTCAACTACCAATCTTCTTGCGGAATCTTTGGGCCAGCAATTGCGTTTATTTCACAGCCATCCCTCTCAAGAAGAAACCATGAGATGCAAACTAGTTAGTGTACATATAGTTAAAATTTGATAATCGTAGAGGGGGATGGAGTGGAACCGCTGAAAGCAGTGTTATTATGGTAAGAATTAGAATTACACATCGTGACTAAAGGACGGTCTTTTAGCTACTAGAATAAATTAGTGAATCTAAAAGTAAAGATAGGATTGATAAAAGTGTTAGTCTATTCGGATTTCATGCGCTTATTCACATAAGGTTGTTGCTTTCTTGATATCACTCCAAGGGTTCCCTTTATAGATTGCTTGTTCTGGAATATTATCTTTGATAATAATAAATTAGATTTGTCATGAAAAATCTTGATCATTCATCGTCCCCCCCCCTCTACAGTTTTAGGTAGACAAGATGATGAGGAAGCGACCCCAGGGGTAAGACCATTACAACGTTTTTAAAATATATATTTCGAAAACATTTCTTCACATTTACAGGTGCATTTTAATAACATTTCTATTAATATTATCAGTTTTCAATACTGCTTTTTAAACATAACATATTAAGACGCTGAAAAATATTTTAAAAATATTCTTTTGGGGATGTTTATTCAGAAATGTAAATCTAAACCTTCATAAAAACAATAGCAGAAATCCATTATTTTCTTAACTCGAAGAGAGTGGTATCAATTCATCATTTTTAAGAACACGTCCGTCCATTCCGTAATTAAAAATAAATAAATAAATAAAAACTTTTTGTTTATTTTTTGTTCGCTTAAAACTTTCGTCAGATTTATTGGGGGGGCATTTGAAACTGCTTCCGTAAATGAAGGAATTATTATGACAATTAAAACACCTTATTAAAACGTCAGAACGTATTAAGACACAAATTTATCAGGCAACAAAATGTCATAAGGATATGAAAATCGAAGAAAAACACGCAGAGTAATAACTTACATATTAATTAGATATTGCTTGAGGAAGATAGTATCGCACTTATTTTTTACGCATTTGATGTTACTATGCCATCTGAAAGACGCTGTGTTGTACAGAAGCGATATAACATTCCTCATGTAATAACATTGTCCTGTTGTGTCAGTTGAATAAAGTGAGTGAGTGAATATTAACGTCGCACTGTTCAGCTACAAGAGGGCTTTTGGCGACGGACCACGTAATTTTGAATCAGGGTCAAGGGACGTGGACGACACCTGAGCTGGCACCCGTCTCCTAACTACCACACCACACGGGAGAACGTTTGAACTCTAGACAGATTTAACGTGCATCGCTCACCTACACGGCGGGTCTTTAGTGGTACTGGGCTCGAACTCGTGACAAGGCAAGCCACGATCCGATACCTTGATCACTCGACTACCGCGACCGTCAGTCGAATAAAAGTAAACAGTAACAGCTATCTTTGATCAGAACCCATTCTAGGGTGTCGGCCGTCCACATGTAAAGATCTAATGTGCCTCCCCTCTAGAAAATTTTTCATATTTTGACTAATTTTTAGCACTGACGTTGTAAACTCAAGCAGACAAAAAAAATCACTTCTTTCCTCAATTTTGTTTTTCTAAATTGTTAAGTCTATTATTAAATTGAAAACTTTTAATTTCCCCAAATACATATTGAATTTAAATACTCCTATATCTTGGGTTATATTAATCGTATTAGATGTTTTAGTAAAGCAAATTTCGCAAAAATCAGTTTTTGCTCTTCAGTGCCATCAAGGAAGAAAACCTTTTCTATTGCGCAAATGCCAGCTCCGTCGCGAATTTTGGTATTAGATGAAGGATGGGGTGTGTAAGGAGTAGACATTAATGGACCAACACTCTGCACTAACCTTCTATTTTTTTAAACTATGCTGCACTATCGGGAAATCGGGACTCATTTTGATTTTTCGATAACTATTCAAAATTCAGCATATTTATACGACTTACTGTTTTATTTCGGGAAATTCGTAAAAAAAATTGCTTGATTGACAAAACTATATGCAGGGCCAGCTTTATCAGTCCTGCCGCATCGGACAAAAATAGAAAATGCCGCCCCTCTCTCTAAAGCAAAATATTATAATTAAAAAAGATAAATTGTTCACATAGATACACACTTAAAAAGCTTTAATAATTCTTGCAAACAAAAACGCAGTATAATAATACATGTATAATATTATTTTAAGTCCAATACAAAATAATTTGAAATTAAGCACCTAATTACCTGTTATTAATTCAAACGAGTAAAACGTTAGAAAGAATTACCTATTTCAGCATGTCAATTTCTTTTAAAAACAATCTACTGATGTCGGGGATCACAAACGTTTATTTTAATTTATAGTAACTAAAATAACAATATATAATTGTGATGACCCCCCCTGGGTCACACCTTGAACACGAAGATTAATTTGAGGCAAAGAACCACTAAGAGCCATTTTGAATAATAATAATATTTATTTATTATTATAATTTTCTCAAAAATCTCTGATAACATATAATACGATAATGTTACGTCGCTTAAAGGGATTTGCCTTTATATTAAATTAAATTACTAAGAATACAATTAATTAATAATCTAGCTCAACTCAAGTAAGGTTTACCGAAATAGGAGATCCGAGAAACACACGTATTCGAATTCTTAACTTTCATTAACTTTAACTAAGTCGCTCAAACTGACACTTACTTTAAGCGTACGTGAATTATATTTACCGCTGACTTATATCAGCTTTCTGGTACGTCTCGCAGCACGACGTCTTCAATAATCTAATCTCCTTGAATCTTCTAGTAATGCGTGTAAAGTTACTGGCTCAATAGCCTACCATCATCTCTCTTGCTATCTGGCAACTCTTGACTTAAAAATACCTTATCTAATTTAAATATCCCGTACCTCTTTTTGGAGTTGATTGGAAATAAACGCGAATTTATATTCCCCAGAAAGACGCCTAAGAAGATTAGTGGAAAGGCTCCGTACAGATTCGTCACATAATAATTATTACAATAGTAACTAATTTTAATTTATAGTACTTTTATTGCACAATTAAAATAAAACATCTCCTGAGACTTTCTATCTACAAAAAATTCTTATTGTCCCTGTTCTCTTTTAGATAGCTAACGCCAGACGTTGTATGAGTGAAAGATATGTGTCCGTAGTAACTCCACTCCGGGATGGGGAGAAAGTTACTAGTGAAAAATATGTTAACTTATCAAATTTCACCATTGAACATATAATCGCGCCTCTAACTCTTAAGTTTCAACTGACTAAGAAAACTGACATTAAACATACATAGTACAAAATAAGGAAGTAAGATACAATAAATGAAATACCAAATTTTTTCACACCCAATAGTATTTCAGAAAATATATCAAATTTTTGCAACAAAAATTTTTTTTTAAAATCAAATTCAGTCTAAATGCCGTTTGTCCGGCCCTAGAGCCACCCCTTGTTTTATTCGCTCGAGCGCGCTGCACATCTGCTAGGATCAGCTCTGTCTTTGATGGATATTAATCGCGACACATGATGAACCTTCAAGGCAAATGAAGAATATTTATTTCGCTTTTGAAGTAAATTGTTAAATTGCAATGTGTGATTTTTGTTTATCTTACAACAGTTAACTTTTTCCAATCCTGTTTTCATTTTGCGACATTATAATGCCATAAAGATGGCTTTCAGCATAGTTATTTTTTCCGCCTACCTTATATTCTATTTCATCGTAAAAAATTCTTCTCAACGTGACAATTAAATAATGCAATGTGAAGTAGTAAGCAGGGTTCGTTAAAAATATAATCATTCTTGCAACAACAGCGTCTCATTATGTGAAAGTAAGGAGGGAAAAAAATATATTAATATCAAATTTTCTAATCGTCTAAATTTTACATTATTCTTCGAAATTTTCTTAAGTGCTTCTTCAACAACTTATTAGTTTTAAATTTCTCACAATGCAAGAAGAGTTACTTATCACATTTGACGTTTCTTACGAGCATATCACTTACATTAATTGTTTTTCTTACACAGCGAGTTTTTTTTTGGTTTTTTTTCCCTCAGTAGAAACTATCATAGCTTGAAATCTCATCACGTCAAAATGTTTTTTCACTCTTGGAAATCCAAAAATGATTGAAAATTTCCCTACTGTTCAATCTGAAAACACGTTATTGGAAGATAAAATTTTTTAGAAAATGATAATCAGAATTATATTTTCTCAATACTTTCATAACTTTCCCTTTTATCACGGATCTTATTTACTTAAATTCATTATTCTAACTATGCCTTTTTTAAACTTTATAATTATAGTGGGAAAAATTGTATTTAAACAAGATAAATGTCTTATGTAAAACGACACAAACATCGTAGCCTTAAAAATACTATTGCGAGTGAATGATTCTTAATTAACGTTCACACTTAGATGCAATACAAATGTTGTTGGCTAAATACTTCATAATTTTGAGCTATATTCACGTAACAAGAACGACGTCTGTGCTGCCAACCTTGCACGCCACACTAACGAGAGGACTTACAGTCTCGGTAGATTTAACTGCACATTAACCACTGTCCAAGGTGGCCACTAGCAGGTAAGAAGTAAAATATATTATTTAAATAATTCATATAAATACAAACGTAAAATATATTATTTAAATAATTCCAAAACATAAACGTGTTTTTACTAATCCTTTTGGGGAAACTATTCTTCAACCATGATGTTAGTTTAAAAACCTCTTTCCGTAGAGATGACTTAATTTTATACAAATGTAAATACTATTTAAGCCCTGATGTTAGAGTGTGTGAGGTTAATCGTGAAATTTAAGAATAAAAGAAAGTGAATTGCGACTGAGAAGTCATAATTCTGAAATTAATATTTATCTTAGAATACACCGGTAGTGGGGGACGAAGCTGACCGAGCTATCGTGGTTCGAGAAGGATTGTCACAAGGAGCTCCGATTTAAGCTAAGTTATTTTGAAAAATCTTATAAGTTATAGATTAAGTATTATAGGATTTGAGATTGATCCCAGAGTTAAGCAATAAAGTTGTATATCACTCATAAAGCTAAAATAAAAAAGTAGCTATTTTTAAGATCATGTATGCTTCTTCCCCGAACCCGCTAACACTCGCGACCTTTGGGCCGCGGCAAATATAATTAAATAATCTATCAAATAAAAATACAAAAATTATCCATAGTTATCAAACTGAAAATTTTTAAAAATAAGGTTAGCTTTTGATAGTTTGAATGTAGATACTTCTTGATTTTACATCAAATGTTATATACGCGTTCAATTTTTCATTCTGACCAGAATTAAGATCCAGAAACAATTTCCGACATAGTTCTATATTATAGCATAGAATATCTTGATTTAGATATAATAAACAACACACACACAAAACTTCCATAATTTTCAGGAAAGTTTATTCTTTTAATCGTTTTCGTATTTTAGTTTTCCTTTCAGACAAATGGAGACATGTCTGACATCGTTTCCGGAAGGAAAAAAAATCGGATATAAAAAATAAAAGAAATATTCCTTGAGAAAGTTTTCTATTATTTAAAGCAGAGAATAAAATCTTCTATATCCTTACTCTCTCTCTCTCTTTCAGTTTTTTGATTAATCTCCTATCTTAAATTATTTTTTTATAATTTCAACTCATTAAGGTGTTTTTATTTAATAAATTTTAAATAAAAAAATTTTAAATATAAAGAAAAAATGTTAAATTTTTTTTAACATTGTATATAGTTTCGGAACAGTATAACTTTCTACACTAAAATTTCTGTGCGAATCCACGGAAATATTCCTCTAACCCAGTGGTACTCCACCTACGGCCCACCGAGCCTTTTGAGGTGGCCCGGCCATGACCTATTGCTCTGAGAAATTCAGTTACTTAAGAACAATGTATAAAAAATTTGGTGGGAAATTCTTTGACAAGAAATCAAATACATCAATTTTGCTTTTTTGCAGCCGATGTCGTCCGGCTGCGAATTGATATTCTTTTTCTATTTGTAACGGTTACGGTTAGTGATAACAAACAACAGTAGAGTAGCGACAACTTTACGGGTGGAATTAATTTTTAACAATATTTCATACCTTGCAAGTGAAAAATATTCAAATTATTTCGAGGTTGACTATTTTGTAGAGAAAAACAAACACGGATCTATACTTGTTTGATTTGTCACGAAGTGCTGTATTTAAAAATACCAGTAAACATGAATCTCTCTCGTTCAATGACACTTTTCTTTCCTTTCAAGAGATGTGAATAGGCTCTATTGAACATCCTTTGCAACAGCAACAAAATGTTTTGTTAGTGGTAATGTCATGTCACAGCAGCAACATGAACTTAACCTGTGAAGTTTGTTGCATTATTGTTAATCATATGAAATCGTTTACTGATACAAAAATTGTGAAGGGGCGTCTCTTAAATTCTTTTAATTTAATGTTAGTGACAAAAATAAAAAAAATAATAATTAAAAAAAAGCAACACAGGACTCATAAAATTTGGATCAATTTTTCACATTTTAAATTTCCAATGTTATCTTGGTCTTAAAGGCCCCTCCCCCGTTTAATCTCATGTTGCGGCCCGCGTGAAATGGCTGACATATATATACAACCAAGTACAAAAAAAGGTTGAGTACCCCTGCTTTAATCGATATTGACATGCATTTGAGCCACCAATTTACGAACCTCTAATTCGCGAACTTTTAATTGGAATCAAGGCCATTTTGTTATTTTCTTCGTAAAATAACCTTCAAGCACTGAAATGCATTTTCTATTTAGCAAACTTGTTCTCTTGTTATTAGACTTTTTTCTTCCTATTTAAAATAGAATTTTACAAATTATAAATTATTAAATATGTATTATATATTATTAAATATTTCTGGGTATTACAAATATTATTCTCTCTTTTAAATCCTTTTATGATGATCAATGAACTTGGTTTCACCAGATGCGTAACTCACCTAGAGCAATAGAAATGCTTTTATTTTTCCAATAAAAACTCAAATAAAATAAACAGATTTGATCAGTAATTAAATATAAGGTATGCTTAAAATTACTGGTTGTAAAATAATGTATGTTTAAAATTACTTGTTTTCTTAAAATTACAAAATGTCTATAAAATTCATTAATTTTAACTTAAAATTATTTTTTAAAGTTAAAAATACAGTGTATTCCTGAACAGTGTTTATTTCCCCTTGTTTTCCTTGTAGGCTTCTTTTTGATGGGTAAAATTTATAAAATAAATAGATATTAATTTACAAAAAACGGTGTGAATAACTCCTTTTTCAATAATATACAGTTTTCTGAATTTAAAATTTGTTTTATGTGGTTTCTAAAGTTCATTAAAACATGAATCTCTACTTAACGAATTTTCCACCTAATGCACGTTTTTTTTTCAAAATTTTGCGGCATCGTTAAATCTGGGAAAAAAAGTTCATTATGCAGAAAATTCGTTAAATAGAGTCTAATTTTCAAAATACTTTATATGCTTGGTTCCAAGAAAAAGTTCGTAAAATACAGAGATTCCCAGAGATTCGACTATGCTTTATCTCTCATCCTTTCCCTGTTTTGTTGTTGAAGTTGCTGCCTTGTAGAAGCTGTTCTAATTTGTTTTCATTAATCAGTTTTCCCGCATCAAAGGTCATATAAACTTCTAATAATTTGGATGATCGACTTCAACAAGGCTGTTGAAACAATTATGCCATCCGCTTGTTCGTTTATTTGTTTTTGACAAACTCTCCGTTATACTTTGATTTTATATTTTGGTTTATTTCAGCGTTTATTCCGATATGGCTTTCCTGTCCTGGTGTTGACGATTCATTATTTAGTAACACTGTACTTTGAAGTTAAACGAGGGCTACAGGCGGAGAGCTTCGTGATTTCAATCCACTGTCAACTGACGTACCAAACTTTTACACCAAACCAACATGAGGATTTTGGTGTGGGCAACAAGTGTATGGGCTCTCCACACAACGGGTCATTAATGGCACCAGGACTCAAACACACCCCCCGACAAAATTAATCCCGTCCATAAAATCGCGAGCATTCTCACTCGGGAACCGAAGATACTCTCGTATTTTTAACACGCTTTTATAAGCTTCACTTGTATGTAACGGAATCTTTGAACTCGATTTTGACCCACTTTAAAAGGTCAGGTTAATTCGAAATTTTGCACACCTGTCAAGGACCGATGACAGTACAATAATTTCATAATTTTGTTCCATTGCCCTGACCAGGATTATCAGGAATAACGTTTTCCAGATTGGCGACTAAAAGATTAAGTTACAACTCTAAAAGCGAAAACGTGAGTCAGCAATTTCTTACAATGATATAAAAAACTGTCTAGTTTTTCTGAAAACGTAAATAGAACTCGTGCATGTGAAAAAAAATAAACCAGGCCGTATCGACGCACTGATTGGATGCCAATGGATATTCCAGATTCTAAAAAAAAATGACGCATTTAAGATTAATTCACCAATGAATAAATGATAGTTTAAAAAACTAAAAATACATGCTCCCTAATTGTAGATCGAACTAAAAAAATGAAAAATAAATTATAGTTTAAAAAAAAGTAAAAAACACACTTATATGGTTTTTTGAACTAAAAAGTAAAAAATAATTCTTAATAAGAATATAATGATTAATGAGAAAATTAATGTTATTGTGGTAAAAGTGTGGGGTACTCGATATCAATTGTTATAATTTCTTAGTAATTCTATTATAAAATGCAGAATCAATTTAAAAATGTTGTACGAAGTACTCCACGCTTTTACCCCAATGACATTAATTTTCTCGTTAATCATTTTATTCTAATATTAAGAATTATTTTTTTATTTTTTAGTTCAATTTATATATAACATAAAAGCCTTTTTTAAAATTTTTTTTTACCTATAATTTATAGAACAAGTCATAAAATCCGAGATTTATTTTTTGCGTTCTTGATTATATACACACTATTAATTAAATTTTAAAAATTTCCACTGCACGTAATGTTACTTAGGCTATATTTCCACGTTTCTTTGCTCCATGTCAAAGGAAGAGTTTTGAACTTCTCTCCTACTGAAAATTGAATCTTGAATGCTCAGTTAATATTTATTATTATTTTCAAAACAGTACATTATGTAGTTGAACACGGAAATTAACCATATGTGGTGATTCTAATGAGCTTACATAAATTTTGCTCCCTTGAACTATCGTATTTTCCATTATGACAAAATGGTAGAAAAATACGAACAAAAAAAATACATAAACTTTTTTTTTTGTCTATCCAGTGAGCCTGAGATATCAGAAAATAAATTAAAAATAAAAAAACTTTTTTAAAAATAAGATTCTATTTAAATGCTCTAAAAAGAATGTAATTATTTTTTGCCTCACTTTGATGGAAAGAATAAGATGTTTTTTTAAAAAAGGTCGAAAAATCGGAACTTCTTTAAACTCAATCCGATAAGCTGCTTGGCAAAATAAAAAGCTAACAGGGGTAACAGGTTTTTTTAATTAATATCATTTTAACTAATTGCGATATCGGAATATAAACTATCACAACATGTATTGTCATCCAAACTAAACGTGTATTCAAAATTTCCGTTCAATCGGTAAAAAAAACAGCTTCAAAATTGAGTTGCAAGATTCCACCCGAACAAATTACATTACAAGTTAAATAAAAGCTTGTAACAACATAAAGAAAAAGGATTAAAAAATGGGGCAGAGTTCCGTTCATTGAAGGTGTTATCCAGAATAATATGAGTAATTTATGAAAAAAAAAACAAGTTCCTCTTAAATGTAACTCATTTTTTGCGTTAAATATTCAATTTAAATAAAAACGATTGTATAATACACTCAAAATGAAACATCACTCATTGCAGCGTCATGGGAAAAAAAATCTTCCGAATTAATGAAAGGAAATTTATGGGATTATGAAAAGATCTGAAAAATAATTATAGATAAATCGACAACTATTTTAAATTGTTGTAAGTCATATTATGTCGATTTAATTGTTTGAAGAAATTTGCATGTGCTGTGCTTTTCGCTTTTGGTTCCACTCGTATATATACATGTGAATAAATTTTTTCTCATATGAAATATATTTTAAGTCCACAAAAAATCCTGTATCAAGTTGTGACTTCTGTTATTGCGATATTAAGCAGAGCTTTGCAGGGACAAAAGGTTCGCCTTAAAATTTTAATTTTTTCTTTAACTGTATAGTAGAAATACTTATATTTTATGCTTTTTTTATTTCTTATTTTCATAAATATTCTGAAAAGATACGTATACGTAATGATTGTACAGCCTTAATTTTTTTTATTTTTGTTAAAGGAATAGTTATAAAAAATGTTCCTTATTTTTATATTAATAAATATCTTTTAAATGATACACAAATAATAAAAAAACACACCCTTCGTCTGTATTTTTAGTTAAAAACATCCTTGATAACTCTTTCATGATATTCCAATTGAGTTAATTTAAATGCATGTGCATCATTACTTTAAGATTGAACTCATACAATGCACTCTTTGTATGCACATGATATTTTTACAAACTAGCCTCCACATAAAGAAAAAAATCATACATAATTTTATTTTTTTTTCTTTTTTGAAAAAAAGTAAAAAAATTCAAAAATAATGATAAAAATAGATTATAAAATCCAAACACATTTACGCTTGAGTTTCGGGTTCGAGTGAGAATAAATCGTATAAGAAACTAAAATTTCTAAATTTCTACACCAACTTCATTAAAAGCCAAAAACAGAGTATAATACACAGTTTTTCACTCGCAAATTCTGCTACAAACGAACCAAAACAGTATTATACGGAAACGTATTAAATAATTGAATCACAACACAAACAATGAGAGCAATCGATAAGTAATAATAAAATCACGAGGCTTGTTACAGAGCTCTTTCCTCCCATCCCTTCCCCGCCGAACATTAATCATATCTTGAAGGAGATGGAACTCGGTGTCGTAATCGAACGTTTTTATAGACTCTGAGGAATAAAATAAGCATATGAGCTCAGATTCCCCTTTCAGAGTATCTTCCATTTTTCTTTTTTCAATAGTTGCCTTATACAAAATAAATTTCCGACAAAAGAAAATGGTAGAAAAATCATATTTTAAGTATACTTTTTCAAAGAGAAAGCTTTAAAAAATAGGCAATGTTAACAAACAAAAGTCAAATTATTTAACTATTTAAACTGCTTCTTCATAAAAAAATCTGCTGTCAGATTATTAAACTGTTCAATACTGCATTTTTTCGAATATTATTTAAATACAAGGTACATGCGTGAAATTACTCTTTTCATTATCGAAATACATGACACAATTTTTTTAAAAAAATCATTTTTCTATCGCATACTCTCGTTGTTAATATTATTTAAAAAAATTCTTAATCAAAACTACCATCATTTTTGTGAATGACGATGCAGTACTTTTCAAATAATCTTAACACGAAGTATAAAATTTATTATATATTTAATAAAAAATAAAACCAAAATATTAATTCACTTGTGTTAATTATTTAATTTTGAAATAAGAACTGAATTAAAAGTCTCTTTGCATAAAATGTTGGATTAAAATGCCTGGTAATTATAATAAAAAAAATTCAGAACTGTAACTTCACCCCGAAGAATAATTTTTGTGAGCTAACGCAGTTCTTGTACTTATCGATACGCAAATGTATGAACAACAAAAAAATAAACATAATGTAATAATGAATAAATGTATGAAAAAAATAACACCTGGAAAGTAGTTCGTAAAAGCAAACCCGTTATTTCTACAAACAATAAAGGATTAACTTACCTGTTAGCGATACGTTTTTATATTGCTCCAAGCAGTCTTTTTCTCTTGAATCCACCGACATTTTCTTCTCTCCCAAGAAAAACTTTAAAATTTTATTCTGTGAATTGACCCCCAAGTTGATAAAAATGTTCTTTCTTTGAGAGATGATAAAACGAGATATTTGTATTGATATAGTTCAAAGTTACAGTTTATTATTCAAATGTCTTAACTTTTTTCTTAATGATTCAATGATACACACACATAAAGATTTTTATTTCAATATTTTTTCTTTCTTTCGTCCGTTCTTAAAATCAGTGCAAATTTTACATATCAAACCTACTAACCATTCTTAAAAACATTTCAAAACAGAGGAAAATAGATTTTTTTTCGAATAAATAAAAGCAATATTTTTTACCAAACGATATTAAAAAGATTTCTTACTTTCAATATTTAATCACAAATAATTTATTTCGAATTTAAGTGAACGTACTTTTAGGAAAACACAAGTAAATAAAAGGAAATACAACACAAGAAAAAATAAAATAAAACAGTTTTTTTTATTGTTATTAATATAAGTTACTTAAACAACAAATAAAAAATTAAAGCAGGAAATAAATTTATAGGATAAAAACCACTTTGTAAATAAGAGTTCGAAAATTTGAATTTTCTTCTGCCTTAAATAGCTGGTTTAAATAAAAAAATATTTAAATTCCATTCAAAGATTATTGCACGCCAATTGCGTTCTAATTTTACTATGGTAAATATTCTTCCCAACACTCAAGAGTGTCCGTATTCCGACCACCGAAGATAATGATACATCTTGTCAGTTTCGCCGCGAACCGAATCACGCTCAGCTTCTCGCGATCCGATGCGATTTCCAGCCAAGAGCGCCAACTTGTTGCGAAATTTCGCCAAATGTTGCGCTTGCCTCTTGCTTAGAAGAAAACTTCGAAGAAAATTTGAAAATCACAGTCATTTCAGTAAAAAAATTAGAAATATTTACTTATAAATTTTCACTTTAAAAATAAATATTTTTCAAAACTTTTTTTTTTATTTGATAAATAATATTGTTCTTAAAGAATAAGAACCCAATAACAATATTTTAATAGACAATGCATAAAAAATATTAACGAAAAAGTGGAACCAAAATTCATTAAAAACTTTTCATGCATAGTATAAAAGATTACGACACGTATTCTCTAATAATATTTAGATGTTTGTATAAACATTAAAACTACTCAAAATAGGTTGGTTTTTTAATTTTTTTCCTCATTTTTTTTCTGGAAACATTTAAATTCCAACACACACACACACAATGATTATTATAACTTTTACTTACAGAACACATTCTTAGCTTACAAAATTCAATACAAATTATTACTCTGGATAAAGAATTAAAATCAAGAATTATATTTCTACCTTAAATGTAGATTCAAAAGTTTTATTTTTCTATTCTTAGGCAAAAAATCCGATATCATTTTTTAAACAGCAAAATAAGCTGAACAAAAATACTACAGAAATGTACTCATGTTCATTTCTTCATGCGCACACAGGAATATTTCAAGGAGGGTCCACGGTCGAAAGTCCTATTCTCGTATCAAGATCCAAAACGCCCAGCATTTTCTTTTGATTTTATTGATTTTCGGAAACAAAAAGCAATAAAAAATTAATTATCGAATGAATAATTAGCAATAATTAATTATTAATAATAAATAAAAAAAATTTGTATCATATACATAGAATTATAATCAATCGGAAGAAAAATCAAGGGCTTAGGGGGGTCCGGACCCTTGGACCCCCCTTTTTGTGCACCACTGCATGTTCTAATAAAACTATTTAGTTTAATTATGATGAATAATTTCTGCTGTTATTCAATTCCTCCTATTATAGCTCACACTCTCTATATATTTCTTAATTTCCGTGGAATTTTCAATCGTTAATAAAATACATTTTAAAGCGCTCCATTGAGCTAAAATTTTATGTACGCGATTATTTTGGATGGCAATACAATAATTTAATTATAATTAATAAAAATTGATTGATTAAAACTAATTATTTAAAGAATTACAAATACAGCCACGTTGGCATTATTTTTGGCGACTTAGCGACCCTTTCGGCGACTTGTGTCAAAACATGAGAAGGTTTTTTCCTCACATTTTAAAGCGCTCGTTTAAGCTGCAATTTTCTATTCACTATCGTTTCGGGTAAAAATACGATAATTTAATAAAAATTAATTCAAATTAATTGACTGAAACTAATTATTTAAAGGATTACAGATACAGTCACGTTGGTTTCATTTTTAGCGACTTGGGTCAAAACCTTGAAAGATTTTTGTTCTCACGTCTTAAAACATTCTGTTGAACTGAAATTTTATATACACGATTGTTTTGGATGACAATGTGATACTTTAATGATAATTAATAAAAATTAATAACCACTTAATGTTGTGATTTTGTCATATGTATATACATATTTATATAAATTGTAACTATTTAATAAAAAGCAGCTAAAATAAAAATTTTCTTTGTTGATGTAAGTAGGAATTGACTTAATTTTTTTTTTATATTACTTGTTAAACAGCAAAATAAGCAGAATAAAAATACCATAGAAATGTACTCATGTTCTAATAAAACTATTTAATTTAATTACGATGAATAATTTCTGCTGTTATTTTTACTCAATGTAATTTAGCAATAATACCAATTCTTTCTTAAGATCAGGGACTTGGTGAGTCTAATATAATAGTGGAATATAAGTAATTTGTATGGCTGTGATAACAAAGGAGACTTGAAATCGAGGTTGTGGTTGACGATGCTTTAGTTGAGTCATGTGATCGATTCCACTAAAGATCTGTTGTGTAGTGAAGATGAGATGTGTTTAAAATCTGGAGAGGCACAAAATCGTTACGTGAGGGAACAGTTCAGGTGTTGATCGCGTCTTCTGGCCATTACTCGAAGTCACGAGGCTTTCTGGATGTATTTAGCATGATCTTGTATCCTACAGAAACAAGAGGCCGGAAAATATTTATCTAAAAGCTTTCAATTTAATTATTGAAATGAATGATTTCCTTCAGTTGAACGATCTGTTTGAGGGCTATAGGTGACAAACCTCGTAATTTTGAGCCATGGTCATCTAACGAGGACGACAACCAAGTCGGTACCTTCCTCTCCTAACTTCTACACCATACCAACGAGAGGATATTCAGGCCTCGACAAATTTAACGTACAGCTGCCCCCTCTACACGGCGGGTCTTCATCGTTGCAAGTTCGAACTCTTGACACTCCAGCCACAAGTCTGTGACCTTGACCAGTAGGTTACCGCAGCCCTGGATCTATCAACAGCATCCAGAGGCCAAAAAGTTTAGTAAGACGTGGAAGCACAGCGACTAACTTTCCCCCAGAAGGCTAAGATGCAGAAGTCTATAGGGAATGCCATACTGTCTGTTTTTGGGACTGTTGGGAAGTCATCTTAACAAACTGCCTAGAAAAGGGTTAGTGGGCTAGTGCCTATTACAGCAAACTTCTGAACTAAAAAACTATTTTTCTGATAACGGAGTATATTAGGACGCCCCCTCAAAGTCAGATTTTGAGCCCCAAGCCGCGGAAAGAGCACGAACGTACTTGGCCGGCAGTTAGGCTTTAGACCCCCTAGAATGGTGCCCTTCCCCCGCGATGCGGGGGTGTACGTTGCGCCACAGCTCTGATTAAGAAACGGCGTGGTATGATAACCACAAAGAGTCCACCTTCTTGCCGACAATGCTCACTAATCTCGTGTTGTGATTGAGGAATCGAAGAATTTTACTTCATCCGCCCTATTCTCTCGCTCTAGCCCCAAACGATTTTCCTTATTTCAAGAATTCAAACAATTTCTGTGGGGGCGGATATATTTGACACAACACAAATTACTTCCTTTAAGAGGTAAGTTTCTACGCAGTTTGCTGAGCTTTACAAGGACGGCCAGTCAAGTTAGTCAAGAAAGGCAATGAGCAATGTATGATTCTGGATATTAGGTATGTAGAGGTCTTGAGAATAACAAACACAAATAAAAATTAAGTTTCTGTCTCACGGTTAATTTTAGTAATAACTAAATCTTTATGATACACCTCGTACTACGTGAATTTAACTTGAAGCTGTCGAATCTGTGAACTGCTACCGCCCAAAAACAAAAAAAAAAAAAAAAAAAAAAAAAAAAAAAAACATACTATTTCAGTAAACCTAAAATTTGTTTCATAATCGATATTCTTCAAATCGATCAATAATCGATTTAAAAATCAAGTATATATAACACCGCGGAATGTATCCGCATGTTTTCATAATGAATGTACGTTGAAGAAAGAAGAGTTAAAATTTAAAAATATTAAAGATAATTTTCTTTGTACAGTGAAAAATTGTAATGCAACATTCTAAATTAAATTTCGTCTGATGTAGTTTCGATACCTTGAAGCTTCTATTCTGAAAATTACTTTCTCCCTTTTTTTTCACTCTTAGAGGAGAAAAAAAATGGCGCTGCAAAAATAAACATCCGTTAGCAAGAAAGAAAATTCTAAATGAAAGAGGGTGAGATATAATGCAAGCTTTACTCCACTTCATTTATCTAAATTGTAGAAAGCGAAGAACTCTTCATCGGTTTCCTCTTAAGTAACTTAACCTGAGAAATCTGGTATCGCAAATTCTGGCTTTTCTTCCACAATACTCGACAGAGAGTTAAAAAAAGCCTATTTATCACCTCTTGAAATAGATTTCGCAGGAAAAAATTCATTGAATGATTCCTGTTTATTGGCATTTTTTAAATACAGCACTTTCGTGACAAATCAAATAATTACTGATCCAATTTTGTTTTTCACTGCAAAATAGTCGAACTCCCAATCGTAATGATAAATTTTCTTCGGATATTTTTCGCTTCCAAGATATGAAAGGCAGTTAAAAATTAGTTACACCCATAAAATTGTCACTACTCCGCTGTTGTCTGTTATCACATACCTGTAACTGTTCCAAATAGAAAAAGACTATAAATACGTACCCGTACACACACCGACAGCAAAAAGTAAAATTGATGTACTTAATTTCTTGACAAAGAATTTTCCACCCAATTTTTAGTGCAATGTTCTTAAGTAAGTAAATTTCTCAGAGCAATGGGCCATGACCGTTCCCTTAAAAAGGCTCGGTGGGTTGTGAGTATCGCCGGTTTAGCTTCTTGGCAGGTGCGTAGCTGCCGCTGTATCAATGATACGGGACCCCCAAGCTACAGGAGCCCCGACATGTGTAACTACAGACCCACTAACAGGGTTCCCATATCTAAAAAAGGGACCCTAAGGAATTTTGATACAGGGCCCTCTCAGAACTAGCCACGCCAGTGTCTCTTGGCAACGACACGCGTTTAAATGTTTTACGTAGAATAGCATTTGTGTGATTATGCTGCTCCCTTTTTGTTAACTCTTAGTCCTTACTGGCTAACGAAATAAACCCATTACTCATAAGCATCACACAGACACACATATATGTATACATATATATACAGTCGAACCTCTATGTAACGAAGTCGCTAAATCCTGGAAAAAAGTTCGTTATGTGGAAAATTCGTTATATAGAGATTCATCTTTTAATATACTTCATAAACCACATAAAACAAATTTTAAATTCATAAATACTAAATATTAAATAAAGTAATTATTCACACCTTTTTCAATTCCTACTATTAACTCACACTCTATATACACTCATGGACAAAAAAATAAGCGCCCCAAGAAATAATTGCGGGATCGTAACGAAACTTCGCATGAAGGTACATGTCGGGGAGATATGCAAATTGTAATGACTTCATACAGCTCTGGGTTAAAACTATTTATTTCTCAGTAAGAATATTATCACAATACAAGAAAATATTCTGTCACACTTAATTACTAGGATAGGTATAAATAGGGTTTACTCTCGGCAATTCTACACCGAGTACTGGGAGAGTTGGCTGGCTCCAAATCCGTCTTACTTCGCGGACTAAGGTATCACTCTCCTCGATGAGCGGGACTCAGCCCGTGCCGGATCTCTCCCATACGGATTCCCCGGTTTCCTTCGTTTTTCGCGGAAGGGACCTCACAAGGGCTCCCTCAATATTCAGTCTCTTCGCGGGAGGAGCTTCACAACCGCTCTCTCCCAAAACAAACTCCTATCGCTGCGAGGGGCTTTACAACAGCACCCTCCAAAATCACAATCCTCCCTATTCCGACTCTCTCACTCCCCTTATATATCGCCTAATCATCCTCTAATGTTTTGTCCTTTTGCCGCTCCTGTAGGATTCGGCTCTCTTGATCTTTTGTCCCTCTGCCGACCCCGTCGGTCTCGACACATTCCATCTCTAGCCCCATGGGCGCCGATGTCTGGGTACACATTGTATGTTTCCAGATGCGCTGTCGTCACCGGATCGGAGGTAAATGAAATCACATTGTTAATGCGTCTCGTTGTGACGCCGAGGACCCAGTTCCGGAATTCCTTCTCAGCAATTAAGGAAAAGTCTGGAATTCTCGCAATGTTTGTCGGCAAGGGGTCCGTAGTAATTCGGGGGAAGTGACCGCCTTCGTCACAAAATGATTAGAAATGCAGCGTGCTTGCGCATTAGGTATAGCCGGTAGAGGGCGTCCAACATCGTTCTGTGTGGAGTATAAAACAGGTAACCAAAGCTTGTTTTAGTGTGCTGAATCGTTTACAAAGGAAGAGCTGAGGTAGACATGCCATTACGCCGTTTTCGAAGACAATAGGAGCAGCTGTTGCAGTTTGACAGGGGGATAATCATCGGCATGATGGAAGCTGGGTGGTCAACTATGCGAGTAGATCGTCAATTAGACCGCTCTGATTGTATTGTGAGAAGCTGTTGGGACCAGTGGATCCGAGAGATATCATTTACTAGACCAGGCTCGGGACGCCCTCGACAGACCAGTCGTCGAGAAGACCGCCACATCGTAAGAAATGCACGCTTACAGGCAACTGCTTCATTGTCCACCATCCAGGCACATGTAGCACCTTCATTAGGGGCCCCTGTGTCTTCTTGAACCATACAAAAGCGCTTGACTGAAGGACATTTGGGATCGCGGCGCTCATTACGTGTACTGCCCTTTACGCCCACCCATCGACGTCTACGTTAGCAGTGGTGTCGCGCACGAGGAAACTGGACTGCAGCCGAATGGAACCAGGTCGTCTTTAGCATCAAATCCAGATTCAATCTCAGCAGTGATGACAATAGTGTTCGTGTGTGGAGACCCCGTGGTGAACGCCTGAATCCTGCCTTTGCTTTACAGTGACACACCACTACCACAGCTGGTGTGATGGTATGGGGTACCATTGCCTACAATACACGGTTACCCCGAGTATTGTTCCGTGGCACCATAACAGTCCAGCGATATGTCCATGACATCCTGCAACCACACGTGGTGCCACTCATGTAAATGCTCCCAGGAGCCATTTTTCAACAAGACAATACTCGGCCTCACATGGCAAGGGTGTCACAAGACTGTCTCCGCACTGTTGCTATCCTTCCTTGGCCTGCCCGATCCCTAGATTTGTCTCCAATCGAGCATATGTGGGATCATTTGGAACGGCGAGCTGGGCATAACACTAGTTAGAACGAACTAGAGGCAAGGTTACAGCGAATATGGAACAAAATGTCTCAAGACATCATACAGAACTTGTAGGCCTCAATGCCCTATCATATCGCATCATGCATTCGCGCTAGAGGGGGTTCAACAGGGTATTAAATCCTCCGTTCTTTTGCCTTTATCTCTGAAATAAATGACCCTTTTTCTTTGATGTTCTAATCATTTACTTATATCAAAGTAGTCATTACGGATGTAAAATTTCGTTTCATTTTGACGACTGCTTCTCGGTGCGCTAATTTTTTTGTCCATGAATTTATTTATTTTGGTGGTAATTTCAATCGTTAATAAAATACGTTTTAAAGCGCTCCATTGAGCTGAAATTTTATACACACGATTATTTTGGATGACAATACAGTAATTTTTAATTATAATTAATAAAAATTAACTGATTAAAACTAAGTATTCAAAGAATTACAAATACAGCCACGTTGGCATTATTTTTGATAACTAAGCGACCATTTTGGCAACTTGCGTCAAAAATTGAAAAGGTTTTTTTCTCACATTTTAAAGCGCTCATTTGAGCGGAAATTTTCTATACACTATTGTTTTGGGTGAAAATAGGATAATTTAATTATAATTAATCGTGAAACGTTCAAGGTTTCAAGAAAAAGTGTGCTATAAAGAAAAATTCGCATTATAGAGGCTCGACTGTATATTGTGTTCCGTTACTTTTTTTCTCACATTCTCCCGCTGTCTCTCTCCCTATCTCTTTATGGCCACGGCAGCCTAGTGGTCAATGTGACGAACTTGCGGCCATCGTGTCATAAGTTCGAGCCCAGTACAGCTGAAGACTCGCCGTGCCGAAGAGACTGGTGCGCATTAATGTGTCAAGGGTCAAACGTCCTCCCGTTGGTGTGATATGGAAGTTAGGAGAGGGGGCACCAGAGCTCGGGTGTCGTCCTTGTCACTTAACCATGATTCAAAATGACGAGGTCCGTTATCATAAGCTTCCGAGTAGCTGAATAGTGTGACGTTAATGTCACTCGCTCACTATTTGTCCTTTGGGAATTGAATGCTTATTGCGTCTATTGACGCCTCTTTGTAATGCTTTCTACCTCTCCACTTTTTGATGGTCTACTGTTTTTAATTGTATTTTAGCTTTGGGAATATTTTATCTTATTTTACCTTCATGTACTTTGTCATTTGATCAACAGTTTTTTTTTTTTTTATTGGGACTTTTCCTCCCTTTCTGTTTGTCTTGCATTTTTTGGGGGTTGTTACCATACTCGTTCCGTATATTCTTCATCTTTTCTGCTCATTTGTTTATTAATGTTTGACCGTGGGGAATTATTCCTCCGTTTTTTTTTCTCTTGCTTGGTCAACTTTTGTTGACTTTTTTTACTATTTCAATACTATTTTTACTAGTCTATATTTTTTTCTAAATGGGCCCCATACCAAAACTCCTCCAGGGTCCTTTTTTAAAAGTGAAAGCTCTGTTATTAGTACTGTAGTTTCCCTCGTGGGGGCCCTTGCTTTGGGACCCCGTATCATTAATAAAGAGGTAGCTACGCCCCTGATTTGACATCCAGGAACAAAATTTTTTTGTCCTGATTCATCTTTTATTCCAATTTTTATTATTTTTTAAGGTATCCGACTACGTTTGGAACCGTGATTTTGCAAAAGCGCATAAATGGATAATTTTCATGATATTTAGTGTCACTTAGATTTGAATATATGCATAAAATTGTTTTAAGGACATTGTGGCAATTTTTTTTTATTTAAATACAATATTTTGGCAAAAAATTAACTTAGAATAATCTTTTTTCCAAATGTTCTCCTTTTGTGAAAAATGCTTCTATTATAATAATATTTTGCCTGTATATAGCTCAGACCTCTCTACAGAGGCTCAACTAGAATTTTTGAAATACATAACTTAGAAGTGGGTTTATTCATATTTTACGGCAACAGAGGGGAGCAATTTTAAGAAAAAAACGCCAATAATTATTTCAATTGGCGGTAACTCTGAAAATAATGTGAATTTTTCAAAAATTCTAGTTGAGCCTCTGTAGAGAGGTCTCAGCTATATACAGGCAAAATATTATTATAATCAAACAATTTTTCACAAAAGGAGAACATTTGGAAAAAAAGATTATTCTAAGTTAATTTTTTGCCAAAATATTATATTTAAATTTTTTTGTCAAAATGTCCTTAAAACAATTTTATGCATGTATTCTAATCTGAGTGACACTAAATATCATGAAAATTATCCATTTATACGTTTTTTTAAAATCATATTTCCTAACGTAGTCGGATACCTTAAGCTATTTTAGGTCTATTTTCAGATTTTTCCTCTATGTACTTCTTACTCTATTGACAGATTGTGCATTATGATCTGAATAAAGATCATCTGATAAGTCCTAACTACTTTTGAATAGGGGCACTTACCATGCAGAATTATCCTTGCTCTT
Organism: Trichonephila clavipes; assembly: GCA_019973935.1. Taxonomy (NCBI): domain Eukaryota; kingdom Metazoa; phylum Arthropoda; class Arachnida; order Araneae; family Nephilidae; genus Trichonephila; species Trichonephila clavipes. The sequence continues at coordinate 476,895 of BMAU01015602.1, forward strand.
GTAAGATCGTCTTGTAGTTGAATAAATCACCTCTAATTAACCGGATTTACCGTTTTTATTTTTTCTTCCAAAACACATCACTATATTAATATTTTCATTTACAATTAAAAGTTACAACTGGAACTACATGCAGCTTCGTCCATTTTACGTTCGAGACTCTTCTTCTCTCCTTCCCGCTCAAAGGCCAAAACAGTTCACAGCAGCGCCCTCTTTCTAGTCTATAGTGAGCTATGTGTCAAGCCTCCTAGTGAACTATGTGCCACGCCGTTACAGTCTGAATAGTTTTAAATCTAGATGTATACTGTGCTGGCAAATGAAAGAGAGCAATATTTTATTGCTCTGATTCGCTTGGGCATCGAGTCTACATGCTTCAGGAGTGCATTTATGTCCAGAGAACACCATGCATTGGCTATACAGCATTTTAGATCTTGTAAATTTGATGCAAGAAGAAAGTGCTGTCAGGGGGATTCGTCTTTCCGCACATTTTTTATGGCAGCGATCCTCAACCTGCCGCCCCCCGAGCCTTTTGAAGTGGCCCGGTCATGGCCCATTGCTCTGAGAAATTCATTTATTTATGAACATTTGGTGGGAAATGTTTTGTTAAAAAATCAAATACATCAATTTTGCCCTTTGCTGTCGATGTCTAATAGGTACGAATTGATATTTTTTTTCTGATTAGTGATAATGGACAACAGCGGAGTAGTGAAAATTTTATGGGTGGAACTAATTTTGAACTATCTTTCATATTTTTTCAAGCGAAAAATATTCGAAGAAAATAGATTGTTTCAAGACGATTGGTAAGTTGACTATTTTGTAGTGAATAACAAGCATGGCTTAGTAATTGTTTGGTTTGTCAAGAAAGTGTTGTATTTAAAAAATACCAATAAACAGGAATCACACACATTCAATGACTCTTTTCCTCGAAGATCTCTTTCAAGAGGTGATAAATAGGCTTTCTTGAATTCTTTACAATGGCAAAAAAGTGTTTTGTTAGTGATAATGTCAAGCGGTAAGAAAGGCACCCTAGGAAATTCGTTATATTATTGGTAATCATATGAAACCGTTTACTGATGCAGCAATTGGGAAAGAGATATTCTTAAGGTATCCGACTACCCTAAAACCATGATTTTTTTCAAAAATCGGCAAAATTTTTTATGATTTTATTTTATAGACCATTTTATTAACTTAATAACAATACCAAGTACTTTATTTTCCCTCCACTAGAACAAAAACTACAAGCGTTTTAGTAAAAGCACACAAATGCCTTAACTTTACACAAGATGTCAAACTTTGAAATGCGTTTTACGCGAAACGTGTTTTTTTCGAAAAACTCAAACGGGGACCGCGATTGCTCAAAAAGTTTTGAAAATAATTAGCTGAAATTTTTTGCTTATGTTCTGCATAACAGTAGAAGTGTTTTGATCTTCAGATTTATCAATAACTGTTTTATTTCAAAATTTGCAGCTCTTTATGTGAATATAGTCAATGTTTTTTTAAGCAATTTCGTATAATGACTTAGATAAAGTGCTCTAGTTTTTGTAAAAATTTAAATATTTCTTATCGTGAAGATCACTTCAAACAGGAATAACAAAGTAACACATCAAAATTGAAAAATTGAGAATTTGTTCATAAAATCTTTGTAGAGAGCGGGCCCCGTTTATGTAATTTTTCGTACATTTTTACTAGTTTTTCCCATTTTAATAATAATAATTTTTTTTCTTTTACCAATTTTAGGATTTTTTCCTTAAAATATACTATATAAATATAAAAATCACAAAAAGATCTCCATATTTCCTTTTTTTCAAAAAAAAGTTGTCGCAAGTAGTCGGATACCTTAAATGGTTCCAATTTAGAAAAATTCAGTGACAAAAATAAAAAAAAATAATTAAAAAGAGCAAAATAGAGGATTTTTAATATTTTGATCAATTTCTCCATTTTAAATTTTCTATGTTATCTTGGTCTTAAAGCATTCCCCCCCTCCCTCCATTAATACTCATGTTGCGGTCCGCGTGAAATAGCTAACATATGTATGCGGCCCAGCAGAAAAAAGGTTGAGTACCCCTGTTCTATGGGATCAAGATCCAGGGTACGTGGTGGCCAGAGAAGATGTTGGAAGTCAGACTTATGTCCAGCGAACTTATTTTGAACACTTCTTATCGGCCATAAATTATGCGTCGTTATCAGGGTAAAAATACAGCATTGCAGGGGGGCACTCCATCTGCCAGTATATCTAGATATCTCGTGGTTTTTTTTGTTTACCCTCTAGGAACACCAGGGTACCACTTCCATGTCAGCAGAGCGTACCCCATATCATCCCATTTATTTTAGCAGTGTATAAAAGTCTTGAAAAATATGCGATTTAATATTTATGAAATAAAAACAAGTAATATAAAAAAATATTTTAAGTCAATTACTACTTTGATCAACAAAGAAAATTTTTAACTAAGCTAATTTTATTAAATAGTTACAATTAATATAAATATGTATATACATATAACAGAATCACAATATTAAGTGGTAATTAATTTTAATTAATTATCATTAAAGTATCGTATTGTCATCCAAAGCAATCGTGTATATAAAATTTCAGTTCAACTGAATGCTTTAAAACGAGAGATAAAAACCTTTTCAAGTTTTGACACAAGTTGCCAAAAGGGTCACTAAGTTACCAAAAATAATGCCAACGTGGCTGTATTTGTAATTCTTTAAATAATTATTTTTAATCAATTAATGTTTATAAATTATAATTAAATTATTGTATTGTAATCCAAAATAAAATCATGTATGTAAAATTTCAGCTCAAGAGCGTTTTAAAATGTATTTTATTAAAGATTGAAAATTCCACCAAGATAAATAAATAAATATATAGAGAGTGTGAGTTAATAGTAGGAATTGAATTGAATAAAGACGATTTTTGCATAAAAATACTTAGTATTTTTTTTTATATAATTCTATTTCAAACTTTTTAATTGATAGAACTTTTTTCAAGAACCTTAAATAAAATCCAGAGGAGAATCATTACACTTTTCTTTTGTACCATTTATTATATATATTTTTTATTTACCTCAATTGATGGCTCAGTTGAATCTATAACCATACTTCTGTTTTTGTAATCATTTATATGTAAATTTTGTAATTAAAATGTGTATGATGTAAGGGAGATCGGGACAAGATGACGAATGTTATAATTTTTCCGTTTCCTATTAGGTAGCAAGACCAACAGAACACTACTGGCTCTCTTATTGGCCGCTCGTTAAAAAATAGTATAGAGCAGCCTAAATCTACATTTTCGTGTTAGTTGCGAAGCTTTGATTGCTTACCGCTGCCCCTATATAACTTTTATGCATGAGTAAATAAGCTCTGCTACAGATACAGGCAAGGTTTATCATTTATCTTTCATATTTGTGAGTAACTTATTTTAAATACTACATATTACCACGAATAAATACCAATTAATTGACTTCCTTCATGGAAATGAAAAAGTAATATTTTTAAATAAGGCAGTCTGGGGCAAGATGACAAGCTCGTCATCTTGCCCCGTGTTTCGGAACTTGTTAAACTAGGTTGTCTATTCTATTAAATCCTGTAACACTTGTTTGTCTGTGTTTTTCTCCACTCGACCTTGCGCTTCCATCTCTTCTGGGGCTAAGGGATGCATCGGATCGGGGAATGTGTCGTTCGAAAGGGGGCGACTAGAGGAAGACACTTTTGCCATCCGCTAACAACTTTATGGCAACTTATCCAGGACAAACTATCCTAGACAAAAATATTGGTGAGCGTTTGAGCACCGCTTACTTCAGAGCAGTCAGGTACAGTTGAAAATGTTGTTAAAGGGTTTAAAAAATGTGGGATTGAGACTCATAATCCTCTTCTGTTTAGCGAACATGACTTTGCTGCTTCAAAAAGCTACTGACCATGATGTTGTTGGCGATGAAATTGAGAATAATAGTGCTAATCCTCAGACCCTGGTAGAAGAAAACCAACATATAAATCTTCAGAAGAACCAGAACATATGGCAAATGCTGATTACAATGCTCTAAAGAAGCCTGCTAGTGTTTTTTTTATTTCAAACCATTGCCTAAAGCAACACAATGTGAGAAAAAAAAAGAAAAAGCAAAAAAGTGAGCTCAAGCATTGTTACCAGCACACCCATCAAAGAAATGTTAGAACAAAGGGATAAGAACAGAAGGAAGAACAGGAAACTTTTAAAAGAACAGAGAAAAGAAGCCCCTGAATCTAAAAAGGGAGTAAAAAAACTCAAACTAAGTTCCAGTAGGCCTAAGTCTATAAAATCCAAGCCAAACAGTCCAGTTGCATCAACTTCAAAGGATGGTGTTATAAGATGTCCTACTTGTGAAGAGGAATATTGTGACCCTCCAACAGAAGAATGGATCCAGTGCTGTAAATGCCAAGAGTGGTGGCATGAGGAAAGTTCCAATTATGAAAATGGCACTTTTATTTCTGACTATTGTTAGCTGCACAACTAAACACTTCAACATTGCGTTACAATGTATTACGCTTAGTTTGATACTTTGTAAGATGTAAAAACACAGTTATCATTTGTTAAACCATGTAACATATTCAAAAGATAAAATCTGTTAAACCTTTCTCAGTGTCGTCATCTTGCCCCAGTTGTTAAGGTTCTGAAAAAATAAAATTATCCTTTTTTTTTATTTGAAAAATTAAATGGTAATGTATTTAATACTACAAAGGATTACTCTAACACGTCATGTAAAAATAATTTTTTTATCTTTAAAAAATAAATTAATAAACAACAAAAACTGTTAACATCGTCATCTTGCCCCGGTTCTCCCCTTATTTATAAATGTACGTAAACATTGATTTTATATAAAAAATATATATGTAAATAGTAAAACCTAAAATATAGAATCCAAAGGGTCACTATATTTTTGTTCTTGTAACATTTATTTTATTATCATTTTTATACCTTCATTGATTTTTGGGAGTTAGCCTATAATAATCTGCTTTCTTAATCAAAATACATATGTAAATAAAGGGTGTTTTTTTAGAGGTATAGAACTTTAAATTGCAATAAAACAACGATGTATTATTCGATTGACATGAATTTTTTTTTATTCGAAAGATAATCTTGTGGCATTACATTTTAAATATGATTTCTGGCATAGGACTGCCACGGCTGGCTCGGATGTAGTCCAATCTGGACGTCCAATTTTCGATGACTTTTTCCAACATTTGTGGCCGTATATCGGCAATAACACGGCGAATGTTGTCTTCCAAATGGTCAAGCGTTTGTGGCTTATCCGCATAGACCAATGACTTTACATAGCACAACAGAAAATAGTCTAGCGGTGTTAAATCATAAGATCTTGGAGGCCAATTCACAGGTCCAAAACGTGAAATTAGGCGGTCACCAAACGTGTCTTTCAATAAATCGATTGTGGCACGAGCTGTGTGACATGTTGCGCCGTCTTGTTGGAACCCCACAGCTCCTGGACATCATGATTGTTCAATTCAGGAATGAAAAAGTTAGTAATCAGGGCTCTATACAGATCACCATTGACTGTAACGTTGTGGCCTTCATCGTTTTTGAAGAAGGATTCCACCAGCCCATAAAGCGCACCAAACAGTCAGTTTTTCTGGATGTAACGGTGTTTCGACATACACTTGTGGATTAGCTTCACTCCAAATGCGGCAGTTTTGTTTGTTGACGTAACCATTCAACCAGAAGTGCGCTTCATCGCTAAACAAAATTCGCTTATGAAAATCGGAAACAACGGCCATCTCGTTTTGGGCCCATTCGACGAATCTACGCCTTGCTTGATCATATTTAAAATGTAATACCACAAGATTATCTTTCGAATAAAGAAAAAATTCATGCCAATCGAATAATACATCGTTGTTTTATTGCAATTTAAAGTTCTATACCTCCAAAAAAACACCCTTTAGTTATATATATGATGTATTTAAAAAGACTTGTAACAAAATCCTACGTAAATAGTTATTTGTGATGTAAATTGATTTTGTACTTACTCAAAATATCCTGTTTAAATCAAATGAGTCATTGTATTGTTGCCATTCCAGTGCGTTTGCATGCCATTCAATTTCCAAATCTTAAATTGAAAGCAAGATCTCACTAACATTTTTCCTTCATCATCAAGGGTTGGGCACTATGAAGCAACACGAGGGCTATAGGTGACGGGCTTCGTATTTTGATTCGTTGTCAAGCGACGAGGACGTCATTTAAACTAGCACCCACCTCTCCAAACTACCACAGCACGCAAATGGGAGAACCACAGCAGGTTCAACATGCATTGGGTACATGACAAGTTTTCACTGACACTGGAACGATGACATGCTTGCCACTCATTAGGGAAACTAATACTGATACACAGATCTTGTCATTTGAAGAAATCTATTCGAATTGTACTTAGTACAATATTTTCTAAAAAATCTCTGAATTGCTAATAATTTAAATTAATATTCATTTTTTATGGGAAGCGAACAAGTTTATATATATATTTTTTTATTTTAATGAAAATTAAATTGTTGCTCTATGACAGGGGTGGTCAATTCGCGGCTAGAGTGCAACGGCGGAGTTGTAACAGTGGCAAGCGAAAATTTAATAAATTTTTTTTTAAAGTTATAAGATAATATAATAAATATTTTTGTTTGTTTTTTACAATTTTATTGAAACGCGGGGTTGCCTCAGACAAAAAAAATTATTTTAAATAAACTTAATTGAGTCACAGTAGAAATTTATCGTGTAGAGCAGGGGTGGCCAACCCAAATGACCTCGCGGGCCCATATAAAAACATATATCTTTATATTAGATTTGGATCCATTACAAATATTTGTTAAAGTGAAAATTTAAAACAGACTGATATAATATTATCGTTTTCATTGATTTTCATGTATACAAACATAGATAGTATAATAATAATAATGCAATGATTAAATAATGTTTAATTTAATTAGTGAAATATCTGTTTCTCAACTCTTGCACTTAGTTTTTGCAAGTCGATCTCAATGCATGTGTATTTGCGTATAGTAATTGATGTTGCAGATTTTCGTGCGTTAAGTTTGAGTACCGATTTTTATGTTTGATAAATTTCAATTTAGAAAAGAAAAAAAAATTCGCAGAAACAGAAGCAACGTGATAAAATATAATAACAGTTATAGGATTTATTTTTTACAAAAAAAAAAAAAAAAACACCTCTTTAAACAAAAAGTATTGTACAAAATAGTTGAATTTTGTAAAGAATCTAGCGGGCCGCAAAATTATTCAAGGAGGGGCACATACGGCCCCCGGGTTGAACACCCCTGGTGTAGAGAATGCACCTGCATTATTGTGCGAGTTTGCTTTCCAAAAGTTTTTTTTTTCACTCGCGAAATTTTGGAATCAGAGGGACTGGAAGGGGGACTAAAATAACTGGAAGAAAACACTAGACTGCCCAGTGAGTACTATGAAGACATGCTGTGTGATTTACCTTTTCTTACTCATATTATGGGACATCAAAATAATTTAAATTTAAGACTAGAGAAAAGATTGTACTTTTCTTCTACCCTAGTTGGTCAAATACCTTCTTTTGTTGACAAACTCTTGCTTATTTTTTTCTTGATTTTGGAGGAAAAAAACATATTTCACATTAATGCAGGAACTATCTATTATAAAGTTAATAGTGATCTGAGCTGTGATGGATTTAAAAATTTAATATCGATATTTACAGCATTCTTTCAGTGCGAGGTTTGATGGTTTTCAAGATGATAAAAAAAAATGCAAATTCTTTTTCAATTTCTCTACAAAATGTTGATCGTTATCCACCTGAAATCCAAATTTTTGTATATACAGCACCATACTACTCTGAGAAGCAAATAAAAGAAATTATACAGTCGAACCTCTATATTGCGAGCCTTGAACATTTCACGATTTTCCTCGTAAAATAACCTTTCTACATACAGCGAAGTGCATTTTCTATATAACAAACTTTTTCTTTCGTGATTCAATTTTTTTTTCTCCCTTTTTTTAAATATTTCCAAGTTTAACACATTTTAAGGAGGTCATAAATCTTGAATTGGTTTTATTAGATCCTAACTCGCCGAGAGCAATAGAGTTCTGGACGCTTTCACCCAAGAAATGCAACCTTTAACCTCCATTGTCAGTTCACTAGAAACATCTTCGATATCCTCTCACCCTCAGTGGAGTTGTCCCGTGTCTCAGTTATAAAATAATGTATATTTAATATTACTTATGCTTTAAATTAGAAAATGCCCTTAAAATTCGTTAATTTTAATAGAAAATTATTTTCTTAATATTGAAAAATACAGTATATTCTTCGACATTCTTTTTTCTAGCAGTTTTTCTTTTTTATGGGTAAGATACATAAAATAAACATATATTAATTTAAAAAAAAGGTGTTAGTAATTACTTTAATATATAGTGTTTATGAAATTAAAATTTGCTTTATGTGGTTTATAAAGTATAATAAAAGAGGAACCTCTATATAACGAACTTTTTTCGGGATTTAGCGACTTCGTTATAGAAGTCCGACTGTATTTAATTTTGGAAATTTGTACTAACAAGCAATTTTGCAAATTTACACGATTTGGCTGTCAGATATTGATTAGATTTGAATCAACATACGTTTGTGAACAAATATTTTCCATTATTAACATAACAAAAGCAAAATATCCTTCAAAAAATTGAACTGATTAACGATACAATTTAGGTTTGCGCTTTGGTCTTATTTATTACAATGTTTTAAAATTTCCTCTATTTAGACTTGTTCATTAAAAAGGTGCTCCTTGAGTAAGAATTACATAATTAGTCTTGGAAGTGGCACACTTAATTATTTTTTTATCTAAAAGAGGCACTCTTAATGAAAAGGTTGGCCAGCCTCACTTTAATTATAATTTAAATATATTGATTCAATATTCTATTCTTAAAATATTTATTTTTCAATCAACTTTTATTTTAACATTCTTATCAACTTTCAAAATCAAGCTATGACTTAGTAATATTCAATATTTGATAGTTGTTAGCATTCGTTTGTATACACCAGGGATGGGCAACCTACGCACTGGCGTAGCGTGGGGGTGCAGAGGGGGCCATGGCAACGATGCATGAAGTTTATTAGTCGCTATGCAAGCGAATTCTTTTTACGTTACTTAGGCTTTTGGCAACAGGTACTGTGTGAAGTCAATGATGCCCAAAATTATTTGCAAACAGAGGAATCCGTCGGTGACGCTAAGGTTTATGGGAAGAGCTTGAAATTTCTTTTGAACCCCCAAGACGAATCAGGAGGAAGCATATATTTTGGCGACGGAAGTAAAGATGTTCAGTTATCGTACGAAGATGACTTGAGACGAACAATGCTTTCTTCAATAGATAAGAGTAACTGCCGAAATTCGAAAAAGATTCCAACAGTTGTTGAATCTAGCGCAAAAATGTTTTTTAAGGCATGGAGTGATATTGAGCATAGTCGAACTTAACTTAGATCAAGCTCCCAAGACATTAATAAAGAATTCCAGCATGAGCACATACATATACAAGCTGTCGCAGCTGCAACAGAACCAGGCTGTAAAAAATAACTCATTAGGTCTCTGGGTTTATTAAAACATATTATTGAGTCCAAACTTCAAGATAGCTAGCCAAACACTGTCATAATGTTGAGAATTTTTTTTAACATCTGCCATCAGTAATGCCAGTTGTGAGAGAAGCTTCTCTAAGTTAAAATGAATCAAAAGTGATCCCAGATGGACTATGTCTACATTAAGGCTAACAAATTTGGCTATTCTAGCAATTGAACATGATATACATATTGATATTGACAATTGTATAACAGATTTTGCTGGGGGGAAAACACAAAAAGTGCATTTTTAATCAATAAAACAATTTAAAGTTGCTTTTTTTTACTTTTACTAATTTTCTTGACTAATAATTAAAATAGAGAGGCAACAAATTTCTGGTTGGCACCAGGTGGCAAAAGTCGACGCTACATCACTAAACCTATGGCATGCGGTACAATCCTCAGTGGCACTTTGCACTACTCAACAAATTTGTAATGAACCTTATTTGACAAACATCTTCAGAATTATGAAAAAATCAGAAGGAAAATTCTAAAGACAAATTTACAGCTATTTTGTAAATTATTGAATGCCATTGCTGTAGAGATTTCAGTGCTTGACGAGAGAAAATTGTGTGTACTCTGCTCTCCAATTTTTGTTTTACCCAAAAAAAAAAAGGGGGGGGCCATGGGTAGCCCAGTGGTCAGAGCAGACCGGAAGGCCTGGGTTCGATGCCACCAAATACCCTCCGAGTACACACGGAGTACATACTCGTTAAATCAGTGGGTCCGAAGTCTTGTGGGCTGAGTCACGGAAGCAGGGACTGGAGAATATTTCCCTCCCTTTCAGTTCAATGCAGAAATTGTGGAGGTGGAGATAGGTGGTGTTGCCATCTATCGTCCCTTCGGGGAATTCCGCCGAGCTAAATCGTACTGTCACCTGTATGGTGCTCAAGGCCAACGACAGGTGGCATTAGAAACAACAAAGAATTTTCATATGAAAAATATTTCAAGACCATAAAGAAATTGTTTAGTAGTTGAGTGCTCAGAATCGTGTCAAATTGAAAGTCATACATAACACCCGAATTTGTGAGATGGAAGTAGAGTGGTGCAAGCGCTAGGTTCGCATTCTTTCTTTTTTATTTAACATAATGAAGAGAATTACTTATATTTTATGTTGTTTGTTTCTTATTTTAATAACTATGTTTAAAAATACATAATATTTGTACAATTTAAATTTTTTTAATATTTTTGTTGAAGAAATACCTTTAAATGATGTAAATCTAATATATAATAAACTGTAAATCGAGATTATTGACTTCTATCTCTGTATGTATTTTGGGGGAATCGAATTGCTCCAAAAATGTCCTACTCTGAGACGCACTGCTTTAGCACTCCACAGCTAAAAAGTTTTCAACCCTGTTCATACAAAGTATTTTGGAATAAAAGGGCTTGCGACTCTGTTACCCCCAAGTACCTTAAGATTGTACAAAAAAATGTTTGCCACTCCTGAAAAAGAACGAGATAGGTGACAAATACATTTTAATTCCCATGAAGACTGTCGTAGGAGGATACTGAAAAGGCCATTCGTAACGAACAGTTTTCCCAGAAATAAAGATTTTGTGAGCCTGGGGTAACTCTGTGTCCCACGTGATCACTCCCAGGGTTAAACTTCAACCAATTTACTGAATGATCATTGTCGCACTTCAAAATACCTTGAGGGTGATTGGCAACCAATCTCGTGATTTTTAAACCTTGTTCAAGTGACAGCCATGACACCTGGAGCGAATATTAACATCGCACTGTTCAGCTACACGAGGGCTTTTGGGCGACGGACCACATAATTTTGAACCGTGGTCCACACCTGAGCTGGCACCCCTCCCCTCCTCACTACCACACAACACCAATAGGAGGACGTTTGAGCTATCGACAGATTTAATGTGCATCGCTCCACTACACGGCGGGTCTTTAGCAGTACTGGGCTCGAACTCGTGACGAGGCCAGCCACAATCCAATACCTTGACCACTTGGCTGCCATGGCCCCATGACACCTGGAATAGAGCCTCACATTTTAACACCATGGTTATGATTTTGATCTTCGACCAAATGAATGTGAATTGGACCCTCTGCAAGATGGGTCTTAACCAAGATGCAAACATGCAATTGATGAGAAACAATTCAATAAAAACAGGATCAACAACAAAAAATAAATAAATACAAATAATACCAATATCTCAAAGCTTATTTTATTTATAAAAACCCAGATAATGAATAATTCACAATTGTAAATGACAAGAGATTTCATGAGAATATTTCTAAAATGATTCATTAAAATAATTTATAGCCCTATGGTGTAAGATCGTCCATTTGGATTATGAATAGAGCCAATTGTTGGTTTGGAAATCATCCACTCATACCAAACATTACGAGTTGACACGCACCTCCAAAAGTGCACTTCTAATTCATCTTTACCAGAAACATATAAGGGATCCTACAAGGGAAAAACATATAGATAAATGGTTCATTGAAAAAATATATACACATCTGTACCTATTATTAAAAGGTGCAAATGTGTATATATACAGAAAGGTCATAAAAACAAAACAAAAATTACGATACAAGAAGTCAATCCAAATTAACCAATTTCTCTACGGAGTGATACATATTTCGTGAAGAAATACAAAATCATTAAAATATGAGGATCCAAAAAGCTCACATAAAAATTCCTTAACTACATAAAATAAAACATTTGGCTAGTTAATTTCCAATAATTCAAATGCCAAGTACGTTTACTTGTGGTTAGAATTAATTTGCTTCTTTGCTGATGAGTTCAGTATTATTGCATTACTAAGACTGAACTGTATGCATCCACACATACTGTTTAGTTATAATATAAATTTAAACTACTTATTTCAGAATTAAAACTAATCAAATTATATACATACATGGAAGCTAAAAAATTAACAAGAAACAGAAACACAATGTGGGTATTGGTTTTGCCTCCACCATTAGTATGTACCAAGTAAAACCCCATTCCATACACATACTTTGATGGATATATCTCAAAATATTATTTAATGTAGATCATCATGTTATAGGCATTTTATGTAAATGCAATTAAAAATACATAAGAGAGTATTGCATTTATTTTATTAAATTATAATCTAATTTTTTAAAATATAATTTACTCATTAATAATTATTTATACTCATTATTAATATTAATTTGAGATTTAAGTGTAATCTAACCATGCATTATCTTTAATAACTGGGATATATGCTAGTATTTTTTACACAAATTGTCGATTGATTGATTGATTGAATATTAACGTCGCACTGTTCAGCTACACGAGGGCTTTTGGCGACGGACCACGTAATTTTGAACCATGGTCAAGTGATGTGGATGACACCTGAGCTGGCACCCCCCTCTCCTAACTACCACACCACACCAACGGGAGGACGTTTCAGCTCTCGACAGATTTAACGTGCATCGCTGCCCTACACGGCGGGTCTTTAGTGGTACTGGGCTCGAACCTGTGACAAAGCAAGCCACAGTCCGATACCTATACCACTCGGCTACCGCGGCCACACATAAATTGTCGAAGTCTAGGTCTATTGAGATTAAATGCAATCGCATTACATATTATGAGTTTAATTTGCTTTTATACTTTGTTTGTATAGCCACTTACGTTGAGAAATATATTTCACTTAAACACAATGTTCTGAATGGCATTTAAATGTTTTTACCTGTGTGAGACACCCTGTGTTATTTTGCGTGAATTTGTAAATAAAACTCAGAAGAGGTGTTCTTACTGAAACTTAAAATTTTAATATCGACTTTGTTGATATATGTTGTTCCCTTAACTTCATTATAGGTATTGTTTCCTAAAAATGTAAAAAGGTGCACTTTCCATTAGAAAATGTATTTAGTTTTGCAAGACATTGTGCTAACTAACAAGTATAAAATTATCTCATGGAACCCAAGATAGTACACAATAGAATATTCTCCAGAAGGAAGCACATGCATAAAGATTAAATGTGTTTTAATACTCTTGTTTTGTATTACAATAAAAGTTTAAAAAGTGCTGCAAAAGTTATTATATATATGTCAGGCCTGCTGGTAAAATGAGGAGGGCATAATCTCTATAATAGCGTCTTTATTTTGTTTCAATCACATAAAACCCAACATGGCGGCGCTTTGGCGCCAACCGAGTAGAACAATAGACAACAATTCGGTGAGGAGTCACCAGCTAAGCCTTTTTGAGTATGCGTTCTCCTTCGTCAGCACTCATTCTACCTTTAAATAGGCTTATTTACCCACAAATCCTTACACGATGGTAAAGAGTTAGCTCTATTTTTATTTATTGCTTACTTAATTTTGAAGCTAAACTTTTCAAACCTGACATAAATACAAGTTTCAGTTTTAATGAGTAAGGAGGATGAGCTTTAGATACTTGTAACTATACAAACTTCATGGAGAACGTAAATCCATTTTGCATACATATTTATTTCTCAATTTTTTTATTGTGACTCGTGAAACCCCTGTGTATGCCTTGTGGAACCGCAGGGTTCCTTGGAACACAGTTTGAAGACCACTGGTTTATTAACATTGTATTTCGAAGTTACAGTAAGCAACAGATCTAACAATTTTGAACTACGGTCACCTGAACTGGCACTTCAATCTCCAAATTTGCGTAATACATCAATATAAAAACTTTGAGCCATGATAAATTTTAATGAGCAATAGTTCTTATACACAACAGGTTTTTAATAGCACTGCGACTGGACAGGAAGATTAGCCATGGGTTCATGACCATGACCACTTGGTTACCCTGGCCACTACTTTACAGCATCATTTACTCTCCAAGTTGTTTTGACTTGAATACCAAGTAATATCTCAACTGCACAATTAAATTCATTTTTCTTCCAAAACATGAGACACACACACACAAAATGATTAATCCAAATTTTTATGGCTACACTATTAATTTTTTTACCCTGCATGGGTCGATTTGACCAATTTCTAAAATTTATAACGCAGTATCTTCCAGAATTTAATTCTGATTGTTCAAACTTTAATATGTAACACTTTCAGAGTTAGATATTTTTTCAATCACCATGGGAAGAAAGTGACATTCTTCCTGTTTCTCTAGATTGAATTTATCCATATTATTAACATGCATAAAAATACAAGCCAAACCAAATTTAGTATTTTTAATTGACCTATTTTTAATGAATGGTTAATATATGGCGTTAATGTACTAAAGTGTAAGAAACAATGACATCCTTATTTAGTGGTATCTGCTGTTGGTTTTTTCCCAAAATTAATCTACTAACATATGATGAGTATTACATGTAATATGTGACCAATCATTGCAGCAAAGTAATGCTATCTGAATCACGATTTAAAAAAAACAACAGCTGACACTTAAAAATTCAAAACTAACCAGGGTAGGAAGGTTAACTATATAATTAGTGCCAGTATGTAAATCATTTCCTTCATGCTTCATTTACCTCAAGACAGAAAAGATTTGCACGAAAGGATTGTTTCCAAGTATGAATTTCCTTAATATGGTGAAATATGCATTTGAAAGAGCAAAAGAATTTAATTGATATAGCTGAGTAAGGATGCTAAAAAGGGAGCCATTTTGCTTATCCCTGTCATTTGTAGTGATTACTTTAAAAAAGGCAATGCATTATATAAAAATTCTTAATTTAAAGAAGTACATTTTCTTCTTCCATTGACACAACAGCCCAGGGTGGGCCAAGGCCTTCTCAAGAACCCTCTTCCATTACAATCTCTGCTTAGCAACAGATCTCCAATTGATCACTCTTAAAACTTTAAAATCGCGCTCCATACAATCAGTCCATCTCAATTTGGACCAATCCTTAGTTTCAATAGGTTTGTAATTGAAAATTCTGAACATCAAGGATGAGAGGCCCATACAGTAGACATGGCCCACAAACCTCAAGCAACCAATCTCACATCTGCTTCCTTAAATAGATTATATAGTTCAAAATTACATCCTTGTCTCCATAATCCATTCTCATTCACAGCACCAAAGATATATCTAAGACCTTTATGCTCAAAGAGTCTGCCTGTAAATTAGTCAAAGTTTAAGATCCATAGGTAAGAATAAGTCTGATGATTAAGTAAAGCTAAAGATTGTACAACTCCTCACTTATGCCGAGGATATAGTAATCATTGCTCACCCTAAAAATTCTTTGTCAGAGGCATGTCTAACCCTTAAAAAGTCAGCTGAAAAGTTGCATTTAATTATTAATGAAGGCAAAGCTAAATACATGTCAATTACAAAAACTTCAGTAGGTTTTAATTTTCTGCAGACTGAAAGAAATACATTTACAAAATATTATTTAATGTATCATTAGGATCTGATCAGCATTGACATTATCTGTCCGAAGTACATGACATTGAATTTGAAAAATGAACTTCTGGTTTCTTCTGAAATTCATTAACAAAGAGTTGTTTGAAATGAGATTTAATTCAGTAACCCTTATCCAGTTTTCCATAATTTAAAAAGCAATATATATATATATATTTATCATTCCCAAAAAGGTCCCTTGAGTTAGTTGGCATTTTATCAAAGGAATACCATCCAAGCTATATACAATTCTTATGCATAATTTCTTTAGGATGCATCAATTTTATGAACTTATGAGTAGGGATTCCGTAAGTTCAAATCTGAGTAAAAGATAAAAAATATTAACAGAGATTTAAAGCTTAAAGTGATACACTGTCAAACACATTGTGATAAACATTGAAACTTATTTTTGATCAGGTGTAATAGGTTAAAAATTTTCTATTACATTGCTGTTTTTGTTTTTTAGTACAAATTCATAACAGTTCCACAAATTTTATAACAAACACATTACACAAAATATAATGAGTGTGAAATTTACACTTTATATACATACAATCTTATAATATAATAATTATTCTAAATTTTGGTATTGTATATATATTTCGTATACAATGCCCAAATTTAAAAATAATTTTGCCGTTTATTTAATTTTTGAAAATATACTTACTTTAATTGGAAAGAAAATAGGAAACCAACTAAATAATCCAATAGAATGAGATGATGGATGAATGCCTAGAGCGAAAAAATTGTAATAAGCTATAATATATATAATTTTAATTCTTTAAGGAAAATCTTGAAGGCAAGTTCTTCTGACCAACAAAAATTTTTCAACAATACTATTGCCAAATACACATCATGAGCAATAACGTGATATTTTGAATACATATTTATGCTCTTTCTCTCTACAAGACTTATTATCTACTTTTGAATTATTAGATGATTGCAAAAATTCATGGACAAATTTTCATAGATGACGAAAATAAGCACTCTTGATTGAACTGATGTTTCTTTTATAATGCACCATGAGTCACAATCTTTTTAAAAAGTTCACATCTGAATTTATTCATTTGCTGGGTTAAAATTCAAAATGAAAAATTACAATCTTGTCATGTTATGATATACAAGTTTAAAAAGGGAGTAAAAGCTGAAACCACAACAAAAAGTATTCCTGGCCTTTATTTGTACAATACTCCTGCTCTTAAGAAAGTCAAAAAATAGTTTAATTGATTTCAAAATGACAACTTTAATTTAAATCAGTGATTCCAATGTGGTTATATTGACCCTCAAGGGGTCTAAGGATGGCCTGCAGGGGATCTACGTCAAAAAAAAAAAAAAACATTGGTGGGCCATGAGGTGCAAATGGGGGTCTATGATTGTGGCTCTCCTTTAACTGGTTCTTAACTTTAATTTTAACTTTTAATAAATGAAATAAATGTTCCACATACACAGGGGTGTTGCCTGTTTATTTACATAATATTTTATTAAAATATAAACACTTAAATCTATCTCAAATTATGGAATATTCTGAGAAAGTTTTTAAATACTTTTCCTAGTGAAAAGGAATTTCAGTGTGGTTGCCAATCTTAACAATAAAAAATACCATTAGAGGATGTTTAGGATTAAACCTAATAAAATTTATGCGAAATGTTGAAAATATGTTAAAGAGCATCAGATTCATCCCTCTAATTAAAGCCATTTGTGTATTGCTCAATTACTTAAAATTTAAATCTTTTATAGTAAGTAGCTCTATACTAGCTATGAAAAATCCATTGAAGTTGATGAATTTGCAAAAATTCAAAATTAGGTAAGCAGGAATTTACCTCAAACCGGAAAACATGGCAAGGGGTCTATAACACAAAAAAGTTTGGGAAACTAACCTAAATGATAAACTATGCTCTGGGAGACCCTTTAGTATTAAGATAGTTTTATCCAATATTTAGAAAATAATGATCCAAAGATTGTTACTGAAGAGTGCGAAAAGCTAAATGTTGATAATTTGATTCCATTTTGTCATTTAGTGATTTGGACACACATCAAAAACTCAATATATGGGTTCCACAGGAGGACACAAACTCAATTATGTTTCCACTTCCATTTCTTTTCTAACCAGTCAACAAAAGGCACTTTTCTTGGATCAGGTCACAATTGGAGACAAACAAATTCTGCATAACAATATAAGAAAAGAAGCAGAATCCATGGCAAGGAATTTAATGAAAATGTCGTATCTGAGGGATTGCCATGGAATAATTTTTTACAAGCTTCTTCCAAGTGGTCAAACAAAAACCACAGAAGAGAGTACTGTGAACAATTCACCCAATTCAGTGTTAAAAGCAAAGCGAGAAATCCCAAAATAGCTGATAAAAAAAAAAATATCCTCTCTTACACTACAATTGTGGGTCAAAAATTAGGTCAATAGATAAAAACTTTAAAAAGAACTAAAACAAGAAATCCTCCAGCACCTGCCTATTCTCCATCCCCAGACTTTGACTATTGCAATTTCCATCTGTAAAATAATTTGGTTTCATGGAAATCATACTTCCTACAAAGAAGGAACTCAAAGACTTACAAAACATTGGGAGCAATCATAGAAAATGATATAGAGTACATTACTAATTAATAAATATTATTTTTCATGAAAATATGTTTTATTTAATTTGGTTTCAAATCAAGCACAAACTTTTGCAATCATCTGATATGCATAAACATTGTTTTAAATTAACAGTTGAATATTTTTTGTTATTCCAATTTTATTTTTAAACATGCTTGATTTGACTTATACTTAAACAGTATCTGAAGCTTTCAGGGGAATTCTTTTTAAGTATATATAAGGTTAATATATAATTGCTTTATTTAGACCAACCTTGTTCATTTCACTAACATTGCACTACATTTCTACTTAATAGAGTGCTCAGAATGTTTTAATTATAAGCAAAATAAATCATCCAAAATAAAAACAAATTATGAGTTAATACTCTACAGCAATAAATCATAATTATATACAGATAATTATATCTGGGTTCACAGTAAAAATATAGTCAGTAATATTACTCTTTTATCTATTACTTAAGTTTTAAGACTTTCAGCTCTAAGATGCATATATTATTTTGGATTAATTAAAGGGAGAAAAAAATTATTAATTTAAATGCATATTTTATATGAATTCCATAATCAATTCTTAAGAATAATTATCTTTAGAAGCCTATGTTGCAAGTAATTAACAAGGAAAATTAAAAGCAAGATTTAGATTCAATATTAACTAATTAAATATTACTGTATGATATTCAAAAAACAGACAGAATAAAGAAAATTATACACACACAAGCAAAAGTACAATATGAAACAATATAAAAATGTAATAAATTAACAAAAACATACTCAAGTTTATATCTTTATACAAGATGGTATCAAAATAGCCTGCAAAGCCATGAATGGTACAATCGTAAGGAATAGTAAAACTAAGCTTTCCATATCTACTGTTGTCAGGAACATCAACTATTGAAAAAAAAGTAAAAAATAATTAAAGCTCATAACCCAGCCATAAAATATCATGGCAAGATTTTTAACTATAATAAAATGAGAGTTACTTGCCTCTGTTTGGATGTACAAAGGTAAATAGTGGCTGAGGACTAGAAAGTGGCGTATGATTATGTAGATGTACAACAAATGGCATTTCAAAATAAGTCTAGGGAAGAAAAAGGCCTCATATAATAAGCATAAGAGAATTTTATAAAAAAAAATATGCCCTGCATATTTTTTGTGTTTATTTTGTAACTTACAAGTGGATGCTTATCTTTATCACGCATCTGAGTAATCTCACTGTACAATTTTGGTGCACTTACAGGAACTATATAGCTGGTATAGCGGCATGGTATACTAATACCATCATCTATAAGAATTATTAAAGTTGAAATGAGAGTTACAACAATATATTTTTATAGGCATTTTTGGTAGTGGTCTCAGTAATATATTAAAAATGCATTATAAAAATTCTACATTCAAAAATTTTTCCGATACTTTTTAGTAATTGCCAAACTATTATTTATATATAACAACAAATAGATTAAACTTTAATACATATCATAACATTGATCTAAAATCATTATAAAACAAATTTACCAAAGTTTTTAATTTTAATAAAAAGCAATGTAATTTAAAATACAATCTATATGTTTTTTTACAAAAATTAATGATGAATTTATTTACCTTTTAAAAATTTTTGAGCTCCATCCAAGCATTCAGGAGACAGTTCATTGTCACCAAAAGATCCTAAAAGTTCAGAGACAAGAATATCAGCTTTCTCTGGAGGGTTAAAGTCTCGCATGTCACAAGCAACAACAGTCACTTGGTCTCCCCACATTTCATCTTGCTGAGCAAATAATCTTAAAAAAAAAAAAAAGATATTAAGCACTTTTATCATAAAAATGAAAGAACATATTGCTAAGCATGAGAAGTGGAAATTATGAACTCTTGAAATGTCACTATAAAGACGAGATGGATAAGTTCAGTGGGACAGTTTATTAGTATCCAGTAAAATAACAGAGAAAAGTTTTGTATTGTTTACCTCAGAAATAGACATTTAAACTTTGTATCAAAATAAATGTTTGTTCGGATGTTCAAAATTTGATTTATCTAACAATAGCAACTCTCATAATCAGATAATTTATTAAAATTGTATTTAATTAGGGAAAAGTTCATGCAACTAGTAATACTGAATGTCAAAAAATATATATACTAGACTTCTTGTTGAAACAAGATGTCATTTACAAGATAGAATATCAAAATGAACATCTGAAAAACATATTATTCTTTGAATGAAAAAATCATGAGCAAAATGGTAATGAAAAATACATGGCAGAATATGAAATACTGATCAGCTTGTTATCAAAATTAGCAGTTTATATGATCTAACAATAAAAAAAAAATATGTATCTCATTGTAATCTAAGAATAACTTATCTAATAATTTAATAGATTTATTAAAATAAAACAAAAATATTAAGCTATGCAAACTTATATATTAGTATCAAGCAAACTGGACGACAGTCCAGTATTGAAATGTGCAAGTGCACAATTTAAATAATAAAAAATAAAACTTACGTAACAGTTGCATTTGGATTCTTTTCAACAGCATATACTTTAATTAAACGCTGAGCATTTTTGGCTGCTGCAAGAGCAGATCTCACTAAGGGGCCTCTCCCTGCGCCAACAACCATCACAACACTGCAAAATAAGATAGAACGTTTAAAAAAAAGAGGAACTAGTAAAACTTTTTTTAAAAAAATTAAGCTTATAAGATAATGTTTAAAGACATCCTAAAAGAATATTAATAATTTAGACAATTTGTAAAACAGGATTCATTACACACCATATAGTAATAAATAAGAATATTTAAATCATTTAATTAAATTGTTCCACTTTTAAGGAACATAGATTTGGTATTTTCCCCTGAAATATGAAAACAACTATTTGATTAATCCTTTGACTTATAATGATATCTAGGAGACAATAATTTCATGTGCCACTGTAAATTTAGACCTATCCAAAACTTCAACTGTTTTTTTTTCTTCCCGAGATTCATACATGAATTCTGTTTCGTCCCCCCCTCTCACACACACACACAACAGTACTAAAAAGTCACACTACCAGGGAAAGGGCATATCACAATCCAATTTATTTGTATGTCAAAGGGTTAAGGAAATACAATTTCCTCATTTTTACAACTGAGCTGTTATTTTACACATTATTGAATTAATTGCATTCACAGATTCAATTAATTATTAAATATAAATTATCTTCTTCAGTAACACTACAGCCTAACACAGGCAAAGGCTGTTTCCATAGGCCTCCTTCATCTGGCTTTATGAGCGATACTGTCGAGAATTGGCTCCTACATCCCTAAGATCTCTCTGAACAAAACAAACCCACCTGGAGGAGGGACCTTCCTCATTTTCATGTACCTTCAATTTTTGAAAATGTCACTAATTTAGTTGAGTTTGAATCATGTCTAAAAAGGTGTCCAAGCCATGAAATGCAATTAGCCTTTTATAACATTAACAACAAAAAAATCTGATTCTTTAAATCTTCTGTAAATTCCATAATTATAATGCATTCTTTCGACATCATTTTGCTTAACAGCACCCAAGATCCTGAGGAATATTTTTCTCTCGGAAATCAGCAGCTGATCTTTTTCAGAATTTTTCAGTGGTCAGCACTTTCTGCATACAATATAATGGATCTAATTAAGGATTTGCATAAGCTGAGTATTGTTTTGACATTAATAAATTTGGACTGAAATTGGCTTCTCAACCCAAAGTAAAATTTGTTTGCCATAAGTAGCCTATTATTTACTTCAAGCTTCACACATATCATTAGTATTACTACTGACAGTTTCAAGGTACTGAAACTGCTGTACACACTCAAAAGTAAAACTATTAAATTTTAATAGCTTTGCATTACAAGCAAAAATTTAGTTTTTTCTCTGTTGTGAGACCCAAGCAATGATAAGCGCTTGTTTTGTTCTACCTATGACCTTCATATCATCAGCGAAGACTAATAATTGCATGGTTCTTTTAAGAATAGTACTTCTGGAGTTTATATTAGAATCTCTAACAGCTTTCTCAAGTGCTATATTGAACAAAATACAAGGAATAAATTAACTACTTTTTTTTATTTCATAGAATAATGAATGCAGGTTTGCATGAATAATTGATTCCTAAATTCTATAAAATTAATGAAATTCATCTTATTTTTATAGACATTTAAAAATTCTTACTAACCTAACTTTTGTGTCCTTTTCTTCGTCACTTACCCGATCAAGAAGAGCATTGTATATAGCCTGTCAAAACAATCAGCATAGAAATTATTAATAGCATTCTCATAGTATATAAAAAGTGAATATCAATTCATCTACTCATGTGCAAAAGAATTTTATCACTTTGATTCATTAAATTTCAGCAGTAAAATCACAGTTGCTTTAAAAAGTATTAATATACATATATTTTAATATATATGTCACTTACTCTTTGATACTCTGTATACTTTGTAGGATCCTTTTCAAAAATTTCATACGTGCAGGATTCTAAATTATCCATAAGTGGCTGAAATAAAAATCATTAATAATGAGTGGGGGAGGGAAACATTTCATAAAATATTTCTAAATATAACGATATATTAAAATCAATTCATAAAATGTCAAAAAATATAACAATATATTTAAATCAGTTTGACTATTTTATCATTAAATGTTTTTTTTAAAGTAATTCAAATAAAGCTGTATTTTACACTAAAGGAGGCAACTAGATTAATACAAATTTTTAAGGTTTGATACTGAAGAAAAATAAGTATCTATCAAGGTTATATAACAAATATAGGCACAAAATAGAAGGTGTGCTTTTATACCTGAAGAGGAATCTGTAAGTAATCTTCATAACCTTTAGCAAATGTGGACAATGCATCATCTGGATCTTGAGTCTGTAATATAACAGTATTAATGCAAAAAAGTAACCCACTTAAATAATAAATAGAAATACAAATTATGGATATAAAAAAAGTGAAGTTAGCTTAAAAAACAAGCAAATATGAAAACATAGAAAAATGTATAGATACTTTTCTTACTTCCACTGCTCTGTTCACTATGAATAACAAGACGGGATTTAAAAATACAATACAGATGTTTTCAACAACTTCTGTTTTATTTATTTATTTATTTTTTATGAATTTACTTAACATATTTAGTAGTAAATGATGATATGTTTATTGTATATATATAGCTCTGCAATTAATTAAAAATAAGTTAAGAGAAATTGCAAAACTTTGCTGTTGACAAAAATTCAAATCGAATTTTTTTTAACCTAAATTATTCTTTATATACTTTTCTATAATCTCATAAAATTTGAAAGCTCTAAGTTTAAAAACACAGAATTATGATAGCTTTTACATTTATTTTTATTCACAATCCAATGGCAAATAATCAAAACTTATCTCTGAAAGACAAAAAATAACTAGTTGGCCTTCATTTAAAATATACCATGGCTTCTCCCCCTATTGTGTGCCAAAATGCTTTAATATTTTTTCTTATTGCTAATAATACATGAAACAAAAGTTGATTTGCATTTTTGAATCATTATTGTATTATTTTTTAAAAATAAGTGAAAGAATTTATAAATTATTTTTAAGGAATTTTCAATAAACATTTGATAAAAAATATAGTATGAATACCAATCATGTTATAATAAAACCCATACCAACTTTTGCTACACATAGTTTGACATACTAGTAAATAAAATTTCATATGTGTATGTCAATTTTTGTAAGCGAAGTAGCATTTTAAAATCACTTCCTACATTTTTTTCCCTAAAAAAATTAGCTGACTTTTTATGGTACTTTGAGCACAAAATCTGTTTTACACAATATACACATACAAAGGGGGCAACAAAAATTTTTTGAAAATCATTAAATTAAGAACTTTGAGTAAATCAAATCATGTCCCCTTAATATACCATAGAAGCAAAAATTAACCCCTTAACTGCTGTGGAAAAGTTTCGAAATTCATCCTACAGTGCCACCCTTTTTCCTAAATATGCCATAAAATACGTTATATAAATATATATAATACATATATATACGTCAGCGACAGTAAACATATCGGTAGAGTGAGGCGTATATATACGTTGGTGGCAGTTAAGGGGTTAAGAAAAAATATTTCAGATTAATATTGTGCAACCACAATGATTCTGTAATGTGATTTTAATATACATAACATAAAATTTTATTTCCAGTATAAAGTATTTATATTGCTAAAATATAATGATTTTGAAGTCCTTATGTCATTAAGGCTATTATAAGATACTTATTAAGTCATCTCATTTAAGCCTCTACATTACATTTTCAACTTAGAATTTCTAAATGGTTTAAGGGTCAAATATACCCAGAAAAGATATACTATAAAGGGGTCAAAAAGATTACTGAAAACATAAGTTTAATAAATAAATTTTAATTAGTAAGAAAACCCTACACATTCTTTTTTTAAATAAAGTTTTAAGATTAGTGAATAACATTTTCAAGTTATCTATCAGAACTTAACACATTTAGGAAACTAATAATTTAAAAAAATTAATTTTAGATCTTTTAATTTACATTTTCAAGCTTACAAATTTTTGAAAGAAAATCCTGACAATTAGTACATTTATAAAGGAATCTTCCAGTTGAAAACAGTACACACAGCAGATATGAGCAATGGTTTTCGATGTTCTTGATTAAAATCAATCTAAATAAATACCTCGCAAAAAAAAAGTGTTAAAAATAATTTTCCAGCAAGCAAATAAAATACTGTTTCTTTAATATAATTTTGAGACAAAAATATCATAATGATAAAAACACTAGCTTGACAGTCATTTATCAGGAAATGCAGAAAATGTTTACAATATACATCAGGGGTACAACCTTTTTTCCTGCTGGGCCACATACATATGTTAGTTATTTCCAGTGGGCCACAACATGGGGATAAATGGGGGAAATGCTTTAAGAATAATATAATATAGGAAATTCAAAATGTGGAAAATTGATCAAATTATTATAACTCCGGTTTTGCTTTTTGAATTACTTTATATATATATATTTTTGTCACTAACACTAAATTAGAAGCACTTAAGAAACACTCCTTCACAATCTCTGCATCTATCTCAGTAAACGGTTTCATATGATTACCAATAATACAACTATAACAAACTTCATAGTAAGTCTTTGTTACCGCTGCAATATTACCACTGACAAAACACTTTGTTGCTGTTGCAAAGATAATTCAAGAAAGCCTATTTATCATCTCTTGAAAGAGATCTTCGAGGAATAGTGTCATTGAATGATTCCTGTTAATTGGTATTTTTTAAATACAGCACTTTCGAGATAAATCAAACAATTAATGATCCATGTTTGTTTTTCACTACAAAATAATCAACCTCCCAATCGTCTTGAACCAATTATTTTCTTCGAATATTTTTCGCTTGCATGATATGAAAGATAGTTAAAAATTAGTTCCACCCATAAAACTGTCGCTACTCCACTGTTGTCTATTATCACTAACCGTAACCTTTCCAAATAGAAAAAGAATATCAATTCGTACCCGTACGACACCGACAGCAAAATTGGTATATTTGATTTCTTGACAAAGAATTTCCCTCCAAATTTTTAACACAATATTCTTAAATAAGTGAATTTCTCAGAGGAATGGGTCATGATAGGGCCACTTAAAAAGGCTCAGTGGGTCGCATGCACCCTGCAGGTTGAGTATCGCTGATATACATTATGAGAATAAGAACTCATATGCAAAAGTGTATGAATATTAAATCCTCTTAATTTGCTCCTATTAACTACATATAATCTTAATCAAGTCAGAGTACTCATACTCGATTATCATAACAATTCTGCCTACTTAGCAAGCCACTTTTAGCTGCCTAAAGTCAAAAGACAATAATATATAAAAGATCAAGTTATTAAGGAAGGTGTGTTAGTGTTCCTAGCATCAATTTCAAAAGCATTTTATCATACTTAAGTGACAAACTTTGAATGAATATTATTTTAAACAATCAAAATAAGTTTAATTAAGGCTATCTTTGGTGTAACATTAAAAAATAGGACCCTGATTTGGAGGATTTTTTTTGGATAAAATAGTAGCTTTGCTATCTTATAGAGAACTGCATATCCTCGTATGCTATATATATATATGTTATATATATGTGTGTGTGTGTGTTATATAATATATATGTTATATATATATCATATTTCTCATTTTTATCAAAGTCAACCCATTTTTTCTGGCATAAAATGTGTTTCACATTTTTTCTCCTATACCATAATGTTAAATGAGTTATCCCTTTATATGTTAAGATAAAAAAGTAATTATTTATGGAATATTTTAAAAACGCTATTTTATAAACAGGAGTATGAATTACAATGTCACTAATTTTCTCAAAAATTGAGATTTTTCTTTCTGAGAATGTGCTTTGCTCTTTTAGGCATTTGAACTTTTGGTGAAGAAAGCCTTAAAATGTTCTTTTCCCTCAACATATCTTTTTATAATAATCTTTATAAAAACTAAAATACCTAAAAAAACAATCTATAAAAATTGGAGGAATAACTACATATAGATTAAAAAGAAATAAATAATAAAAAACAACATCAAAATAATTTTACTGGTTAAAGTCAACAAACTTCTAGCTTAAATGAGAAGCACATTGAACACTGAGAAAAAAAATCCAAAAGGCCAAGGGGAAAATTTTAATTAAAGTTCTTAAAAATTTTGTGATATTCAGAATTTTTTAAAAAAGACTAGAAAGTAATTTTTAATTTCAAAATAGGAAACAAAAAGGAGTAAAAATATGAAATATAAGAGTTCCATGTATGCTGCCATAATTAATAACATACTTACAGTCCATAAATGATCCATATACTGTTGATAATGTTTCATATTGACATGTTTATTGTTTCCATAAATCACAACTTGAACATCAAGCTAAAAGATAAAGGGGGAAAATATATAAACAACATTTAGACATAAGCACAATTTTATTTCCATTTTAGAGTAATAATGAAAAAGGAATAAATCTATTGTGGATAATGCCTTTTTAATGTCAATGCTGTAAGCCATTTAAGATCCAAAGGAATTTTCAAAACACCAAATAAAAGCATTTTATATTTTTACATTACTTCGGGTCGCCCATATGGTATAGTGGTTAACAACGCTGACTTCTGTGCTGTTGGGTCTGGGGGTACTTTAACCCTTTATCTACAACATTATGATTACAGTTTTTTTCATAAAATATTTTTTTTAATCACTGCATTGAAAATTACGGGATCTACATAAACAAAATACTCAACTTTGGGAAATTTAATTAGTTAGAGCTAATTAATTAAAGGTATTCAACTGCAAAATTAATAATGCACAATATTTACTTAAAATAAATAGTCAAATTGTTTTCTAAGGTCTTCATTAACATACAAAAAAAAGTACTATTTTGACATTAACTATTTTTTTGGAACAAAAATGACAATCTTTGCAATCCATTGAAAATGCAGTCAGCTGAAAATACAATTAGTGCTATAAAACTATTCGCCTTCCCCGCTAAAATACTCATCATGGAACCCGTGATGCCATACATCTTGGAAGAGCGGATTTCATAGAATACTCCTGCTAAGTATTGTAACGGTATTCGTAAAGATGGTTTTTCTATGTAATTTTAAAGTGAGTGGTACTTATAAGTACCGTCGGTAGATAAAGGGTTAAATAGTCATCGAGCTACAAGTCCTCTCGAGAGGTTAGTGGAAGGGGAAGAAAGGTGGGAGACTCCTGACCACCCCAGGGTGTTCTCCCGCAAAATTGGGGCGAAACTGAGGTAGATCGTTCTATAACCTGCATGGTGCTCAAAGCTACGGCTAACGACAGGCGTCACTTAGCTCTCTGCCATGATGAATTTCGTGGGCCTTGATCTGGCCTTTGCCGATTAGGTGGCATTAGTAACAACATTAATTCGGACATTTTAAAATCTAGGTTTAATATAATAAGAGATGTTAACAGCACTAATAAGATTAGAATGTTTTTTGCAAATTGTGACATCTCAAAATTTACAATAAAATGTAAAATGGTACACTTTTAAGCTTCAATAATTTTTATTCTGACCAAGTTTTCGAATATTTCCCTTTAAAATAATTATTTTACAAGATCCAAATATATTTGAATTTATTATTAACCATTTAAGTTAAACTGAAAAATATTATATATATATATATATACACACACAGCATTAGATATACATTTTGTGGCTTTTCAATACACTGTAAAAATTATAGTAACACATAAATGCCACTTTTTTTAGCATAAGTAAACAAAATATATACTTAAATTATGTGTTGCTTGTAACTTTTTAAACTAATATAATTCTTCTCCCTTATGAATCGAAAAACAAATAAATACTAGGTGAAGTAAACTTTAGGAACTTTTCAATTACAGGGAGAACAGGTTGACAATTGCTTTCACCAGTTGTCATCTAGACTAATATTATTGGTGATATTAATTTAGAATCATTTCTGGGCTAAACTCCATTCATCATTGGTATCACAACAGAAGTTCATTGGCCAACAAAAAATAAAGTTTACAGATACTACACACAAAACCCAACATTCTGGAATCCATGACATAAAACCTTCAGCAGCACTTTTTGCTTACTTCCATCTGCATGACATGACTATTTAGTCAAAAAAGTGAGCCGCAGAAAAGTTTTATGCTACTGAAGAAAGAAAACTTCTTGTGACTTCATTTATTAGCAAATGGTTTGACATAGAAATTGGTAGTAAAATTGGGGTATCTGGTTTACAGTAAAATAGGATTAAACTGAAAACGGTTAAGACAAAATATTGGTTAACACAAAATAATACAACGGTTCCGACAAACTGCTATGTATTTTCATGCATTTTTTCCCCCTCTTAACACAAAATAAAATTGCTTAACAAGCAAATATTTCCCTTCCCTTAATGAAATGTTTGAGTAAGTTTATGTATTATTGGATTACTGTATCATCGAAAGAATTCGTTGCATTAGAAGATGATAATGTGTATACAACCCCAATTATGGTAGAAAAAAACATTTTAGAGTTTGTTCAAAGCTCAAAAAATATCATTGATGCAGATTCTAACAACAAAACTGAAATGAATAATGCAGCTCTCGCTCCCACATAATTCGAAACGTGGAGCATCATGAAAAGAATGCGCGGTTATTTCTACCCACATTATAATGGTGAAATGAACAAAATGGATATCAAACATTTTGATGCTAAAAAAGACAATGCAAAGAAAAATACCACTTTATTTTCCAGAATAAATATTTTTGTTTTTCAAAAAAAAAAAAAACATGAAAATGTTGTATTAACTTTCATTAAGTTCTTGTGAATGTTTTCGTTTCTTTGATTTTTATTAAATACATGCATACATACACATTTATGTAAACAAAATATTGATTAAAAAATTAAACAATTTTATTGAATATATGTTTTTTTGTTTGCAACAACCTTTAGCACAATATTCTCTTAAGAAAAAAATTTCAGTCCCCTCAGTTTTATGTTAAACAACTTGGTTCACTCCTAGGAGAGCCCACACCCTTGGCGCGAATTACTTTGGTCGCCGATAATTGCGCCATCTTGATAACCCTACTTTTAAACACTACATATGGCAACCCTAACTATTTCTAGCATTTTCGTATTTTGTGGGCGCATATTTCGAATTCCATTTTGTTGTTGGGCTCTGGGCTGGCTGCATGTGTGAGGGAATATACTTTAGAATTGTTTACTTTGTTAAATGCGAAAAATAAGAAAGAATTGATTAAGTGGTGTATGAAGGAAGGATTGATTGCTTCGAGTTATGAATGTCATAAATGTAATGGTCAGCAATGAAGCGCTTTCTTTGAAATCATACCAGCCACGTCGAATGTATGTTCGACCATTACCTAGCAGAATAAATATGGCAGTGCTCACACGATCATTCGATTAGCAATGAGACCTTTAAGGCGTTTTTAAAATCTGTGGTTACGCTGTACCCTCCACTTGGAAAAGATCAGCTGTAAGAAAGTAAGTGCTGTTTTTATATTTTTTTATCTTAAATGTTTAATTTCTGTATTGTTTACATATATTTTCATTATGCATCCACCTTATCCTGCTATATTTCCTTGCTGCGATTGTTGGTTTCGCTTGGCGCCATCTTGTTCTGGCTTCGTGCTTTTTTCAGCTTGTCGCCAAGGGTGTGGGCTCTTCTAGGATTTTACCAACGACTTTCACTGTGTATTAGAAAGCAGCATAAACAACTACATATAAAATCAGTGTCACCTATTCATATTGTGGTGTACATAAACTACTTTCAAGGGAGGAGTTATATAATCTATGGGAGGAGGGTGAACCCTAGACACCACCCTTGTGTGTGATAGTGAATATTAGCAATCAGCATGAGTCAGAATTTGACATGATATTTTTACACCATACTTCATTTCACTTTAGGATTCCTATTACAGGTTAAGTATAAAATTTATATTACTGATGAAAGCAAAAAGCAAAATGTGTAGTATTAAAACTTACTTTGAACATCTTCCTCAACAAATTTTGATGAGCCCGAGAAAGAACAGGAAAACCTTTCTTATTAGAAGAAAACAAAGTAGTTTTCACAAAAATACATCGTATTGGTTCTCCTAACCATCTTTGAATTTCACAGAAGCTAGGTAGATCAGCACTTAGTTCCAAAACTAAACCTATTTTCTTATCTGTATTACACACTGTTCTAAAAGTATTCCACCTAAAATTAACACAATCTTTTAGAAAAATAGAAATTATCAAATTAGTTTCGAAATGAAGAATTCTAAGAGTGAAAATTATACATATTTTTTTGCATGCTGCAGCAATCAAATTTTTATCTCAGCATATCTATAGATTTACTTCCTTTAAACAAATTCATATATTTTCTTTTTGTGCACAAGGAACCCAATTAAACAAGTTAAATTTAAAAGTTAGAAGATGATTAAAAAAAATATAGGTATAGATTAAAAATGAAAAGTGTAATCACTCATTACAACTAGCTAAAATCACAACACAGTGGAGAGTTACATAACACAGTCAGCTATCAGAAATAATAGTGCACTATTATTGGCTCCTGTTGTAATTGTGTATTACAAGTGAAATTTGTTTCTTGAGCTTTGATGTTAGTACAACCAAATAAATTAAACTGGAAAATCTAAAAAATAGTCTTTTCAATTGACTACATATAGATTTGAAAAATTTTAAATCAAATAACTTCTATGCAGGCTTAATTTCAGAAAAAAAGAAAACCATCAGTCTATTAAAAATAATAATTTGAATCACAAATATTTCTACTCTACTCAGGTTTTTAATTTAAAAAAATGAACTTTGTCTATTAAAACCAGTAATTTAAATAAAATTAATTAAATTTTTGTAATCACTTTATTAATTGTTTTTCTGTTATCTGCAGATGCAACTGCACTATACAAATGACACAGTATTTGTTATTAACACAGCCTTTCCAGTTGCAATTTAGCCAACCATGGATGACTAACAAAAGTTGCAAGAATACACTAGCAATTATGTAAAATATTTTAAATAAAATTAAACCATATATACCATTAAAAATTGTAACTCTGATCATTATAATCTTGTTATAACAGTGAAAGTCAAAATAAAAGTTTCTTAAATACAGGAAAAATTACAATATGCTTTACAAATAAATAAAGAAAAGCAATTTAGTAAAATATTTTAAAATATATATGGCAGGGGTGGGCAACTTGTTTAGGTTCGGGGATCACATTGTGGGCACATTGAAAGCAACATGTCTTTCAGATATACATAGGATTAGATTTACTTTTTACCACTAATTAAACAGTTTCAAAAATTTTAAATTCATTACATACTAAACTAAACTCAGTGGCACATCAGCCCAAAAAGGTCGCAGGCCAACTCTGCACATTTCATGACCTTTGGCACTGAGGTGTATGAGCAAATGTTCTAGTCAGGTGGTCAGTCTAATACGAAAACCTAAGTGTTTAGTTCCCAAATATGCACAATACTCATTTATCGACCCACTGAAGGGATGAACGGTTGAGTCGATCTTGCCCAGCCCAGGGTCTGAGCTGTACTATGGAAGTGTGATACGCTACCGCTCAGCCACACGGCTTCAAATTCATCACATATTGATGAAAAATTCACAATTTTTGTTAAACAAATTACAATTTTTTTTAAAAAATGTAACTTTATAAAAACATACTATATATATTTAAAATTACAATATGTGCTGTGCTTCAATTTTGAAAGTTTCAAACTATTCTACAGAAGGAAAAGTATATAAACTTTAAAGCATATCAGAAAATGTTTTGCAAGTTTTTGAAAAAATCAGATCTCATTCAAAACAATTAATACAGGATAAGATGAAACTAAAAAAATACTAGGATTGTTTGACACAGAAAAAACAAATCATACCATTTCCAAGTATCATCCACAGTTGCCAGAGAGGAATCAAATTCATTTGTTTCACCTTCTCCATTAGGCAAGTTATTAAAAAATATCTTAGCTTCATCTTCATGAGCTCGCATTGGAACATATACCCATACATTATAGGTTGGCTATAAAAAAAAATCAATTATTTGTACAGTCTATTATACATTGAGAGGAAGAGATATTTGTCATTTTAAATTTATAAATAACATCACATAAATTTTTTCTAAATTATGTTTACATAAATGGAAATCTTTATCAAGGAAAAAGGATCTAAATATTTATATGATCTAAATATTGTATGATCTAAAGATTGAAAAAATACAATTCTATTTGTTAGATCAATCACACAATATGAGTAATACAAATGAAAAAGCAAGTTAATATAATTATTGCAAAAAAATTACAAAAACCAAAATTATATATCAAAATGTATTTTTTCTGCATTTAAGCCTACTCAGTATTGATTGATTACACAGGCCTGTAATGGAAAAAATACAAGGGAATTACTGACTAATTTTATGTATTTTTTGGTGCTGATTTAAAAAATAATTAAAAATTTCTATCGCGTCACATTTTCTTGAAAAATTCATTTTTTTTTATCTCTTCCCTCTGTGGCTGACCTTCATTCCACCAAAGTGAAACATTCAGAATACCACCCTGTGACACCTTTATATCACAATATCTCAACCAATCATTTTACCACAAGTTCAAGGCTCTGATACCAAATATAATCTCTTTGGAGCTGATTCACCTTAGCCCTTCTCTCAGGGTTCAACTTAATGATCTGAGTAGAGATCCGGCTGAATTGTTGGGCTACAGATTGAAAGGGGTAAAAAACCTCTCTTTATTGATATAGGAATCGAGAAAGAGGCACACCTGGTCTATAGTTCAGATGTTTTCGGATTGATTAGCAAATTTAATATGACCTACAATAAAAATGAATGTTTGAAAAGGAGTTTTCGAGCTAACTTTCTTCATCACACAGAAGAAAATATGCAACTGTACCAGTTGGGCACTTTATAGGATTAAAAGAACACTATGAAAACCTACTTCTCGTCCCCAACAAAATATACCAAACATGTATATTTTGAGTGTGATTTGCAGAGATTATTATTTTTGAAAGTTATTTTTATGCTTCTTTGTCAACAAGTCAAATATAAAAAATTCTCCTGTTTTATTTGTGAGTGGGGTAGTCATGATGAGATTTAACATTGGTCAAAACAGCCAAAATCTTAAACCAGGCGCCAAGAATGTGATTCGGAACAGCTTAGTCAAGTTGAACAATCTATTCTTACTTCCTCTGCATATAAAGTTAGGTGTAATGAAGCAGTTTTTCAAAGCTATTCCAAAAGATGGTGATTGTTTCAAATACCTATGTAAAAGGTTTCCAGGTTTATCAGAAGCCAAATTGAAGAAGGAATCTGTTGGTTCAGATACCCGCAAGCTTATCAAGAATAAAGAATTTGAGACTACAATGACAACAAAGAAAAAAGAAGCTATGGTTGGTTGGGTCAAAATATATTTTCCTTCATTTGCATATGAACTCCGCCATCCCCCCAAAATTAAGGATGTCAGCGAAGAACAGAGTAAAAGGTTCCATCACAGACATCAACGATATGGAGTGCAAATATTAGGGAAGATAGAACAAAGACATTCTTGCTGACTACTGTTGGATGTTAATACGAGATAGGCCTGAGATTGAACATAAAAGAATGTCAAAAAGGTGTCAAAGTAAAAAGAGTGTACTTTTAAATAGAAACATTGTTTTGCATCTCACAGAGTTTAAAAATTTGTCTCCAACTTTCATGTACACAAGCATATTTGCTACCCTTATCAATTGTTTATTTTTTGTAGATTATCTTAATAAAAAGTCAAAATAGCATGAAGATTTTTTTTAGAAACTGTACAATAATTGGATGTAAAAAGTTTAAACCTCAAGTTAACTTCTTGTTTATGTCTCAACCAGAGGCAACTTGTGAGATTTGGCAACAATGGTTTTCATCCATTTACTGAAAAATCAATCCATTTGCTTCATCACTAATTGATGTTTACATAGATTGTTGCTGAATAGT
Organism: Trichonephila clavipes; assembly: GCA_019973935.1. Taxonomy (NCBI): domain Eukaryota; kingdom Metazoa; phylum Arthropoda; class Arachnida; order Araneae; family Nephilidae; genus Trichonephila; species Trichonephila clavipes. The sequence continues at coordinate 511,926 of BMAU01015602.1, forward strand.
ACATGCTAAATTAATTGAGATAATTCCTTTTGAAATAGAATTTTAGAAAAAAAAATCCATATTGAGTTTACAAAAAAATCCTCTCATGACAGAAAAATATGGTGATCATTTTCGAAATCAAGACACCAAATTACATAAGAATCATCAAAAATTCCTTTTTATTTTTCAAAAACTTCAGCTTCACACAGGCTTATGTTATTTGTTAATATCTCACTCCACAAAGTAATTCAAGGTTTATCAGTAATTTGTTCTAATAATTTTGAACAATGATCAAGTGACGAGGATGACTCCTGGGTTCTCCCCTCCCACCCACACACTTTCCATACATTTACCCCATCCCAGCATGAGGACTTTGAGCTTCGATAAATTCCCAGTATCAAATGTTGTTGCAAGAAGAATTCAGTCACATCGGTTTAAACTTTCATAAAAAACTTAAAACTTTTTCACTTGAATTTTAGAGATATTTTAACTGACTGTATGTAAGAAACTGCATATATGAGGACCAGCCAATGTATTAATAATTTAATAAAGATAGATTTAAAATGCTTGTACAGGAACATATTGGATTATTTATAATTGAATACAAAATATATAAACTAATAACAAGAAAAAGGGCATGGATGAAAATATCATGAATAATAGTAAATTTACATTTTACTAGAGGTTATAATTTGCAGAGTTACAACCTAGTATACTTAATGTTTCTCTGTGTATTGCAACACTTTAAAAATCTTGTTTTTCTGGAATTTAGAATGGATGTTAAATGAAACATCAAATCAACTTCATTAGCCAGGAAATTATTAAATATGCTTAAGTTCTATAATCAAATTTCTCTCAAAATAAAATCAGTACTCATGTATTTTACTGTCGATCCATTTCACCACATCAAACAATATCACAAATTGCGGTGCCTTCTTGAAATTGTGTTTAAATATGCCTGGAATTGATTTCTCACTACTGGTTGCATATCATGGCATTTTACTTCGTTTTATTTGAAATGGTATAATACATAAGAAAGGTCAATAGTACAATACATAAATACCATAATATCTTATACCTACGGCGTAAAAAGAAATTTTGCCTCATTTTCAGAGAATGTTTTTTTATAATGAATAAAATCTATTTATGTATATTTAAAATTTTATCTCTGGTTCAAAACTGCCTACCTACATACAAATTGCTACTTACAAATAAATGTAACTGAATTTATTAAGTAACATTTATTTGTAATAATAGTTTGTATTATTGTTGGTTATTTTTACTAGAATTGGAAAATAAACTTCTGCTTGATTTAAGTAAATGTTTTGCATAAAACTTGTCATCAATAAGGACATTTGCCAAGATTGATGCATTTGATATGTTCCAGTATATAACAATAAATTAACACTCATTTAACAATAAATTAAACCTTTACTTAACCCTCTGGGTGGTTAGCTTCCTCCTGAAAAGTTATTCCAAAAGCGTTTACTCTTATTTTGCCGTTCTCTTTAAAAATGCAACAGACTTCTTTCCTTTTCCCCTTTTGAAACTTGGGAGGTCGAACAGGGACAATTTTATGACTTAGTTCCGTCCCTTTGTCAAGTAAGAACCAAGAGATCAATCGTTTACAGTTAGCTGTTAAGTTGCCTTGGGCAATCTTGTATGAAAGGAACTCGGTCGTTTCCCCTATATGTTCAGTCACAGTAAAATTAAAACAAAATGAAGGATAAAAAAGGAAAAAAATGAAATAAAAAGTGTGTTAAAAATTGAAAAATAATTATATTTTCTTCAAACAAAATTTATTTTTCTGTCATTTTTTTAAAAATTAAAAAAATATATATATATTTTGCTATTGCGATTTGAACCAGAAAAAAGCATCCTGTATTCATTTTTGAATATGAGAGTAAGAAAACACGCTCCCTTTCCTGTTTTTTAAAAAAAGTAATGAGGTAAAAAGAGTAAGGGCCCTATCTCTTTTTTTTAAACAATAAGACAATATATGGTGCATACGGTGACATACATACGATTATTATATTTATGAAATAAAACCGATATTTCTCTATTCAATTATATTTTTAATTTAAAATAACATTAAAAAGGATTTCAATACTTTTAATTTATTTTAATTAAAATCATAAAAATGATATTTTTATGTTAACTGAATATTTTTCGGAAAAAATCTAAATTTTCATTCCTAGTGCCCCCTTTTCGAACTCCTTGTATTAAATAAAAATATCTTTTCTACATCGGCATTTGTGATGGACATAACACACATTCATTCAATAATTTTTTAATTTTAGTGGGGGATATACTTCTTTAAATGCGCACATGACAGTACTTCTAACCATTTTCTACTCAAGTTTAATTTCTTATTTTTTGTTTCTTTTATTACAAGGAAAAATGTCACACATCGATAACTACATTTTTCACACAATTCAGTCATTACAAATTCTATTGTGAGAAAAGTTCTCCCTAATTAATTTTTGTCTTTCAAAACAGTACACTTAAAACAATTTTGTTCAGTGAAGTTTACCGACAGTTCCACAATGTATTCATACCAAATTTTAAAAACAAATTTAACACTTGGAAATGTATCCTGTATTAAATTTTCAGTATACACAAATATTTCCTGCTGTAGGGAAGATATAGCATGAGAGATGTGGTGTGCGGTTGTGAAAGAATGTTTTCGTACGTGTAGACTATTTTTTGAAAATTTAAATATCACTGAAGCTGATCATATAACTGCAAATGAGCCTTATTTTAATGTGTGCTGGTATCAAAAGTAAAACACTTTACAATATTAAACAGCCTATGGGTTTATACTCAATATCAAACTATTCGCAAAATGGCTTACAACTTCTATTCAAATTGTAAAGAAACTGAAATATAAATATATCTTACTGCAGTCAAAAATATTCATAATATGTAAGTATCCTATTTCTCCACTTATTTCTGTACATTTTAAAAACTGTAGCTGAATGCAATTTTTTATATTTATAAACGAGGCATAAAAGCTCACACAGTTATAAAAATGTCTATCATTTTTAAATATACTACTATAAAACGTATATGGATTGTAAGATTAATTCTAAAATCCTAAAAGCTTTTAGAGGAGCAAAAAACATGTAATTTTGGATGTATCAAAATTTTAATATAATACACAAATATACATGTTATTAAGCAAATACATTTGAAAAATCAAAGTTCCTTCTGAAATAAATGTAATTGAAAGAAAAATGTTTAATTGCAAATGAGTGGAAATACATGTTTATCTAAGGGGTATCCCCAAAGTGAGGCAATCCTCAAACTTAAAACTCAAACTCAGTGGCACAACAATCCATGAGGGCCAGGAACTACTATGCCCATCCCAATATACATGACCATTAGGCGCTGAAGTGCATGAACAGATGTCCCGATTTGGTGGTCTGTCTGAAGAGAGACCTTCAGTGTTTAAGACCCCAAGCAAGCTTGGTACTCATTTATTGACCCAATGTAGCGGGGATGAAAGGCAGAGTCGACCTTGCCCAGCCCGTTAATAGAACCCCAGACCTGTGGTGTGGAAGCACAATACACTACCACTCGACCCTATTCAGTGAAAAATAAAACTTAATGTTAGAATCTTATATAATTCCCTAATGAATGAGGGAGTCCAAACTTTTTTTTCATGTAAATGGTTAATTATGAACATTTCACAATTTGCATAAATTAAAATTAACCGTTATAGTTTACATACATTTTTAAGGGTGCAAAAGGTGTATTTCGGCTGCACGAATTAATTTTAAAAGGAATACGGTTACGAAAAAGTAGTACAAATCTATCTAAAGTAGGGTTGGTTACCTTACATATTGTCAAACACAACAATGTATTGGAAGCCAATTCCACAATTCGTTGTTATAAAAATGTATGGAAAATTACAAGACTTATTTTTGCATTTGTAATTATATATATTTTTATCCTGAAAACTTTAAAAGCTAGAGCAGCATCCATCAAAACCGCGGTTCCCTCTCTGTTTTTCCAGATTGCCCCTGACTAAGCCGGCTCTGCCATAGTAAGTGAAAATGCTGTATTTTGTTTGTCAAGATCATTTTATAGCAGACTGCATTTTTCATGTATTTTAGATGGTCGTTTTATATTTTCTACATCAATATCTTAATGTCTGAATTTAAAATTACATAAAATTCTTGACATTCGCATCAATGACCATTATAATTTTTATTAGTATATGAATGTGTCATCAAACAATTACATGACTATTATTAACATATTATTTTAACCATTTAAATAATATTAAGTATAACATAAAATGCACACAAATTTTCTGAACTTTAAAATAAATATTTCGAAAACTACTTCAGATATACTCAAACTTTTTCATTCCTACGCTTTAGCTTCTCAGTTTTGCTTATATGTAAAACTTTATTGTATATTTGTCAATATTTTTAGTATATTTTTTGCGCTTAGCATGCAGTTTTCAACTGAATTGTATGAAATCTTCGAAATATATTAAAAAATACCAAAGAAGCTATATAATAAAAAATTTGAAATTTATATTATACTCAAAGAATTGCTAGAACTTATGGTAAATATTTTTTAACTACGTGATAATTTTTTTTTGAAATTTCAAATGGAATTTCTAGCATAAAATTTCTAACTTTATACGGTCGAGATTTCAAAAAATATCCAGATTTTAATTACTTATTCAGTTAGCCTTTAAAAAAAGATAAATGAGGTATTTTGCATAAATAGATATTTTTGAAGAATAATTCGAATGTTTTTGAATAGCTCGAATTTAAAATTGATTTTTATGTTTATTTATATGCATAAATGTCTACTGTAAATGTTTCTGTATATTTTTGATTACCATTTATTCAAACATTCCAATGATAAAAAAATGTGTGAAAATCTTCATTCACGTTGTCTTTGATGTAAACTGAAGTTCAAGTACTTAAAATTCAAATATAATTCGGTGTATTTTAACAATATATAACTAGGCACTGTACGTAAACTTCCTAAACACTTGGGCTTTGAAATCTAAAAAAAAAAAAAAAAAAAAAAAACTAATAATCTTAATTAGTTTTTTTTTTTTCGTTATTATTTTTATGAAAGTGTAAGAAAATGTTTCAAATTATTTATGAAGTTTAAATTTATTCACTTTTAGTGGTTGGAAAATTGAAAAGGTTTCAAATTTTAAAGTGTTTGGTGTTTTATTAATTTTTTTTTTTTTGCATCTTATAATGAAATAATCAGGTTTCAAAAATTGAAAGCATTGATTAAGATAAGGAAAATGAATCGAAAGAATATACTTAAAAAAAGATAATTTGTCTAACTATATAAAATAGCAGATTGTCCTGACATGCCATATGAAACAAAAAGGGGATTGTAACATATTTTTCTTATGCGTTGGGACTTTTCAAAACTTTTAAAATACAAATTAACAAACAAACACTTCCTGGGGTCTAAAGAAATTTCCCCCCGATTTTTACGATTGCTCCAGGGTCAAAACACGGGGTTCCCTGCGAGCCATAAAACTTCCTATCAGTGTCCTGCTGTGTTGCGTTCACCGTCCCTAATTATCTTTCAAGATGTTAAACCTTTAAAAGGGGGAAAGGATTTCAGAAAAGTACGGCTCAACCGCTTTTGAAAATGTTACTTGAAGGCAAAAAAACCAGTGCAGTGCATTTTCGAAGCATCTTTACAATGACGGAATTTTCCATGCTAACCGCTTGGAGGGTTAAATCAAGCAGAAATTTATTTTCCAATTCTAATTAGTTGAATTATTACGGAGTCAGCACCTTGGTTCCCAAGTGATCCCATACTTTGATACTTCCTTGGTGACTGGTTGCAATAGAGTTTATATGCTGTAGGTTATTTTGGCTGGGAGAAGTTCCAGTATATGATTCTGTTCTGTGATTTGTTGATTTTTGTTTGCAAGGTTTTGTACGTATCGGGTGTATCTTACATGAAGTGATATTGGGTAGTATGATGAGTTCTGCCAAGTGGATGTTTTATGTCAATATCTCCCAAGTGGAATTCAACTTTAATATATATCTGGCAGGTGGGGCTAGTTCGGTACAGTGTTGAAAAAGATTTTAAAACTATTACATTGATATTTTTTAAAACCAAGATAAAGGAAAATTTTTCAATTAAGGAATATATAGAGAAAATTTTTTTATTTTAATTTAAGGAGGTTGGCAGGAATTTAACATATGTTTAAGTATTTTGATTTTCTGATATACCGAATACTCTTTAAAATTAAGGATGGTTGAATTTTGTATTCAGGAAGGGAATTAAAGAATTTGAGTTTTTGAATAAAACTTGAGAAGGTTAGGAATTTAAAGTGCTTTTCTTTCCTCTCATATAGCACTCCGCTCAAAATATCATACAAACAATTGAACTAAAAACAATTTCTAAATTTTGTACATCTTGATACAAGAAGTTCAGGTAATAATTAGGTGTGTAATATAGATTATGCAGCAGCATTTTTTCTAGCTGTATATTGAACTGATGATAACAAATGCTATTCTTAAATATTTAAGCAAGAAAATATATGATTTAGAGCATTAAATTCTATCAATGAGTTATGTTGGGAACAACAACTTTTCTTTTCTTCAAACATCTATCAAATTAATTAATTCAAACATCTTAAATTAATTATGAAAGAATAACTGTAGTTTTCAAAAGAAAAGTTTGCTATATGTACAACACAGCTTTTGTGTAAGATCCTATTTTCTAGAGTCTGTCTCAGCTTAATAGTACACAAGATCATTATAAATCATTAAAAACAAATAAAAAATACACCTTTTCTTAACAATAAACCAAGAACCAACAACTACAGATGAGAGAAACAATTTTTGAGCATCATGATGATTCTAAATAAATATTTCTATAAGTTAAGAAAAAAAAAGTTTTTAACTTAAATTCACAGCTAACCAACACAAAAGATCAAATATTTAACTCATTGACAAAATAAAAGCATTTATAATACTGAATTGGATCACATTTTTAGCAAGTAAATTTTTAAAAAAATATATTTAAATGATTTATAACATTTAAATATTGTTATGAATAAATACAATTTTTTTTCTTAAAAAACATTTGCAATTAGAATGTGTATCCCTTAAATGCATATAGTTGCCAATAGACTACATACCAATTCCACTTAATTTTATTCAGAAACCTAGTGTGCATTTCCAGTTGATAACCATAGGTATCTTGCACAAAAGAAAAAAAACTTGACACTACTTTTGGCGTGCAAGCTATATATACAGTCGGACATCTATATAACGAAGTCACTAAATCCCGAAAAAAGTTCATTATATGGAAAATTCGGTATACAGAGGTTCACCTTTCAATTTTCTATATAAACTACAAAAATTTTTTTTTAATTCCTAAACACTATTAAAATCTGAAGTTAAACAATTGTATCTATCTATCTATGAAGCCCTATCTTCTCACGAATCACAGGACGCAGAAAGTCGCCGAAGGTACCAAAATTTGGGGAATGATTCGAGGAATCAGTTTTGACCATTTATATTCTGATATTCCCATTATTTAAGAATACATTAATTAAAAACCTTAAAACGCATAATTAGTGCCATTTTTCACCGCCAGGGGCCAGGTTCAACTTCCTTTTTTCCCCCGATGTTTTTAAAATGCGATCCAATATTTTTCATGAGACTCAGAAAAAAAATAATTACAGATTTGGAACGATCATTTACTTCACCACGAAACAGTATAATTTACTTTACAAAATAATGATATTTTCTATTTTTTTTTTTAAATTAGTCAAAATCGATACGTTTTTATGAGTATGATTTCTAAATTGTTCCGCTTGCATTTTCTTTCATGCTAATGAAAAAATATTTTACACTAAAAGTGTGTTCATGCTTTTCTCTTTTAGAATCAGTCATTTAAAAAATTTAATGTTAAAAACTGTTTTATTTACAGTTTTTCAAAAAATACTCAAAATTTTATTTAAATACTTAATAACTTCTTTATTTATAAAAATAATCTCACAAAACTTTTTTCCATGTGTAGAACAATATTATACATAATCTGTACAAAAATTGATAAAATATCTTAAAAATTACGTTTTTTTTTAAAAAAAGTGTTTTTCGTTTTTCTCTCTCCTTTTTGCAAGAAATATGCAAGCATTATTCTGTTTTAAAGTTTTTTGTTTAAAAATTACTGTTGTTTGCAATTGATATATGAAGTTTGAATGCATTAACTTAAAAATAAAGCCTGAAATTTTTTTTTTTAACTTGAACAAATAACGCAAGGCGAAATTGAAAACATCACTGCTTTTCGCCGAAGGAATCCACAGCAAGGTTGTTAAACCCGCTGCTTTATAAAACGGTAGTTCCCAGGTTAGAAAAAATGTTAAAATTAAAATAAAATATCAAAATGTTTTTATCAGATCGGATTTGTTAAATGTTTTTTTCAGTACATGTATATATATATATCTAGGCTTCCACCATACTGTTTTTTTTTCTAACATATATATTTATATGTTTAATGAAACATTCAAGGGTTTAGAAAAAAGCAATCCTTTCAATAGCTATCTGTAAATTTTTCTTTTATTTATTACTTATGGAAATTTGATTTTAATAAATATATATGTTTTTTTAAAAGGATTATTTCTATTATTTCATTACTAAAAAAAAGTACATTGTCTATTATTTTGGATCAAAATACATTTTAGAGACATTTTTAAGCTAACTATATGTAACCATTGATTGATTCATGAAAATTTGAAATCTATTTTATTATTTTAGATTCTTAGAAACTAACTATTATTAAAAAATGATGAAAGTTTTTTGTTTTAAACTTAGTATCAGAATAGTTTTCTTTTTATTGCTTCACATTAATAATTTTTTAATTCGCAATATTTTTTTTTATAAGTCATATATCGAAATTTGAAGCTATATCTTATCTGTGAGAAGGAGGGGAAGATAGAACAATAATTTTACTCTAAAAAAAACGTGTTTGGGCTATAGAGAGGGGAAAGAAATCTGTCTTAAATAAAAAATAAGTGGAATGGAACAAATTTCGAAAAAGGGAAATTTAGACATAATTTAGAAATCACTCACATTATGCACGTACAAACACACATGCATGTGTCATGAGGAAAAGAGAAAGTCTGAGCAGCGTGGGACTAAGCGGTGGAGGGGGAGTTATTTTGAAAAAGAGTATTAGAAATGCTGATTTTGTGAAGGAAAGGGAAAATTTATAAAAGTAGATAGCCCGTGCAATGCCGGGTCATGCAGCTAGTATATATTAAAAAAGTAATTATTCACACCTTTTGTAAATTAATATATATTTATTTTATACATCTTGCCTATCAAAAAAGAAAGATAAACTCCAAGGAAAGTTTCTTGACGCCTTTATCCACTTCCTGAAGAATTATTTTTTTTCTTTGATGTTCAAGCACTTACGTTTTGACATTTTCGAGCCACCAAAAACAAAGTTACCAGTATAGCTAATCAACACTACAAATGAACAGAGACTAGTTCAAGGACAAGAGGATACGAGACAATTCCACTGAGGGTGGAAGGGGATATTGAAGGTATTTCTAGTGAACTATACAGGGGGGGGGGGCATTAAAGGTTGCACTTCGTGGATGAAACACCCAGAATTCTATTGTTCTCGGTGAGTTAGGCACTAAATAAAACCAGTTCAAGATTCATAATCACCATAAAATGAGTCAAAAAGAATTATTTGAAATATCGAGAAATACTTTTAAAATAGGGAGAAAAAACTGAATCACAAGAGAAAAAGTTCATTACATAGAAAATGCACTTTGCTAATGGGAGGTTATTTTACAAAGAAAACCATGAAAGGTTCTTGGTTCAAGGAAAAAATTCACAATATAGAGGTTTGTAATATGGAGGTTCAACTGTATATATATTTTGACATTTGAATGTGGAGGGTGATAAAAGTTTAGTTGTTACTTCAAGAGATATTTCCTATTTTCAAGTTTCCTATAAAGGAGTGATTTATCTAGTTGAAAAAAACATGTATACTTCTCTGTTATCAGGTAAGCTATCAATGTTTGATGCTACATTCAAACATTTTATTGGGTATGTCAGTGTTTTGGGAAATATTGCATGTTGCCAAATGTCTACATACAATGTTTTTTCAAAATAATCAATTACCTGGATTTTTTTTTATTTATTTTTTTTACGTAACCAATGACTACCTTCTTACAAAAACACTGCTTTTTGAAACTCAAAACAAAAAGTCTTTCATTTAAGGTATACACAAACACATTAAAATCATCAAGAAATTTTAAAAAGTAATTACCTGATGTCCAGATACTCCCAATATTTTACTGTATACAAAACGAGCTAAATTTACACAGTTTCCATCCCTGGGTGTAACTAGAACAGCAGGTAAACTCAAATGGGCAGCATAGTTAAGTTCTTGTTCCAGAGCCTGTAAATATACAACACCATTTAATACAACAATGTTTAGAAGTGTAGCATTAAGAGAAATGTAAAAGGCTAGCAAATTTTATTTTAAATGTGCTTTTAATTTAAAAATTTTGGTTTTAGCAAATATTTTTAACATACAAATTTCTTTAGAATATTATTAGTCCATACAATATGGAAAATGAATTTAAAGTTAATTAATGTGAATAAATTTTTATTAAAAATTAATTTTGCAGAGAAGGGGAAAAAATTTACTACATTGTTATAATGCACATATTTTATAGGTCTAAGTGACACCCTGTAAAATTATAAATTTTAACCTTCCATTTAGCAAATTTAAACAAACCCTCCTTTGAATATCATGTTACATTTGAAAACATACATGCAAAAAAAAAGAAGTTGGATGTTAATGTTTTAATTTCTGTTTGCTTTAAATTGCTTATAATTGCCACCTTAATAGACAAAAACAAATACTAAATTTTAAAACACAGCAACAAATTTTATTAAAAAATGAGCAACAAATTTTTTTTTTAATTTTACCCAATTCTTACCAGAAAAACAAGATATTTTTCATGAATTTCTATCGTCCAAATTTCAGAGGAATACATGCATAAATAAATCATTTCATAAATAACTATAACAAAATTGAAAATGCTATTTATTGCTAAATATAATGATTCTAAAGAAAACTAAAATGATTACTTTTTCAGAATTCCTTCTAACACTTTCTTCAGGAGAGTCAAGATTGATCCATGGAGATATTTTTCCAACAATTAAAGTGTTCCAATCTAAAAATTAAAGATAAGGCTAAAATTTAAAAAAATGTGATGCCCCTTGGTGATTTTATTTTGATTTCCAAGATAGCTAGCCAAAATATAAGAATGTTGAAAAATTAACAATACATCAATATCTATATATATAATACACACATTCTAATCTATATATATAAAGGAGAAAAGCGACTCACTCGCTAACTGACTGACTAATCACGATATCTCCGGAACTATTAAACCTACAGACTTGAAATTTGGTAGGTAGGTTCCCTTTATGGAGTAGACGTCAGCTAAGAACGGATTTTGCGAAGTTCGAACCCCAAGGGGCGTTACGGGGGTTTAAGGGGCGTATAGATAATTATTTCCATTACTAAACTATTAGATGTACAGTCGTGAAACTTTGTACACAGATTTCTTTCATAAAGTAGATTCCCTATATAGTGATTTTTACAAAAAATCGACCTCCAAGGGGCATTATACATAATTATTTCCATTTTTAAACTATTAGACGTACTGTCTTGAAATTTGGTAAGCGGATTCCTTTCATAGAGTACATATCCCCTACAGAATGGGTTTTGTGAAAATCTACTCCCAAGTGGCGTTGTAGAGAATTAAGTGGTGTTATAGGCAATTAACTCCTTTTTTAAACTATTAGACGTAAAATCTCGAAATTTAGTGAGCCGATTCCATTCACTGAGTAGAGATCTGCTATAAGATGGGTTTTGTGAAAATCTTTTCCTTGGGTTTTGTCAAAATCAACTCCCAAGTGGCGTTGTAGAGAATTAAGTGGCGTTACAGGCAATTAACTCCTTTTTTTAAACTATTAGACTTAAAATCTCAAAATTTAGTAAGCTGATTCCATTCATTAAGTAGAGATCCGCTATAAGATGGGTTTTGTGAAAATCGTTTCCTAAGTGGCGTTGCAGGGGCTTAAGGAACGTTATAGATAATTATTTCCGTTTTTAAACTATTAGACGTACAGTCTTAAAATTTGGTAAGCAAATTCCTTTCATGGTGTAGAGATCCGCTACAAAATAGTTTTGGGGGAAATTGATCCCCAAGGGTCACTGAGGAGGATTAAGGGTGTAATAGATAAATATTTCCACTTTATAACTAATAGAACCACCTGCTTGAAAATTAGAGGGATGTTTCGTTCATGGAATAAAGTTCCTTTTACAAAGATTTTTGCGAAAACGGACCCCCAAAGGAGTGGGGTTGCAAGGGATTAAGGCGTGTTATAGAAAAATTCCTGTTTTTGAATATAACTCATTTACTTGAAATTTGTTGAGCACTTTTCTTTAGTTGAATAGAGTTCCACTAAGAATGGATTTTACGAAAATCAACTCCAGGGGGAAGTGGGGAGAGTTATTGGGGCGTATTGGTAGACAAAATTCCAGTTTTTGAACTGCTAAGACTATAATAATAAAATTTGGTTGGCATTCTTCTTTTGTTGAATTGGAATCCACTAAGAATGCTGTCAACGAGGTATTGATGATAAAAATTCCGTTTTTGCTCTGTTAGATTTAGACTTGAAATTTAGCACACATGTTTATTTTATGAAGTAGAGATCCACTGAAAGTTGCTTTGGTGGAAATCCACTTGATTATTAGGTTAAGTGAGCGAAAAAAATCTTTCTCCTATTTTAGATATAAATAGAAATTAGATATTATAATTTATGTTCTTTTTATACAAAGGGGCGAGAGTGTAACAGCTATAAATATACTTTTCAATACAATCGAATTCTTAATGCTAGACATCAATAATTAATATATATGTAAACAATATACATATATACAACATCGTGAAATACCCAGTGAAGCAGGTGGGTAACTGCTAGTAACATATATAAATAGGGTGCCAATTTATATCTGAATGATATGCACCAAGATGGGCAGTAGCATTACAATATAGTTATATAGTTACCATGATATTTTTATTGTTCCGTAATGTGGTTGCCGTGGGGATGATGTACATTACAGTTAATTTTTATTGGTTGCTTTCTCTTTTTCGCAATAACCCTATTAATTTCAGATGGTTTTAATTCAATTTCTTTCAAAATTTAGCCATTTTCACTGGATTTAATCTTCAAGCTGCTGTTTTAGTCTTCTACTGAATTTTGTACTGCTGTTTTCAAATCTGGATATTTGTAATATCATTGGTGAGTAACAGGATATTTTTTTAAAGAAAATGAGGGCTGTGCTTTTAATTATTACAGACCAAAAGAATGACTTTTTCTTTTTTTTAATTATCATTTTAATAATTTATATCAATAATTAAATTATTAATCATATTTTCAAACCATAAAATGTGGAAGTGACATGAAAATTATTTCCCAGCAACATAAGAAGTTTGACAGCCGAATCTTTTATTGCAGATCTTACGGTACAAATTCCATTATTCCAAATAAATTTCCATTATTTCAGCATTTCAAGAACTTTCACTAGGAAAAGCAATTCATTAAAATTATTTTTCTGATAATTTGGTACAGCTAGGCCGCCATCTTGAATTCCATATCACTCGATAACAGGCGATGCTTGGCGCATGCACTCTGATATAAAATTAGTTCCATAAATTGTAACACTTTTGAAAGATATTCATTACATTTGGGCAAATTGAAGAATTTTTATACCATGAAATAAAAATTATGCCAGATTAATAATAAAACTTAAAAACATAAAATTAAAGATGCATCTGTGAACACACAAAAATTGCATCATTATAATACCTTGGGTACTTAAAACTAAATCAGATCGAGTAAATGCTCCAGAGCGATTTCTGGCATCGCCAGCAAAAAATTCTCTTCGAAATCTTGGATGAGTAATTGGAGTCACAATAAAACTATACCTGAAAGAAATCAAATTATTAATAAGAATATATGAAAAATAAGTACCACAAAATGAAAAAAATTATATCTCTTCAATTTGAAAAGTATTGTGTATAATTGTACATATTTATTAATTTTTCATTGAAGAAAGATAAAATAATTCCTGTTCACCACAAGTATTATACAGGGCTAGCAGAAGTAAAACAAACAAAATAAGATAAATAAAATAAATAAGAAAACAATTAATGAAATAACAAAAATAAGTTACAAAGATAAAAGTACACTACATTAGTCAATTACATAACAAAATCAATTACGTAAAATAACAAAAAATAATCAATTACATAACAAAACCAATAAAATTAAGTTGCAAAAACAGAGAAATGAAAAATTTACAAAATTAAATCAATGAAGATTTTTGACAATTTTTGGATCTCCAATCGAAAATTAGAATACTAGAATTCCTTTCTTGAGCTAAGCTTACATTTGTAAAGTTAGATTTAAGTAAATATATACACATTATTCACTTTTCTAATAGCATGATTCCTACACATTTATCCATATTATGAGGGAGTTTTGTAGTTTTTAAAAAAATCATAGCAGAGAAGAAAAGGAATTGCTTTTTTAAAAGCCTAATGTTCTATTGAGCATTTTTAAATTAAGAGCAAAAGAAAAACTTTCAAAAATATTTTTCAAAACGTTTGTGAAATTAAAGCCGGCATCAACACGTGTTATATTTTTAACATTTATGTACAAGAATAGCATTAAATATATGTTGAATAACAAAAATTATCTGTACTTCATAATACCTATTACAACAAACAATAAATATTAATAATAAGTAGTTTTTTGGCAAAACAAAGAAAATATTGATCGCAGCTTCAATACGGAATCACTTATATCTGCAAAAGAAAATATTTACCCTCCTTGAGATGCAGTTCCTAAGGTATCGAATATGTCATGTACATTGTGGTACATAATACCACATGATATATGTTCTCTTGTGGGCATTATTAATTTGATTTTATGCTCATGAGCCCAAGTCGAGGAGAAAGAAAGAGAAATACGAAAAATAAATTTTGAAAGAATGACAACCTCTGATGCCAAATTTAGAATTCACAACTTTATCTCTACTGTTGGGGGAAAAATTTTTTTCTTCTATGACGAATTTTTGAACAGTATAAAACCAGAGGATGGAGGGGGGAGGCGAATGGAAGATGTTAGAAGTTATTTTGAGCAATTCCTAAGGAAAATTGTACAAAAAACTGCGAAAGAGTTTCGCTTAAAAAAATTTCGCCTCCGTTAAATACTTTTGTAATAACTTGTTCACTTTTTCGGCATATGAAAAGTGATATACGAGGGATAAGATGAAAAATTTTCGGCCTGACAATGAAAAATTGCGATTTTCAGTTAAGAGATGATTTTATTTGTTTTCTTCTTAATCTCCCTTGTCTTCAACAAACTCAGTCCAGTGTTTTTCCAACATCACTATTCCGTCCCAGAAGTGAGTCTGGAATGATGTGAAAATATTCATCTAAAGCCCTATCAACTTCTCCATTGAACGCGAAGTACTGCCCAGAAACAATTTTCTTTAAGTATGGGAATACATAGCAATATGAGGGGGTATCAAACCAGAAGAATATGGGGATGACAGAGAAACCCGTACCCCAAATATATCAATTTTTCCATCGCAAACGCACCTTTGTGTACAGGTACGCTGTTTAAGTGAAATATAATTTTTTCTTCTTGAAATCGGACCTCTTTCGGCCTCAGAAATTCGGCAACCAGCTGGTCAAGAAGGTTGAAGGAATATTTGCCGATACATGTAATGCCTTTTCTAAGGTAATCAATTAACAGGACTCCTTTCGCATCCCAAAACATGCATGCAATGCCTTGTTTTAAGGAAACAATACTTTAATACACTCAGGGCCGGATCGTGACCTTTAGGGGCCTTGGGCTAAAGATATCTGGGGCCTCCCTAAGTAATTAAAATTTTTGCCATTTTCCTCAAAAAATTTTTGTGCGGGAAAATTTAAAATATACGAAACTTAAGGGTTGTTTTTTTTAATTTTTCTTTTATTTCAAACAATTTAAATACGTTATAAGCAATAACATAATTTACAAAAAACTTTTCTACTCTATTGTTCTGCAAATTCTTTTATTTGCTGATCTCATTTTAATTGTTTGGGGAGATCAGTATTAATAGAAAGAAGTGATAAATAATTAAGTCTTGTATTTGTCATTGTTGTCCTATATTTGTTTTCTATATAGGACATTTTAGGGAACGCACGCTCCGCTTCACAACCAGTAATAGGGAGCGTTATAAAAATATTTAAAATGGTAGGCAAATTTGGAAAAATGTCCACAAATTTCTTTTCAAAAATTAAATTGAACATATCACTACAAGTATAGGACTCTAGCTCAGCTTGTTTTAGATAAGTTTTGAATTGAACATACACACACACACCTTCATGTACTAAATGTTTGGTCTACGTCATCTGAATAGTAATCAATAATAGCGCGTACACTCTCCAAATCGACTTTCTCCTTACGTTGATCTTGCAAATCCATCAAAATTTAAATTTCTTACTACATTCTGCATATACTTGACTTCTTGTATTTAAATCAAGAATTAGCTTATCTAACGCAACAATTAGCGTGTTTCTTTAAAATTTTTCTGTCCCATACACAGCGTTTTCTGTGGATTTATCCACAAATTTTGAAATAACCGGTTTCTCATTCACATCGCTATATTCTATCTTTAAACTAGGACTTAATTTTTTTGGCTGCGTCTTGATACTCCTTTAGTTTTTGATCTGATTCATGTCGTACATTGCTTATAAACGTTTCTAATGACATAATTAACATTCCCTGCATAGATATCAAAACCAAGAGTCTCTATAATTTTTTGTTAACTGAATTAAATCTTCCTAAAATTTCTTCCCAAAATATAATTAAAATGGCAGTCTGGAGTTTTGTTAATGTATTAAATAAATTTACTGCATCATTTCGAAAATCAATTTTCTCATTTTTATTGTCATTAATCCTCTAAGTTGATACCTTCCTCCTGAAAAGTTATTCCGAAAGCGTTTTACTCTTATTTTGCTATTCCCTTCAAAAATGCAACAGACTTCAATTCTTTCCTCCTTTTAAAACTTGGGAGGTCGAAAGGGGACAATTTTATGAATTAGTTCGGCGTCTTTGTTCAGTGAGAACCAGGATAGCAATCGTTTACAGCTAGCTGTTAAGTTGCCTTGGGCAATCTGTTATGAAAACCGTAGTTCTACTCTGTCGTTTTCCCCATAGATTCAGTCACAGTAAAATTAAAACAAAATGAAGGGTAAAAAAAACATGAAATAAATGGCGTGTTAAAAGTTGAAAAATCGTTATATTTTCTTCAAACAAAATTTATTTTTCTGTCATTTTTTTAAAAATTAAAAAAAAAAATATTTTGGTATTGCGATTTGAACCAGAAAAAAGCATCCTGTATTCATTTTTGAATATGAGAGTAGGAAAACTGGCTCACCTTCCTGTTTTTGAAAAAAGTTTTGAGGTAAAAAGAGTAAAGGCCCTATCTTTTTTTAAACAATAAGACAATAAATGGTGCATACGATGATTATATTTATGAATTAAAACAGATCTTTCTCTATACAATTATATTTTTAATTTAGAATAACATAAAAAATGATTTCAATACTTTTAATTTATTTAAATTTAAATCATATAAATGATATTTTTATGTTAACTGAATATTTTTCGGAAAAAATCTAAATTTTCATTCCTAGTGCTCTCCTTTTCGAACTCCTTGTATTAAATAAAAATATCTTTTCTACATCGGCATTTGTGATGGACATAACACACATTCATTCAATAATTTTTAATTTTAGTGGGGGATATACTTCTTTAAATGCGCACATGACAGTACTTCTAACCATTTTCTACTCAAGTTTAATTTCTTATTTTTTGTTTCTTTTATTACAAGGAAAAATGTCACACATCGATAACTACATTTTCACACAATTCAGTCATTACAAATTCTATTGTGAGAAAAGTTCTCCCTAATTAATTTTGTCTTTCAAAACAGTACACTTAAAACAATTTTGTTCAGTGAAGTTTACCGACAGTTCCACAATGTATTCATACCAAATTTTAAAAACAAATTTAACACTTGGAAATGTATCCTGTATTAAATTTTTCAGTATACACAAATATTTCCTGCTGTAGGGAAGATATAGCATGAGAGATGTGGTGTGCGGTTGTGAAAGAATGTTTTCGTACGTGTAGACTATTTTTGAAAATTTAAATATCACTGAAGCTGATCATATAACTGCAAATGAGCCTTATTTTAATGTGTGCTGGTATCAAAGTAAAACACTTTACAATATTAAACAGCCTATGGGTTTATACTCAATATCAAACTATTCGCAAAATGGCTTACAACTTCTATTCAAATTGTAAAGAAACTGAAATATAAATATATCTTACTGCAGTCAAAATATTCATAATATGTAAGTATCCTATTTCTCCACTTATTTCTGTACATTTTAAAAACTGTAGCTGAATGCAATTTTTTATATTTATAAACGAGGCATAACAGCTCACACAGTCGTAAAAATGTCTTTATCATTTTTAAATATACTACTATAAAACGTATATGGATTGTAAGATTAATTCTAAAATCCTAAAAGCTTTTAGAGGAGCTAAAAACATGTAATTTTGGATGTATCAAAATTTTAATACAATACACAAATATACATGTTATTAAGCAAATACATTTGAAAAATCAAAGTTCCTTCTGAAATAAATGTAATTGAAAGAAAAATGTTTAATTGCAAATGAGTGGAAATACATGTTTATCTAAGGAGTATCCCCAAAGTGAGGTAATCCTCAAACTTAAGACTCAAACTCAGTGGCACAACAATCCATGAGGGCCAGGAACTACTGTGCCCATCCCAATACACGTGACCATTGGACGCTGAGGTGCATGAACAGATGCCCCGATTTGGTGTTCTGTCTGAAGAGAGACCTTCAGTGTTTAAGACCCGAAGCAAGCTTGGTACTCATTTATCGACCCAATGTAGCGGGGATGAAAGACAGAGTCGACCTTGCGCAGCCCGTTAATAGAACCCCAGACCTGTGGTGTGGAAGCACGATATTATCGATCCTATTCGGTGAAAATAAAATTTAGTGTTAGAATCTTATATAAATCCCTAATGAATGAGGGAGTCCAAACTTTTTTTTTCATGTAAACTGTTTAGACGGAAATGGTTAATTATGAACATTTCACAAGTTGCATAAATTAAAATTAACTGTAATAGTTTACATAATTTTTTAAGGGTGCAAAAGGTGTATTTCGGCTGCACAAATTAATTTTAAAAGGAATACGGTTACGAAAAAGTAGTAGAAATCTATTAAAGTAGGGTTGGTTACCTTACATATTGTCAAACACAACAATGTATTGGAAGCCAATTCCACAATTCGTTGTTATAAAAATGTATGGAAAATTACAAGATTTATTTTTGCATTTGTAATTTATATATATATATAATTTTTCCTGAGAACTTTAAAGGCTAGAGCGGCATCCATCAAAACTGCGGTTCTCTCTCTGTTTTTCCAGATCGCCCCTGACTAAGCCGGCTCTGCCATAGTAAGTGAAAATGCCGGATTTTGTTTGTCAAGATCATTTTATAGCAGACTGCATTTTTCATGTATTTTAGATGGTCGTTTTATATTTTCTACATCAATATCTGAATGTCTGAATTTAAAATTACATAAAATTCTTGACATTCTCATCAATGACCATGATAATTTTTATTAGTATATGAATGTGTCATCAAAAGATTACATGGCTAATATTAACATATTATTTTAACCATTTAATTAATATTAAGTATAACATAACGCACACAAATTTTCTGAACTTTAAAATATATATTTCGAAAACTACTTCAGATATACTCAAAATTTTTCATTCCTACGCTTTAGCTTCTCAGTTTTGCTTCTATGTAAGAATTTATTGTAATTGTATATTCATCTATTTTTTTAGTATATTTTATGCTTTAGCATGCAGTTTTCAACTGAATTGTATGAAATCTTCGAAATATATTAAAAGATACCAAAGAAGATATTTAATAAAAAATTTGAAATTTTTATTATACTCAAACAATTGCTAAAACTTATGGTAAATAATTTTTAACTGAGCGATGCATTTTTTTTTTTGAAATTTCAAATGGAATTTCTAACGTAAAATTTCTAGCTTTATACGGTCGAGATTTCAAAAAAAATATCCAGATTTTAATTACTTATTCAGTTAGTCTTTAAAAAAGATAAATATTGAGGTATTTTGTATAAATAGATATTTTTGAACTATAATTCGAATGTTTTTGAATAGCACGAATTTAAAATTGATTTTTATGTTTATTTATATGCATAAATGTCTACTGTAAATGTTTCCGTATATTTTTTATTACCATTTATTCAAACATTCAAGTTATAAAAAAAATGTGTGAAAATCTTCATTCATGTTGTCTTTGATGTAAACTGAAGTTCAAGCACTTAAAATTCAAATATAATTCGGTGTATTTTAACAATATATAACTAGGCACTGTACGTAAACTTCCCTGAACACTTGGGCTTTGAAATCTAAAAAAAAAAAACTAATAAATCTTAATTAGAGTTTTTTTTTCGTTATTATTTTTTATCAAAGTGTAAGAAAATGTTTCAAATGATTTGATGAAGTTTAAATTTATTCATTTTTAGTGGTTGGAAAATTGAAAAGGTTTCAAATTTTAAAAAGTTTGGTGTTTTATTAATTTTTTCGGTATCTTATAATAAAATAATCATGTTTCAAAAACTGAAAGCTTTGATTAAAATAAGAAAAATGAAGCGAAAGAATATACTTAAAAAAAGATAATTTGTCTAACTATATAAAATAGCAGATTGCACTGACACGCCCCAACTTGTTACAGTTTCAAATTAATATGAAACCAAAAGGGAATTTTAACATATTTTACTTATGCGTTGGGACTTTTCAAAACTTTTAAACTACGAGGTAACAAATAAACACTTCCTGGGGTCTAAAGAAATTTCCCCCGATTTTTTACGATTGCCCCAGGGTCAAAACACGGGGTTTCCTGCGAGCCATAAAACTTCCTATCAGTGTCCTGCTGTGTTGCTTCCACCGTCCCCAATTATCTTTCAAGATGTTAAACCTTTAAAAAGGGGAAAGGATTTCAGAAAAGTGCGGCTAATCCGCTTTTGAAAACGTTACTTGAAGGCAGAAAAATACGTGCAGTGCATTTTCGAAGCATCTTAACACTGACGGAATTTTCCGTGCTATCCGCTTAGAGGGTTAAATGTTTTAAGAACATTCAGGATATTACCAGAATTACCTTTTAAGGCTTCAACAACATCATAGAGACAAGACCATTTGGTTTGATTTAAACTTCTTATTAAGGTAAAAACAGTTTAATTTCACATAATTAGCAAATTTATTTTTTTCTTTTATAACGGCTTGCACACTATTACATCGTCCGCACATATTAGCTGCGTTGTCAAATGACTGTCCCCTATAATTATCCAATATCAGTCCATTTTTTTCTAAAACTTCTTGTAGAGAATTAAATAAGCCAGAGTGGCTACTAATCTTAATTAATGAGACACATCTCTTGCATACACTTTTCCTCGAAAACAATACCGTAGTATTAGTCACAGGTTGGTCTTTGTGGGTCAAATCTGGTGTTGAATCCATCGCAATTGAATAGTTCTCTGTGTCATCGTTATTTACTTGAGTTGTAATTGTTTTAATGATTTGTGCTTGCCCATGATCTCAATTATTTGCTCATATATTGTTTTTGATAAGTACGATATTAACGATTTCTGTTGTAATTCTCGCAGCTCAATATGTTCACGAATAAATGAGTCGAACTCTGCTAGCAGTTCCAGGGCACAAATAAAACTACCATTATGAGGAGAACCAAAAACTTCCTCGGTACATTTAAATGCTAAACCTCTTACAGCCAAATACTTAACTACCGCAACAACACATTTGAGGACATTGTAGTAATATTCTGTATCTTTTCTTAATTGCTCCTTTAACTGTTTATTTAAAACAGACTTATTTTCTTTTCGTATCAACCAAATTAACATTGAAATTTTATGTTCAATAAAATTTTCATGATTATCTAAACAACTTGTTACGTGTTTCCAATCAGAAAAGCAAATTGTCTACTGAGAATTTGTTTTACAAAAAAGTTTGTAGTTGAAACAAAAAAGGATGTCAACACTTGTTCAATAACATAGCCAAGATCTTTCCAGCACTTGGCCATTTTTAAGTTTTTCAATGAAAGGATTATTCGAAAATGATCACTTTTGTTCTGTGTATTTTGACGAATCTGTACGGAACCTTTCCAATAATCTTCTTATGCGTCTTTTTGGGGAATATAAATTTGCGTATATTTCCAATCAACTCCAAAAAGATGAACAGGATATGCAAAGTAGATAGGGTATTTAAGACGAGCGTTGTAAGTTAGATGTCATGATGCGGAAAGCTATTGAGCCAGCAACAGTAATCTCAACCTTAGAGGATTCCAGGATATTAAGATAGTGAAGACGTAGTGTTACTATTCTACTGAAGAACGAGAAAGCTGATATAACCAGCGGTAAATATGATTTATGTACGCTTAAAATCAGCGCTAGTTTAGTCAAATTAATTAAAGCTAATGAAAGTTAATAATTCGAGGACGTGTATTTCTCAGATCTCCTATTTCGGTAGACCTTACTTGATATTGAGCATAATTATTAATTAATTGCAGAATTCGTAATTTAATTTAATATAAAAGGTAAATCCCTTTATTTGACGTAACATAGAAATATTATATGTTATTAGAGTTTTTTTTGAGACTTGAAATAATAAATAATAATTATTATTATTATTATACAAAATGGCTCTTAGTGGTTCTTTGCCTCAAATTAATCTTGGTGTCCAGGGTGAGACCCAGGGGGGTCTTCACAGTGGTGCCCAACGAGTAAATCCCGAGTTTAGAGTCGGATCTAATTTTCGAATCATCCCTGAGCAGTATTTTTCGGGGGTGGAGAACGTGGCAGAGTTCTTGGAAAATATTGATAATAACTTAACATATTACGAGATAACCACACAACTGGCTTGTGCATATTTAAAGGGTCATCTCACAGGAAGGGCACTAGATTGGTTTGAGGTTCTAGGTTATAGGGTTGTTGAAAACAAAGCGACGGATTACGCGCACTTAAAGCAAGCTTTGACAGAACAGTTCCCCGTGGTTAGGAATAGGTCAGAACTAGAAACGCGTTTTTACGCATCATCTCAAAAGACAATCAGAAACCTTCCGATTTTGTGTATGACTTATTAAAGATACATAAAATATTAAAACTAGAAATGACGAGGAAAAATTGCTAGATCATGTTATTAGTAGGTTAGAACATCAGATTTTAGATTATGTAGAGGTTCGGCATCCGCAAACCACATCTAACCTTCTACAAATAATTGATAAGTACGAGGAAAGGTTTCTAAATAGAAAGATCAGGGGTTCGAGTCGGGAATTCCGAGATACAAACCAAAGTGAGAACAATCGTTTCCCTAACAGGAATCAACAGGAAAAATGGAGGGAGATGGAAGGTAACAACAGATACTCTGACAATAGCAGACCGTAGAGGGAATTCAATAGGTTTGAGGGTCAAGGTGTTACGGATAATCGGAGATTCGATGGTCGACGCCGAGGTGGTCAATCTGATCATGGATTCCATAATCAAGGGGGTCGACAGGATGGTTCGAGGAACGGTTTTTTCAGTGGTCAGAATGATCAAAACAGATATTTAAACTTTTAAGCGATCGATGCGAGTCTGGGGGTGATCGATCGCGATGTACAGAAAATCCTCCCGCTACGAAACACCGAACTATTAGGATATCCTCAATACGAATGACTCCAGTAGATTTACCTTATGTGCCCATTCTTTTAAATGAAACATTCATTACAGCCCTTTGGGACACGGAAGCGGAGAAATCTTTTATATCAGAGGAGGTCTATCGCAGACATTTTTCGTATCGACCGCTTCAAAAGACGAAAGATAGAAAAGTGACGGCCCAGGGAGCCCCGTGTTGTCACTTAGATCGAGTCGAATTACAGATTCGGATCCGAGAATTCCAGAAAACCTGGGAATTTCACATTCTTAACAATATGCAGTACCAATGCATTTTGGGCATTGGTTTTATGAAGGAGTCCAAATTGACTTTAGATTTCGATCAGAAATCTCTGATCATTCCAGATGACCAAATTAAGCAGTTGACAAAAGTGGAAAAGCCGGTTGAGATTGATCTATCCGATACAAAGCTCGATGAAGGGCAAAAGCAAAATTTAAAGGATTTATTTAATGGTTTTAAAGGGCTATTTTCAGACCAGCCGGGGTTAACTCATGTTTTATACCATGAAATCTATACTGGGGACCAGGCGCCGGTTGTGTCAAGACCTTACCGATTAGACAGGGTCAAACAAGGAATAATCGACTATTTCATTGAGTAAATGTTACAGGAGGGTACAATTCGTCCTATTTAATCCCCTTACGCGTCACCGGTGGTTTTAACGCGCAAAAATAATGGCCTTCCTCCAGATTCTTCAGAGGCGTATCGATTCGCGATTGACTATCGCAAACTTAACGCCATCACTAAATACCCGCGATATCCATTACCGATGATTAATGATTTGATCACAAATATACCGCATACCGGTATTATGTCGACATTAGATTTAAAATCGGGCTACTTTCAATTGGCGATTAGTGGGAAAGATATCGATAAAACCGTGTTTACAACTCGAAATGGCACTTTTGCATTCCTCAGAATGTCATTTGGCCTTTCAGGGGTGGCGCAGAATTTTCAAAAGGCCGTCAACATTATATTGAAACCGGTTATTGGGGGTTTGTGATGGTATATATGGACGATGTTATTATTACATCTCCATCGTTTAATGAACACTTAGATCATTTGAATCAGGTATTTACAATGTTGCGAGACGTAGGGCTAACACTCAATAAAGACAAATGTAACTTCGCACGTGACAAATTGAAGTATTTGGGTCTCATAATTAGTAAAGAAGGGATTGAAACCGACAATATTAAAGTCAGGGCAATCGCGGAAATGAAACCCCTAAAAATAATACGGACGTGTCGAAGTTTTTAGGGATCGCTGGGTGGTATCAGAAATTTATACCCCACTATGCAGATATACGTGAACCATTATATCGGTTAAAGAAAAAGGGAGCTAAATTTAATTGGACGAGTAAAGCACAGGATGCTTTTAATAAAATAAAACGAGCATTAACTGAGGCACCAGTTTTGCAATTGCCGAATTTTACAGAACATTTTAACTTATTTACTGATGCTAGTGGGGTCAGAATTGGTCTGTGCTTAGTCAAAATCACAGACCTATTGCATTCGTGTCTATAACCCTCAATAAGGCGGAAGGAAACTATACTGTGACTGAACGCAAAAGTTTGGCGGTGATATGGGCCTAAAATAAGTTTAAAACTTATTTCGGATCCCTGCCGGTGAAGGTAATCACAGATCACGCGGCATTAACAAAGCTAACGAATGGGAAAAACTTATCTAGTCGAATGATTAGATGGGCACTCAAGTTATCCGAGTTCAACATACAGTCGGTTGAAAAAATAGCTGAGCACCGTGACCCTTTCAAAAAATGATTGGAAATGGAAAACGACCTTTTTTTAAATGGCCTTTGTTGAAACCCTCTCACTTGAAATTCATCATGAACACCATCTCACTTGAAATTCATCATGAAAACTGTCTCATTTGAAACGAAAAAAGTCTCATTTGAAATTCATCATGAAAACCGTCTCATTTGAAACCATTTCACTTGACATTCATCATGAACTCTGTCTCATTTGAAACCCTCTCCTTTGAAACGAACACCCTCTCCTTTGAATTGAAACCCTATCCTTTGAATCAATCTCCACACCGTATTTTTGTTCCCTTTTTTTCGTTTCCAACGACTCTTTTTATATGACTCTTGTCCATTTTGCACCCACTTTTTATCCAAATCCTGCATTTAACGTTTCCATCCCCAAGAAACATTCAAACGGTTCTTTTTGTATGAATCGTGTATATTTTCACCCGTTTTATACCCCAACGTTGTGTTTAGGGTCTCGATTCCTCTATGAAGCAAAGTATGCAGGAAGCGTTAACATGTATGAACAAAATAAAATTTTTCAAATTTCCCACCAAAAGATTTTTCAGGGCCGAGAGAAAATTTTTCATTCCACCCCAGAGCAGAGCGACAAATGAAATTGAGTTTTAACACGGGGGTCATCCAATGACACAAATGAAATGCTGGACAGGTCCAATGAAACAGAGGTCTCCCAAAATAGTTTTATAACGGGGGTCCAATGACATGTTGGACAGGTAAAACGAAATGCTGGACAGGTCCAATGAAACAGAGGTCTCCCAAAAATAGTTTTAACACGGGGGTCCAATGACATGCTGGACGGGTCCAATGACATATTTGGTGAGAGGGCCACCTCATTCCAATCTAGGTGACGATTCACAGGTAATTTGATGCATCTAGGGAGACCACCTCATTCCAATCGAGGTGACGATTCACAGGTAATTTGATGCATCTAGGGGGAACCACCTCATTCCATTCTTGGTGACGATTCACAGTGATGCATCTAGGGGGCCACCTCATTCCCATCTTGGAAACGATTCACAGTGATGCATCTAGATGAGAAGGGGTGATTCACAGGTACCAATCTTGGTGTATGAATGGACCAATCTTGGTGTATGAATGAACCCGAAAAAAGAAGGGAGAACTGCCTCCCCTATTTTCGGTCTTGAAGATTTTTGCTAAAAAACATTTACTGTGCCAGAATTTGAGATGGAAACAAGACTCCAAATCCTGACAGTCTTAACAAAAAACATTTAGCCATTCAAAAGCACTCCGAGGTAAAACTGCTGGCCTTTTATACTCTAATGAGGTCACGTGAAACAATTTCTATTGGCTGGTCCTTCCAACGTTGTCTTGAAACACCGAGTCGACTCGATTGGCCCAGAAAGATTATTCAGCCTAAATGAGCGCACATTAGCTGAGCGATCCAAACTTGGTATACCCGAAAAAAACGGGGCCGAGTCAACTCGACTTGATCCCCCTTTCCAATTTTTTTTTACAAAATTGAAACACCGAAGTTGGGTTCAAAGGATACTCTGACGCGTGACTCGATTCGACCCAGATCTCTAAATACGATAGGGGTGGTCCAACAAGTGTTGTACCGAAATCATTCTGACAAAAAAATGAGACTTATTCATTATTTATTGAAAAAATATATACAATGAGCTACAGGCAACTATTGACAGATCCATGGGTGGGATGGCTCCGATAGATTTTTTGACACAAGTCTGGACATACAAAAAATATATACAATGAGCTACAGGCAACTATTGACAGACATGGGTTGGATGGCCCCGAAAGATTATTGACCGATAGAACTATTGACAGACAGTCCATGGGTTGGATGGGTCCGATATTTTTGACACAAGAGTTTAGTCTGGGCATGGTCAAGTCCATAGGCTACCATTCAAATTCATCCAGGAAGAAGAAGAGATCTCCATCAAAAATAGTGGGTACCGTGTGAAGCAGCTGGAGTTCTTGGGGTCCAAATACAAACGACATGAGCTGGTCGAATGCATCTGTCGACTCCAAAGGGTCCAAAATGTCGAGCTCTGGGAGAAGCTGCATAGGTTCTGGGAGACTCTGCACAGGTGACTGTGGGACTTGTGACACTGGAATTTTCACAGGTTCTGATATATGTAGAATCTGCACAGGTGACTGTGGGACTTGTGACACTGGAATCTGCACAGGTTCTGATACATGTAGAATCTGCATAGGTAGCTGTGGGACTTGTGACACTGGAATCTGCACAGGTTCTGATACATGTAGAATCTGCACAGGTTGTGATATATGTAGAATCTGCACAGGTTGTGATACATGTAGAATCTGCATAGATGGCTGTGGGACTTGTGACACTGGAATCTGCACATGTTCTGGAACATCTGGAATCTGCACAAGTGGAATCTGCAAAGGTGACTGTGGTACTTGTGACACTGGAATCTGCACAGGTGGCTCTGAGACATGGGACACTGGAATCTGCACATGTTCTGGGACATCTGGGATCTGCACAGGTGATTGTGGGACAAGTGGAATCTGCACAGGTTCTAGGACATCTGGAATCTGCACAGGTGGTTGTGGAATATGCACAGGTGATGGTGGGACATCTGGAATCGGCACAGGTTCTAGGACATCTGGAATCTGCACAGGCTCTAGGACATCTGGAATCTGCACAGGTTCTAGGACATCTGGAATCTGCACAGGTGGTTGTGGAATCTGCACAGGGGCCATTGGTAGCTCAGATCGTCTGGACACACGTCTCATGACGGGAGTGATGCGCACTCGTTTCTTGGGTAGAGCTTTTTCCTCCAAAGGTCGCTTTTCGGCCGGTACATGAATCGGGTAGGTGGAGGTAGCTTGTAAGGAGTTTGATTAAACTTTTTCATTTTCCGGAAATCTCCCACGTGGAATCCCTTCTGAATGAGCTGGGGGAGAAGGGATTCGGGGATAATGTCCAAACCAAAGGCGGTTTTTTGAACCGTCAACACAATGTAGTGTGTTCCAGCCGGGATCGGATATGCCGTGTGGGGCTCCAAGATGGTTCGATGGTAGAGCATTTGGTCATGGGGCTCAAAACTTCTCCGAATCACATTGGCTCGGCACTTGAGACTGAAGGCTGGCAATTCATAGATCAACATGGGTACATGCGTCGTTTAATCAAGTGAATCTCTCCGGATTTCACCGTTCGCAAGCCAAAAGTAAAGTCTTTTTTGGCAAAAAATATGTTGTTGTAAATGTAAACCATTCTCTTGTCGGTATTTTTGAGCAGTCTGTCTGGATTTCTCAACAGACCTTTGGATGTTTTTTCCCACATCACGTCGTTGGGTCTAAATTCATTGACATGCTTTGCCTCCATGACGGCCCGTTTGAAATTGTCCAACCACGTCTTTTTTTATGCCAATGGTCTTTACAAAACAGAACAAACAGCCGTTTGGCGGTGGGCTCTTGGTAGATGATACCAGCTCGGACTTGGCCCTGCCGCGCAGCATATTCCAATGCATCGGGTTTATCGGGCAGCGTCACGGGCACCACCGTGGTAGAAAGGTGCTCGGGGAAGGCATCAATCGGGTCGATGACGAATGAAAAGTGTTTAAAGCACTTCTCGCTTTTATACGTTTCAAACAGGATGCGATTCAACAAGGATTGCAAAAGGAAAGTCTTTAAATGCGTCCGTCACAGTACCAACATGGATGGACCAGGGATGAGCGGTCAAACTTTGAGTGTGGAAAAAATATTGGGAGTAAAAAGTTTTAAACTATACTACGTCACAGTACCAACATGGGTGGACGATCACCATGGATGAGCGGTTAAACTTTAAGTGTGGAAACAACTCTTAAGACAATCGTGAAGAGTAAAAAGTTTTAAACTATACTACGTCACAGTACCAACATGGGTGGACGATCACCATGGATGAGCGGTTAAACTTTAAGTGTGGAAACAACTCTTAAGACAATCGTGAAGAGTAAAAATGTTTTAAACTATACTACGTCACAGTACCAACATGGGTGGACGATCACCATGGATGAGCGGTTAAACGTTAAGTGTGGAAACAACTCTTAAGGGGGCATAGTACCTTTAAACGGCAAAATAATCCATTTTTCAAAAATATTTTTAAAAATTAATACAGACTGTTAGGAGCATTTTAAAACAAACCGCGTCAAAATCGGACCAAACGTACGGCAATAGCCACAAAAAATGTCAAACATCAGCACTGGATTGTCCATTTAAATCCAATGTACGCAAACCATGTTCATTAGTTTCGGTTTTGAAATCGATGGTGTTATTGAAATTATTTTTCCCAGTTGTTGCTAATTTTTAATTTTATCTGTTTTTAATGAGAGAAGGAAGTTTGCAACTCAACACTGCCCTAGTTCGAAGTATTGCTTGTTTACATTTGTATTTCATACTGTTTACTGCTGCTTTATTGAGTGTTATCTCGTTATTCTCGTAATTCGTAAGCTTTTTAAATTTTTGTTGATTGAAGTTTTTTTTTGCATCTTTTTAATTAGTAAAAATGTCTAGTAAAGCTCAACGTAGAGGCAGTGACTATCGCCGAAAACGAAAGCGTTTTCATGCGAATCAATACACTCGAAATGTATCAGATACGCTTGCTGTTGACTGCATATTTGCTTCCGCTAAGAAATTGTGCAAAGAAAATTATCTTGACAAGGAAGTAAGAAATTCCAATCAATCTAATGGATATAGAATGATAAACATTGATATTTTATTATCTGAACTATCCAAATATTTAATATGTCCTAACTGCAATACTAAAGTAGTTCTAAAAGAAAAGATTTTGTATGGATTGGTATCTGAGTTTTATGTTGAATGCTACTCATGCAGTACATTGACCACTTTTAAAAGTTCCTCAGTTATTGCTTCAAGTAAGGACTATGAAGTTAATACACGAATAACCTATGCTATGCGTACAGTAGGATTGGGTTTTTGTGGAATAAAGAATTTTTGCACAGCAATGGATTTGCCATCCCCAGTATCACAAAAGTCATATGAAAGGATAATGCGAAAAATAAATTTGGCCAGTCGTGAAGTAGCAGACGACTCCATGAAAAATGCTGCGAAAGAAGAAGTATCAGCTTCTGGAAGTAATGAAATATGTGTCAGTGGTGACGGTACGTGGAAACACGGGGACACACTTCCCGTATTGGTGTTTGTAGTGTCATTGGAGATGTTACAGGGAAAGTGATTGATGTTGCTGTTCTCTCTTCATATTGTAAAGGATGTGAAAAATGGCGAGGTCCAAAATCTGGACATTCATATGAAGAGTGGAAATTGAAACATCAACCACACTGTGTAAAGAACCATATTGGTTCTTCCAGTAAAATGGAAGTAGACGGGATGAAGGAAATATTTCAAAGATCGGTGCTACAACGAAATGCGAAATATATTAAGTATATCGGCGATGGGGACACAAAAACCTTCCCAGAGCTTCAAAGGACAGCACCATATTCTATCGAAAAAGTTGAATGTGTTGGCCACATACAAAAGCGTATGGGTGCTAGACTGCGAAAATTAAAAACAATGAATCGTGGCAAAAAATTATCAGACGGTAAGAGTATCAGCGGTAAAAATAGTCTGACTGATAAGTTCATTGATACAATTACCACCTATTATGGCAATGCTATTAGACAGAATAATAGCTCCGTTAGTGATATGCGTCAGGCCATATGGGCAATTTATTGTCATTATAGGTCCACTGATGAGGAACCTATGCATCACTTCTGCCCAATTGGTCATACTTCGTGGTGCAAATATCAAAAGGCAGTTGCTACGAATAGTGCTTCTTTATTCAAACATAAAAATATTGTGCCAATTGCCGTAATGGATGAAATATAGCCTATAATAGCAGAACTATCTGCACCAAAATTGCTGAAAAAATGTGTGGGGGGTAAAACACAAAACGCTAATGAGTCATTCAACTCGACTGTTTGGAAGTACTGCCCCAAAACTTCTGTGTGGGTCATCTAAAAATATTGTAGACATAGCAGTAAATGAGGCTATAGTGATGTTTAATGAGGGAATGACGGGACGTATAAAGATAATGAAAGCTCTTGGCTTTAAAATAGGACATTTTACTGTTACCTCTGCCTTTAAAGCCAATTATGCACGCATAAAAAATGCCGAAATTAAATCAAATTCATATACATTAGAGGCCCGTAGGGCTAGCAGAATGAGAAAAAAAGCCACAAATGAGCATTTTGCAGAACTAGAAGGTCCTACATATGAAGCAGGATCATTTTAAATATTATGTATTAAGTTTTATTTGAAATATTGAAATGTCATTCTTTAAACTTGATTTTCTCAGTTTCAATTTTTTACACTTTCCCGCAAGATTGTAAAAAAAGTTTTTACTCTAGAGCTACAAAAATTGGCATGCATATTCTAGTCATAGATCTTAATTCTGTATGCCATAATTATGTTTTATGGTTTAATACATTTTGATTTGCAACTGTATAAAAATTAAAATTTTTTAAAAAAATATTTCTTATAAATTTTTTAATTTTAAAAAATATTAAAAAAAATATAAGATACTTTTCAATTAAGTGGTATACACACACACACAGAATAAAGGTTACATTTAAATTCAATTTAATGCAAAAATTGAGACTCTAAAGTGTATAATTTAAAAATTATCTTGCGGGAACAGGAGGTAAGTAATATTTTTTTTTACAATTTGGTATATATATTTATCTTCTTTTTTAAAATTTTGTATTTATTAAAGAACAAAATTTCTCTAGTTTTCTTAAAGTTTATACATTGTTATAGATAATATATAAAATTCAGATCAAAATTAGCAAAATTTGTTAACTTATGATGAATCGTAACATGTATATGACAACGAACAATTTTTGTTCTCGCAAGGTACTATGCCCCCGTAAGACAATCGTGAAGAGTAAAAAGTTTTAAACTATACTACGTCACAGTACCAACATGGATGGACGATCACCATGGATGAGCGGTTAAACCTAGAGTGTGGAAAAAACTCTTAAGACAATCGTGAAGAGTAAAAGTTTTAAACTATACTAAAAAAGTTTTTTTTTTAGTGAAACCTTTCATCTTTTCTACCCGAGTCCTTTTTAAATTTTCTTACATTTCATTCTTTCAATTTTCGACCCTGATGGCGAGACAACTCTTGTGCTTCCCAATACGCTTTGGAAGCCAACCTTGGCGTCTAGAGCAGCCCAAAAAAATGGGAGAACTGGTCCAGAGCTATGCTCCTTTCCAGTTCTCCCATTTTTCTGGGGCTCATCACGGTCTCTAGGATGTTCTCAATGGGTTGGGTGCCCTGCAGAGGGGACAGGTATTACTCATATCTAAGTGTTGCAACAAACATTGCAAGTGAAACTCATGGCCACAGTGTGTCTTTTCTGGCCAGTGCATCGGACTCAGACAGATGGAGCATACGTCGGGGACTTGAAACATGGTATCGGGCCATTTCTCTGCATAACATCCATCCAACACCGCTTGAGCCAATAGAGTCCACGTGGTCAAGTTTTGCGGACCATGTCGTTTCCAAGCCTTATATGCCAAACGGTATAAGCTGGATTTGGAATACAGAGTCCACAGAGCTTGAATGAAGGCTCCTTTTCCTTTGGAAGCCTCCTGCTCCTCGTAGTCACTGGACGCGTCCTTTGGTTCTGAACGAGCAAAGGCTCTGACGCGAAGAATGTCCAGAGAATGATGATCAGGGAACACTTTGGTCAGCAGCTCCCCAATACGCTGTTCAGTGTCAGTGTGGAGGTCAATAATTTCGGGAGGTTGCAAGCCGTTCACAATGATTCGAAACTGCGTCATAAACGTAATGTAATCAGAGAGATGCACTCCCTGGTATTGGATCAGGTAGACTTGAAATGCGTGCTCGGCCTCCATGTCTATGAGGCAAATGGCCTCCGAGTCCTGTTTTTATTCTAGAGAGAAGCAGGAAGTGGCTTTTGATTGGCTCGAGAGAGAAGCAGAAAGGGACTTTGGAGGGGCTATGAAGGACAAGAGGGTTGAACCATTATGCACCCAGGCTAGCATAATGGTGTGGGACAATGTTGGGGGTCACCACGAGGGGTGGAAGACACTAAAAAATTCCATCGATAAAATATTGGACGGGAGATAATTTGTAGCTCATGCCCGCATGGGTGGCAATGGGGTTCGTTTAGAAGACGACAAATTGGAGGCATTCAAAATGATACATAGATTTCATTTTTTGTTCAGATTTTATTTTCCCTTCAGATTTTATTTTACAGTGAAAAAAAGTTTATCTCTGTGAAGAATTTCCGTTGTGTCGTGGAAAGCCACTTTTGACA
Source organism: Trichonephila clavipes (assembly GCA_019973935.1). Taxonomy (NCBI): domain Eukaryota; kingdom Metazoa; phylum Arthropoda; class Arachnida; order Araneae; family Nephilidae; genus Trichonephila; species Trichonephila clavipes. The sequence goes on from BMAU01015602.1 coordinate 545,951, forward strand.
TAGTGATACATTGTCTGCCAACGTACGCTATTTTGGTCCGTCATATGCATGGCTCGAGGTAAATATTCCTTTCCACTCTGTAAAATGTCCTCCTATCTTGCTTCAGTGGGCTCGCCGTACAACATTTGTTCTTGAAACACCATCGATTCCAGTAAAACGTGGATGGCACAATCATGGGGTGGTACATCTCCCCGACCACACACTAAGCAATCGGGTTGACAAGAGCAGGGAGTCGAAACGACTGGCATGGTGGTACGATAAATTGTCAAGATAAATGATCAAAGAGGTGTCCAGGATAAAATTTCAAAATGAATTGGTTCTTAAAGAAATGCACTGAGCTTATAAAATGTTTAGTAAACTAAAAAAAAATTTTTTTTTATGTTTGTTTATAAAGAATGTTTTTTGCAGCTCTAAACTTATTCCTCAGTTGAATTGCTAGTTCAATTTTATTTGCTGTTTTGAAAGCACTCATAATTATGGCCTTTTCCTTGAAAACTTTAATCTCTGAATTGGAAACAAACATTGTCCCAGGCATGCTTCAAGAAAATGCCTCCAATTTGTCGTCTTATAAACGAAGATTGGAACGTTTAGCGGGTATATTGAAATTTCAAGAACTCTTGAAAATGTATCCTGTTCCAGTCAAGGTGGTAAAGAATGAAAAGGGATTTCACATTTCGGACTGCGTCTGGAGTACGGAAAACTGCACTGAAGGTCCAGACACTTGTGAATGTTATTTTTTATTTAACGAACCCGAGAAGTATTTTATTGTGAAACAATTGGATCATGTGGTTGTACGGGATGGATCAATACATCACAAGGATTGTTTGACAAAAGCCAGTTGTCAATGTGGGAGAATACCATCTCTATTTTAAGAACCAATTCATTTTGAAATTTTATCCTGGACACCTCTTTGATCATTTATCTTGACAATTTATCGTACCACCATGCCAGTCGTTTCGACTCCCTGCTCTTGTCAACCCGATTGCTTAGTGTGTGGTCGGGGAGATGTACCACCCCATGATTGTGCCATCCACGTTTTACTGGAATCGATGGTGTTTCAAGAACAAATGTTGTACGGCGAGCCCACTGAAGCAAGATTGGAGGACATTTTACAGAGTGGAAAGGAATATTTACCTCGAGCCATGCATATGACGGACCAAAATAGCGTACGTTGGCAGACAATGTATCACTATGTCAAAAGTGGCTTTCCACGACACAACGGAAATTCTTCACAGAGATAAACTTTTTTTCACTGTAAAATAAAATCTGAAGGGAAAATAAAATCTGAACAAAAAATGAAATCTATGTATCATTTTAAATGCCTCCAATTTGTCGTCTTCTAAACGAACCCCATTGCCACCCATGCGGGCATGAGCTACAAATTATCTCCCGTCCAATATTTTATCGATGGAATTTTTTAGTGTCTTCCACCCCTCGTGGTGACCCCCAACATTGTCCCACACTATTATGCTAGCCTGGGTGCATAATGGTTCAACCCTCTTGTCTTTCATAGCCCCTCCAAAGTCCCTTTCTGCTTCTCTCTCGAGCCAATCAAAAGCCACTTCCTGCTTCTCTCTAGAATAAAAACAGGACTCGGAGGCCATTTGCCTCATAGACATGGAGGCCGAGCACGCATTTCAAGTCTACCTGATCCAATACCAGGGAGTGCATCTCTCTGATTACATTACGTTTATGACGCAGTTTCGAATCATTGTCAACGGCTTGCAACCTCCCGAAATTATTGACCTCCACACTGACACTGAACAGCGTATTGGGGAGCTGCTGACCAAAGTGTTCCCTGATCATCATTCTCTGGACATTCTTCGCGTCAGAGCCTTTGCTCGTTCAGAACCAAAGGACGCGTCCAGTGACTACGAGGAGCAGGAGGCTTCCAAAGGAAAAGGAGCCTTCATTCAAGCTCTGTGGACTCTGTATGCCAAATCCAGCTTATACCGTTTGGCATATAAGGCTTGGAAACGACATGGTCCGCAAAACTTGACCACGTGGACTCTATTGGCTCAAGCGGTGTTGGATGGATGTTATGCAGAGAAATGGCCCGATACCATGTTTCAAGTCCCCGACGTATGCTCCATCTGTCTGAGTCCGATGCACTGGCCAGAAAAGACACACTGTGGCCATGAGTTTCACTTGCAATGTTTGTTGCAACACTTAGATATGAGTAATACCTGTCCCCTCTGCAGGGCACCCAACCCATTGAGAACATCCTAGAGACCGTGATGAGCCCCAGAAAAATGGGAGAACTGGAAAGGAGCATAGCTCTGGACCAGTTCTCCCATTTTTTTGGGCTGCTCTAGACGCCAAGGTTGGCTTCCAAAGCGTATTGGGAAGCACAAGAGTTGTCTCGCCATCAGGGTCGAAAATTGAAAGAATGAAATGTAAGAAAATTTAAAAAGGACTCGGGTAGAAAAGATGAAAGGTTTCACTAAAAAAAAAACTTTTTTTAGTATAGTTTAAAACTTTTACTCTTCACGATTGTCTTAAGAGTTTTTTCCACACTCTAGGTTTAATCACTCATCCATGGTGATCGTCCATCCATGTTGGTACTGTGACGTAGTATAGTTTAAAACTTTTTACTCTTCACGATTGTCTTAAGAGAGTTGTTTCCACACTTAAAGTTTAACCGCTCATCCATGGTAATCGTCCACCCATGTTGGTACTGTGACGTAGTATAGTTTAAAACTTTTTACTCTTCACGATTGTCTTAAGAGTTGTTTCCACACTTAAAGTTTAACCGCTCATCCATGGTGATCGTCCACCCATGTTGGTACTGTGACGTAGTATAGTTTAAAACTTTTTACTCTTCACGATTGTTTTAAGAGTTGTTTCCACACTTAAAGTTTAACCGCTCATCCATGGTGATCGTCCACCCATGTTGGTACTGTGACGTAGTATAGTTTAAAACTTTTTACTCTTCCACACTTAAAGTTTAACCGCTCATCCATGGTGATCGTCCACCCATGTTGGTACTGTGACGTAGTATAGTTTAAAACTTTTACTCCCAATATTTTTTCCACACTCAAAGTTTGACCGCTCATCCCTGGTCCATCCATGTTGGTACTGTGACGGACGCATTTAAAGACTTTCCTTTTGCAATCCTTGTTGAATCGCATCCTGTTTGAAACGTATAAAAGCGAAAAGTGCTTTAAACACTTTTCATTCGTCATCGACCCGATTGATGCCTTCCCCGAGCACCTTTCTACCACGGTGGTGCCCGTGACGCTGCCCGATAAACCCGATGCATTGGAATATGCTGCTCGGCAGGGCCAAGTCCGAGCTGGTATCATCTACCAAGAGCCCACCGCCAAACGGCTGTTTGTTCTGTTTTGTAAAGACCATTGGCATAAAAAAAGACGTAGTTGGACAATTTCAAACGGGCCGTCATGGAGGCAAAGCATGTCAATGAATTTAGACCCAACGACGTGATGTGGGAAAAAACATCCAAAGGCCTGTTGAGAAATCCAGACAGACTGCTCAAAAATACCGACAAGAGAATGGTTTACATTTACAACAACATATTTTTTGCCAAAAAAGACTACCTTTGGCTTGCGAACGGTGAAATCCGGAGAGATTCACTTGATTCAAACGATGCATGTACCCATGTTGATCTATGAATTGCCAGCCTTCAGTGTCAAGTGCCGAGCCAATGTGATTCGAAGAAGTTTTGAGCCCCATGACCAAATGCTCTACCATCGAACCATCTTGGAGCCCCACACGGCTTATCCGATCCCGGCTGGAACACACTACATTGTGTTGAAGGTTCAAAAAACCGCCTTTGGTTTGGACATTATCCCCGAATCCCTTCTCCCCCAGCTCATTCAGAGTGGGGGAGATTCCACGTGGGAGATTTCCGGAAAATAAAAAAGTTTAATCAAACTCCTTACAAGCTACCTCCACCTACCCCGATTCATGTACCTGCCGAAAAGCGACCTTTGGAGGAAAAAGTTCTACCCAAGAAACGAGTGCGCATCACTCCCGTCATGAGACGTGTGTCCAGACGATCTGAGCTACCGATGGCCCCTGTGCAGATTCCACAACCACCTGTGCAGATTCCAGATGTCCTAGAACCTGTGCAGATTCCAGATGTCCTAGAACCTGTGCAGATTCCAGATGTCCTAGAACCTGTGCAGATTCCACTTGTCCCACAATCACCTGTGCCAATTCCAGATGTCCTAGAACCTGTGCCGATTCCAGATGTCCCACCATCACCTGTGCGTATTCCACAACCACCTGTGCAGATTCCAGATGTCCTAGAGCCACCTGTGCATATTCCACAACCACCTGTGCAGATTCCAGATGTTCTAGAACCTGTGCAGATTCCACTTGTCCCACAATCACCTGTGCAGATTCCAGATGTCCCAGAACCACCTGTGCAGATTCCACTTGTGCAGATTCCAGATGTTCCAGAACATGTGCAGATTCCAGTGTCCCATGTCTCAGAGCCACCTGTGCAGATTCCAGTGTCACAAGTCCCACAGCCACCTATACAGATTCTACATGTATCACAACCTGTGCAGATTCCAGTGTCACAAGTCCCACAGCTATCTATGCAGATTCTACATGTATCAGAACCTGTGCAGATTCCAGTGTCACAAGTCCCACAGTCACCTGTGCAGATTCTACATATATCAGAACCTGTGCAAATTCCAGTGTCACAAGTCCCACAGTCACCTGTGCAGAGTCTCCCAGAACCTATGCAGCTTCTCCCAGAGCTCGACATTTTGCACCCTTTGGAGTCGACAGATGCATTCGACCAGCTCATGTCGTTTGTATTTGGACCCCAAGAACTCCAGCTGCTTCACACGGTACCCTCTATTTTTGATGGAGATCTCTTCTCCTTCCTGGATGAATTTTAAAGGGAGCCTATGGACTTGACCATGCCCAGACTAAACTCTTGTGTCAAAAATATCGGACCCATCCAACCCATGGATCTGTCTGTCAATAGTTCTATCGGTCAATAATCTATCGGAGCCATCCAACCCATGTCTGTCAATAGTTGCCTGTAGCTCATTGTATATATTTTTTCAATAAATAATGAATAAGTCTCATTTTTTTGTCAGAATGATTTCGGTACAACACTTGTTGGACCACCCCTATCGTATTTAGAAATCTGGGTCGAATCGAGTCACGCGCCAGAGTTTCTTTTGAACCCAACTTTGGCGTTTCAATTTTGTAAAAAAAAATTGGAAAGGGGGATCGAGTCGAGTTGACTCGGCTCCCTTTTTTTCGGGTATACCAAGTTTGGATCGCTCAGCTAATGTGCGCTCATTTAGGCTGAATAATCTTTCTGGGCCAATCGAGTCTACTCGGTGTTTCAAGACAACGTTGGAAGGACCAGCCAATAGAAATTGTTTCACGTGACCTCATTAGAGTATAAAAGGCCAGCAGTTTTACCTCGGAGTGCTTTTGAATGGCTAAATGTTTTTTGTTAAGACTGTCAGGATTTGGAGTCTTGTTTCCATCTCAAATTCTGGCACAGTAAATGTTTTTTAGCAAAAATCTTCAAGACCGAAAATAGGGGGGGGAGGCAGTTCTCCCTTCTTTTTTCGGGTTCATTCATACACCAAGATTGGTCCATTCATACACCAAGATTGGTACCTGTGAATCGCCCCTTCTCATCTAGATGCATCACTGTGAATCGTTTCCAAGATGGGAATGAGGTGGCCCCCTAGATGCATCACTGTGAATCGTCACCAAGAATGGAATGAGGTGGTCCCCCTAGATGCATCAAATTACCTGTGAATCGTCACCTAGATTGGAATGAGGTGGTCCTCTCACCAAATATGTCATTGGACCTGTCCAACATATCATTGGACCCGTCCAGCATGTCATTGGACCCCCGTGTTAAAACTATTTTTGGGAGACCTCTGTTTCACATTGGACCTGTCCAGCATTTCATTTGTGGATGACCCCTGTCTCAATCGTCGCTCTGGGGTGGAATGAAAAATTTTCTCTCGGCCCTGAAAAATCTTTTGGTGGGAAATTTGAAAAATTTTATTTTGTTCATACATGTTAACGCTTCCTGCATACTTTGCTTCATAGAGGAATCGAGACCCTAAACACAACGTTGGGGTATAAAACGGGTGAAAATATACACGATTCATACAAAAAGAACCGTTTGAATGTTTCTTGGGGATGGAAACGTTAAATGCAGGATTTGGATAAAAAGTGGGTGCAAAATGGACAAGAGTCATATAAAAAGAGTCGTTGGAAACGAAAAGGAGGGAACAAAAATACGGTGTGGAGATTGATTCAAAGGAGAGGGTGTTCGTTTCAAAGGAGAGGGTTTCAAATGAGACAGTGTTCATGATGAATGTCAAGTGAAATGGTTTCAAATGAGACGGTTTTCATGATGAATTTCAAATGAGACTTTTTTTTTCAAATGAGAGGGTTTCAAATGAGACAGTTTTCATGATGAATTTCAAGTGAGATGAGTGTTTTCATGATGAATTTCAAGTGAGATGGTTTCATGATGAAAAGTGCCATTTCAAAAGGCCATTTCAAAAAAGGTCGTTTTCCATTTCCAATCATTTTTTGAAAGGGTCACGGTGTTCAGCTATTTTTTCGACCGACTGTAGAATGGGAACATCGACCGGGGGTCCAAAACGTTGTCACGGACGTTTTGTCTAGGAATCCAGTAGGCAATCTGGATGGATCACAAATTTCGTGCGCAGCTCTTCGAGCCCTAGTCTTAAACTCCCGAGAACAACTCATTCGAGAGCAAAGGGAAGATCCTGAGTTAGGACACATCTATCGATATTTAGAAATCCCAGACGACGGTTCCGTTAATGCGACTATATGCGAAGGTTGGTCCCAGGATTTTAAACTTATAGATGGTCTACTCTTTTACGCGAAATATTCTACAACTTTTGGAGAACTAAGAGTGTATATTCCTAGATCACTTCGCGAAACAGTAATGAAAGAATTTCATGATCTGCCATTAGCAGGCCATCTAGGAAAGAGGAAGACCTATTTAAAATTACGAGACACATGTTATTTTCCATATATGAGGAAATATTTATTTGAATATGTTTCAACCTGTGACCGGTGTCAAAAATTTTATTACAAAAACGCGCTACCAGCTGGTCGTTTAATTCTGATAGTATCGAATTACCCCAATGAAATTGTAACGTTAGACCTATTAGGCCCCTACCCCGCATCCCGAACCGAAAGATATAGATTTTTATTAGTAATAACTAATCATTTCACTAAGTGGAGTGAGCTTATTCCTTTACGAAAAGCTTCGGCCCAAGCCATAGCTAACGCCCTTTTTGAGAATTATATTTCACGCTACGGAGCTCCGATTTCTTTAATTAGTGATAACGGCCCCCAATTTATATCAGAGGTATTTGAACACTTAAGTCACAGGTTGGACATAAAACATATGAAAACGGTAACATACAGGCCACAGGCGAATTTAACGGAAAGAGTTAATCGCAATTTAGTCCAGATGATAGCCTGTTTTGTAAAAGAAAATCACGAAAACTGGGACCGATTTCTTCATGAATTCGTTTTCGCGCTGCGCACTTCAGTGAACGAAACAATAAATAAAACTCCGGCTGAGTTATTCTTAGGTAGAAAGATTATAACACCTTTTAGTAAATTAATAAATGTCACAGAGGGTGCTGAATATGTAGGAAGAAACATTGAGAAATTATTCGTTGAGGAAAGCAGAATATGCGGAAACAACATACGACTTGGGAAAAATACTATAATCGGATAAGGAGAGAGGTTAACATCAAAGTAAATTATTTGGTGTTGGTACAAACTCATTTTATGAGTGCTGCGGGTAGGAGAGTGTCGGAAAGTTTATGCCTAAGTTTGAAGGGCCATATAGAGTGTTGGAAGTTCGGAATAACAATTTGATCATTTGGAAGAAGGGAAAAAGCGTCACAGTTAATATCGACCAGGTGCGAGTGTACCATCCGAGACAGTCAGAAACAATTAGTTTGGATAGTCGTGTTGAGACACTATATGAAGGACAGAGGTCTAGTAATGGGTCGAGTAGATCGCACCCAGGAAAATCCAAAAGATCTAGGAAAATCTCGAGTGAGGAGAGTAAGGATCGTAAATCAAATAAGGGAAATACCGGATGGTAGGATCCGAGATTGAAGCGTAAAGTAGGGTCAAAAGGGTCAGTGGACAGGAAGGATAAAAAGCGGTCCAAAATATGCAGGAAAAGATATCTGCAGGTGTCCGAACATAGCGACCAGAAAAGACCAACCCCTGAACAAACACAAGGGATAAAGAGAACAATTGCATCCTCGATATCATCTAGAAAACATAAACATAGGAGACCTAATAACCCTTCTCAGGGATCAAAATCCATTGCAGGTCCCTCACATCAAATATATACAAGGCAGTGCAAGCCACCTACAGAAGGGAGCAGGCAAGGAGCGAGTGTCCAATATGACCGGGCCTGGGAGACCAGGACAACTCCGAGTGGAGGGATCAGTGCAGCTGAGAGGAGACCAGTCTGGTCTAGACAGGCGACAGCAGTGAGACCTTGTCCTTACTACCTACGGAGCCGCTTAAAGGGTCCCGAAGGAATACCAGAGGAGCAAAGGAGCACTGGGATCAACAGTCTACCGCAGAACAGCCTCAGGAGAAGGAGCCTCAGCATGGAAGCCTTAGACGGAGATCCGGTGGATAGGAGCGAATAGAGGACAAGGAAAAAATCAGGTTGTATCGTTCCTTTTTTTTTCTCCTTTCGAACAAACGGTCGGAAGAATCATTGCAATGAAGCAAGTCACGGGTGGATGTTTAAAGTTTAAGAAGCCAAGCAAAAGTGGACACTACAATGAGTGTGTTTTTCTAGAAGAGAAAAATAAGCTTTTGTCTTGTTAATTTTTTATATAAATATGGAGAAAACAATTGTAAAAAGGCATTTGTTTACTTCTATGTATGATTTCGCTAAGATGCGACAATTCCTTTGGTTATTTGTTTTAATGGTTTATTGAAAAATGTTTTGAAATTGTATGTATATGTATGTGTATATTTTTTCTCACATCTGGTGGCTTGGGACGCGGCGTAGTTAGGTAGGGCAAACATTTAACACTAACAAGCGCAGCATGCATGGAATGGGAATGTTAAGGAGCCAGAGACTTTAATTGATGTATAAGAAAATGTTATGTAAAATGTGGATGAATTTGTACATACAGTAGATGTTTGTTTCTTCACACTACTTAAAGGAGTTTTTATTTCAGGGTAGCTGACCCTGAGCATTGTATAGAAAACGACGAGTCAACTGTAAGCAAGAATAAGTTTGTATAGTTTTTCATAAGTAGTTAAGTAAATCACATAGGCAGGTTTTTCTCCACTTCGGTGGTTTTTCACCTTGCCTCTTTGCCAAATGGTTGTGATGTAGGGAAATATAAACTTGCAAATGTTACGTCATATAAAAGGAAGTTTTTGGTCGCAATGCCTTTTTCTTTCCCTTTGGGAAGGGGAAGGAGAATTAGTAAAGTATCCGATTGTTAGATATATATTAAAGTCGTCGAGACTATAAATCAAGTTTAGGAATTGGTTACGTAATTTATTTTCAGGCCATTTGTGACCTTCGAATAAATCCCGTTTTCTTTTTGGAGGGGTGTGTGACGAATCTGTACGGAACCTTTCCACTAATATTCTTAGGCGTCTTTTTGGGGATTATAAATTCGCGTATATATTTCCAATCACCTCCAAAAAGGTGAACGGGATATGCAAAGTAGATAGGGTATTTAAGTCGAGCGTTGTAAGCTAGCAAGTATGAAGGCTATTGAGCCATCAACAGTAACCTCAAATTTAAAGGATTCCAAGAGATTACGTTAGTGAAGACTTACTGCTGTTATTCTGCGGAAGAACTAGAAAGTTGATATACCAGCGGTAAATATAATTCATTTACGCTTAAAATAAGCGTTAGTTTAGTAAAATTAGTTTAAGTTAATGAAAGCTAATAATTCGAGTACGTGTATTTCTCGGACCTCCTATTTCGGTAGACCTTATTTGATCTTGAGCATAATTATTAATTAATTTCATAATTCGTAATTTAATTTAATATAAAAGGTAAATCCCTTTTATTTGACGTAACATAGAAATATTATATGTTGGATGAAGTCAATTTGGTGTATAATGGCTTAATAATGTATAACAATGTTCGCTGTTTGAGCAGCGGGAACCTACTTCAAAGATTTGTTGATTGCTTGGAAGAAATCAGACTGTTTCTACAAAATGAGAGCAAAATTGAACAATACCCACAGTTGATGGATATTATGTGGCTTTTAAAATTGATGTTTTTTACAGACATATGTCAACATTTCAATGAATTGAACATAAAGCTTCAAGGCCCGAATAAAACAGTTATCGTCATGATGGATCTCATTCGCGCTTTTGAAGCTAAACTATGTGTTTTCAGAAACGATATTATTACAAAAAAACTACAAGTACTTCCCAAACTTGAAAAAAAATATCAAAGATTTAGATGCCCAAGAGAAACGAAATGAAGAAAAAGTTATTGATGCCTTTATTTCTATAATGGATTCTTTAATCAAAGAATTTTCAGCGAGATTTTCTCAGTTCAAGGAATTATCGGAAACGTTCAAATTTATTATGTACCCTGATGTGATTTCGTTTGATAAACTGAACTTGTCTCAATTCGATTGGTTGGAAATTGAAGAACTTGAAATGCAACTGATTGATTTCCAGTCTAGTTCAATATGGATTCAAAAGTTTATTGAAACAAGGAAAAAGTTGGAATTGATTGAAGCAGAAAGATTGACAAGCAATATAAGTAAAAATACCAGTAACGAAATTTTGGAAACATGGAATTCGATTCCAGACGCATTTGACTGTTTGAAGAAGTTAGAGTATGCTATTTTAACCATATTTTCATCTACTTATGCCTGCGAGTCCTTATTTTCAGAGATAAATAACATCAAAGACTCGCTTAGAAACCGTTTAACAGACGACTCTAATTCAGCATGCATTCTACTAAAAGTAACATCTTATAATCCTGATATAAGTTATTTGTCATCTAATCTACAACAGCAGAAATCACACTAATGTTATTTTAAATTAAATTAGAAGTATAACTAAAACATTTACTACTATACAGTGCAAAATGTATTTTTTCGTATTAAATAAAGAATTTTGATTTGTTCGTATTTAGTTTTATTAGTTCTTCAATGATCACAAGTCAAAATTATTTGATGGCACGCCTATAACTCATTAAACGTTTTTTTAAGAAAAAATGGCACGTTGACCCAAAAAGGTTCGCCACCCCTGCTATAGGCAGTGGCGTAACGGAGAACATTAGGGCCCCTTGCAAGGTCAGCTTTTGGACCTCAAGTCCTAATACGTACTTGGTGTCAGTCAAGCTTTGGGCCCCCTAGAAACCCTAGGCCTCTCCGCATTGCGAGGCTGTATGTTACGCCACTGAATTTAGGTCAAAACCTTTAAAAAGGGATTTAATCAGATTTTTATCACATAATCTCTCTCTAGATGACAAGTGTTTACTTTTGTCGTTGTATGCAATTTTCTATAAGTCCAATGCTGAAACGTTAGTTAATTACTAAAATACATTTTTATTCTTTAATTCAATGCAATATCGTTAATGATAATTATACAATTTACTTAGTTCTATAAGAATTTGTCCTTTCACAATTACTTTTCCAGTTTAATATTTATGTAGAAATTCTCCTTAAGCCTATTTTTTAAGAATATTACATGCTTCGTTTTCATGCTGCTATCGGGATTTGAAAGAATCTCACCATTCCTTTTTCTACCACTTGCAGTGGAAAAGAGGGGGGAGGGGAGTCTCGCTTTGATAGGCTCCAATTCGTGGGGGGAGGGGGATTACAGCATTTCGGAGTGGCGAAACATACCGCAACTCCATACCGTTTACCGCATACCGTTTAGGGACTTAAGTCACTTTTTTTTGCGAATTTTCCGAAAATAATAATTTCTGCCGAAACTTGTTCCAATACTTTTATATAAGGCTGAAAGTAGCAAAAAGTAGCGGGATCTTCAAGTGAAGTAGCATAAAGTTCGCGAAGTAGCAATAGGATAAAAAAAGTTGTGAAAAGTTTTAAAAAGTAGCAAAATGCGCGAAAAATCGCATGATCTGGCAATACTGAGAGGGAGGGGGAGTGAGCGTGCAGTTTTGTGGCGCTAAATTTGGCTGAACTGCGCCAAATACTTGTTAAAATATCAAAATTATAAAAACACATCTAAAAATTGACGCCTGTGGGTTCAAAAATCAAACCGATGTTTTTCAAACACATCCAGCTGCCTCGGTGCTGTATAATAATAACAAGTGATGAATTTTTTATCTTGCTATAATCAGATTCTGAGTTTTGTTTTGTCTTCTAAGTCTGTAGAGCTTTAAGTTGAAAAAGTAATCCTAATTAAAAAAAATATCTCATTGTTGATCGATTAAAAGGTTTGGTAGGAATGCCTTAAAGCAGGGGTAGGCTGACTATTCCAGGTTGCGGGCTACTTCTAATTTTTTCAAACTGTTGCGTTCCACCCAATGTCAGTGGCGCACACAAGGAAGGGGCGGGGGCACTAGTTCGGACCCTTCCCCACAGCCCTTGATTTTTTTTACCCTTTGATTTTAAACCCATGTAAAGTTAGTTTTTGTTGTTATAGTCAGCAGAAGACATATAGTCCGCGTGCCGTCAGCCAATCTTGAATATTTCCGTATATAATTACTAACTGCTAAAATCTTCAGGCGGTCACCTCAAAATGACGGTCCACCGGTCGATTGCGATGGACGTAATGCCCACCCCAGCTTTACAGTATACCGAATATATTCTTTTAAAAACGTATCAGAATACTGATTTTATAAAATTTCAACTTGCATTTAAAATGGAATCTGATTATCTGTATAGGTAGATAAATTTTAGTAAAAAGTTGACAAAAGGTTCCGATTATAGGTTCAAAGAGAAAACCAAATATCCTTAAAATCATAGATGATATTTTTTTTATGAGGTTAGGTCCTACTTTTCTGGTTTACCGCCAACTTGGCAAATTAATTTTAGTTCTCGGATGCGAACGAAATCTCTGAGTTTCCCGATCAGGAAAGCGGGGATTATGTCTAGAAACTCGTCGCAATTTTTAAAATATTCTGTCATTAGAACTCAGTTATCCTCGTTCCATGTTCTACGCGTACATTGTTGTATTCCAAAAAACATTTTTTCAGAATTCGATTTTTTTAGCTTAGCATAAATTTTGCTATTTCTTGTCTTCCGTGTTTTTGCTACTGATGGGTTTTGGGAAAATATTTATTAGAATAGGAGGAATCCACATTTATATTCATTACATTGTATATAATTTTATTTACAAAATGTATTACAATGCTTTCTCCCCTTCTTTATTATCTCAATTTAGTGAGGTTATTTCTCTCACTTGATTTAATATATTATTTATAGCCAGGCACCCTCGCGAAAAAAACGACCATAACTTCACGCGCAGGGTATCAGATACCCAAGGGTGATTACGTTCTGTTTTCCGTAAAATTTGCATACAAAGGTGGAAAAGAAAGAAATGTAGAAAATACAATATGTTTATTACACTTTTCACACGTGAATTTAGTTTTCCTGTTCTTTTTATTAGGGCATTCAGTACATTGTTTATACACTTCTTTAGTCTTCGTCGCGAGTAAGTGCGATGTTTTCACTGATGAATCGTAATTATTTTTTCTAAATTTGTAGAAGCATTGCTTGCTGGTTTTTACATTCTTCTGTTATTCGAAATCCAAAACAGTTCAGAAATCAGCGTCTGGTTCGATGTTTAGTAGGTGGTACGTAACAAAATAATTTGAGCATTTATTGTCGCAACGTTCAACAACATAAAAAATATTGTCATAGGCTAACGATTGGATTTTCTAGCCATTGAATATAATGTGGTTACTTTATCAAGGATGATAATTACTCCCTCTTTTAAATTATTTGGATAACTTTCAGTAGAGGAATCATACTTGCTAGTATACTCTTCATCATTCGATTCTTCCGCATCATCCCCACGAAGAGACTTTTTTCATCCGAAAATACTGTTGTACTATATATCTATTAAATCCTGCATCTATTAAATTACTTAAGCATCACATTTCTTCATCATAACTACTATAATACGCCATAGCATAAGGAAGAATTAAAACGTGCTCACATGCATTCAGAACTGTAACGGTGATTCACGCGCAGGGTATGACATATTCGAAGAGGCGATATTCAAAAATACGTATTTAGAATTCGCATATAAGCTAAGGCCCCTCAAAGGTACGACATACCCTGCGCGTGAAGCGGCGGTTTAATACAGCTTCTTAGTATCTTCTAAAGAGAGCCTTTCAGCATTTATTGTTAATTTCAAGGATGAACAAGAGTTGATTCTTAGATGCAACTAATTGATTTTTTAGTGACAACCTACTCTGAAACTACTCAGAAGCTATTGGTGACGGAGGTCCGCTTAGGCACGGGCCCAGGGCGCAAAAGATTTGGAGGCACAAAAAATTGGAGGGTGAAGAAAGAGAGAAAAATTAAAACTACAGAGACTGAAATGTGAGATCTACTATGGAAAATGAAAAGCTAAACGGTTTGAGGTTGCTATGCACTCAAAATGATATTGCTGTGGAAATTGATTACAATGACGTTATTAAGGATTTTCTCGGTAAAAAAATCATTCCTTCGAAGAAAATCTTCGCTGCACAAGTACAATGACAGGGACTCAATAAAGAATAAGGATGTCAAAGCGTAAAAGATAATAAAGCGATAAGTGATGAAAAAGATGATAATTAACAAGTTCATGCAATAATATATACTTAACTCAGTGACGCAATAGCCCATCAGGGTCAAGGCTTACTGTGTTCAACTCAGTACACATGACCTTGGGTCTTGAGGTACATAATCAGATGTTCTGGTAAGGTGATCAGTCGGACGCGAAACCCCAAGTGTTAAGTTCCCAAGCAAGCTTGGTACTTATTTATCGACCCACTGAAGGGCTGAAAGGATGAGTTAACCTTGCCCAGCCTGGGGTTTGAACCTCGGACCGGTGATGTGGAAGCGCGATACATTAACCACTTAGCGACTGAGCTTAATAATATATACTCTATACTATAATTGCAAACGATTTCATTAATGTACTGTACTAATTTACAAGAGGGTGGGTGGTCCGTGATGCCATAAAATAAGAAATGAACTAGAGTGTTCAAACCATACCACTATTCTTTCCTTACGACTGTCAGCCCATAGGTGGTGGATAATGGAAAGACTATTCAAATAGCAAAAACAAAGAAAGGGGGAAAAGTTTAGGGAAAATCCCTCCCAAAACAAAACAGGAAAAGTAAGAACTGAAGGTGGAAGATGGGGACGCAGCTGTTGAAGTGCCTAGTGAGCCAGAGAGGTTAAAAATGGCCCTGGGTGGCAGTCCTCATAATTTAACACATGGGTCAAGAGACGAAAAAGATACCTGAATTCAGCATCCCATTCTCCAAATTTCCACACCACGCAATTTAAGAGACCATCAGCACCTTAAATGCTATGACTTACTGTGATGACAAGAAAATTCTGATCTGTGAGATGACAAATTAATAGATATCTTTTATGTTAAGAGCTAATATTGAAAAAGAAATGTTTAGTGTGTTGGAAAATTAAGGAGTGACTATGTTAATGAAAAATGTTTTCTAACTACTGAGACTTTTTTTTTAAAATTCATCTTTGAAAATTTATGTCTGTTATGTTAGTTATCCGAATAGTACGTACTTAATGAGAGAGAATAATTTTTGCACATTTCCCCTTACGAAACCATACCGGAATATGTAATTAATATAGCTCTATATATATACTCATGACCAAAATTAAGGTCATAAACATGTTTTTCGTCATAATTTTAAAATGAGGCAAGAAAAACTGATAGAATTTGTATTTTATTTATTTTGAAGAACGGGTGGAACAATATCAATCTTAAGTTTAGGAAAAGATGTTGTTTAACGTTAGTTTTTGCAGAATTGCTGGATTGAGACCATTAAAGCACATGGGGATTTTGCCTCCAGTTTTGTGAATTTGGCATTAAAACAAACAAGTTGTGACGGGGCTTTACCGCGTTTACATGCTAATCCTTTTGGGGAATCTTTGGGACCAGCATTGAGTTACTTCACAGCCAAACCTCTCAAGAAGAAACCGTGATATGCAGATTAGTTAGTAGATATACAGTGGAGCTTTAGTATTCGTGAGGTAGTAGAAGAAGGAGGAAGGAAACTGAGATGCTGAACGCCGTGAGCATTTGGTAAGACATGAAACTTAGAAGCGTAATTATAGAACGGGCTTTAGCGAGTTAAAGAATTTAAGGCAGATAAAGATTCTCTCTCTCTTAGGATAACTTCTCATAAAGATAAGTGGTTAGGATTCCAGGCGCTTATTTACACAGAATTTAGGAATACGTTATACCACTCCTGATTACCTTCCTATAGTAAGACTTATTAATATATTTGAATAATAATAAATTGGATTTATTATGGTGAAATTGGGTGATCAGTCATTTCCTCCCACAAACCTAGGTCGCGTGGATGAAGAGGTGTTAACCCCAGGCAGGGTGTGTCCCAAAGTAACCTTTACTTTCAAGCAGCCATTTTTAACGTTTAGATACGTATATTTGCCGTGTTGCGCGCACCCTTTTTTATGAAGAAATCTGAAATATACGTGCGCAATGCTCTTACATTATGAAGTCATTTTTGTTTGAGCTTTCAATCTTTAAAAGAAATAAATATATTTCTAGAACTGTCACCCTATAAGGAATGCTATTCCTTTTAAATAAGCAGTATTTTGATCTATGTAGAAATCTTATTTTTTTCTATTCTCATCATTTTTTATTTTTATTTTTAAACTCGACGTATAACGCACATCCGTAAATTTCGATCTTATTTTATGTGTTGAAAGTGCGCGTTATACGCCGGATGTTACGGTAGTCTGTTTGCAGTGTTTACCGTTGGCAAGTTTGAAGCATGCCAGTCAGATGAGGAGGTGGGTCGATAGGTACACGGTAGGGAGGGTGATCTGAGATCGATTAATCGAAAATCGAATTCTCTGACCAAAAAAATTTGAATTTTTAACTCGATATGTAGCACTAAATCGATTCAGTGAATCGATATTTCATCTTAGAAAATCAACATTCGATTTTTTTTTCCCGTTTTGGTAAAAACCATAAAGTTGGTAAAAACCATAAAAAACGAAGAATTTAAACACTATCGCTGGCAGTTGTGCACCTGAAGTATGATCCTATACTTTACTGCAGTGTTTCTCAAACTGTGGGGTGCTTCCCCCTTGGGGAGCGTGGCATCTCTACAAGGGAGGCGAGAGCATATTGAAAAGTCGAAAACAAAAGATTATTTAAAAACATTATTAAATTGCTGAAAGTAAGCAAACGAAATACATTCTGACATGATAAAAAATAGAATGCACATTTACACTGATATATTACACTTATAAAAGTATCAGTGCTACACAATATATTTTGTAATTAATTAAACAATACTAATTTAAGAACAAGTTTAATAATTACCAGGGACATCATGGGATTGTCATATATAAAACTGTATTCAAAAATTATCTCTTATCTTGATAATTTTTACGGTTTATAAATAATCTCTTAACTGCCTATTAAAAGTTATGCGATTCGCTTCCCAATGCTAACCATTTTCCTCGTAGACGCGCGTATGGGATGTAATGGGGGGAGGAAAAAAGAAGCAAAAATAATCTGAAATAAGTAAATCCCGCGTAAGCATTGTCAGGGTCCTCTTATTGCATTCCAAAGCCTTCGGAATAATTTTATGGATAGCAGGGCACAAAAGAAAATCGTACTTTGGAAAGTCGTATATATACGTTCGGCGAAATTTACGCTTCGGCTGAGCGAGATGTTTATTTACGCCGGTGCCCCTTAAGTAGAATTAAGTAGAATTAAGTTAGTTAAGGGCTGTGCGGCCCTCGTTTTTCCAACTAAGACATATATGGTTTTTTCCTGGGTCCGTTGCCTGGACAGGGTACGCCCATTTATTTTGTAAATGTGAGAATCTACCGTGATTAAAATACATAACTGTTAATGTTGATCCAGTTAACTAAAATTTATTGTGGCTGTCGAAAGTTCAAATTAAGGAGGAATATTAAAAATTAAACTTAAGATGAATAGTGAAAATTAAAGTTTAAGTTGAATATTGAAAATTAATGGTTAGAATGACTATTAAAAGTTAAAATTTAAATAGGGCATGAAAAGTTAGAAGTTTAGAAAAATAAAATTTAGGCACGTAATTTCTTAAGGGCCATTAAGACCCTCGAATAAATCACGTTTTGCTTCTTGGAGGGGATGGTGACGGGCTCACGCGTCTTTTCATTAACATGTTCTTTTGGCCAGAATTAATGTCAACTCGTTTCCAACCAAATCCAAGAAGTAAAGCGTGAAAGAAAGATGTAAAATGGGAAGCTTTTAAATATAAGAAGTTAGAGTAAGCGGGCTGGCAATTTGAGGAATGTAAAGATAATTCGTGGTTCAAGCGTGAAGAGGTTTTGGAAAACATTAAGTACAGTAAACATAAATTATACATGATAGAGAGCCCTTAAGTCAAGGTGCATACCATTGCACTCGAGTAAATACGCAACTTCATCTAGGATTATTGTGATCGCTACTTCAGACTACACATTAAAGATAGGGGTGACTATTTAATATACGGATCTGTGATAGTATAGAAACAGAGCTTAGGCGAGTTAGTATTGATAGTGGTCCGAGTTACGTTATTTCGGTATTATATATATATATATATATATATATATATATATATATATATATATTGTGTTTAGCCACCGTAGATTCTCTCACATATCATATTATTATGTAATTTAATATTGGTATAAGTTAAGATCTTAATTAAATCATATTAAGATCATGGCAGCTTCTAGTTCTTCATTTATTCCTACACCTCTAGCTCACGCTAATAATCAAGGAGAAGGGCACCTGAGGGGGATGATAGCGGAAACATAATTAATAGCACAAAAATGAATACAATGCACATAGTACGGAATAAAGCAGAACAAAGCTTTATTGAACTCATAGAAGCAGTACACACATCATTGTATGCCCAAGAGGAAAAGCAACAGATATTCCTTAATATGGGATATGACCTCCCCTTAATGCAATGTTTGCTTCGCTCCGTTTCTCCACCAGGTTGCTTGAGTTTCGCCCTCCAGAGTAGATTACATATCCATAACTACAGGTTCTTTTGTACTGTAATTACCAGGGGCGTAGCCACCACCCTATCAATGATCCGGGGCCCCAACATGTGTAACTAAAAGGACTCCCATATCTTAAAAAAGGCCCCCCGAAGGAATTTGGATACAGGGCCTCCTCAAAGCTAGCTACGCCAGTGGTAATTACCCTTTTGGTTATGAATGTACAAACGTCATGTGGTATTTTATTTATTTATTTTTAGGTAAAAGTGCCCATTCCTAAGTCAGCATCTGTTTCAGTTGTTGGGTGTTCCCCAGAGAACGTAATTGTACGCAAGGCGTCTCCTCAAGCATCCCACACATATGCTATGGGATTCAAATCAGGAAAGAACGTTAGTCAATCCATTCGAGTGATATCTTCACTTTCCAGTATCTGCTGAACATCCGCAGTCTGGTGTGACCGTGCATCACGGAAGTCTGGTCAAATGCACACGGGGAAGGATAACCTCCCAACAATAGCGATCTCCGGTTACAGAGCCTTTGTCGAAAACGTGCAGCTCAGCCGGCACGTTCAGCAGAATGCCTCCCAAGACTACAACTCCATGATCCCCATAACGGTCTCTTTCTTTCATGTTACTAGGATGAGACCGTATCCCGACCTCTCTCCAATTCAACTGACGTTGATAATTGCTTGGGGGTACTGAAACGGTTCTCATCCGTAAAGAAGGGGGGAGGGGTGCCTAGTGGTTAAGGTCATAAACTCGTGGCCGGCGTGTCAACAGTTCGAGCCTTGTACAGCTTGAAACCCGCCATGCAGAGGGGATCGATGTACGTTATGTGTGCCGGGTCTCAAACGTTCTCCCGTTAGTGTGGTGTGAAAATTAGGTGAAGGGGTGCCAGCTCAGGTGTCACCCTCGTCACTTGACCATGGCTCAAAATTATGAGGTCTGTCGACAAAAGCCTCGAATGGCTGAATAGTGTATCATTAATATTCATTCACTCACTCACTCATCCGTGAAGAAGACACGACTCCGTTAATGAGAGATTTTTGTACTCTTTACACCACTCCAAACCATGACGACGATGGCCAACTTTCAAAGGGATGCTGCAGTATACAGGGCGGTAGGCCCACTCTTGGGAAGGCTCCTGGCCCCAGTAAACCATTTCACTTGTCACCCTGTTGCTGTACACCAGGCATGTCAAACTCATATGATATTGCGGGCCACATTATCTGTTTTATATTAAGTTGGGGCCGAATAATCTCAATATTCAAAAAAATTAATAAAATACGATTTGTAGAATGATTATGTTATCCATTTATTAGACTCAATGTCAAGGGGTTTTTTTTAATAAAAAAACCGAAAATAAAAGTTATAAAAAGGAATTATTATTTAAGAATTTATGGTTAAAATTTTAAAATGCTTCAAATTTTGCATTTTTTAAATTTTTTATTTTGGTGTTAAAAAACAAAGGATACCTCGCTAATTCTGTTGATGTATTATTATTTTTTTTTTTGATTCTACAAAAAGAAAGCTGGAAAGTTAAATTTTAATATGATAAGCGAAATAATATTCCCCCTTTTTAAAGCGACAAAATTTTAAACACTTTACTCTCTCTTTTTGTTTTTAAAATTAATTTTAAACAGTTAGGTAAGACAATTTAAAAACAAGATTTATTTTTATAGTTTTAACAAGACATTTCAGCTACATATTTATCTAATAAATTAATCTAAATAATGCTGTAATATCAAGCAAGGAGAGTGCTCAAAGTGAAGTATAAAAGTAGTAAAAAATTAATGTATAAAATATTAGAGTTTTACACATGGAAGATACCGTGAATCGTTGATGACACATGTGTTTGCGAAGCTTACATAGAAATCCAAACAGCAATAATTTAGAACTAAAATAAATACAAAGGTAATAAAATAATGCGCACTATACAATCCTATTGACTATAATAAATATTTATTTTTAAAATTATTATTTTTTAAATCGTGATGAAAAATATCCTTAGTTTTGATTTACTTAAAATGAGTTATTTTATATTCCGGTACATTTTCTGAAAATCTACTTTACCTATAGCACTCGTATATCTTGCCTGTTACAAAGTTTATTTATTTCCCCAATACAAAGAATAAATTTTTTTCAAAATAAACATTTAAAATGTTTAGATATTGCACATTATTTGCACAAAAATTAAAGAATAAATAAATCTGAAAATTAAACTTTTTTAAAAATTTTATTTTATTTACATTAATTGTATAGAATGATATGTTAACAAACACTACAAAGGTTAAAAGTTATATTCCAGTAAACTTTATGCAAGATGTACCGAAAGGTAAGTACATGACAGAAAAATATGATGGCTATTAATAACTCACATATAATTTATATTTATAAATGTGATTTTTTTACGTAAACAGGCACATAAGTATACAGATATCTCACTCTTAAAGTATTACTTCCATTGATTTTAATTAAACAAGTGAGAACCATTTAAACGGCTTAAAATAAGTATATTTTTACCTGCCAAAACCCCCCTTTCCCGTTCCCAACATTACTTTTGGGAAGATGTTTGAGACCGTTTTTCACAAAGCAAATATCAAAGTTTGGTTGAATATGCTGAACTGATGCTATCTTTAAAATTGATGATAAATGTTTATCGGTTAATCTTGACCTTTCTGAATTTTTACTGTTTTTCATTAAAGAAAATAATTGCTAGCATAAATATGTACTTCCAAACATAGTTATTATACGCGTAACAAAAGATAACATCTTAAGAAATCGATCTATTGATAAATATGTGTAACAATCTGGAATTCCAACTTCCATACATTTTTGCTTCAACAAAGAATCACATTGGATCTCAATCAATTCCATTTGTAAATTTTCATCAACAAGTTCAATGTCGCTAGATAGAGGTGAAGTAAAAAGACGAAATTTTAATTCACAGCTTTTGAAATTAGAAAATGTTCGATCGAATTCTCTATTTCTAATAATTTAATTTGGTGAGCATATTCTGTAAATTTTAATTTAGGGGATTTAATGAATAGATATTAGCAGCTTTCAAAGTGAGACAGATTTTCTTTTTCTAATTGTTTTCGCCAAAGAAATAATTTTTGTTTGAAAGTGTTAATGTTATCAAACAGTGTTGTATAACAAGATTATTTTTGCCTTGAAGCTTAAGATTAAGTTGATGAAGGTGACTTGTGATATCAACTGAGAAGGCCAGGTCCTTTATCCATTGTCCATCTTTTAACTCTGCACATTCGTATTTTTTTTCTTTGTTTCTAAGAAAATTATGATTTCGTCCAGCAGTTTGAAAAATCGTTTTAATACTTTATGACTCGAAAGTCATCGAACTTCTGTATGATATGGTAGATCGGTGAATTCCCTTTCTATGTCTTCCAGAAATGAAGTGAAATGACGATGATTAAGTCTATGGGCTCGAATATAATTTACGATTTTTGTGACAATTTTTAAAACATGTCCGATATTTAAAACTTTGGAGCACAGTACTTTGTGATGGGGCTTTATCACACCTTTCGCTAAAATCCTCTTGGGGAATCTTTGGGGCCGGAATGGCATTTCATTCCAACCAACTCAAGAAGAAAACGCGATATGATTATATATATTGGAGCTTTAGCATTCGCGAGAGAGGGTAAGAGGAGTCTTGGAAGTCTCAGGAAGTATTCTAAGAGTCATATAGAAATGAGTTCGAAGCCAGAAGGTTGCCAGGTTTCCGGATCAAGTTGGATTACAGTAATATATAGAAGATAAAAAGATTGTTAGCTGTTCACCGTGGAGTATCGGTAAGCTATATATAGAATATTAAATAACCCTAGCCTAGGGGGTATCCCAACTTGTTGGTGAATAATGTAATTAAAATGTTCAAAATTCTTGCTTCCGTGTTGTTTGCATGTTTCTTTTAATCTTGCAACAACTCCTTTGGTAATACCGGTCATGGTAGGCGCGCCTTCAGTTGCAAGACAAACCAACTTATCCAATGGTAACTTATACTTTTTAACAATTTCCGTAAGTGCATCAAAAATATCAGCTCCAGTAGTAGTATTATGCATATGAATGACTTCTAAAAAAGTTCTTCATTTATTTTTAAATTAACATCGCATCCGCGAATAAAAATGATCAGCTGAGTGATATTTCGAATAACTGTACTTTCATCAGTTGTAATCAAGTAGGCTTGAAATGTTGATATTGTTGAATGATGCTGATCTCTCAAATTCGGCTATTTCATCAACTCTGCTAGCTACAGTATTTCGACTTAAATTAACACTTTTAAATTGTTTTATTTGTGCTTGACAAAATACTTCCGCAGCCTTGATTAAGCATTCACTAATAAAATCCTGTTCAGTAATTGGTTTCGATCTGCTTGCTATTAAATGGGATAACACTTAACTAACTTTTACAGCAGCTGTATTGTCTTCAGAAAATTAAGTGAATACATTTTGTTGTTTTTAAAGAGCTGATTTCAAATCCATCAATTTTTCTTCACGAAATTTTGAAACGTATTGGTCACAATTTGTTTTATGATTTGTGTCATAGTGCCTTTTAATATTATACTCCTTAGAAACGAAACTAGAGTTTTTGTAAATCAGGCATAATATTTTACTCTTGCTTTGGACAAAAAATACTGCAGTTGCCATTATTGAAAAATGCGACGTTCACCTTCAATTGAACTTTTTTTTACTTATTGTATGTGAAGTTTGGTTTTTTTATTATTATTATTAAATAGTTTTTTTAGATTAAATCCACTTTTACCAAAATTCACTTTCATCTGCAAACGATTGAGCTCTTGTATTTCGTCTTGTGACTGCATCTGACAAAGCTCTTAGCTTTTCGCTGATTGGATACTTTTAAAGATGGAAAAAGAGAAATAGAAGTCACACACACGATAAATAATGATGCTATCTGTTAAGTCATAAAGATATTAACACTATCCTAATACTCTCCAATTCCAGAGGGGGCTTTGATGGACACTCCCTCTGCCCACAGGAAGTGCGAGGTCACTGACCAAAAGCGGACTGAGGTTATGGAAACGGTTTAGAAGAAGGAGAATGACTCGTAACGTGATGTTAATCTCATGAGCTTTTACCCTGGGGAGTAGCTACCGCCGTATCAGCCGTATCAATGATACGGGGCCCGCAAGATACAGGGGCCCCGGACGTATATATGCAAAAAGTCGTAATTGTCTTATTAACAGAGATTTTTAAGCGAGTCTTATCAACTCTTTTACATTAATAAAATCAACTATCACTGGCGCTCCAAACGGTTAAAAATTCTCCGTGCAAACTCTACATCTTAGTTCTCCCAATTTGGAATCCTTAAGAGTTGGTAATATTTTGCTCAAAAGGATGAGAATACAAGGATTGGTAAAGACTGGGAAAGGTTTCTAAAAGATTCCTATTCAAAGCTGCACTTCAGAAAGATCATTTGAAGTAAAATACTGATAATATTTAGAATGGGACAAGCGAAATGTTATTCGCGTGTAAATGACAAAATCCCTTGGTTTATTGATTTATTGACTATAGATTATTTATCTGGGTTCTCTTGCAACATCCAGAAGACTAAACGGACATTAATGGGTTCAAATGCTGTTTCCCCTTCTGAGAAAAAACAGCACCATAAGCTTCAGAAGATCTCTGTCACTCCCAGTCCCTAGTTAAATGCTCCGTATAATAATTACCCTATGGTGTGAAATTCTTTGTCGAAAATAAGCTTTCATAAGTAGTTACTTCTAACAACCTCAAAGTGAGACATTTTAAAGTTTGTTTCATTTCACTCCGTTAATTCCATTGTTTACGCTGATTCTTTGCACGGTGAACTGCTAAAAATATGAGTGAAAATATATCACAGGTTCTCCCTCTATAACAACGTTTTGATAAGCTGAAAGGCTTTCAGAAATGTATTACATTTTTTTAAATCACAGAAACTACTGTTAACATCATTGTGTTTGGGTTTTACAAATTTTTCATATAATTTTAAGTACAAAACTAAACAAATATCTGTGTGATAATTTTAAGTTTTAGTCTACGTTTTAATCGATATTTTAAAAACTATGCTAGATTTCTACATTGATCTCAGAAGTTGAGTTATTAATAAATATCTGAATTTCGTTACCATTTTTCAGGAACAATCAACAACCCTAAGCTGTATTAGAGTAAATTAATTGAAAAGGATAACAATTATGTTATTTTCAATCTGTATTTTGAAAGACTGTATGTATAAAAAATAGTTCGTATATTTTAATATTTTATTGCTCAAAACATTTTATACGTTATCATAAGAGGAGGAAAAAGGCAACAACGAGTGGTGAAAATTATTGTTCAGTGTTTTAATGTTTTTTTTAAAAAAGAAAATAGCTGTTATATAATAAAGAAAAAGCTTTACATTTTTCTTAAATTTTTTTTTTTTTCATTTTTTCTTAATAACAGAAATTTTCTATGGGGAGAAATAGTATTTTGATGAAGTTCAAACAGTATAACTAAATTTATATAAGCCTACGCACACTACCCTAAAAGTGACAAAAATATCGAAACAAAATTTTTTTGTTTCCATTTTTCTTTGGCTTATATATAATAAGGATGCTTGTCCCCAAACTTCAGATCTGGTAACCAATTAGGTTTTAAGATATTTGAAGTTTTCTGAGCTTAGGTTTTATAGTTTCAGTTTTCCATTCTTTCAAATTTAATTCGTCAAACATATTTTTGATAGCTATCAATTCTTTTAGTCTGAAATGCTAACTTCAATTTTCCCAACCCAAATCACTTCTGTTTAATTTGAGTGTATTCATAGTTAAGTAAGATTCATTTGAAGACCAATATTAGATTTTTATACCTAGTTATATAACTTAGAGGCTTTTTACATGTTTTCATTAACTTTTTCTGTGGCGAAAACGCTACTTCCAAAACGTTCTCGAGTTGCTATGAGACAGTATGTGGCAGAGATGGAATACTATCCAGAAATATTATTCGAAATTGAATGATTATTGAGGGATTATTATACTGCATAAAATAGAATTCATAATATATCCGACTTTATTTTCTCACAATTGACACGTTACATAAAACAATGTGTAAAAACACGCAAAATAATTATACATTTGTATAGTAAAAAGAGAATTATACATATATACGTTCCATTTCCTCTTAAGCCTTGTAATATGTAACTAAGAACGTGTTTTTTAAAAACTGCAAAAATTTATCAAGAATTTTAAATTTACACAGTTCCAGTAAATAATTAAAATAAAAGGAAGAACATATACATATTGCTTCAAGATAGGACAATAATTTAATTATATATTTGAAGTAAATATATATTAAATTATTCACGTTTTCTACACTGGTGTGCAAAACTTAAGCAACAATGTAAAAGTTAAGCAGATAACCATGAAATTGCAGAGAAGGAGGTCTGGAGATCAGTACAGTGAACACGTAAGTCAGTAGAAACGTCATGCGTATGCAAATATCAGGAACCAAACCTCAGAAGCGACGTGAGCGTACGCAAAACGCGTGATGTCGGTGCGTGCTGTTCAACAGTAAAATAAAATGAAGGACGCAGACGCAATTCAACATATTTCGCTGCAAGTGCCAGTGAGTCAGTTAGTGAAATATGGCTAGAAGAAATCACCTGGACGACTTCACACGTGGAAGAATGATTGGAAAGCTGGAGGAGGGGCGTACCGTCACCAATGTAGCTGCAGAGTTTGGAATCAACAAAAGTGTCGTTTCGCGCGCTTGGAAAGAGTTCCAAACCACAGGTACAGCTGTTAGAAAGGTTGGTGGTGGCCGCCCGAGGACGACAACTGCAGGGGATGACCGATATATCATCCTGCAGGCAAAAAGAGGCCGACGGCAGTCAGCAAGCGTCATTGCTCAGTAACTCTCTACAGCAACGGGGCGACAAGTGTCGCGGTTTACTGTGGCCAGATGCCTTCACAAAGGGGACCTATTCGCCCGCCGTCCTGAACGCTGCCTCCCGTTGAAAGTTGACCACCAACGCCACCGTTTACAGTGGTGCAGAGAGCACAAAAACTGGACAACTGTCAATGGAGTCGTTTCCTCTTTACGGATGAGAGTCGGTTCAGTACCAGAAGCGATTCTCAACGCGTTTTGATTTGGAGAGAGATCGGGACACGGTTTTATACCAGTAACATCAAGGAAAGACACCATTATGGTGGTCCTGGAGTTCTTGTCTGGGGAGGCATTATGCTGAACGGGTGAACTGAGCTCCACATTTTCGATAGAGGGTCTGTAACCGGGGATCGCTATTGTGAGGAGGTACTTCTTCCCCATGTGCGTCTGTTCCGAGGTGCCATTGGCCCAGACTTCATTTTTATGGATGGCAATGCACGTCCACATCGGACTCTTGCTGTTGAGGAGCTGCTGGAAAGTGAAGATATCACTCGAATAGATTGGCCAACATACTCCCCAGATTTAAATACCATAGAACAAGTGTGGGATGCTTTGGGGAGATGTATTACAGCACGTGTTTACATCATCTGGAGAACACCCAACAACTCAAACAGATGCTGATTGAAGAATGGGTACTCCTACCGCAAGAAATGTTGCACCAGCTGGTTTTGAGTATGCGGAGACGGTGCGAAGAAGCAACCATTGCAGTGAAGGGAGGACATATACCATATTAAGGAACATCTGCTTGTTGTTCTTCCTGTTGGATAGACCATCATGAGTCACGATACTATGCGTTCAATAAAGCTTGTTTTTGTTTGATTCCATACCGTATGCATTGTATTCCTTTTTCAGCGCCGATGCTTTCGTCATCCTTTACGTACATAATACTCTCCCTCATTTCTGAATTTCATGTCTCTCAGATGATTTTTCGTGAAGTTATGGCAATAAACCCACCTGTTGCTTAAGTTTTGCACACCAGTGTAGTATATAACGTTTTTGCTAATACCAAGATTAGTAGAAATCGCTATTTTTAATATAAAAGCCTTTATAGGTTTTTATATTAAAAATAAAGATTTCTACTAATCTGCTATAATGAAATCCAATAAAGGTTCTCACCCTGTAATAATGTTTTGAGAAAGCTGAATTGCATTGAGAAATATATTGTGGTTTTAACTTATTTTTAATCAGAGAAATTTATTCGAATTTATGTAATTGTTTTGGTTTATAATTTTTCAAGATGTTATATAACAGCATGCCTGCTATTTTTCATTCCATGGGTCACATCTACAACAGCTGAAAAAAGTTTATCTAATCTCACAATTTTTAAAAATTGTAGATTTTTATAGGACAGGATCGGTTATTGGACGTCGCAATACTGCCAATAGAAACAGATAAAGTTGAAAAACTGAAATACTCTTATGCTATAGATATAACTATAATTGCGTCTTCAAAAAAAGCATAAAAAGTATCTATTAAAATTAAATAGACTAATTTTTAAGTAGTAAAATTTTTTAAATATGTATATCTGTGTATATATATTGTGACACTTTCAAATAAGTTTTCAAATAAGTTTTATTTATGCGATCGTCTTTATTTATTTTCCAAAACAGGGCCCCCAAATCAAATTTGATACGGGGCCCACTCAAGACTAGCTACGCCAGTGCTTTTAGCGCAATCGCATTACATTGTGTGAGAAATGTAGTTTATTCAGTCCACTAAGAAATTGATCTCTATTTCTTTTAAAATAAGAATAACTAACAAGTAAATATGTTGCAAATTTAAAAAAGTTCACCTCAAATAAGCTTTAAAATGAAAAAAAGCTTTAAAAGCTCGGTATTTAAATATTTTTTTAAAAAGTCATGACGGGCTGCAACTTATGTATTGGCGGACCGTGTGTTTGACATTCCTGCTGTACACAATTGCTGAGCAATGGCGCTTTCTGACTGGTACTAGATTCTTTCCTCCTACAGGAGAATCCCATTGGTATGGTGTGGTAGTTAGGAGAGGGAGTGCCAGCTCAGGTGTCATCCGCGTCACTTGACCATGGTTCAAAATTTCGTGGTGCGTTGCCAAAAGCCCTCGTGTAGCTGAACAGTGCGACGTTAATATTCACTTCACTCACTCACTCCCTACAGAATACATCGGTCATTCACTGCAGTTGTTTTCCTAGGGAGGCCACCACCAACCTTTATAACAGCTGTATCAATGATTTGTAGTTTGAAAGGCTTTCCAAGCGCTCGGAACGACTTCGGACTCGAAGAGTTTGGAATCAACTTTTTGATGATTCCAAACTCATCAGCCCTTCTCCATCTTTCTTATCATTCTTCCACGTGTGCAAGTCTTCCAGGTGATTTCTTTTAACCATCTTTCACGAAAGAGCTCACCTGCACTAGAAGTGAATGTCTGTAATTGTAGGGCGTAATAGGGCTTAAGGCCCAATATCTGACTTTGCAGTGGGGAGCCGAATATTCTTCATTACACCACTGAAAAATATAGTGCTCTTTTTTATTGTAGTTATCCTATTGGTTGAGTGAGTGAGTGAATGAGTGAATATTTACGTCACACTGTTCAGCTACACGAGGGCTTTTGGCGATGGACCTCGTCATTTTGATCCATGGTCAAGTGACGAGGACGACATCTGAACTGGCACTTCCTCTCCTAACTACCACACATACCAACGGGAAGGGTGTTTGAGCTCTCGACAGATTTAACGTACCTCGCTGCCCTACATGGTGGGTCTTTAGTGCTATTGGGCTCGAACTCATGACAAACCAGCCACGATCCGATACCTTGACCACTAGGCTACCGCGGCCACTTGGTTGAGTGGACAAGCGCGATGAAGTCTTTTATTTTTTGTTGAATATTTAACCTTTGTTTCAGTACCAAGTTTACTATATATATTTTTCTCTTCTGTAACCTAGTATTCTAATGTGTTTTATCGTATAAAATTTAACAAAATTGGGTTCAGGTTTAAGATTTGCATTCTGAGGCATGCGCAGTAATTTCCCGGTAAAACCTTTTTAAACTTCACCCGCCGGAAACGTATATTCTCCTTTCCGCTCTTGTTCATCGGCTGTGCCTTGTCATCATTCCTTTTTTGGAGAGAGATTTTAGTATATCTAATTTTCCGTAGTATTTAATTATCTTTTCAATTTTGCTAATATGAGGGAAATTGTCCATGTCCAAGCTGGTCAGTGCGGCAATCAAATTGGGGCTAAAGTATGTCAATTTTTTACAAATCTTTTTCCAAGGTGTGGTTTGCATGTAACGTTTCATTTTAATAAGCTACAAGACACAAGAATTTCGATTTTAAATGCGGAGTTTCTCAAACATTTAAAGCTCATTAATTTTTTTCATTCAATGAATATTGTTAAAATTGATCTTATTATTTGACTGTATAACATCTGATTTTAAATTAATTTTCAAAATGAAATGGGTTAGGTATGCCACAACTTCGTCTGAACCTAGTTTTTTTTTTTTTTTTTAAAACGAAGTTACTTTTTGTAAATTAGTTAAAAGTAGGGTGTATTGGACAAAACTGTATTTTAGTTGATAAATAATCGATATACTCCAAAATGAAAAGTTGGTAAATCAACTAGGAATTAATATTTCTAACCATTACAAGAAATAAGCGGTTAAAACGTAATATAAGGGCGGGGGGCACGCTTGACTAAAAAAGCGGTCACCAAGGCACTGTATTCAGCGATTTTTTTTTTTTAGTCACTAAAACGGTTCTTAGAAATTGCAAGGTATATGTATTCAGTTTAATGCATAAAATTAAAAATCGTAATTTATTAAGCAAAAGGGAATTCTGAATTAGAATATTTCAAAAGTAGGCTTATATGCGTTCTCAGGAGAGTCTCCCAAGGAAGATGGAATATTGCCTCTGTTGTACTTTTTACTGAACATGCTCTCGTCTATATTTACAATTGCATCAGGACCTCAGAGCATCGAACTTTCGTACACACACATTTCCATGCATGCTTCTCTACAAAAACCCATCCAATCTATGACTGTTTTCTTCATACATATTGGTTAACTTTAGAATTTCAAGCATACTCTCTTCAAACCAGCTATTCTTCCTCATAGATCTCTTCATGCAATGTCCATTTGCTCCTCTCTTTTAGCGTCTCTAAATATAAATCGGTCTCTCAAATTCTTGATCTGATACATAGCCTCCTTGCAAACCGAGCATTCAGCATGGCAGAAATCGATACTTTTTCCATACACCATTCTATCGCATTCAATTTTTCCTTTTGTTCCAAATCATAAAAAAAAAAGTGCAAATGGTTCATTTCAGACTTACTCTTCAGGTTAATGGAATAATAAAAATAGGTTTAAAAAAATCTGATATCTTGTATCGATTGAAATAAATCTCAATGGGGGAAAAATTAAAGATGGAATAGTTGATTTGAAAATTGTCTGCTCGTGTTGAAATTATCGGTAATTTTATTAACTCGTAGTAATTTTTTAAAAAGCACATGTGACATTATCTACATAAGATGACAAATCAAAAATCAAGGGTTACCAAATTAAACTGCCAGAATGAATTCGTTATCTCGGAGACATTTAGATAAAAAAAAAAAAATCGCCAAATAAGCATTGTCTAAAATACATTTACTGAACTCTCCATATTTATTCCAATCTCTAAGCCAAATTCTTAATTCTTGGCAAGAATTTATGAAAAGTAGTATAAAATAGCTTATCAATATCCAATTTTGCAAAATTGAATCCAAAAGTACTAATAAGGGAAATTATTTTATCAATATTATAAACTTGTTTTAATACATGCATGAACCTGTAATTGTTCCAAATACCCCATCGAACAATCTTTTTCCCTTAAGATTCATTGGGGGTCAGCATGGTGTTAGCATTGGATGGAGGGGGAGTGCAGCTTGGGTTTGAGTAAATACAGTATTGCCATAACTGAACAGAATTTTGATTGTGTTGTCTTGTCTGGTTTCATGGTCTCTGTAACTGATCAAATGCCTGCGGATGTAAACATATTAAATACGGAAAATTTTTTAATAGGATTCTTTAACTGCATGCGATTAGAGTATTTATATATTTTTGGGGGGTAAAAATTAAAAGCAGTGTCAAAATGAAATAGAATTACAATCAAGATTACAAGTGAACACTTATTGTATACTATCATTCTTAAGCTTTATTTAAAAGCTAATCTGTGAAAGTTAATGTTCATTAATTAAAATATGACTCCTATTTTTAAAAATTTTTTATGCGTAATGAATAATTAACTTAATTTGTCTACTCTTGACCTAGTTTTAAAAATAAGTATCGTCCATATAAAATAGGATGGGGGATTCTTTTTAATGATTTTTGTCGATCATAATCAGAATTTTTTTTCTATATAGAATGACAGACTAAAACCTTAAACTAATTTTTTATGTTTAACCAGATTTGTAATAGTATCATTCTAATATTGGTTATATGTTGCAATCTTTAACTTATGCTTTAACTATATTTTTTACAAGGTGAAATTAGAACATCTTAATTTAAACTAACTTTATGGTACATAAAGTTGGTTTTTTGTTAAAATTAAAGAAAATTCAATATTCTTTAATTCTGGTTTTCATTTAGTTTTGGGAAGTCATTTCTGATGAACACGGTATTGATCCAACTGGAGTTTACCATGGCGATTCTGACTTGCAATTAGAAAGAATCAATGTTTATTATAACGAAGCCTATGGTAAATATAGGAATCTTCATTTTTATAAAGTTTTTTTAAAAATAAAATAATTACGATTTTATTGTTTGTATTTTAGGTGGTAAATATGTACCACGTGCCATTCTCCTCGATCTCGAGCCTGGGACTATGGATTCTGTTAGATCCGGTCCTTTTGGTCAACTATTTCGTCCAGATAACTTCATCTTTGGTAAGTTGTTCAATTTCTAGAGTTTTTTTTAAGAAATGAAAATACTCTCAGCCTTGCAAGTCTTTATAAAAAATTTGCCTTATCCTATTTATCTTGCATATAAATGTCCTTGTATTCTGTTGAACAGAATTCATAGACCATTAACCATTTCCTGGTACTTGTGATGCAGTCAAATTGGCAGTGTTATTTTTCGCCAAAATCTGGTGGTGGCTGTAACCTATATAGTAGTCAAAAGCCCTCGAGCAACTAAATAATGCAAGGTGAATATTGGTTGGCTCATTCTCCATCCAAATCTAGTAGATTAGTTATTTTCATATAAAACACAATCTCTATTTTGATATCAATGTGTAATTTGTTAATCCAGGTTAGATATTAATGTCATTTGACCAGTGGCTCACACAGGAAGGAGTCTGGACCCCCCTCCCCAATACCCTTGATTTTTTTCAGATCAATTATAATTCTAAGTATGTAGTACGTAAGATTTAATTAATTGTTATTAATGATTAATTTTATTAATTAATGTTAATTATTTATTCAAAAATTAATTTTTTACTGCGGTTTGTTCCCGAAAATCGACAAAATCAAAAGGAGCATGATACAAGAATGGTGAACTTTCAACCCCTCGAAAAATTCCTGTGTGCGCCGCTGCATTTGACTGTAGATTGAAATAATATAGCTTCCCAATATCCTTCGGGTTTTTACTAATAAGTAAAATAGTGTTTTGGTAATGTTTTCCTCTTGTGTACAGTAATGTTTCTTATTGGCTCTGGTTATGTGCAACAACTTATGATTTACAAGGCAAGTATGTTAATTTTCTTTTTGTTTGCTTTTATCTCAAAATGTTGCAAATACAACTGTATTATCTACTTGGGAATAAATTGTTTACTTGTTTAAAATGGAATATTTAACTATAATGGGGTAGGCAGCTGAATATAAAACTAATATATTTATGTAGCCTAGTGCTTTTCAAACTTTCAACATTTGCGAACTTATTTTCAATCATTGCATTCCCCACCACACAATGTATTGATAATGTACTTTGATGCTAAAGCTACTATAAGACTTCAATTATAAACCGTAAAAATTATCAGGATGAGTTTTAATTTTTGTATATGACAAGCACATAGAAGTAGTTTGTAATTCTTACTTATTAATTTGGTATTGATGGTTTTATCAAGTAAATCGCAAGTGGTAAAGATACATTTTTTATATTTCATCAGTGTAAATGTGTTTTATTTTTTGTTGTGTCAGAATGTATTTTGTATTTCCTTACGGTAAATTTCTTAAAACTTATTTTCAACTGGTAGATATGCTTACATGCCCCACAGTCTGACAAATACTGTAATTTGATGTTAATGAGCAGTGAAAGATACTCATTTTCCCAATCGATTTTATATAGCTGCAATTCTTGTAATTTTCTTTTAATAATTTGTTATGGAGCTATTTAAATTTCCTATTAATAAAATTTCAGATGCTTGACAATTCTCTTCTCAAAAATAAATTGTCTGTTGAAAGATAAAGATTAAAATATAGTGTATTTAAAATAAACTATGCATCTGTTAAAGGACAGAATCTTGTATTAATGTCCTTATTTTGTGTGCATAAAGCTTTTTAGGGCCAGAAGTCTTTTAATCCTCTGACTTCTCAATTTGTGGACCGAAATCGCTTAAAAAAAATGTGGTTTTTTTGCATATTTTAAATCTATATATATTGAAGAATTGAAAAAAGCATTTTTTCTTTCTAGAAAAGATTTTTTATTCAGAATTTTATCATGAGAAACAACCAATTTCAGATGTTATCATCAAAAAAAAATTTCTTTTAGTAAATTTCAATAAAATTATAGTTAATTTCTATTTATTGCATAGTAAAAAAAAGAAATGTATAAAATTCCAGAAGATGTAAAACACAGATAAAAAAGATAGCTTAGAAATTCAGTTTAGTATGATAGAGTTCGAAACAGGGTTCAAGGCAAAGTCCAACTTCGCAGTCTTTGCACCAGATTCGTGTTTCTTTGCGAATTTGTTTTCCATTTGCATCTTTTCTTGAACAGCAAACAGCACATTGTCTTCGAGGCTCTCTTTTTATGGGATTAGGTGGTCCGTGGCTTGCAAAATGACAAGCTGTCAATCGCAAAGGGTTCGGAGTAGAAACGGCCTTCCTGGACCACTGCAGTTATCTCTATCAGAATATTTTGGATACTTTCTTCAACCATTCGCAATCGAAATTCCAAAAGCTTTGTTATGTGTTGGGTTTTGCATTTTGTAAAGTACATAGGCATTCCACAACGATTGACCTAAAAACTGCCTGAAAATTTTGATATACTTCCCTCGTTGTGTTTTCGGAGCGTAGGGTAGTAAGCCATTTCTTGGTCGCAAAAGTTGTATTATAATAGTCACAAACGACAACTGGTTTCATAAGAGTCTTTTTAGATTTGCATGTCACCAAATAAGAGCTTGCATCGTGAATAGTACTCATAAGGCAGACACTCTTCTTGTCCTGCCACATCAGGGCCATGACTTTACCTCTTTGATAAGTAACAATTTAACCCTTGGGGACTTTCTCTTTTGAAAAATTGACAAGGAGGTCTTTTCTGGTTTTATTCACTGTCCGATAAGTGTCCGTCTTTTCTGTAATAAAGATGTCTGCAAGCTGTGGAGACATATAAAAATTATCAATAGTAACACAATAGCTTTTCTCGAAAATTGATCCATCAAGTGTAAAACAATTTTGGTGGAAACTGGATATTGGCTGTATTTCGGATTATACACTGTTCCTTCACCTGTATATATGAGGAAATCTGAAATGTACCCACTTTCTGCTTCACAAAAAACGAAAAACTTCAAGCTAAATCTTGCGCTTTTTTTTTACAATATACATTTTCCACTTGAGCCTGCCTTTGAACTTTATCAAACCTTCGTCTAAACTAAGATTTTTCCCTGGTATATAGACTTTTGAAATTTGCGTTTGAAGATGTTCCATTAGTTCATAAATTTTATTTAATTTCGGCCATGGGTGTCGGTCTTTATCAAATTCCTCATTATTAGTAAAATGAAGAAACTTCTCATGAGCAATAAAAAACCTATTTCTTCCAATTTTTTGCAAAAATTGGTGTGGATAATGTTTGACACTTAGACCAATAATATTCCTGTTGTGGCTTCTTTATGACTCCTTGCAGTAACAAAACTGCAAAAATAGTCTTAGTTCTTTAACATTTGTTTCCATCCATTTTTTCCAGTGTGATCTCTCTTTACAAACTGTTTTATGGATATTGTTCATCATATCTATTGGTTTCTTGGACTATCATTCGTAATATTTGATCATAAAAAAAAAAGCTCAAAATAATTCAATATAGTTGCGATGTTAGCTATATTTACAGTTCCCGGATTTCCACGAAAAAGAACTGGAGGAGGAATATTCTTCATGTCGATTTTTCACCACTGCCTAACGCTTTGCAAGTTTATTGAATCATGATCAGATTCATCGCTAGAAGAGGAGCAGTCCGAAAAATTTATATCACTGTCAAAACTAAAATAGCTTTCAGAATCCGATAAGTCATCAGGAATATACACGCTGTCAATCGCCGAACGTTTTCTAGCAGCCATCTGATTAGAAAAAGTGGCAAAAAGTCAAGTTCGAACGGGAATACCACGGGCCTTCAAATGCCGCAATTTAGTGGACAACTATCGACATCTGTTGGCCAAAAGTTCAATTAAACGTCAAATACTGTACCAAATTTATTTCAATGGTTAAACGGGATGCGCTCCTCAATAAAGGAAGAAAAGCACATATCCATGGAAATCGCGGGATGAGCAGCCAGAGGGTTAAAAAAAATTTTCTGGTGATTTTAACTTTGAATTACTAGACAATGTTGTGAAAATACAAATGTCCTAAGAATCTTGTAAACATGTACCTGATCATATATCTCTCTCTCCAGGCCTACCTGATTAAAACATCTGCTTGTCCACCTTAACTCCCAAGGTCACAAATGTGATGGGCGCAGTAGGCTTTGGCCATTGTGGGTTGTTGCACCAATGAGTATGAATATAATTAAATTTTAAATGTGTAATCCCCAGTTTTTTCTGTAATTTAATTTATTAAAAAGAATATTCCTACACTAGGGGAAATAGGATATAAATTTGAATACCTTAAAACAGACAACTTGCATTTTTAAAATTTTCAACCAAAATGCTTCTGAAGGAATTTTTCAGACTAAAGTAGTTGAACCAAATTTTTTGTTTTTTTTTTTTTTTTTTTTTCCTAAACCTATTGAATGGATATTAAATCTACTTTATTTCAGGTCAAAGTGGTGCTGGTAATAACTGGGCCAAAGGTCATTATACTGAAGGAGCAGAGCTTGTGGACACTGTATTAGATGTAGTAAGGAAAGAGTCGGAGAGCTGTGATTGCTTACAAGGATTTCAGCTGGCTCATTCACTTGGAGGTGGTACTGGATCTGGAATGGGTACACTCCTCATTTCTAAAATTAGGGAAGAGTATCCTGATAGAATTATGAACACATTCAGTGTGATGCCTTCTCCTAAGGTAAGTATAAATGAAGTTTTTATTCTTATGTGATAAACTATTTAAACAAATATGTTTGTGTTATAAAAACCAAATTGTGTTTGTCATTTTGGCAAACTTATGCCACTTTTACCCTAACATAATTTTTATCACTAGTAGATAAACAAAATGGAATCCAACCAATGTGGGGGGGGGTCTTTAATAGCTTTGTATTATTTAAACATAAGGCTAAAAAACAGTGCTGGACATGAATTTACAAACATGATCTGTGTGGGGCCTCGCGCTATTAAGGAATGTAGATATAAGAGGGATTTCTAGATAAGCATGTAAGAAAATGGTACCGACTAGACTAGTCGGGTGATTGACATTCATGGATTGTAATAGATGCCATGGTAATCCAAAACTTGAGTCTAGGTCACAAACTAGTTGATGTGTAAAGTTCTAGCTTAGTACTGCTGAAAACTGCCATACGAAAAGGGCGGATGTGTATATTAACTATCTGCAGGAATTTGTTCAGGCATCTGGGTTTAAAGAACCCTTAATCCCCTATCTGGCAAAAAGTCTATTTTCAGCATGGCAAATCATTTAGTTTTCATGTTGAGGCGTGAAGCATTGCGATTGGACGAGCGGCAGCTTTGAGGCGTAGAGCTTGACATCTCGAAGAATTTTGCAGTGAGAATCGGAGTGGAAGAGCGTATCTTCCTATTGGCTGTTGGGAAGTGATAATGGCTATGGGAAAATGGCTGCCCATGTGGGGGGGGTTGAATGGTGTAGTGACGGATGTCCAGTAGGGGTGAAAATTTGAGGTAGAAAAGACAGCCGGGCGGTTTGTGAAGCGGTCACCCTCCTGCACATTGACTGCTTTTGGTGTTGCTGCAAAAATAATCTAGAGTATGGCGAGCGCTTAGACTGTGCACTCAGCCATGAGTGGAGATGTAAAAATTTAAAAATGATGCAAGACAAACATGACAGAAAATAAAAGTGATATAAAGAGATGATTAGAAATTTAAATGCTAGGGAGGATTATAAGAGTCCAGGAGAAACTCCTGGGTCGCTTCCTCTTAGTGCAAACAGTATAGTGTTCTAAATTTTGCATATTAATATTTTCAGAGCTATTTAGAGAGTTAAAGAAATTTTTGGCTAAACTTTGGATGTGTGATTTAAAAGAAGGTATTTTAAGTGCATTGTGAATTTTGTCATTTCTCGTGTACCTACAGGCACAGATCATTCTAATCGCAGTATTTTGAGCAGCATCCAAGATAGTAATGTTTGTCTTTGCAGTGTAACCCCATACAGAACATCTGTATGATATGATTGGACGCAAAACAGTTGTGTAGAGAAGCACTTTACAATTTAAATCAAGGTATGAGTTCCGGTTTAAAAGGGGGTATATATTAACTATGCCAAACATCTTCTCATTTATAGGGTGTGGAAGTTAAGGTGTGCAGTCTTAACAATCGTTCAAAATTATAAGATCCATTACAAATGATCTTACCTCTTTTGCAGCTTTATAATGCAACGTTAATATAACTCTCGCTTGCCTAAAGTTCTTTAGAAGATTGAAAGAAGTACTTGGTTTTGAAGCATCAAAGTGTCCTCGATAGCCATTAACATTTCCTTTTTGAAATGAAACATTTGAAAAGTTTTTAAACTCTTAAATAGTATTCAATTAGTCTTAAGGTAGTAATGATTAAACCTATAAAGAATTGTATTGTCGAAGCTCCAGATCAAATTTTGAGTGAAGTAGTGTTAAGTACTTTTATTGCTGAAAATGTTTTGTACCAAGTGAATGTTTCAAAATCAATTGCTGATGTAGCGAGAGCATATGATATGTCAGGTGTTAAAAGTGGTTAACTTTCAAATATTAATTTTAAAAAAAAACAGATTAGCTAGTTTTTTTTTTTTTTTTTTTTTTTTTTTTGCATGAATTCAATGTGTCCACAATTTGTATATAACACATCAGTCCTGTACAAGATTTTTACCTACATTCTGTGAAGCATTCATTGCAAGACTAACAATCCTAATGATTACTGCAATTAGATATTTCATTTCAGTGTCACTAATTAAAAACTTGTAAACAATGTTTCTCGTGTGCAAGTCCAAAAGTCATATCTAGATCAGAGTAGCCAAGCTATCGAACTTTTCATTCGTTGTCGGAACTTTTTCTCTCTTCCAAACTCCAGGGTTGGGTACTTCATTTATGGTATAGGTTTAAATTTGACAAACCATGCTACAACTTGCATTTGTTGCGGTGATTTTGAAACAAGTGTTGAAAAATAAGAGATTTTACACCATCTAGTTTGTATTTCATTACAACATTTTTCTTTATGAAACATAAACTGTTAGGGAAAATCTCTTTGTTTATTTTTAATTCATTTTTAAATTTGTAGTCATGCTTTTCAGACATCCTGTATTAGTATTTAATTTTATGAAACCTTTTAAAATGTTTCAAAGTTTCCTGTTAATTTTCCAAGTCTATTGAGAATTATTGCTGTTTATTTAATAAGAATCCATATTTGAAATCTTGTAGGTATCGGACACTGTTGTAGAACCTTACAATGCCACTTTATCGGTTCATCAGTTGGTAGAAAACACAGACGAAACCTTCTGTATCGATAATGAAGCTCTGTATGACATCTGCTTCAGAACTCTCAAACTGTCCACTCCCACTTATGGAGATCTGAACCATCTAGTCTCTGTTACAATGTCGGGAGTGACCACCTGCCTCCGCTTTCCAGGCCAATTGAATGCTGATTTGCGAAAGCTGGCTGTGAACATGGTTCCATTCCCTCGACTTCATTTCTTCATGCCTGGTTTTGCACCACTTACTGCTAGAGACAACCAGCAGTATAGAACTTTGAGTGTTCCAGAGCTTACTCAACAAATGTTTGATGCCAAGAATATGATGGCTGCTTGTGATCCTCGTCATGGCAGGTATGTAATTTTATTTGTGAATGTTCTTGTAAGTAATATATTCATTTTGGGTGGGGGGGTGGCACTTGAGAGATGGAATTTTCTGTTTGGAAGAGCAACTTCCTAGAAATTAACATTAAGACATTACAACAGGGTAAGGACACAATTTATTACTCCAGCATCAGCTGTGCAAGAGTTTTGATTTGGTTCCCGAGGGAGCTGATTGATCAAGGTGATAATGCAATGTGTATTAATAATAAAATTAATGAATTAATATTTAAAGCTTTAAAAAAATTATGAAGGTTTAAACTTTGACAGTCCTTTTTATTACTATTTGTTCTGTAGCAAAATCTGTACACGGTGCACTTGCATTAACAAGGTTATCTTTTACTCTTAAAGGCAGTGATACTCATTGGGAACTTAAGATAATAATATAACTCTTAATTCCCTTGATGTCAAATTGTGGCATTTTGCTATTGTATTAAAATTACTGTTCATATCTAATGTAGTTAGCAAATATGTATTCAAATAAAGTGCAATAATTTTTGAATTTGTGCATTACAGTGCTGTACTTTCATGGGTTTTAAATGTTTAAAAAAACTTTTCTAATGGAACATTTTAAGACTAATGTAAGGAAAGGGAAGATAAAATACAGAACTCATTTACTAGAATATAAAAATTTATACATTACTGCAATTTTTTATAGTTGCAATTTCAGTTTACACTTATAAAAATTGAAGTATACAAGATACGGTGGGTGATCGGTTAACGAACATAATCTGTTCCAAGACTATGTTCGCTATCCGAATTGTTTGTTAACCGATCATCGATTCACCATAGATTTCTATGTGAAATCGATTACCGTATTTTCCTGTATATAATCCGCAGCGGCGTATTATCCGCAAAGCCTTTTTTTCGAGTAAAAAATAAATAAACATTGTATAATCCGCAGCAGTTTTTACGGCGAATAATACAAAAATATAAACTGCCGATAATGAGCGTCATATAAGATAAAAAATACACAATATAATTAAAAATAGAAGTAAGAAATTGTACAGAGAGAAAAAAATCATTATGAAACTTCTCTTTAAATATGTATGATAATATTTTTTACGATAATCTCAATAAAACAAAAAAATTCTTTGTTACTGCCATCTATGTTTGAGTTGTTAAACAAAACATTGCACGCGGAAATTTTTTTTTTTTTTTTTAATTTAGCAAGTTAACAGCAAAAAAATTAAGATCGAGACTGCTTTTCCGTTGTCTTTCTTTTAAAATCCATTTATTTATTTCTTCCTCTAATTCTGGCCTGTGAGACAATTTTCGAAGTTGGTCTTGTTTCTTCTCCACAAACGAATATTCAAT
This sequence comes from Trichonephila clavipes, assembly GCA_019973935.1. Taxonomy (NCBI): domain Eukaryota; kingdom Metazoa; phylum Arthropoda; class Arachnida; order Araneae; family Nephilidae; genus Trichonephila; species Trichonephila clavipes. Next base: position 587,776 of record BMAU01015602.1, read on the forward strand.
TCGTCAACGCTGAAAAACCTTGCAGCTTCCCGATTTCCGACTTCGGTAGCCCTCTCTATAACTTAACTTGAAGTTTGCAGTGTAACTTAACGCTTTCGCTTGAACATGATGAAAACTTTCAAAGGACGCAATAGCTCTAGTCAAGAGAAAATTGGAAATGGCGTCAGCGACTCGTAACTGTTTTTTTACTTTTCCGAGGAACCGAATTCGCTTTTGAATGTAATTGGACAAAAACTAGTTATGGTTGACATGTCATCAGAGTCATGAAAGCGCCATCTATTATTTATTTTATAAAACATAAACGGTATTTCTTTCAAAACTTTATTAGCTTTTCTGATGAAGAATGTTTTATATATATATATATATATATATATATATATATATATATATATATATATATATATATATATATATATATATATATATTTTATATATATATATAATCTCGGATAATCCGCAGCGGCGTATATATAATACGCACAACGAAATTTGAAACTTTTTTAACACATAATCCGCGGATTATATACAGGAAAATACGGTAATTCGTTCTGGAGACCCTAAAAATTAAATTTAAAAAAATGTATAATTTCTTAGTAAGTTTTAAAAAAATAATACATACATATAGTCTTGCATATTAATCGGTCCTTTTCATTTTTTGCTTATGGGGCGTTGAAGAACATGTTCAATGTCGATTGCTTCTCTCTTTTTCAGGATTTTCCAGAAGTAATTAATACCATTATCGTTGTAAAAATCCCCAACCCTACTGACATCAGCTTGGTTTGGGTGCCATTCTAAGATCATTGCTCTGACAGTCTTCCACTTTTTCAAAAGATCTTTAGTGGCAGATGTCGGCATTGGTCCTCTTTCATCTTCCTCTTGTTCAGGAGACGCATTTCACTGTGTTTCTTGGTGTTCTTCATTCAAAATTTCTTGAAGATGAACTGACGATAGAAGAACTCAATGTCCCATTATGAGCTCTTCTATGTCATCCCTGTTCACCTCCAATTCCAGATCTCTAGCAGTAGTCAAAATTTCATCCATAATTTCACGGGTGTCTCCCTGATCACCTCCGAATATATGTTCGTTGTCCAAACACAAACTTTCTTGAAAGTGTTCGTTACCCGATCTGTTCTTTAACCGATCCCCCACTGTATAATAAATAATGCAAAGAAGTCATTCAAAACACAGTTGTATATTAATAGTGTCAAGAAATATATTGAAACTTGCAACCCTCCTGTTCATTAGTATGGAGCTCTGTTTAAAATCAAACAGGCCCTGTATCTAGTAATTCTAATGAATTCTGAATTAAAATTTAAAGTGTTCACGTATGATTTGCTAATGAGGAATTTATTAATTTCTATAGTATTGAAGAGATTAATTCTTATAGGTATCTGACAGTTGCCACCATATTCCGTGGTCGTATGAGCATGAAGGAAGTTGATGAACAGATGTTAAATGTGCAGAACAAGAACAGTAGCTACTTCGTTGAATGGATACCCAACAACGTGAAAACTGCAGTTTGTGATATTCCTCCAAGAGGTCTCGAGATGGCTGCTACCTTTATTGGTAACAACACTGCCATTCAAGAAATCTTCAGGAGAATTTCTGAACAGTTTACTGGTGAGATTTAAAACTGTTATTTTTACTCTGTGTAATGGCAAGATTTGAGTTCATTAAGTATGGTAAGATTTGAGTATCTCGAGTCTAAGTGGGGGAGTGTTAATTTATAACATTTTTAAGATGTTGTATCTAATTGTTGTAACCTATTTTTTCCTATAACTTTATGGAACACAAAATTCCAATTGTTTATTTTTAGTTGTTTTTGTTTCATCGACGGACCAGCCACGCTTATTTCTTTACTTTTTTATTTAACCACACAACATATATATGCTATTTACAAGCGCAGCAATTTTTAAGTAATTTTTATTGCGAGCTTCGAGTATTTGTCCTATATTAATGCTCGTGTCTGAGTATTAAAGAGATTTTCTAGTCTCTCGTTCCACAGAAAGTTCTCAACTGCCGCCACCGCGCGGCAAGGAAGCATATTTGCATTTGTGCACATGACGTTGGCGCGCATGCGCCAACACCAAGTTTTTGTAAATTTTTATGTGTATTCTCTCTACATTAAGAACATGGTTGGTTTAACTTTTTTGGTCAAATTTTTTAGCATAATTTTCAACCATGCCTATTGAAACTTCTGTGAACAGTCTTTAATTGACTAATTTCATTTTTAAAAATTTAACTATAAAGTTACATTGGATTTTCTATACATGTGTTACCAATATTTGTATTTGAAAACTCCATTTCAAATTTAAGGGTCTTATGAAATTGAAGCACATCAAGTCAAATTTTGTCTAGTTGAAACATGCCATATTCACTCGTATTTCCTATATAGTTTTGCTGCAAAAACTTGTCTTAAAGGTGTTGTATTGAGTTTTCTAAAAGTAAAAGATTGTTTTGCCTGCTCTATAATTAGTGCAAACTTTTTGGATCTTGTATATATTTAGGCTGGTTATACGGGTTTTTCCTGTTATGTTGAAAAATGTAAACCATAATATTGAAGTATTTTCTTCAGTTTTTTCAATTAGAGAGCAATGTATTTTGTTGTTCATTTGTGTCAGTTAACATCTCGTATTTCGTCTATATGGTAATGTTAAATGGGTTTTGAACTGAACTTGAAGTTATGGTTTCTGAACAATATAAAGCTATTGTTAACTGAACTTTAAAAAAAAAATCCAATTATCTGAATGTGTTCCTGGTTTAAATGGGCTCTTTTTTTAATACAAAGCGAAAAAAGCTAACAGTCTTGAACAATTTAAATCCTTGTTTGGAAATTACAAACCATATTCCATTTTAAACATATTTATATGAACAGTACATGGAATGTTTTCTATTTTTGCAGCTATGTTCCGACGAAAAGCTTTCTTGCATTGGTACATCGGAGAAGGTATGGATGAGATGGAATTTACTGAGGCCGAATCTAATATGAATGATCTCGTTTCCGAATACCAGCAGTACCAGCAAGCGTCTGCAGAAGATGAGGGTGACTTTGAGGAGGAAGACGTTGTCATTGAAGGTGTTTAGGTTAAATTTGGAATTCTACGTTTGTGAAATTAAAGCTTTAATATGAAGTATTTTACTTCAGAAATGATCAGTATTTTGTAACTATTAAATTTACAGAATTGTACACACTTTCCTGTTGATTCTATTCTCATTTAATCATGTTATGAAATGTATAACAATGTTAACTTTTTACTAATACTTTTATATAATAAAAATATATTCTTAATGTCTGACTTTTTTATATATATTAACTATTGAGCCTTCATCTTTACTAGTGAAATGAATTTAAGTAATTTATTCATGGAGAATCCATTTGATATTCGCATTATGTATAATTAATGTTTTCAAAGTTAACTGTATGATGGGTTACATATTGCTAGGGGCTTTTTATCATGGAAGACAGAAAACAGATTTTCTATTCAAATGAAAGTTGCCTTCAGTTAAAAATGAATATTTTGTAATGTAACGGAACTAGGTAAGAATTTTAACAGTATAAATTAAAAGCAATATTAATATTGTGTTTAATTCGAATTAAACTTTCTATGACTAAGTTGATTCAAATTGGTTGAACAATTAAAGGCATACTTATTCCTCCTGGTTAAAGCTGCAATAAACTATTACAAGCATACAATTAACATTATATGCCACATTTTTCCTATTTTTTAGAAATGCACGATTATAATAGGTTTCATATTTAGGGTAAACAATTAACGAGAAGGAATGTTAAAGCATACCAGATAGAAGCAGCATTGTCTTCAGGTAAATAAATTCATTACTCATATTTGGTTATTTTATTTTCAACAAACTTAAAGTTTGAATTAAAATGAAGGGGTACATATCAATAGATCTGTCATTGGAGCGTTTACAAATCTTGTTATTGAAAGTAAAATGTATCACTTTATTCTCATTTTTATTTATTAGCAAATAAATTCCTTGTTTTGCATTGTATTAGCATTTCATATGAAGTGAAAACATTTTTCCTCTCTATAAATCAAATTTGGTTTGTACTCATGGTTCATTATGATATATTTGCATATATATATATATAAATATTTTTAATACCAATTTTAAACTGTAAAGGGTGATTTGTCTTTAAATCTATTATACTTGATTTGAAATCAAGGGCCTGAAATTCATTTTAACAATCGTGTTCAGATTTTTTTTTTCCTGAAACGAAAATATAATTCTCAAAGAATTTTCACATACCGGTTAGTCTTGTGTTTAAAATATCTACACTTAGTAATTTTGTTGATATAAACTTTTATTTAATAGAACTATACAAATGTAAAAAAAAAAAATCTAAATATGGAATTGAGCTGTAATTGAATATTCAGCTGAATGAAATAAGTTGCATATATTTGAGTTCCCTTGTGCATCATGTTAACAATAAGAGCAAAATTTAATTTTCAAAGAACAAAATCACGTAACTCTTCTTTTTTGGAGTCTGCTTGTGTGGATATCGAAAAAAATTCTTAATTTTGGGACTAGTTTGAATTTGGTTGCATTACAAAACCTTGGAGTAAATAAGATTTTTCGTGCATTGGTATACCATACAAGGTTGGATGTTTATATTTTGCAGATTAGTAAAACCAAAACCTAGATTGACAAATGTTTGTTAGAATTTTATGTATGTACATCAGATGTAACTGATGTATTTGCATTTAGAAACTGCAATTTATTTAAAATATCTTATTTCACTTTGGACTTCTATTCAGAAAGTTACTTCGTGGCTCTCAAATTTCCTTGTTATTGGAATGTTTTGCATAATAAACGAAGATATTGTGTTACTCAAGCTCCTTGAATGAAATTTCAATCAGTGTTCTTAATAAGCATTCCTCTGAACTATTTTTACAGAACATCTTTTTTTTCATTAGTAATCTTTTTTTTTTAACCAATAAAGATTACAAATGTAACCGTAGAAACACATTTCATAGTTCCTTCTCTGACTCAAGAATACAAGTAAAGATGAAATGTTTTAAGATATAAATATTATACTCCAAAAAATGTTGAAAATGCAGTGAATTTTGTTCATTTTATAGGAAAGTAAATACTATATTAACAACTCGTTCATCGATCCAATAATTATAAAGTTAAAATTTAATAAAACGCTGTACTGACACATGAAATTCACTGAAAACTGGCCTTTGAAATTTCAGGGATTTCAAAGTTAACCTGTGGCTGTACATATAAAAAGAGCTACCAGCTTAAAGTTTCAGGCTTAAACTTATTTTTGAAATTTTTGTATTAAAGATGTGTGATTATTACACACACAATTGCAACTGAAACTAATCAGAAAGATTGCTGTAGGACTGATGACTATACCAAATCGTTTGAATAAAAACTTTAATATTAAAGAGTCGATCCCCACATGCCAATTACCTGCGGAAGCACTTTTTCTGAGTAGTTTGTAGCAAATGGCAATTTGTACTTATTTAACACTTAACATTACCCTCTCATCAAAATTAGAATATAACCAATTGTATATACTTTTTCTAATTATATAAGCTGCTGTCAAAATTGAGGCGTAAATGTTTTTAAAAGATTACTCCCAGGACAAGCTCTGCAAAGGCAAACAGCGCAGAGAAAATCCCTCCCTTTACTATGGGTTGAATAAGGTGTACATCCAAAATGACAAAGCTGCTCTTGCTTCCATCCGTGGAACCTCCGAAAAGAGTCGGTGACTCAAGTCTTCAATTGATGGACAATGTCTATACATAACCCCCTAATGTTAATCCAATGAGTGCCCGGTGTAGAAAATCTACGAATCCTGTTTAAACCTAATTATGTTACTAATGCCACCTGATCGGCAAAGGGCTAGGTGACGCCTGTCATTAGCCGCTTTGAGCACCACAGGAGACGGAACGATTTAGCTCCGTATCACTTCAATTTTTTGAGGGTGAAAATGCCCTGTTTGGGTTTTGAGGGTGTTTGAAAATACCCTGTGGTGGTCAGGGGCCTTCCACCTACCGTACAAGAGGACTTGCGGCTCGACGGCTATTTAAAGTAACCCCATGCCGCGAAGGCACTATACATTTACAAACACCATGTCTTTTCCAGGATTCGAACCCAGGAACAGCAGTCAGCGTCGCTAACCGTAATACCGAATGGGCGAGAGAAAAAAAGAATTATAAGTTGCTGTGAAACTAATGGGATGTCAAGATTAAAAAGGAGAAATAAAAAAAAAATTGTTCGTGGCTAAAAAGTCAATGTCGGGAAAATAAAAGGCTTAATCTATCTTGAATTTAAAGTGGATGCAGCATGAAGCTGGTTGATGCTGCCATTTATAAAGTCGATAATAAATTAAAGAGATTTGAAAGGACGCGATTAGTATTAATATCCAAGCCTTATTTGGCTTATGGTTGGAAATGCATTGTATTTCACTAAGCGAAGTTTTCACCATATAAAGACGGAGAGTAGAATAAAGAAAAATTTTTTATAACTGTGTATGACCTGAAAATTTGGGATTTTCAACTCCGGTGTTAGGTTCGAGCTGCTTTTGAAGGCTGTCCGCAATTACTTTCTCCATTGGAGCTGATGCTCGGGTAAAATGGTACGCCGCAAAAGAGTCTGTTCCGACGATAAAGGTTCAATAGCTTTGTCCCCTCTATTGTGGGAGATGTGTCTAATATTACTGGTGGATGAGTTACATTTTTAAAGCCCGGTCTGAGATCTTTGTCAAAATCTCTGAACACGCGAACTGAAATGAATTCATGTATTGTTGTTGTCCATACACGTTTTTTGAAGAACAGAGTTCCTCATCTCACGAAACCTTTAAACAATATGTACAATATTTTCTAGTATGAGTTCGACAGAAATCTTTGGTTTTGAGCAAGGTAAGATATTTAATTTTGAAATGATTTTGGTCTGCAATATCCTATCTGTAATTCTTTTTTAGTTTATTTATGTAAACGTTTTTTTATTTCTTGCGATTTAACCCGCGGTCACTCGCGCCTGTTTTTCTACCATCATTACTTGCGGGGTGTAGAGAACAACACCCCAAACTTTTAACACGTGTAATTAATTATGAAAATAAAATTAAGTCAAAGGTGCGGGGGCGGCGTTTTCTAAAACAGATCACACCGCTTCTAGAGTTGATTTATTATACAAAAGATTATTTTTTACTGTGGTTCTTTTAAATTATAATTGACTAGTAAAAAAAAACTGAAAAATCTTAACTTTTATTTCTAAACATTTATTATATTTTTACATTTGAAAATGCATTTTTATTTTTGTACGTTTTCAGTGTATGCTAATACACTTTTGAAATTTCTTCATTTTTTAAAATTCTATTTGGTTTTCTTTTAGTGCTGTATCAACTTAAATGAATTAAAGCATTTGTTTCATTTAGTAAAGCACTTTTATATTTATATCTGTGTAAAATAATTGAATAATATTTTTCTCTAAAAAAAGCTATAAAAGATGTAAAAATTCTTATCGATTAAAAAAAAAATTGAAGACTTTTCCATACTTTATTTTTCCATATTTTAATCACACTTCTAACAATTATAGCCAAAATTATAATTGACGTAATTTAAGTGTCAGTGTAAAAAATAAAAGGTTCCCCCTGCTTAAAGATAATGATGAGATATTGAATTCTAAGTGTTCTAATTTATTAGGAGTATTCCGATAAAAAAGTTAATAAATATTTAAAAATACTATATAAATATCCAGAACTTGTGGAAAATGATTTTAAAAACATTTTATTACAGTTAAAGGCTGAATATTACATGAACAAGGAAATTCTAGAATGTGAGAATGCAATTACTTATGTCTATTGGTAAAATAAAAATGATTGTTTTAATCAGCACCGAATTTAGATTTATTCAGATTATAGCCGATTCTGAAAAAAGGATAACATTAGAATTAAATTTGCTTAATCTTTCTCTTTAGTTTTCACCACAATTAGGACAAGTTTACATTTAAATCAAATATTCCTATTTAAATCCTTAATATTTTTATTCTCTCGAGCCTTTAAAAGAAATCCTTCTTAAAGTAAAAAAACCTTGAAAACGCTAATCTAAAATAAAATTTCAGTAATATGATGAACTCAATATATGAAATATATGTTACCGTTAAAGAATGTTTAATTCAGTTTTTTCATAGAATAACTAGGTATTTCATAAAATAACTAGCCATGTCAGTTAAAGTAAATAATAGATGAACAATTTCATACTTTACCTAGTTATTCCATGAAATAGCTAAGGATAGACCATTAAAGTGAAAAGCAATTTCAAAGATGTTTTATAAATTAATTGATCATAAATAGCTAAAATCTCTCGAAAAATACATTTTATCTCTTTTGCGGAAGACCAATTGATAAATAATTAGAGAAAGTAGAGATGATATAATTTACAGTTTAAGCTGTTTTTGTGCGATAGATAGGGACCGCATAAAAAAATTGCACAAAAAAAAAAAAAAAATATTCAAAAATTTCATAAATTCTTACATATAACAAACTAATTCGTGGAAATACTACAAAAAACTTTTTTTATGCGGTGGATAGAAACCGCATAAAAGTCGCATTTATAAAATATGCCAATTATTTACGAAATTTATGTAAGAGTACTTCCATAACAAAATAAATAATTAAATACACATGGAAACATTTTTAAAACATATAGTGTCTCATTGTATATACGGATAAGTCTGTAGCATATCCTATATTTTAACTCACTAGATGGTAGCACCTTACAATGAAGTGTTCATCTAGAATAGTACTAGTTTTCTCCGCTAGGGTTGCAGTATATATATACGTTGTGCTCATGGGTAATCTCTTATTATAATTATTATTAAATATTCAAAATTTTGTATTTTTACTTTTTATATCTATATTTATCCATCTTAATTTATTTTCCGTATCCCCACCATCAGGGCTAGCCCCTCCCCCTTTAGACTTAAATTTCTTTCTGAGAGATTTGAGCAGCCAATGAGAGTCACAAAAATCACCAGCCATGATCCAATACGAGAGCACTCACACAGCTCTCTGTCTGGAAAGCAGATCTCCGCATGACCCAGGACATTTCCTCAACGATTGGCTCGGCCAATCAGCATCCAGCTACATGCTAGCATGATAACTTTATGGTCCGATCTACATAAACATACCGGATATGGGATGGAGGCTCGCTTCGCGAGCCATATGCCCAGAAATTGCACCGAAGGTAATCTCTCTCTCTCTCAACACTCGCAGATGATTTAGAACATGCGTCTACAATAAAGTTAAAGTTGTTAAGTTTTATCCGATTGCATCCTGATTGAACATTAACGCAACATATCCTTCAATGGTGACCTGCATGAATAAGATATTATGGCATTAAAATAATGCTTTATTTTTAAAATTTTCACGAAATAGCTAAATATTGCGTAAGAACTGGTAACCACGTGTAAGCTTCAAAATGAATGACGTAGGCGCCGTCAAGATACCGGCATATAACTTTCACGATCCTGCTCTCTGGTTCACAATGTGCGATAGCACATTCCAACTTGGCTGTCCCAAGGCAATAACAGACAGCAAAACAAAATTTAATTACATCATCGCACATTTACCACCGGAAGCAGCAACCATCATTCGTGACGTCATTATGAATCCCGACCCTGTGGAGCCTTACGAAAAAGCGAGAATGGAGCTAATAAAAGAAGCGGTGAATCATCCCATCAAGAAATCAGGAAATTACTCATCGGAGAAGAACTCGGAGATAGACGTCCCAGCGAACTATTGCGCGTCATGAGGAGGCGCGCGGAATCTCATAGCGTTCCGGATGACCTCATGCTTTAACTTTTTCAGCAGCATCTGCCCACTCGTGTACAATCCATTCTTGCAGCTATAAGCCCGCTGACATTGGAGAAAGCTGCCGAAGTAGCCGATCGAGTCATGGAGGTGACGCCAATTGCGGTAAGTGCCTGTTCCGTTTCCTCAGACAAAAATTTCATTGAAAGCCATGTACTCGAAGAAATAAAAATTAAATTTGCGCATTGATGAAATTTCGCGTAGCAGAAGTCGTAATCGTAATCTCCCATTTCATAAACGTAATCGCTCTAAATCAAAAACATACGAGCAGTGCTGGTACCATTACAAATTTGGCTCAGCAGCTCAAAAATGTCACCCTCCATGTAAATTCTCAAAAACGAGTCCGGTTAGGTATAATGGCGACTACTGCCTTGCCAAGAAATTCTCGTCGCCTTTTTATTCGAGATAGACGTACTAATGTCACATTTTTAATTGACACGGGATCTGATGTGTCCATAATTCCAGCAACAAAAACACAAAGGCAAAATAATTCACAAATGACACTTTCTGCCGCCAATACATCACCCATACACGTATACACAACTCAAACACTTTCTTTGGATTTAGGCTTAAGGAGAATTTTCCAATGGACATTTTTAGTTGGTAACGTTTCAACCCCAATTATCGGTGCTGATTTCTTGTACAACTTCCGTTTAGTACCGGATATAAGTAAGCAAGCATTGTTAGACTCGGAGACAAATATTAAATGTCATTGTATTTTAGGCAACAGTAGAATTCATTCAATTAAAACTGTGTCAGGTGATAGTGTTTATCATGAACTTTTAAGAAAATTTCCTGACATCACAAAACCTCCCCGGCCTGATCAAGAAATTAAACATTCCGTAGTCCATTACATCGAAACAAATAGTCGACCTGTAACAGCTAAAGCTCGCTCCCGATCGTCTCCGCATCGCAAAAGCGGAATTTGAGAACATGATTACTCTAGGTCATATGCGACCTTCCAAAAGTAATTATGCCTCACCTTTACATATGGTTCCTAAAAAGACAGCACAGAGTGGCGACCAGTCGGCGATTACCGTGCACTCAATGCTCAAACTATTAAAGATAATTATAGCGTTCCCAATATTTTTAGATTTTACTTCTAATTTTCACGGTACAAAAATTTATTCTCACATTGATCTCGTGAAGGCGTATCATCAAATTCCATTAACCCAGATGATGTACATAAAAGTGCAATCATCACACCTTTTGAGTTATTTGAAAGCACTCGGATGCAGTTTGGTCTTTGCAATGCCGCTGCTACATTTCAACGATTCATAGATGAAGTCTTGCGAAATCTTCCATTTGTGTTCGCTTTTGTAGATGACATTCTGGTCGCGTCTTCTTCACCCGAAGAACATTTACAACATTTACAAATTTTATTCACACGCTTACAACAATATGGACTATCTTTAAAGCCCTCTAAATGCATTTTCGGTGTAACTACTATAAAATTCTTAGGCTTTAAAGTATCTGAATCAGGAATAGAACCCTTGTCGGATCGCGTCGATTGCATTTTTAAATTTTCCTCAACCTACTACACTCACGCAATTAAGACGTTTCCTCCGGGTTATTTAATTTTTATCGACGTTTTGTTCCCAAAGCTGCTCATTTATTAGCCCCACTAAATAAATTTTTGGAAGGAATTAAAAAATTTTAAAAAGTCTAAAAAAGTTTCCTGTAAAAATTTGCGTGACTCAATTCAATGGACTGAGGAGGCAGAGCAGGCATTTAATGATGCCAAAAACGCTTTAGCTGACGCAACTCTTCTTCGACATCCCATTCAGGTGCAAAATTAAGCCTTTGGACTGATGCGAGTGACAAAGCCGTAGGTGGTTCACTTATGCAACTTTGCCAAAACAATTGGGAACCCATTGCTTTTTTGTCAGTGAAACTCTCGAAAAGTCAGCAGAAATGGTCCACATATGACAGAGAACTCCTGGCAATGTATATTTCGGTCAAACGTTTTCGTCACTTGCTCGAAGGAAGAGACTTCATAATCTACACAGACCAGAAGCCTCTCATGTATGCCTTTATGCAAAATCCTGACAAGTGCAGTCCACGGCAATGGCGACATCTAGATTTCATATCTCAATTCAGTACCGATGTTCGTCATATAAATGGTATCCGCAACGCAGTCGCTGATGCACTTTCAAGAATTGAAGTGAATCAAATATCCAATTCATTTTTAGATTTCGAGGCACTTTCAAAGGCTCAACTAGAAGACAACGAATTACAAAGTTTCCAAAATGACGAGAAATCTTCCCTTGTTTTTAAACGTGTGCCATCTCCAGTATCAGCCACTGAACTTATCTGTGATACTTCCACTGGCTCTCCCAGACCATTTGTACCATATAATTTTCGAAGGACCATATTTGAGCATTTTCACAACTTAGCTCACCCTGGTGTTGCAGCATCTTTCCAACTCATCGCATCCAGATATGTTTGGCCAAACATGCGGAAAACAGTGAAAGATTGGGTCCAGAATTGTATTGCTTGTCAACGTTCAAAAGTGCACAGACACACGAAGACACCTCTGGGCACTTTCGCCTTACCTGATGCAAGATTTTCACACATTCATGTGGATTTGATAGGTCCTTTACCATCATCAGAAGGAAAATCTTTTTGCTTAACAATTGTCGATCGATTCACTAGGTGGCCGAAGCAGTAGCCATAGAGAACATTACTGCAGAAACAGTCTCTCGTGCCATTTTTGACACTTGGATCTCTAGATTTGGTTGCCCAGTTTACTTAACGACTGACCAAGGCCGACAATTTGAAGCTGCTCTTTTCAAAGAATTAACGAAATTCCTGGGCACAAACCGCATCAGGACCACATCATACCACCCACAAGCAAACGGTTTAGTGGAACGTTTACATAGAGTGCTAAAGAGCGCCTTAATGGCTCATGAGAATATCAAGTGGACTGAGACCCTACCTGCAGTTCTTCTTGGCTTGCGAGTAGCTGTGAAACCCGACATCAATGCTTCAAGTGCAGAATTAGTGTATGGTGTTTCCTCAGATTACCAGCCGAGATATGCACTGACACATCTTCAATGCCACTAGACTACGGATTTGTGCAACAGTTGAAAAACCACATGAATCATTTAAAACCCTTGTCAACATCCACTCATGGATTTTCAAAAATTTTTGTGCACCCTAAATTGGATGACTGTTCTCATGTGTTCCTCCGTGTTGACAAAGTTTCCCCATCATTGTCTCAGCCTTACACAGGGCCACACGAAGTCCTATCAAGGAATGACAAACACATAACCATTAAAATAAATGGAAAGAAAAGTTGTGTATCACTTGATAGAGTAAAACCAGCATTTGTGTTCAAGGATTTGCCCGATACCATTCCTGATCCTATCATTAGTGCAGAATCATCACATCGCCATCCAGTGACAACAAACATGCAAACTACCAAATCAGGTAGACGGGTAAGATTTCCTCAGAGACTAATAACTGAAATTAAATAAACTATTCAAGTACCAGATGGACATGTATATATTTTTCTTGGAAAATTTGTTTGACTTCTCATATCTTATGATTTTCATACCTTTTCATATTATGTAATGTAATTTCAAATATCTGTATGCATATTATATTTTCTTACAACGTAATTTCAAGCATATGTATATATAATTTTCTTTTCAATGTAATTTTCAAGCATATTTCAAATAATTGTATTTGAGATTTTGCTCATGAGCATGTCATATATCGTTCTTTCGATTCTCTCCATCACTGGGGGGATACTATTGTAGCATATCCTATATTTTAACTCACTAGATGGTAGCACCTTACAATGAAGTGTTCATCTAGAATAGTACTAGTTTTCTCCGCTAGGGTTGCAGTATATATATACGTTGTGCTCATGGGTAATCTCTCTCTCTCAACACTCGCAGATGATTTAGAACATGTGTCTACAATAAAGTTAAAGTTGTTAAGTTTTATCCGATTGCATCCTGATTGAACATTAACGCAACATATCCTTCAAGTCTTTAAAATGCACATACATAATTCATCGTAATCCAAAGTCCCGTAATGAATAAGTTCAAAATCGCTTTCGTCACTTGAAGGTGCAATTTCAGTTGATTTATTTGTAGGAAACATAAAGTAAGAGATAAGTTTTTGTGACGAAGGAAGGGTGGTCAGTTGTTTGTAAATGTCGCGATAACCAGCTATAGATGATTGAAGCCCTTTTTGGAATTTTATTCTCCTTTCTTAACTGGAATCTAGTTTAAGAAAATGCTTTTCCAATTTGTTGAAAAGCTGGATCCCTGCGTATTTTTATCCACTCTCAAAGAATTTGGCTTCATGTCCGCGTCTTCATAATTTATCAAATTTTTGATAATGTCACTGTCATTGAAAGTTTCATCTTCAATCAAGCGCGGGCTACTGGAGCGTTGAGAGAAAGCAACTGAATGCGCATTGTCGGGAGATTGTTTATAACAAATGAACAGAGCGTCTTGAAGTGTCTACATTTCAGTGGCGTAACGTACACCCCCGCATCACGAGGGAGGGGGCAGGACTCTAGGGGCCCAAGGCCTGACTTCCGCTAAATACGTATTTACCTAATTTATAAAATATTAGAGGCAAAACCTTACTTTAAGGGGGGGGGGTCCTAACATTCTCCGTTACGCCACTAGTAAATAGATAAAAAACATTATAGTACTCCAGAAGCCATTGAAATTTATACACCGCATAAAAAAAAATTTCGCATAAAAAAAAAGACCGCACAAAAACAGGTACGACTGTAATATATTGCTGATATTTCTATTAGTGAAACAGAAAAGGGGAAAAAAGAATATGCTGCAAAAATAGATTAAATTAATTATAATCGACAAAAATACATGCTGGGAAGAAACTGTTGCTTCGTACAAACATAGTGTAAACTTTTTAAAACAAAAATTTAAGAAAATATTGATTTAAATTTTATGAGATACATTTATTTTACTTTTCATTATTTACTAGCTGGTATACCCGTTCTTCGCACGGGTGAACTGAAAAATTAAACAACACAGATTGAAGGATAAAGAAGTTTTTAATGAGTTAATTTTACGTGAATTGCAAATTAAATAAAAAAAGCTTTTTGCATATCTCAGCTAAACAAAAAAAAAAAGAAAAAAACCCACCTTTGTTAAATTTTAAGTCTAGATCTAATTTCTGACAAAAAGGATTTTTTGTTTCTAAATTTTCCCCGTAACCCTCTTGAGGGTCGATTTTTCAAAATACTTTATACACCGCATTATGATTTACTGCAGTTTTTTTCATACAAAATTTTTTTTTTGGATCACTACATGGAAGATTAAGGGATATATATATACACATAAACAAAATACTCCACTTTGGGAAATATAATCCGTTGGAGCTAATAAATTAAAGATATTCCACTGTAAAATTAATTATATACACCGTTCGCTGAAAATAAATAGCCAAATCGTTGTCTAAGGACTTCATTAACATACAAAAACATAAGATACTTAAATTTTGACGTAAACTATTTCTTCGGGACAAAAATAATAATCGTTGCAATCCGCTGAAAACGCAATATCTGCTACAAAACTATTCGCCTTCCCCGCTAAAATACTCATCATAGAACCCGTGCTGCCATATATCTTGGAAGAGTGGATTTCAAAGAATATTCCTGCTAAGTATTGGTAGAATATTCCTTCTAAGTTGGTGTGATAGTGAGAAGGGGGTGCCAGCTCAGGTGTCTTCCACGTCAGTTGACCATGGTTCAAAATTACGTGGTCCGTTGCCAAAAGCCTTCGTGTAGCTGAACAGTGTGACGTTAATATTCCCTCACTCACTCCAAAATATACAGTACAGTAGTTATAACTATTTTTATACTTAAAAATGCAATATCCGCCTATTCAATTAAAATTATAGCATTATAATTAATTACTAACCACAAACAAATTTTGAAAATTTGCCCAAATGATGTAATGTGAAAGAGAAAGTTTATTTACTTTAAGTACCAGAACCGATAAAAGCATTTATTTTGAAAAAAGATCGATTTCTTACTACCAAATGTGCATAATAAAATCATAAAAAAACACACACACATTCAAATAAAGAGAGATTTATAACAATATCTCCCTTCAAAACTTAGTTTTATTCTGAAATAAAAAAAATTAGGGATTTTATGCTGATCACAGGAATTAATTAGAAGCGAGCCAAAACAAAAAGGGTTTCTTCACACAAAAAAAGATAGATAAAAATGCTTTCGGGGCTTTTTTTGCACCGCACGCCAGAATTGCTTGCATATGCCAGAATTTTTTCCTTACTTGAGAAATATTGTTTTATTTTGGACACTTCACACAATATCTTTAAAAATTGTAGCCTATGTGTTATTCTGATAAGCTATATTACTGTAAAGTTTCATTAAAACCCATTCAGTTGTTTTTGCGTGAAAGACGGCCAAACATCCTCACAAACTTTTGCATTTATAATATATATCTAGATATCTAGATTAGGGCAAGGATTGCCATGATGACACTTTGGATTAAACTGCTTATTATTTTTGTAACAAGCACACTGTTTAGTATTACACTGTCCCCGTCCTCTCCAGACAGCGCGGGGCTTCTGACGTGACGCACCAAATCAAAATGACCAAAATATCATTTTTTAGTTTTATTTAGTTACATTCTCTCTCTCTTGGCATTATTATTTTTCGATTGATATAGAAACTCTGTATAAAACTTCAATTGAAAAATATAAACAAATTAGGGAATTCGACCATGCCCTCTTTATAGATAAAAAAAATAAGCTTTTTGATAAAAAAAAATAAAGCTGTTTTAAAAAGGAAAATAACTAAATGTGTTAAATAACTAATGTGTTGCAAATGAAGCATTATGTTTCTGAAGTACTACATTAATGCATAATCTTAACGAAAAAAAGGTTTAAAATTCTATTACAAATATATTTTTTTAAAAAAATACCAGCTTTATTATCTAATTATTTTGTTAATTTTGAATAAATAATTTGTAATTCAATTATTGTTGTTGTATTAATTACTCTGCTTTTAATAATACACCGTATTTGCTAAATAAACACTTTTAAACTCTTGACAATATTATTTCATCATTTCACTGAAACAGGTTAGGGATTTGATAAAATCACTTATTTCCTTTGGGAAATCACCTTACAGAGAGTTCTTATTTTAATATCTTGCGTGAATTGATCATCTTCCTTAGGGATTTGATGAAAGGCCTAATTTGATCATTTCCCTGCGACATATGTGTATTAATTATGTGATTATATACAGTATAAAGAAAGATTTACCTTTTAACAAGCTGTATTAAACCAAAATTAACGATTCGCAATTAAATCTTGCTTTTCTTGGTATAAATATTTCGTACAAGAAAAAGTTTAGGTATTTGAATTCCTTTTTAATCACATGACAATTTATATGAAAATGACACTTATAAATTAAATAAGGCTTAATTTCACTGAGAACGGAGTGACTGTTTTTGAATACAATGAATACAAACATTATTTTAAATAAATCTTAAGAAGTTGATCATATCAAACAGCAGTGTATAAACGTCAGAATAAATTCTGATTGTTAAATATAATTAAATACAGTTGGGGGTGAGTTATTATTATCAGTGAACTATCAGTTTATTATATTGCACTATTCTGCTACACCAGGGGTTTTGGTGACAGACCACGTAATTTTGAACCATGGTCAAGTGACGAAGACGATACCTGGGCTGACACTCCATCACCTGACTTCCACACCACACCAACGGGAAGGCATTGGAGCCTCAACACATTTATCGTGCATCGGCCGCTTCTGTACGGCGGGTCTACAGCGGTATTAGACTTGAACTCATGACACGCCAGTTCCGAGTCCATTAATTTGACCACTAGGCCACCGTAGCCTATTGATTTATTAAAATTTAAAGGTTAAATATATTAAAAATGAATTTTTTAAGTGTGAATAGGTGCTAAGAGTAATTATATCAAGTTATACTAACATAATTTATCTATTTTTGCTGCTTCTCTACTATGGTCTCCTCTTGTCTTAAAGTAAGAAACATTAGTTCAGAACTTCATTTTTTTTAACCATTCATTTCATTTTAAAAGATCTGCAGTTTTAATTAAGAATCTTCAACGAGTACGAAATAAGAAACAGTACGAATTTGTACAGTGATTAATAGTATAAAAGTACTAGGCGTACAATAACCTGACTTTGCGAAGGAAGGGGTGCCTTACAGACTTCGTTACGCTACTGAGTTTCAGCAGTGTTTTGCAAAATCGTTCATTATTAATCGTTGGTGTTAATTCAAAATGAGAGTCTGTAAAAAAAAATGTTTTTTTTTTAAAAAAGACCTAAATTGAATAAGTATTAATGAATGTTTATGAATGTTTTGTAAATTGATTTGGTAACTATTCTTTTTTTAAAAGCATCTTATGAAGTGAGTTCTTTTTTCTTTTTTGCATTTGGGTATTTTAACCAGTTGTGACACCCCCGATTGAGAGCGTGCTACTATATATTGATAAAGGTCATTTTGCTGAAAAAAATTTTCAGTAAATCATTTTTGAAAGTACCACTACCTCCAAAGATATTTATAACAAACTAAAAATTTTCTTAGGATGCCAATAATATATCCATGAAAAATATAACATCTTGTGCTGCAGTTGGGGCCCCTATTATGATGGGAAAGACAAATGGGTGCTTAAAATTGATGAAAGATAATCCAAATATGCTTCTTGCGTATTGTGTCATTAACAGGAAAAACCTAGTAGCTAAAAACATTTCACCTGTTCTAAATGAAATACTTAATTTAGTTATAAAGTCTAACAATGTTATTAAAGCTAATGTGAACGTCTCTTCAAGTTATTTTGTGAAAAACGAAATGAAGACTATGTGAGATTTATACTTCACACAGATGACTCTTGTAAGGGCTGCTTATAAAAAGTTTAGGAAACTATTTGATACTATTAGTGATTTTTTAAGCACAAATCCTGAAATGAAAAAATTATTAACGATCAATGGCAAAGCTCATTTCTAAGTTATTTAGCTGATATTTATGAAAAGCTAAATATATTAAGTAAACAACATCAAGGAATAAATAAAACTGTTACCGATGCGAAAGTGAAGATATTTGGTTTTATTATATTACTTCTCAATGGGGCAGCAAAAATTTTGAAAGGTTTTATTGGCTCCAAAATGTGAAGTAACTGATAACGCTATAAATGTTATTGTCCATTCATCAAAACATTTTGTCAGCTAATTTAAAAGAAAGATTTCCTGATTTATAAAAAAATTGATTTCTCAACTTCAATGAGATGGAGCCAATGTTAGTAGTTCATTCTGATAATTCAGATTTACAGTATCAAGAAGAATTCGCATAAATGCAAAACGATGCGTGAATTAATATACCGAAATTAAATATCCAAGTGCAACCAAATGTGCAAGAGAACTATTGTTAAATTTTCCATTTTTGTATTTACTGAACGTGGATTTAGTACCTTGCTGCTAAAAAGAAGAAAAAGGTTGGATATAATAAAACGGGGGACTTGAGATTAAAGTAGTTATCTAAATTGGATCTCGCCTTATAAAATTCTTTTGAAATAAATTTCAAAAACGCACGGATCCCACTACTTTTTAAAATTTTTTATTTCAGTTTTCCTTGGTAAGTTTTGAAAATTTACTTACTGTAACAATAATAATTTTCTAGTGATTTCCTAAAACCTTAGTTTCATTTTTTTATATAGTACTAAAAATACAAAATAATTCGAAATTAAAGACATATTTGCATGCAATTATTTCAAACGACAAAAATGCTAAAGGAGGAATTGCCCATTTCAGCAGACCAATTTCATCGATAAAGTGTCTGCTGGTTGTAGAGATCAAAATTGCTTATTTTAAAATAACCAGACTAAAATAAAATCCCTCTTGTTGCTCTGCATCTTTAAAAATCTCTTATTACCCGATCCCCTTTTGGATAACTGACACCGGATATTGAGGGTTGGAAGGAATGTCCATTGTGACCTTGCGAGCTACCAGACCCTCACGCAAGCTCTTCATAGCGCAAAAAACAAAGTCCCGAGGGCCGCATTTAAAAAATATTAGATTTGGACCCATTACATACATTAATTGAAGTGAAATTTTAAAACGGAATGAATTATTATTATTGTTTTTCTTAGTTTTCATGCATACAAACATAATAATGTAATAAAAAAGATGCAATGATCAAATAATGTTTAATTTCTTTATTTAGCAAGATTTTTGTTTCTCAATTCTTTCACTTAGTTTTTGCAAGTCGATCACAATGCGTGTATTTGGATATCGTAATTGATGTTGTAGGTTTTCTTTCGTTAAGTTTGAGTGCGACTTATGTTTGATAAATTTCATTTTCGAAAAAAAGAAAAACGATTCGTAGATTTAAGTTTATCCAAAAGCACTCAAAACTTTTTGTACCAGATCTATCAAATAGGAAAAATTTTCTTTTGAATTATAACAGTTCAAAAAATCTTTTTTTGATTCTGATGTTTCAAAAATGTGGTTTAATGCATTATTACATTGTAAATATATTATTGGTGTAACTTTGAATTTGTAATTCTTTCATCGATGGGAAGTGTTGAAAGTTATTATGAATCTCGCGGGTTGGCCTCCCCTCGTTGTGACCCTGACTCAAAATAGAAATGACTTTCACGTATTCTTAAAAATATGGCTTTTCTAGTTAAGAATGGCAACGCTTTTAAAAATTTCAGTTAGTTTTCTAATGATTTAAACTACCTTTTCCATATTACCCGACTATTCCATAATATCATCCATTTATCATTTTTTTTACATAAATTTTATTTTTATTACAACAAGAATATTTTTGTCAAGTAATAATTCCTTACAATCGTTTATAATATATATCCATGATGATATTTTTTTTGGGATTTTTAAATCAAAAACCAGTAAAGTTATATTTGGTAACCAGTATGTAAAGGGTGTTTTTTTTAGAGGTATAGAACTACTCTCTCTTTAAATTGCAATAAAACAACGATGTATTATTCGATCGACATGAATTTTTTTTTTATTCGAAAGATAATCTTGTGGCATTACATTTTAAATATGATTTCTGGCATAGGACTGCCACGGCTGGCTCGGATGTAGTCCAATCTGGACGTCAATTTTCGATTAACTTTTTCCAACATTTGTGGCCGTATATCGGCAATAACACGGCGAATGTTGTCTTCCAAATGGTCAAGCGTTTGTGGCTTATCCGCATAGACCAATGACTTTACATAGCCCCCCAGAAAATAGTCTAGCGGTGTTAAATCACAAGATCTTGGAGGCCAATTCACAGGTCCAAAACGTGAAATTAGGCGGTGACCAAACGTGTCTTTCAATAAATCGATTGTGGCATGAGCTGTGTGACATGTTGCGCGGTCTTGTTGGAACCACAGCTCCTGGACATCATGATTGTTCAATTCAGAAATGAAAAAGTTAGTAATCAGGGCTCTATACAGATCACCATTGACTGTAACGTTGTGGCCTTCATCGTTTTTGAAGAAGGATTCCACCAGCCCATAAAGCGCACCAAACAGTCAGTTTTTCTGGATGTAACGGTGTTTCGACATACACTTGTGGATTAGCTTCACTCCAAATGCGGCAGTTTTGTTTGTTTACTTAACCATTCAACCAGAAGTGCGCTTCATCGCTAAACAAAATTCGCTTATGAAAATCGACCTTTATTTTCGAAATAAAATTGCACAATTTGAAAGCGTTGTTCAGGCGTGAGTCTATTCATGATGAATTGCCAAACCAAACTGATAATAAATCACTTGACAGCTGTTAAATCGGTCGCCATCTTGGAAAGTAATGCCAACTTAAACTTCTATACCTGGAGAGAAAAAAACACTCTGTATAACACCCGACTCTCTATATTTTAAATGTGGAATTATTAATATTTTGATGTATCAAAGTTGAGATATTTTTATAAAGAGTTGTTGGATATTATTTCAATAAATAGTTACCCTGAAAATATTGTGAATGCTTCAAAAATTGTAATTTGGTCTCTGTAGAGAAGTCTTACTATATAAAGAGGCAGAATATTATATAGAAGCATTTTTTATAAAATGAGAATACTTTTAAGATATGTCCCTTTTTTTCGGAGGAGGGGGGAAGGAGACAAAAATTCTTAATTGTTTTTAAAGCTGTTAAATTGTTTAATTTAAAACAATGTTCATTCTCATTTAAATGACACTAAATATAAAAAAACATTAATTGTATGCTCTCTTGCAAAAAAAAAAAAAAACTCTGCTCTGAACGTAGCCAGTAACCTCAAATTACTATTTCAATGATTCTATTTTTAGCATGTATACATACCTTCCACTTTGTGAAACTCTTGAAATAATAGGAACACCCATATTGGACATTTTTTAATAGTTATAATCAAATTATTAAGTAAATACGACTTGGGCTAATGAATCATATAAACAGAATACAAAAATTCGCAAAATAGAATTGCACAACATTTAGCGCACAGATACGAGACTAAATTATTTCTACATTAGAAAATGAAATCTACCGACATTAAAGATGGTTTCAAAAGTAACCACGTACAGCAGTATCCAAATGTAATGTACTCTTGATACTTCCCATAAGGGACAAATTTCAATCATCATTAGATATGTAAATTTTGAAGAGAAAATATTAAATATAAATGAATTATATTTATAGAGTTTACTGAAGTAACATATGTGACTGGAGCTGGACCAGCAAACAGAGAGTTATATTAACGTCGTACTGCTAGGGCTATTGTTACGGACCTCTAATTTTGGACCTCGGTCAAGTGACGAGAATGACACCTGAGCTAGCGACCCCTTTCCTACCACACTACAACAAAATGTGGACACTGAACCTCGAACCCATTTATACGGCGGGTCTTCAGTGGCAACAGGACTCGAACTCGCTACCTTCCGACCACGAGTTCGTTCATGTGTTCGTACTGATATTTTTTGAATTAAAAAAAAACTAGAGGGCCCCTAAGTGCTTTCTTCCTCCCGGGCCCCTTTAAAGAGAAGGCTGCTCTGCTCCAAAGTGGAATTCCGCAAAACCCATTTTTAGTGGATCTCTAAACAAAATAAATATTCCTGCAAAATGTCAAGTCTTTAAGTCTAAAAATTCAGGAGGTATCGTGATGAGTGAATTACTCTCTCCTTTATATATGTTATGTTTCAACATCAAGCTTTTGAAAAAACAGTTTTATTCAGCGAGCAATCGACACATCTTTCGCAGAGAGAAAACGGAAGCCAAATGAAGATTTTAATTGGGCTGAAGAACTTTTTATGACTAGAACTTTTAAATAACTCTTTTTAGTTTGTGTTTTTGATTTGAAAGTGGAGGGTGGCAGCGTACATATGGAGACAATTAAATTTAATGAGCTGGGATTAAAAGTGTTATGTTTAAAATATCTTTTCTGAGAAATAATCGGGAGTTTAATTTAAGACTCGAGAAGATGCTACGGAAAATAAAAGTTAAATGGTAAATATAGAGGATTTTATTTTAAATCTAATTTAATTATCCTTGCATATTGATAGATAAATTTTAATAATTGCGGTATCTGATCAGAACAATTTGCTGTGATATGTATCAGTATGCAATTGCATCGAAATTCCTTTTTAACAATTTAAACGATAAGAAAAATTAATAAAAATAAAGAAAGGAATGGGGTGTAACTTCATCTAAATTATCGTTTTTACTGAAAAGTTTTTTAGAAAAATTCTTTATCTCCCTATTCAGCACAATTTTTTTACTGAAAAAAATAAGTAAAAAATGTAACATGTACAAACTTTTTTACCTTTATCCTCAAATAAAAGAAGGAAATAATATTTGAGAAAATGAATAGAAATAACATCGAGGAAACATTATCTAAGTACGTTTTGGCTGTGAGTGAGGAGAATAAATTTCTGGGGAAAAGATGAGAAAGAAAACATCTGAGAAAATTTCTATAAAATGCAAAAACAAAACGATTTCAAGTTATAATGATCAAGAGCTTGTGGCCACCGTTGTTTCTGTCAGAACTTGGAATCCTAGTACCCCTGAAGAACCATTGTGTAGAATGACTGGGGCACACTAAATCTGTGGAAGATGGAAGTACTCACGTTGGCGTGGTGTGGAAGTTTGAAGAGTAGGGTACAAAATCAGTTGGCATCTTCGGCATTTGACCACAGTTAAAAATTACATTGGCACTTAAAAACTCTACAAAATTTGCAGTAATATTCTTATGGAAATTTAAAAGAACATTCTTGTATTTTTTTTTTTACTTTTTTTCGTGCCCACACAGGAAATTTTTGAAAATGAAAGGACTGATTTCCTGGCTAAGTCGGCAGCCAAGCGGGGGATTGAAATATCAGTTAATATTCCAAAATCGTTTTAAAGGAAACAGAATAAAGAAAATGTTGTCTATGTTTGGAACATTCTGCACGCGCAATCAACTCACTCTGAAAGAAATTTTTTGACAACTTCACAAAGACTGGCTTGTGATCACTTTGTTTGCAAATTGTATAAAATCATCCATTTCCTTACTGCTCATGGTAATTTTAAAGTGTTCCTCAACAGATTTAACCTGTGCTTTTCCAAACTTTATGACTGCAATGTAGGTGATGAGCAATGTTAAACATCTTATCCTTTTTTTGTTCAAAGTTTAAGAAAGAAAGAAAATTCCTGAAATCTTAAAATCAACTGGCCTCCTAATTTTTTCAGTTTGTTTCAGGTTAAGCTTCGTTCACATTATTTTGTATCTTTATTGATTTGATTTTCTAAAATGTTTCATTTCTCTGTTTTTGTAACTCCCTTGTGTTGGTTTTGTTATGTAATTTTTTTATTTTGTATAATTTACTTTTTGTCTTTGTAACTTATTTGTTTTTGTTATTTAATTATTTCATAACTTTTGTTTTGTTATTTACTTTTTATTTTATTTATCTTATTTTGTTTCACTTACTTCTGTATGCCTCGTGTGATACTTGAGGTACACGAGAATTATTTTATCGGTCTTTAAATAAAAAAAGAGAAATTCCTAAGTGAGACAGGAAACGCATGAGATGAGGGGGTGGTCTTCTCCGTAGAGAGAGGGAGGTCAATGTCAGGAAGGTCATTCATTGTATAACTTGCGAACTGAACGATTCAAGGGAAATTCCTGAAGGAATCGTAAACTCAGCGCCCATAATTGGGACATATCTTTCTCCCAAACGTAGAAAAAAAACCCTTTTTTTTTCTGGATTGGAATTGTTTTTCTCGTGTCCATGAATTTGGCAAGGAAAAATGAAAAGAAAATGGTTGGCCTGCGTTAATTTGAAAGCATAGAGTTAAAACGACCATTTTAATTAATTAAAACATTTGTTTTTATCTTTATTGAAAAGCAGTGAAGCAATGGAATTCAATACACGAGTCATACATTTAGCTAATCGTCAATAATTAAATTCATTAACTAAAAATTGGAATAAACAATTTGAATAATTAAAAAAGGACAGTGACATTGATTTTATTAATAAAATTCTATTGGAAAAATTATCGAATTGACTGCATTGATATTCATTTTTTAATAAATTTAGAAAAAAAAATTGAATGCAAGGGTTTATAACATTTCAGCCAATTGAATTTGGCTGTTAATTCTCTATTGTAGATGTGTTGTGGTGTGGAAGTACGGAGAATGTGTGTGTGTGTGGGTTACCATCTTTAACCTCCTCACAAAACAATATACGTAGATAACATTTCTAATCCTTAAATATTGATTAAAATATTATAAACTTGAAACAAGTGTACAAAATGTCAATCAAAGTATCCACCAATATATTAATTGATTTATGTTAATTGTAACTGACAACGATTGCTATAGTTAACTGTGTGATCAAACGCTTATAAAATTTGACACATTTTAAAGTTAAAAAATTATTTAGCAAAAATTCAGAGCAAATGATTAAAACATTGTGCTTTTCCTTATGTAATATCTTATAAAAAATTCTTCCAAAAGCCTACAGCTGATTATAAAAATTGAGAATACATACTTAATTTGATCCATGTATAATTATTGAAGGAATTAATTAAAAAGGTAAAAAAATGTTTTCATCACAAAAGCTCCAAAAGTAAAAAAAGATCATCAAGAAAAATGTATATTTTTTTACAATAAAATAAAATTTTCTGTTAAAATATGTTTTTTTTTATTTATTCTAATTTTATTTGTATATCTGAATACATTGAATACTTATTTATACTAAAAATTAATATATAATTAAAGTAAATAGTCAAAAACGTTTTTATATTAGAAATGAAAAAGTTTTACAGTAAAATTATAAAAATAATAATTCAAAAAAATAAGATATATTCATAATAATTATAGTACATATTAAAAATAGATTTATAGTAAAGAAATACAGTATGTGCAATAATGAATAACAGATAAATACTTTAAAAAATGAGTTTATTTATTCAATACTATTCTCAAAAATTTCTATAATTTTCTATTCTATGTTTGAATAAGAGGATTCTTCTAATTATAAAAAAAATCAACTTCTTTAAAAAATAAAACTGGAAATTTTCTTTTTAAAAGAAAAGAATTACGCGTACTAGAGTTGTTCTTTTAGCGCGTTTATTGCGTACATACAAATCTCTAATATTTCAATATCTTTTACTACTTTAAAAACATTCTTCTAAGACT
The DNA here is from genome assembly GCA_019973935.1 of Trichonephila clavipes. Taxonomy (NCBI): domain Eukaryota; kingdom Metazoa; phylum Arthropoda; class Arachnida; order Araneae; family Nephilidae; genus Trichonephila; species Trichonephila clavipes. The sequence goes on from BMAU01015602.1 coordinate 614,290, forward strand.
GTTTCAAAATTTCTAATGCAAAGTTATGCCGAAACTAATATTAAATATTCATATTTTTGATGCATTCTCGTTATCAGAAAAAAATATTTTTCGCACTATTTAACAAAGCGGAGGAATTGTAGTAACACTCACACATTTCCAACACTCAAATACGTCATGGCTTGTGACGTAAGCAGAAGTACTAAGTTGTAATAAACGACCCCCCATTTAAAAGAAATTCGCTTTATTTGGCTATCTTGGCGCATTTTCTTTTCTACCCCGAAAGCGAATAGGGGGGCATCATTTCCCGCTCAGACCTCGTGTAGTAAGTATCACTTTTGGGTAAGAAAATTTAGCACGGTTTTTTTTTGTTAAATAGTTTTTGTCTTTTGTCGGGTCTTTTTATTAAGTATGGCAGCATCTATAATGGGTAGGGTTGCCAGATGTGTTCGAGAAAAAAACCGGACAACTTTTCAATTTTTTTATTATCTCATAAATATTGCTGAAAATGACAAAGAAGCTTACAATCTACTTCTTTGTATATTTGGCATTTGATGACACTGCTTTTAACAAAGGTTTATTGGTCGAAATGGCATCTTTGAATTCAGTGCAACTAGAGCTTATATCGAAAAAATGCACAATTCACTTTTTACTGTATTTACAGCGAGACGATTTCTTTCGTCAGTCCATACGTTTCCCATGACGCTGAAGATACGTTCCACAAAAGCGTTGGATACAGGAACACTGCTCACAAACTGCACAATTTTTAGCAGATTCGGTGCTTCTTCTTTTTGGAAAAATTTGCACCACATTTCAATTGAGTTACCTTCGAGTTTGAGTGAAGGAAAAACACTCTGAAGTGCAGCCAGTGTTCATCGTAAATCTGTTCAGGGGGAGTTTGCTGCTTCCATGGAGATATTGACCATAGTTCGAGCAGTTGATCCAGCGTGGGCAATCTTCCACATTCGAGATTCAAACAACTGAACGTTTTATAATTTTGGTTTTCAAATGGATACCACTTTTCTATGTAAGCTAGAGCTCGGTGATACGCATTTGTAGCATTTTTAGTAAATTTTTCAACTTCATGGTCTGGAAGATGGCCTTTTTTTAATGCCACATGGACTTTAATCCCGAAATATTTGTCATTTATTTTCTCTTTGAAATTGTGTCGTGAAATTTCACCATTATGTTATGTAGATTAAATGCTGCTGTGGTATGTTTCTCTACCAACAGAATAATTTCTTGAAAAGAAGCCATAAAGTTATGAGTGAAATACAAATATAGTTCATTATAAGTAGGATTAGCTTCACCTGAAATTTCGTTTTCTTGGTCTGATAAGATAGCACAGAGAGCCGTAGGGCAAATTATCAGAACCTCGTTCAATGAAGTACCTTTTCAATGGCCCCCATGATGAAAGCATCCTATCAAGAGCTTTAAATAAACTAAGCCACCTTGTAGGAACGTGACGAATGACTTCTCTGTATTCGCTTTCGAAAAAATCAAAGCACTCCTTCAAATCTTCTCGTTTCTTAGCGGAACAAGAGAACTCTGCAAATACTTTCATCACTATATTTTCGACATCAACAGGCATTACTTTTAATGAATTGTTAGCGCAGTTATGAAATATGTGGTCATTACAGTGAGCTGCAATTATGTCGTTGTTTTCTTCAGACTTCAATTTTTGAAAAACGGAATTATTGACTCCAAAATTAACAGACGCGTTGTCCGCTCCATATGCTGTTACTCTGCTCCATGGGAGTCGTGATTTATCCATGACTTCACATAAACGTTCCTTAATAGATGTTGAGTCTTCGTAAAAATCCAATATTTTATGGCAGATGCCGCTTTTGGTAAAAAAAAATATTGAATAGCAACTGGAAAAAATTTTCCATTACCTTTATTTGATGCATCAGTCGCTACCGAAAAGGGAACATCATTCTTTAAATCTTCCTGCACAAGTTCCATTGAATACGGAAACAAAACTTGGTTTACCAAAGCTGTCATTTGCTTTACGATATCTGAATCGTTTATCACTTGTTTTAATACTTTCAAGGAGCAATCTTGAGCAACATAAGAAATGTGGTGCTTGATACTATGGTAAGCCTCAGTTAATTCGGCAATACCAACTTTTTCACTTTGGGCGCTGCCTTTTGGTGTAAAGAAAGACTTCATTCGGGGAGACACGGCTGCAGCACTTTCACACTCTTTGTGCTTCTTTGCCTCAGCGTGGTGGGTAACTGCTTTTAAGCCGTCATAAGCTATAGTGAACGAATTTTTGCACAATTTGCAATAGCCTTTTGTGTTGTCTTCATCGCATTTATTTAACGAAACAAAACGCGATTCCCAATCAACATTATAATGACAAACTCTTCTTGCTTTCTTAGTTGGAGTTCCCTTGCTGTTAGATGCTTCCTTGTCTTCCATTTTGGCACACACATACACGACCACGACAGCGACACAAATAATAGGAATCGAATATACCCACAACAAGAACAATAATGGACTGACAGCGACTCCCCGCTACCGGCCCCTCCCCCCTCCCCCGTCGGAGCTTGGAGGGGAAGAGGAAGGTCGAGAGTCCGAATCGAATCCGAACCGAAGGTGGCTCTGGCTGCGCAATCCTATCCACATGCACATGCGTGTCCAAACCATGTAGATATACACCTAGGTACCTACAATCCTACTCGTTGTGTTGGTTGTCTGCCCAAAGCACCAGATATTACGCAAAATGTATTTAAAACGGCCATTCTTCTGTCCGGTTTACCCAGATTCTCTTGACTGGACTAACATGAAGAAAACTGGACTGTCCGGTCGAAAACCGGACATCTGGCAACCCTAATAATGGGCAACGTCATTGTTAAGTTTCAGCTGCTTCTGGGTGCCAAATTAAAATGGTGTTTTTCAAATAAAAAAGGAAGTTTAGGTAAGCCGGGTATTGCAAACGAATACTTTTTCTTCGCATTGTTTGAGGAACAAGAGATTTTTAGGAACTTTTTGATGGAGAGTGGCCTAATAAAAGAGCGCGATTCGGGAAAGCTGTTTTTGGTAGCTGTTCACAATCGTACTCAAACTTTAATGGAAATCATTACGGAATGGATAGAGCCAGGCACGACAATTGTTGCGGACTGTTGGAAAGCTTATAATCACGATGTGTTGACCACAGAAGGATTTAACCATCTAACATTCAATCATTCGTTGATCCAGATACGGGTACCCACACAAATACTATTGAAAGCACGTGGAGGCACGTAAAATCACGATTTCCTCAATGTAATAGGTAAAATATTGCCACTTTTTACTTAGCAATGTATATGTTTGAAAAGAGTTGCCGTGCTAAAAACATTGATATATTCAATGCATTGGTTTAAATCACAAGGGAAATGGATTGGGAAAATTTTAAATATAAACTTTATAGGGATTGCCGACATTTTCCTTCTTTTGTATTTGTGTTATTAAGTGTTTGAAGGACAAAAATTTTTTTTAAAAAGTACATATAAAAATAATAAAAATAAAAATGTAGCTAAGCTATCAAAAAAATGTCCTTAAATGTTCAGTACTGTAATATAAGTGTATACTTAATTAACCATTAAAATTGTTAGACATTTAAAAAAAAAATCGGATCCAAATTTTTATGATCTTCTTGTGTTGTTTTTCCAATCCCGTTCCATGATCTCAATGAAAGTAAGCACACCGATTCGAACCCGATCTTTTTGAGTTTCGTGATTTGAGGTTGGCAGCAACTGCCATGCAAATCGAGCTAGTATTTAAACTCGGCTCATGTTAGTTTTTGAAAAGGAAGGAGAAACGGAGATATAAGAAGTGTGTGAGTGGTTTAACTCTTAGAGGGTGAGAAAGGCTGGTTGGCAATGCAACTGCAGGTTGCATCACCATTTTAGATTAGAAATTCATTTTACAATATTAGAAGACGGTTCGAATCGGATGTCTCTGGTAATGTTGCTTTTTGAACTTATTTTTTTATCGCTCCAGTAACGAGCAAAGTGACTTTATGATTGATTATTAAAGGCCAATTTTAAGAAACTGTTTTTCGTCTTCATGCCTCCTCGACACATAAATTTCACTGCTAGCTTTGCAAAATTTAAATTAGTTTACCAATAAGTGTAACAAATTTGGTTATGGGCCCAGTCCATGTACTGTGTCGAGGCAGGCTAAGCAGTTGAACCAGGCCATGAACTTTGTCTATTTAAATACTGTTCCAGTCTAGAACTATTTTTTATGAACTCTGTTGCTAGTACGCTAAATCGAGTAACAGGTATGGAGTTTAACAACCAGATATCAGTGTTGACTCCAAATAACTGGAACACATGGAAGCATGATATGCAAGTACTCTTAATGCATTATGGTTGCTGGCAGTTTATAATACAGACCAAGCCAGAGCAAACTGATGAAGAGGCAACATATAAGGAAAAAAATTAGATCTACAACTTCGTAAGGATAGATGTTATACGTTGATCTATACTAACATCAGTTCAGATTTGAAAAATCTGATAACGGAAACAACTGACGGAGTAGCGGCATGGAAGATATTAAAAGATCACTACGAACCAGTCACAAAAGCAAGAGTAATTCAACTATTAGATCAATTTTTTGGAACAAAATACCAACCAGGGGAAGATGTTGGAATCTTCATATCTCGTGTAAAGACAGCGGCAACCAGACTACAAGAAGCGGGTCATAAATTGGACGACCTGTACATAGGCTTTCAATTAATAAGGTGGCTTCCTCAGGAATTCCAGTCTACCGTGCAACAAATCTACAGATGGAAAGAAGAGGACTTCAGAGTTGTCAAAATTGAAGCAGAGCTGATATTAGAAGCCAATCGTCTTCAGTTGATGAAGCAAGATTTGGAGAAAGCGGAGAATGCTTACTTGAGCAGTTTCACTTCGAAGAAGTCGAAGACGTTACCTGGTGCTACGGCTGCAGCTCATGGAGATCCAAATGGCAAGAATGATTACCAAAAGAAAAGTGGTAAGGTATTTAACTGTAAAAACTATTAAAAATGTTAAACAATCTATTAAGACTATAGGTCCGTGTTATGTATGTAATAAGTACGGGCATCTTAAAGTAAACTGTAAAGAGAAAAGTCTCTACCAAAAATCTCCTTCAACTGTAAATGAAACTTTTAACACAGAGTTTGATAAAGGTCTTTGGGTAATAGATACTGCTGCCACGAGTCATTTTTGTAATGACAAGAGTTTATTTCTAGATCTTAAACCGATAACTAACATGAAAATGTCGTTAGCAACGGAGGATAAAAGTTGTCCCGTAGAAGGAATCGGAACACTTAGATTTCGGGTAAAAATATAAGGGGAGTTTTCATGAAATAACTTTGACTGATGTAGTATTTAATCCTAAGTTGAGGAGAAATTTGTTATCCGGTTCCAGATTAGAAAGTAAAGGTGCGCATTTTGTGGGTACTAAAGGTAAAATTAATGTTTTTAATAAAGACTGGATAAAATTGTTCTCGGCGACACGCCATGAAAATTTGTATTTTTTTAAGCCGGATCATTATATTATACCAAAGAGTAAAGAAATGAGTTTTTTTAGTGATGTAACCGCTAAAACAAAAAAACGGATCAATAGAAATATGGCATCAACGCTTTTGTCATGTTAATAACGATTACTTGGTAAAAACTAGTAAAAATGATAGTGTAAAAGGTCTCCCACGCTTAACTGATAATGGTAAGACTCATTGTATACCGTGTAAATTAGCAAAGTCCAAGAGAGTTTCATTCAAAAAGACGGGGGCCGTAAGATCAAAACGTCCATTGGAATTGTTGCATATGGACCTCTGTGGTCCAATGCCAACTGAAAGCCAAGGCGGTAATAAATATTTCTTGAGTATAATTGACGATTATTCAAGAAAGGTGACTGTATTTCCCATCCGAAATAAATCTGACTTATTTCATACGTTTATAATATTTCAGAAACGAGCAGAACGTTTTCTAAGTAGAAAGGTAATAGCAGTTAGAACTGATGGCGGACTAGAATTTTGTAATAAAGATATGGATAATTTCTTGACAGAACTGGGTATAAAGCATGAGGTAACAAATTCATATACGCCAGAAATGAATGGGGTCGCGGAGAGATTCAATTTAACCGCTCTAGATGGCATCAAAACATTGCTTAAGTCTAGTGAAGTTCCCCATAAGTTTTGGGGAGAAGCATTACTTTGATTCACTTATGCGTGGAATCGAATTTGTCACAAAAACAGTAACAAAACGCCTTTCGAAAAATATTCAGGTAGAAAACCATCGGTATTGCATCTAATACCTTTTGGATGTTTAGCATATGCTGGTGTGCCAAAACAAATTAGAAAAAAATTCGATATGCGTGCGAAAATGGGAATTATGATGGGATACGCACAACGTACTAAGGGTTATAGAATATGGTTGATAGATGAAAATAGATTAGTCGAGACTATTAATGTAAGATTCGATGAAAATAAGAGGGGAATTAATTTTAGACAAAAAGTTAATAGTATAACCTTGGATATATATAATTTAAACCTTCCTGATTATTATGATGATGAGGATGATTTTGATAGAGTAAAAGATTCATTAACGAGTCGTTTAGTTTCAAAGACAAGTACGGAAATGCCCTCAACATCTGAAAAGCCAGGTGTATCTTCCGATAATCATAACTTGATCCCATGTACGGAGGTTAAGTGGATTCGAAATATAGGTAGGAAAGTAACTGGATCTAACGTATATTATAGTATAGAAGGGGAAGCAACCCTATTGAAATCTTTTAACGAAATAGAGAGATACTGTAAGAGGCATAATATTGAGTATGATCCTAGTTTATTTAATTTTAGAAAAGATAATACCGAATCCCAGGGATTTTCAGATTTGTCAGAGCAACAAGAAGCTCTTATGGTTGAAGTAACTATTTCTAACGGTTACAAACAGGAAATAAGATCCAGAGACGCATCTAAATGGCATGATGCAATGGATAAAGAAATTAACGTAATGATGGAACGTAAAGTTTGGGATTTAGTTGATCATCCGGATAATATAAAAATTTTAGAAAAACCGTTGGGTTTATACCATTAAATATGATGAAAATAATAAAATTGTTAGAATTTTGTAGAAAATTATTTCTTTTTTTAGAGAATAAGACTTTGTTTCTTTAAGATTAAAATATTAGTTTGTTTATTAGAATAAAGATTGTGAATAAAATGTATTTTTTGTGTTAAATTGCATAACATGTGATTATAGATTAAAATTAATTTACTGATTTGTAAGAGATAATGGTGCGAGATTGGAAAAAGGGGGCCGATTGTTAGACATTTAAAAAAAAAATCGGACCCAAATTTTTATGATCTCCTTGTGTTGTTTTTCCAATCCCGTTCCATGATCTCAATGAAAGTAAGCACACCGATTCGAACCCGATCTTTTTGAGTTTCGTGATTTGAGGTTGGCAGCAACTGCCATGCAAATCGAGCTAGTATTTAAACTCGGCTCATGTTAGTTTTTGAAAAGGAAGGAGAAACGGAGATATAAGAAGTGTGTGAGTGGTTTAACTCTTAGAGGGTGAGAAAGGCTGGTTGGCAATGCAACTGCAGGTTGCATCACCATTTTAGATTAGAAATTCATTTTACAATATTAGAAGACGGTTCGAATTGGATGTCTCTGGTAATGTTGCTTTTTGAACTTATTTTTTTATCGCTCCAGTAACGAGCAAAGTGACTTTATGATTGATTATTAAAGGCCAATTTTAAGAAACTGTTTTTCGTCTTCATGCCTCCTCGACACATAAATTTCACTGCTAGCTTTGCAAAATTTAAATTAGTTTACCAATAAGTGTAACAAAAATAGTTTTTATGTAAACACTAATATTACTATGTGGAGTGACATGTGAAACAGGGTCCTCGTCCCTCACTCTGGAAACTGTGCAGTTATAATTGCACAAGCTAATGGTTTCACAACTTTCGGTTTTTTTTAGCATTTGGAAAAGAGCATCGTTAGAACTCCCCCCTTCCTCATTCATCCCGCAAAATTCTGTTTCGGTGAAAACGAGATTTTTGAAACACGTTGTTTCCTCGGCAAACTGGATGTTAACCCTGTTTGTAAACACGGTCTTTGGTGCGGATTGACGTCTTTGGCGCCCCAATAGATTTGCGCCAAGTTGGATGGGTGGGCGATACTAAAGCTGTTCCGTAAAACGTATATACCAGTAAAAAACTTACTTTGCAATTGATGTCAAGGATAGTAGAAAGTAGAAAACAAATATTTTATTCATTTTTCAAACATTCATAGCAGACTGTAGTCATATGCTTTAAGCCCATATTTTTCTTACATTGAAGAAAAACACAAATAATTTTTATATCTTTTTTACCCGTGGACAAACAGTGCAACGTCCCTTTTTTGGTGGATTAATGCTCTTTTTTAATATATTCTGTGTCAGTAAAGCCTCTTTTGAGTGTTTTGTTAAGGTTTGGGAGATCCAATCTCATATCCCACTGTGGCTGCACAAAATCCATTCTAATCTCCTCTAATAATCTTGAAAGTCTCATTTTTTTAGAAAGAAACGGATGATAGATAATGGAAGCATTAATTCCTGCAGTATTAAGTATATGATAAAATATTCGCAATGGCCAAAGGTTACATATTCGCGATACATCATATATACTGCACATTTCATCAGTGGTATCAACACCGCCTGTATTATCAAAATTTACAATTTCAAGTTTCATCTCTCCAACTTTGGTTCTGAAATTACGCAATCATCGAATTTACGGTAAAATCCTAGGAGGACCCACTGGTGTTTTTTGGCGCCAAATTTTTTCGCCAAATAGAGAAACACAAGTTTTTCAAAATATATATGGCGTCAAAGACGAAAAACTCTTGGAAACCGTATGTGTCAGAGGGGGGGGAATGGGAAAAGAGCAACGTTTGGTTTCTGAAAGTGGGGGGTACGAAAAGTTCAAAAATCATGAAATGAACGGAGTTTCTGGAATGGCGTCAGGGATGCCTGAAAACCGTTGGTAGTAAATGTTTTACATTAAAAAAGGACGAAATGTGCTTTTTGCAAAGATAAAATCGGAAAAATACATCCAATTAATCATTTTTAAAAAGATAATACTAATGAAATTCATTTAATAAAAGCACTCAAAAACCAGTCCATGATTTATTTAAAAAAAGGACGAAATGAGCGTTTCGCAAAGATGAAATCGAAGAAATACATTAAATTAATCATTTTAAAAAGATAAAAATGGAGAAACCGATGAAATGCATTTTAAAAAAGCACTCAAAAACCACTACATGATTCATTTAAAAAAAAAAGGACAAAATGAGCGTTTCGCAAAGATGAAATCAAAGAAATGCATTAAATTAATCATTTTAAAAAGATAAAAATGGAGGAAGCAATGAAATTCATTTTAAAAAAGCATTCTAAAACCAGTGTGTAGTACATGATTTACATTTTAAAAAAAAAGGACGAAAGGAGCGTTTTGCAAAGATAAAATCGAAGAAATACATGAAATTCATTTTAAATTTTTAAAAGGCACTTGCCTTACTCTTACGGGTCATACATACTTCACGACAAAACATATACCAGTCCATGACAGTATTCTTATTGACTTTCAAGTCATTCACAACGAACGCATTCATGCTCTTGCCGAACCAATATCTGGTCAAAAACTCATATCTTTTCTACACTTCGGACATTCATATCGTGAAGAAATTAAATTAGCTTTCATACACCATTCTAACGTATCTTTCTTCCCCTTTGTGCCCAGGAGCACAAAGAAACCTGTGGTAGCCTCACTTTCAATAATTTCCTTTCACAAGCCATTCTTAACACAAACCGGTGCAGAGCAAGCCTTCTCAAGCGAAGTCAGGGGTCAAAAAGACCGTTTTTTCGGAAAAGGCGAAATACGTTTCACCCTTTTTAGGGCTGCCATTTTTTCGGTGATTTGAAAATCCAAATTTTAGGGGTGAAATGGAAGGATTACCATATTGTAACCTTTATCGCTCAATATTTGGCAACCAAAAGTGGGTCCTCCTATGACTCAACCGAATTTACTTAGTTCATCTTGACAATCTGTTGATACAGTATCTAATAGACGACGAAATCGCTGTTTCTCCATTTTCCCATGGAGTTTTTGTCATAATATCTGGAAAAGCTATTGAAATTTTTTTAAAAAAAATTATATTTTACAATTATTTTATAGAATAATATTTTTATACCATATTTATTGAAATTTTAAATAAAATATGCATGCATATTAATATATTTGAAAAACGGAAAGAGTAAAACGTACTCTTCCGTAGATGCTTCAAGTGCGAAAATATAACTCAATCACTCGCGAGGTGTTCTCAGCACCCCAGATAAACTTTTGAAGGTCATTTCATTCCAATCGGCCTAGCGAGATTGATTACATCAGGCCTGAAGGTTCAATGGGCAGCTACAGAAAAAATCCTTGTTCTGTGCAATGTTTTTAGAATCGTAGGAGGCTTTTCTTGTTGCTGGGGTGTACAGAACACCCAGCGCGAGTAACCGCGGGTTAAGAACACATGACACAATGGTGCTTTGTAACTGCCGTATTTCGCATTTAATTGAAGTTTACTAATAGATTATGTCAATTACTATTTTTGTGATCATAAGAATTTATATTTGCAGTTTTCACTCACCATAAAATCCGGCGTGTAACGGGCACTTTTAACTCAAAAAATGAGATTGAAATTTACGGGTGCGCGTTATACGCCGGGTATAAAAATAATAGCTTCCAAAAAAAAAAAAGAAATGAGCATAAGAAAAATTAAACTTCTACATAGATCGGAATGCTATATATTTGATAGAAATGACATATCTAATGAAGTCAAAGGATTCTGATTCTAATACTATACAATTTTTTCAAAATCCTTGGATAATGACTCAAATAAAGGGCTTAAAACCGTATGAGCATTGGATACCAACACTTCTGGAACCTTTTTTAAAAAGGAGGAGCCCGTTATACGACGAATATGCCTAAAAATTAAAAAAATGCAGCTTGAAAAGTACAGTTGCGCGTTATACGCCAGTGCACGCTATACGCAGGATTTTACCCTAAGTTTTTGTAAAGATGATGCAGAATCTGCGTAATATTAAGTTAACCATATGCCACTTTTCTTATTTGAAATTTTTAAATTTTACGGATACATATATGAGACAAATTTCCAGAACTGATTTATGAATTTTGACTTTTATATTTTAAGGTTCTATTCTTTAATTATATTATAGAAATTTTATGGTTAGAATCTTTTTTTTTCCTTCTTCCCATGTGGTTACTTACTGATCATGTTTGCGAAGTGTTGTAGTTAGCATTGTGTCTTTCGAGTCTTCCTTTTAACTAATGTGGTGCTATTACAGTTTTTAGTCGATTGAATTCTATTTTGGTTCGATTGAATTCTATTTTGGTGCACCTACTAGCGATAAAAAGTATGTAAAGAACAATTTCAATTCTAAAATTCTGCGAGCTGCATCTACCCGATTCTCGGCGTTGGAGGAAGAAATTCAGTTTCGAGCCAGTCAATTAAAGTAACTTAGTTTATTCAGAACTACCTAGTGAGAGTGAGCACGTGATTGCTTCACCCTTTTTATATACAGAACATAATGACGTCATACAACCTCTTCACAGTTACAAAAACGTGGCGCCATGCAGCCACTCATTCACACAAATCATTTTTATTCACAACATACTCCCCCCTTTGAGACTTGGGGAGAGTCTCAAACCTATAACAGTTATAATTCAAAAGATCAAGTCTCTTCGGTTCTTTAACCAATCTTCCAGAAGAAGTATATTTTTTTACAATTGCATCATTAGTATTCAAGACCTTTTCAGGTTTAGTACTTTTAACAGAAATTGATTCCTCTTTCAACTCCTTATCGCTATTAGCAATCGCTTGTACTTCCAAAGGGAAGATACGTTGCACGGGGCGTATTACTGTTCCATGTTGAGTTTTTAGCCGAACTGTTCGAATTTCCCCATCTCGACCAGGGATTAATTCTATAATCTTAGCTATAGGCCAAGACAAACGTTTCTTATTGTCGTTTCCAATTAAGACCATTTCCCCAATTCGGGGTTCCCGCACGCGATTATCATTCTGTTTTTGTATTAGCTCACTTAGATATTCTTCCCTGAAACGTTGTCTTAAATCACTTAAAAGTTTAATTCTATATTTCATTCTTTTCTTAAGTCTCTCGAATTCAATTCGTCAATATTGGTAGTATCGGAACAGCGATTCTCTATTAAAAACATTGCTGGAGTAAGAGGGATCAATTCCTGTGGATTTTCAGATATATAAGTTAAAGGTCTACTATTGATTAAAAATTCGCATTCACAAATCACTGTAGACAATTCTTCATAGGACAATATTGATTTTCCAAGAGAACGTCTCAATAGTTCCTTGATAATGCAAACCAACCTTTCCCACCAGCCTCCCCACCATGCGGCAGTGGGTGGTATAAATTTCCAAACTATTTTTTGAGTTGATGTTTCTCTCGATATCTTATGCCAATCCGATTTCGCAAGGTCATTGAAAGCACCTCGGAAATTAGTACCGTTATCACAGTAAATTATCCTGGGCCTCCCGCGCCTGGCACTGAAACGCCTAAGGGCTAGCAAAAAGGCATCGGGAGATAAAGCGTTTACTAATTCAAGATGTAGTGCGCGATAGACGGCGCAAGTAAATAATGTAATCCATACCTTTTCGCCAGTTTTTAAAAACAGAGGTCCAGCTAAGTCAATTCCTACAACTTCAAATATCGCGCAATCATTCACACGGTCTGGTGGTAAAGGTGATGGTCCGCTTGACAATGATTTCACTTTAAAACGAGCACAAATAAAACATTCATTCAAAATACTCTTAATAGTTTTTCTAGCTCTGATAATCCAGAACCTTTCTCTAATTAATGATTGCATTATTTGGATTCCTGCATGACAGTTCTTTTTGTGTATAGATCTAATCAAAAGTTTTGTAAATTCACATTTATCAGGTAACAATATAGGATACAAAAAAGAACTTTCATCATTTCGTTCAGTTATTTTAGATTTTACTCTTAAAATATTATCATTATCAATAAAAGTAACAAATTTTTTAAAGATTCAACATCAGGTAAATAATATGTCTGAGTTAAACGAATCAATTGTTTCTCAGAATTTTCAATTTCAGCAACAGAAAGTTCATGTTCCTTACATTTGTTATAGTCTTTGCGACAATTATTTACAAATCTTAAAATCCATGCAAATACTCTTATCATTTTATCATAATCAGACACATTACATATAAGCAAGGGGGGTGCATCGTTTGCTAGATCAACATTCGCATTTTTAGTTTTCTTTCTCTCTACGTTAACTTCTTGAGGCTCGCAACTGATTTTACCATCTGGCCAATATTCCGAATTTTGTTTCAACCAGGAAGGCCCCTTCCACCATCTAGAATTAAGCATTTGTCGTGGAGAACAACCACGAGATAGTAAATCCGTGATATTCATGTTTCCTGGAACATACTTCCATGACTGAATTTGAGTTAGTTGTCTAATTTCCTTTACGCTATTAGCTACAAAAACTGACCAATTTCCATATTCTTTAATCCACCAAAGTGCTGTTGTAGAATCGGACCAAAGAGTAACTTTCAAGTCCGGCATATTAAGTGCTTTAAAAATAGAATGTAAAAGTCGAGCACCTACACAACAAGCCATTAGTTCTAGACGCGGTATACTCAAAAGTTTGAGAGGAGCTACTCTAGACTTCGCTCTAACGAGAATTACGCTAACTCTAGAATCAACTATTGATCGAGCAAAGACGCATCCCGCATATGACCCCTTGCTTGCATCAACAAATACATGTAATTCAGTAAAAATATCAATTTTCATACAACGTGGTACATTTACATCTTTCAAAATTTGAATTTCATTAAACCATTTCATAAATTTGTTTACAATATTCTGAGGTAGTTCCTGATCCCATGCTATTTTCATTTTCCATATTTCCTGCAATAGTAATTTTGGGAGCAATGTAGACGGCGCCAACATTCCAATGGGATCGAAAACTTTTTGCACCGTAGACAAAACTAATCTCGTAATTTTCACTTCGCACGTTAATGAGTCGAAATTCGTGCAACATTTCAAAACATCATTATTCAAGTCCCAGATGATACCCAAAATAAAAGTTTCGCCTGAGTGTTTATCAAGACTTTTCCTCGCCACATTGCTCTCAAAAATACGTAAATTAAAGTCTTCTCAATAAATATCTCTATTTCATCAGCACTGAAAACACCAGTTACACAATTATCAACATAAAAGGAAGATTTTAACTTTAGTGCAACTTCCATACATGCGGAATTACAGTTTTCCAAAAGATGCATAATAGATGCATTCAATAAGTAAGGGCTTGAAGACACCCCAAACACAACTCGACAATGCCTGTACACTAATTGTTTTTCATTGCATGAGGAAAAAAATCTGAGATAATCTCTATCTTTCGGTACAACAGATAGCATCAAAAACGCCTTTTCAATATCGGCTACAATTCCGACTGGATAAATTCTAAAACGATCTAAAATGTCAGGTATCAGTTCGATAAGGTTTACGCCTTTATATAAACAGTCGTTCAAAGATGGTTTTCCTTTTTCACGGGCCGAAGCATCGAATACGGGTCGGATTTTTGTAGTCGCACTATCTAATTTAATCACGGGTCTATGCGGTAAATAATGGCATTCATTGTTCAATTCTACTTCCGGCACACGTCCAATGATATTTAAATCTTCCCATTGCCTAAACACACTTTTATAATCCTCATTTCCATGGGAGTTTAACTTCATATCTTCCATCGAGAAGAATTTTCATTTTATTCTTAAAATCGGTTAATTCAAAATTTTCTTTCGTATTCTCATTAAGTAAGGGATCCGTTATTCCTAAAACATCAAGTTCCCATAATTCTTTAACGCTAACATTCCGAACATGCAAAGACGATGTCGTTAACATAACGTTTTTATCGTTCGAACATACTTTTCCAATTACCGTCCATCCTAGTTTAGTTTCAATAGCTGTTAAACCCGAATCAAATTCAATTAAATTCCCAGTCAATAATTTTCCTATATTATCAGCCCCAATCAAAAGCCCAATTTCTGTTTCTTTACAATTTAAATCCGATAAAATTATTTCTTTATTTTTTAACTCATTTAAAATATGCTTATCCTCAATCTTAGAAATAAATCCACATATTTTCTTTTCGGATAGCACTTCAAAACTCCATGCATAAGAGTTTTTCATATCACTGACCTCAATAGAATATACGCTGTGATGTTTCGGTTTAGTTTCGTTGCCCCCGAATAGAGAATGAATTATAGTTTCCTCTCTAAGTGGAGTGACCTTCAAAATACTAGTAACACACACTTTCACTAATGTAGCTATTTTCACAAGCGGTATCAATCAGAACTCTAACTTTCCTTTCCTGATCTTTAATGCGAATGAAAACGCAGAGAGTTTGAAAGTAAATACTTTGGTTTCTGTTGCAATTACTTGATAGAGAGTTCTCAGTTTTTATGGAACACAATTTTTGATCATACTTCTTATTTAATTTTGGACACATAATTTCAAAATGAGAATAATTACATTTAGAACAATTAATATAATTTTTAATATCACAATTTTTACTCACACACACAAATGGCCAGATCTATTTAAACAAATAAAACAAGCACCTTTTTTTAATAACAATTGTCTCTTAGCATTTAAAGACATTTTTCTAGCATTAAAGCAATTTTCACTGGGATGATACTTCTCACAAAATACACAGTTATTGATTTTCTTACCTGAGGACTTTTCGGAACTTGCCAGAGCTGATGCAGTCATTAATTCAGTCGGCTTAACCCTTTCAGTTGAGGAATCTCTTTTTCGGATAGGAGTTCCAAAACCGGATTTTGCCAGCCGCACCATCTCTTCCCCTTGGACTTCCAGGCGAAGGAAAGTCATTAAGTGTTCTAGAGTTCGCGATCCTTTAGCGTCTGTTTCAGTATTCCGTTTTCTTTCCCAGGCCATCAGGATTTCCTCGGGTAAGCAGGACTCTACCAATGGTGTAAGGAAATCTCCATATTTTTCTTGTGTTCGTCCAAGGCTCTCCAACGACCGTAATTTCCCTTCAAGTTCATCGTACAAGGCCGACAAATCAGTTTTCGTTCTTCCAGAAACAGCGTTCTTCATTACTAAATTTAAAAGTTCACGTACGTAAATTTGTACTAACAAATCTTCACGACCGAATCTCTCTTTTAATTGATCGATGGCTTTAGGATAATTTTCCGCCGTTGCAGGGAAACTCAACACTAATCGTTCTGCTTTCGATTTCGGTTCCACGGATTGCAATAAATATTGCATTTTGTCTTCTTCCGCAATGCCTTTATCATTGTGAATTTTCTGAAACTGACTCCAGAAGGCCAAAAAGTCTTTAGCTTCACCGCTGAATTTCTTCAGTTCGATTTTCGGTAATTTAAAGCTTCTCTTTTCAGTTTCGGTAGGAACAACGGTTTCTTGTACTTTCAAATTTTCTCGAGTACACATTTCGATGTAGCGGTCACGGTAGTTTTCTGCATCTTCCATATCATCTAAATATTCTTGCACGGCATCTTCTGTATCCAAGAGTTGTTCAGAAATTTGATTCTGACAAGTGTCGAGTCTCTGAAATTTATCGATAAATTGGGTTTTCAGAATCGAAAGTTGATTCATATCGATGTTTTCTTTTATGAGTTCGGTTTCAATCTTTTTCAGACTGAGAGAAAATGCTATTCTCAGGCCTTTTCTTGCCGCTTTCAAAGCATTCACTTCCATTTTATAGTTCAAAAAGTTAAGTTCAAAGTTCAATAATTTAAATTCGGTTTCAGTTTCGCTTCCAACCAACAACCAGTCCCGCCGAGGGTACCAAAAACTTATGTAAAGAACAATTTCAATTCTAAAATTCTGCGAGCTGCATCTACCCGATGCTCGGCGTTGGAGGAAGAAATTCAGTCTCGAGCCAGTCAATTAAAGTAACTTAGTTTATTCAGAACTACCGAGTGAGAGTGAGCACGTGATTGCTTCACCCTTTTTATATACAGAACATAATGACGTCACACAATCTCTTCACAGTTACAAAAACGTGGCGCCATGCAGCCACTCATTCACACAAATCATTTTTATTCACAACAAGTATGCAGGGGTAAAAGTGGCATATAAGTTCGCCAAAATGGTAACCATAATTTCTGTGATCACCCTAATGGTGTTATAACAGCGCGAAGATGACCAGCATCTAATGCCTTTTCGATTATTAATTGTTTATGGAAACCATAAAACCAAAATTGAATAAAAAAAGACAAAACCTGAATAACAACGGGAATTTCTAAAACCAGAGTAAATTGTTTACATCACATGCACTTACATCTGAGTTTTGTTTACTTTATATTTCCCAAATCTAAACAAAATATCAATCGGGAGAAACCTCACAAACTTGAGGTCAAAACCTTAGAGCAGGGTTCAGTAAACTTTTGAGACACAGATGAGCCAATTTGTTAGTGAAACAAGACAATTAAACTACCAAAGAGTCTATAAAAAAGAGAGACTAGCTATCAAAGAGCCTAAAGTATTTATATGCATACACTTTCAAGGAAAGAGGGGAGGATTTGGTTAGCTGTAGCAATCATGACTCAATTAATATTTTTTATTATTGTAGTCTTTGCATCTTTTGTTGGTTGGCAACCCACTGACTGAAAATATTGTAGATATGTTTATTGGGAAGGAAATGGTGGAAAATTGAAAATTGTATGTAAAGAGTAACTAAATTCAAATATATTTTAACCTGGTAATATATAAGTTCCTTCTTATTCATACTGCAGAAGCATAGTTGTAAGCGATAAATTCAATTATTCATCATTGATGATTACTGGACTTGGAGTATTTATCTAGAAAAGAAAAACCAAAAGAGAAAACAATTCTTCATGGATCATTGCTAGAGTTAGCCTTAAGCCACTGCCATTTTGGAAGCCAGATCCGAAAATATGATTTCTTCAATTAGAAGTGCAGTTCCGAAGCGCCTCAATAAATTAAACAAAATATGAGTACGATATGATATGATATTAATATTAGTTAAATGAAAGCTGAAATTTTAGCTCAAGTTTCAGATGTTCTAACAAATCTACCGCAAGATGGCAAATATGCCACAATTAAAGAAAGGCTAATTTCTATCAACCAGGTTGAAACCATGTTTTACTTTGAAGAACTCTGAGAGAACTACAGACTCACTTCTACGTCCAAAACCTCCAGAGGGATTGCCACTTGCAAGTAGCCAATACACTACATGCAGTGTCTGGACTGTTAGTTTCCCATCTCATTTAACAGATTGTGTTCCCTAATATCTCCTAATCATTTTCACTAGGAGGGTAATGTGTACGAGTTATTGGTTGGCAACACACTGACTATAAATATTGTAAATATTATATTTTTTAAGAGTAATGCAGAAAGAGTAAATAAGTGTCGAGTATATAGGGTGAGGTTTGGGAACTTCCTGTTTTGAAAATGCAATAAAACACTACTTGTTTCAGTCGACTTTATTGTTATTTTCTGCCTACCATACAACATTGGAACTTTGAATTTACTCAGTTTTAAACACTGGTGCAATCGATTTTGAAAACTTTGTGTATATCAACTGGGAAATTGTTAATTCCCAGGGACTTGAGATTAGCCCCCAGAAAGTAATCAGGAAGGGATAAATCAGATGAGTGTGCAGGCCAGTTTACGTCTCCTTGCATTGAAATCAGTCATTTGGGGAAGGCTGCTCTTAAAACATCCATGGAAACGCTGTATGTATGGGCTGTGGTCCCATCTTGTTGTAACCACAGGTTGTCAAGATCTTTTTCTTGAGAAGCGGGTAAGAATTGTTGGATCATTGTCACATACCGGTCTAAGTTGACACACGCACTCGTTTCAAGTGTTCTAACGGTCTTTGAAGGTCTTTTCTTTAGAGACATTCCTCACTGCTTGAAAGGCATCCATCCACGTTAAAACACATTTCCGATTGTGAGCATAACCTTGTGGAGGAGTATCGAAGTGATGACGAAAGGCACGTTACGTTGGCAATCACCGACTGACCATTAGAGAAATACGCCTTCAACAGCAAAAGCACCCTGCTGCCTGGAGCACAACATATTTTAAACTGAGACGGGTAGTAAAACAAATATCCTGTTCCTCCCCTTCCACCGAACCCCTACAAACATCACTGCAATATGTTCAAAAACGAAAGTTTCTGCCCCACCCTGTACTTTAACCTGCTGATAAGTTCTTCCTTATTCATTTAATAATACTTTGGAAACGTTGCTATAAGCGATAAATTTACTTACTCTTCATTATATTTGAGCAAAATTTTATCCCATATAATATTTTACATTTCTTCAGAAACTAAGAACTGTGTAATATATTTTTATTTCTGGGGCTCACAATGCAAAAACAATGATTGGGGAAAATTTCATAATGCTGTGAATTTTAATTTCAAGCTTTGTGGAAGAGAAATTCTAAGCCAATAATACTGTATGTGCTTTGTTCTCAAATTTTATGTTCATATTAACTAAAATTGGTTTTGATTGTTCTTGCGTACAAAAGTCATACCTTTAAAGCTTGTCATAAAATAAAAATATGTTTTTTCCACTTCTGTTGGGGATTTAAGTGTCCAAAATTACAAGTACTCTCAAACTCATTTATGCAACTAAGTAAGCATTGCTGGGAATAACTTCAAAGGTATGGCATCCCATGCCAGCAGCATTTTCACCAGTACATGGGAATTAAGAAATAATTGCAGTATTTTCTCTGATTCCTAATAAACTTTATTAATGCAAAATAATTTATAATACAGTAAAATAACAATCAATATTTTAAGCAAGTGAAATACTGAAGAGTTTTGCAAACTTCTATGCAAAGAACCCCATGTGGCTCGCGAACCATGGTTTGTGGACCCCTGCCTTGGAAATTTGATTAAATGAAATGTAGTGGACATGTAGCCCAATTTTGTGGTTTATTAATATTAATTAGATGTGCACATTCGAGAATGTAAATATGACACACCCCTCCTGTAGATCAGTTCATCATCTGGCTACCAGTGACATTTGGGGAGGCTGCATGTGTGACACGCCCCTCTCTAAAATCTGTTGATCAGTATATTGTCATGAAAAGGTTCAGAATGATAACTTGAAATAATATTTCCAAGAGTATAAGCTATTGAATTTTTAAGGGCATGGTGTGTTACAAAAAATATATGACAACAATTAATGTTTTAGGTAATTTTATTTTTGTTTAGACATGGTAAACATTTAGTTATTTGAATGTATGCATTAGTTATTTTTATTTGTATTTTAAAATGTACAATTTATTATTTTAACTAGATATACCAGTACCAAAGACAAGCAATAAAAAGAAGAAAAAGTCACTTGGTGTAAGTATTATAGTTAAATACATTGTCTACATTATACACGTTTTTTTTTTTTGCTTGCTTAACTTAAGGTATCTAACTAGGTTGAAAGGGTGATGTATGTTATATATTTTATAATTATCACTCTTTAAGCCTATATATGTCCTTTAAACCATAAAATTTGTTTGAAAACCAATTTTTGAAAAATTGATCTTCCAATTTAGTTGGATGCCTTAATCCCTTAATATGTTATAGGATTTAATAAAATCATTCATCAGTATTATTATAATAATTAATAGCTATGTCACACTATAATTATTGTGTACAATAATTAGGTATTATTCTGTCATGAATTTAGATTTCATGTATAATGTGTGAAGTATGTTATTATTTAGATAATTTATTTTGCTTTTTTAAACAGGACATTCAGTGTGAAGAGGACTTTAATGTGGTCTCGGAAAGTGTAGAGGAACGTCGTAAAGAAGACACTACAGATTGGCCTCTTTTACTTAAAGTAAACACTTTTTTCTGTTAAGCTTTCGTATGAAGACTTAAAATTTGATGAGATTTTGCTGTTATTTCATCAAATTGTACTCCCCCATGAATATAGCATTAGTGGCCTTTCTATTTAGAGTTTTCATTTAAACCAGTATATTAACAGATTTGCCAGTCTTAGAAATTCCACCTCCTTCAGAACATTTTTGGGTTCTTACATCTAATCACAACCATACTGGCTACATTGAATGAAACCATACGAATTCTAAAAATACAATACGTTGAAGAGGATATGGAGCTCATGGTTAAAATACTAAAGTAGAGAGGTGCCTGGATAGGGCCAGGGCCCACCCAGAGCTGTCGAGCCATTGAATAAGTTAAAATACTATGTGAAATTAAAAATTAGAAAAAAAATAATTATTTAAAGAAAAATAAGTACTTTTTATTATTTTGTTTAGTTTTTTTATTTTATTATTTATATATTATTATTTAAAAATTCAGTAAAAGTCCCAGATTTACATTTTAGTATTCAAACTTGCCATATCAATGAATAGTTAGGCTTAAAATGGCAGCAAATGAATAAATTTGAAACAAAACGCATGCTTGCCTATTTGGTGAGTTATCTTGAAAGTTAGCATGTGTGGTTGTGATAGAACATATGTATCTATTTTTAGTATTTTTCTCTTGTCCCTGGATACTACATTTAGAAATTGATTTAATCAGGTCCTATTTTGGTATTCAAAATGAATGTGAAGTAGTGTTACTACATTAATTACTGACAACACTTTTGGTTGTATAACTATGTAAATAATGACCATTTTTTTTCTTTTCTTTTTGCCCAAGGAGCACAGTACCTTAGTCCATTTCATTACCTGAATCGAAAATTTTTAGTAAAAAAAAAGAGAGAGAGAGAAGCTCGACGTATTCTTTTGTGTTAAGACCATTTCTTTCTTTTTGTACTCTAAATTGGAATTATTATCAAATAAAAGAAGACTGAATTATTTTCACAGTAAGTTAGACTGGATTTGCTGCCAGGAAGTAGAAACTCTGCATTTTTCATCAATATTTATATTAATTGCAACTATTTAATAAAAAATAACTAAAATAAAGTTTTTCTTTGTTGACCTAAATGGGAATTGAATTAAAAATTTTTTTTTACCATATTGTTTATACTGAACTTTTGAAAAGAAAGGAGGGGATGGGGAGGGGTACTGAAAAAGTCTTGCAGTGCTATAATGATGAAACAATTTCCATTTCCTTTTTTATATATAAACTATTGTCTGAAATTCTGCATGATTTTCATCATAAAAATAGTTTTTTTTTTTTAAATTTTATTTATTTATTTATTATTATTATTTTGTTTAACTAGAATTCTACAGATAAGAATAAAAATGTATCATAATTTTTACAAATTTTTAAGTATATTATGCATGTTAAGTGGTTATAGTATTTTAATTTTTAGTATCAGGAAAATGGAAAAGATCTGCAGATATATATATATATATATATTATCTTTCCTATGATCTATTATTTCTTGCCATTTTTAATTATTGCAGTGATGCACTTTTCTAGGTTTGTGATTGTATATACCAGTAGACCAAAAAGTATGTAAAAACTTTAAAAATATAAAACCTAAAAAATTAAACAAAATAAAAAAATGGTTTGCTGGTTTAAACATCAATAAGTCTCAGGATTTTTTTTTTTTTGAAAATAAGAAAACAAAGAAAAAAACTGATTGCTGGCATTTTGTACATAAGTGAAAGAAAACACTTGCAAATAACAGAAATAATGTTACCAAATCATTTATTACAGCAGCATGTGTTCCACATATCCACCACAAGGATTGACACTTTCCAAGTGTGTCACAAATGCAGCAACGGCAGAGTGCAGAATGTCCGCCTGTATACATGACAGCTATCGATGGATTGTATCTTTTAATTTTGACAAATTTGGCTGGATGGGATTAATACACTTGAGAATTTTAAGATCTTCACAGACAAAAGTCTACTGGAGTCAGTCCTGGAGACAGAGGATGCCATTTAAACTTGCAATGTTTACTAATGATTCATAGACTTGGTTGCCCGTATCTTAAAGAATCCTCAAGTGATCCAGTTTCCTCAAATCGCTGAACAAGCTTTATAAGGTGTGCCACTGTTGAAGGCCCTTTTCGAGTCTTCACATTTTTCTGAAGTTGAATAAATGTAAAATAGCTTCACCAACAAAGCTTTGTCTTTCTCACTCAGCATCCTTGTTCACTTAGTTGGCTTGCAATGGACCATTAGATCTGGATCAAAAGCATAAGTATTTGTAATTGCCTGTCTCATTTGCACATTTCTCAGGCATTTGTACCAGCGCTATCTGTTTCTTTTTTCCCCTTATCTTAAAAAAAGATCATGTGACTTTTCAATGCTAAACCTACAGACTGTTTTTTATTTTTAATTTTCCGCATTTTATAAACTTTTAAAAGTTTATGCAGACTTTTTGTCTCCCCTCTATTAAATCTGTTTGTAACATACAGTGAAACACTGCACGTTATGAGTTAAGAAAATCTGTAGATTTAAAGTTCCTTTTTTTTGAGTTCATAATTTTTTTTAAATGCTGAAATGCATTTATTAATTTTTGTAATACTAATTAAAGATTTAATAAAGCTGTATTCTTTTAAAATGTCTATTGAGCAATACAGTACTTATTGCAGAAATGCCAATATGTTCAAGATAACTTGCCTAGTTGTCATCCCTGAGTTTGCATGTTTCATACATTCTAATTGGAAACCATGTGCTTCATTTCATTTAATATTGCCAGTGCAGTTGTGATAATATGTCAGTACCAGCAATAATCTTTTATAATATTTGCAAATTATAGCATAATTTCCTAATACTTTATCTACTTAAACTGCTGTGAATTGTTTTATATCTCTTTAACGTGTTCAAAATTAATATTGTTAGAATTTATTGTAAAGTTATATTTCTTAACTGATTGAAAATTTTGTTCTCTAAATTTCTTAAATGCCTCCCGAGCATTCTATATTTGCTAATTACATAGAGCTGCAAAATTGAAGTTTTTGAAAAACACAAAAGAAGTTTTAGTGACTTTTATGTAATTTGGTGTGCTAGTTTCGAAAATGACCACCATTTCTTCCCATCACATCCGTACTTTTTTTAACTCAATATCGATATTTTTGCTAAAATTCTATTTGAAAAGGAATTCTCAAACAATTTAGAATGTATCGTCTAGCAACAGTCATATTTAACCAATTGAATCCATAAGTATAGGTTTTTGATGAGGCAAATTGATTTTTCATCAAATTGATGAAAACTGCTGTTGCCAGATCTCATGAATTGACTCTGGTTTAGAGAAAAACACGATGTTCCTGTGTGGTTTAAACTTTTTGCCTCCAATTATTGTAATTTCAAGGAAAAACCAGCAACATACTATTTTAATTTGTTTTTACTTACATAAAATAAGTGATTGACCAAGAGGAGCAAACTGCTTCATTACACCTAATTTTATACACTGAAGGGATCATTGTTCGACTTAACTAAGCTGTTTCATATCACATTCTTCGTGCTTGGCTTAAGATTTGGTCTTTTTGACCATTCTGTTTTAACACAAGCTTGAGTCTTATCACGGCTGTGTTACTCACAAATGAAACAAGGGACCTTGGGTGCCTTGTTGACCAAGAAACGTGGAAATCACTGTGAATGGTCCAACCATAGTCTGCATATTTTATTTTGTTGAGAAAATCTTGAATAATCTATGAGGTAGTTATTTGACTTGACTGTGGACTTCAACCTCAGATATAAATTTTAGTTGACTGTGCTGTGGCTTTAAGAATTTACTTATTTCAGAGAAAAGATGGGGAAGAATTTGAAAGTGTATATTCCAGGATTGATGCAATTAATAGATAAGCAGTGCTAATTGTTTTTGCCTTTGAGTAGGTTGTACTTTTTTATCCTTCTTTTGCACCTAATTTCGAAGAAAGTGCATCAAGAAAATGTGATGTTTGTTCAAGGAAATATGTTTTGCCATGAACCGTACTATCAATGCACTGAAAGTGATAGTAGTTTATATGCTCAACTGTGTTTCTGGATATATCAGGGGATAGCAGTTATAATATTTTTTATTACACTAACTCCATACATTACATTTTGCATTTTCTCCCCCCCTCTCTTTCCTTTACCTTTTTTCTTTTTTAAAGTGAAAGTACTAGTTTTGACATTGGAAAACATGCTTCTTTCCCCCCAATAAACCATGTTAAAGCATGCACCTCTGGGAAAAATGGCGGCAGGGGGGGAGTTTTTATAAGTTTCTCTTGGTAGTTAAGAAGGTAAATAAAATTGTACAATGGATGATCGGTTAACGAACACAATCGGTTCCAAGACTATGTTCGCTATCCAAATTGTTTGTTAACCTATCATCGATTCACCATAGATTTCTATGTGAAATCGATTAATTCATTCTGGAGACCCTAAAAATTAAATTTTAAAAAATGCATAATTTCTTAGTAAGTTTTTAAAAAAACAATACATACATATATATATATATATATATAGTCTTGCATATTAATCAGTCCTTTTAATTTTTAGCTTATGATAATTAATATAAGTGGCGTATTGAAGAACATGTCCAATGTCGATTGCTTTTCTCTCTTTTTCAGGATTTTTCGGAAGTAATTAATAGCATTGTCGTTGTAAAGATCCTCAACCCTACTGACATCAGCTTGGTTTGGGTGTCATTCTAAGACCATTGCTCTGACATCCTCCCACTTTTTCAAAAGATCTTAAATGGCAAATGTCGGCATTGGTCCTCTTTTGTCTTCCTCTTGTTCGGAAGGAAACACATTTCGGGGGGCGGAGAATGAACGAGGGAGGGGGGAAGTGCTCAAAATGAAATAATTTTCTGTTTTGAATGAAATCAAAACTGAAACTGATAATCTAATTTGTATGAATATTCTATTGGATTTTTTTTCAATAGAACTTTGAAGTTTAATAGGTAAGCAACATAATTCAGGAGAGATGAAAAACGATTTTTAGTCCGTTTCTCATATTTCACGTATTTTTACGGCTGTAGCGCATCATCGGCACCTTTATATTTTGTAGTCTGCACTGTTTGAAGAAATTAAGAATTCGCTTAATTTATTCGCCATGTCAGCAAATCCACTCTCTCATAACTTATCAGGTGTCAGAAAATATTGATATTCATATTGAAATTCAAGTATTCAAGTGTGTATTGATTTTAGTCATAATAATAATTATTGAATGACCTTTAAATTCATTGTTAATTCAAGTTTCATTTTGTAATTATCAATACTAAGCATGCTTTAAACATTTCTCCTTCCAGTGATCTTACTTTGTATGCAAAATGATAACAAATTTTTAATATTAATTTTTTTTCAGAGCCGAGAAGTGTTCGTTAGAATTCGTTTTGTTCTTTACCCGAATATGTGTTTGTTGTCCAAGCACAAAAAAATCTTTCTTGAAAGTGTTCATTATCCAAACACAAAAATCTTTCGTGAAAGTGTTCGTTAACCAATCACCCCTGTACAATAAATATTTGTTAGTACAAGAGAAGATTGATTCTAAATTTACGAATAAATTTATATTGAAAGTGGCAGAAGAAAAAATATCTTGTCTTTCCAATAAAGATGCTCTTATTTAGGATTTTGTGCACATGTTAATTTTTTGTTCATATTAGGTGTTTAATCATGTTGGCAGATGTAGTTACCAACAGTGGCTATAATCATAGATTTGTTTGTTATTTAATATTATTATTGTATTTTTAAATTCGTGCATTTTGTTTTTCTAGGATATCAGTAGATTGAATGTTAAAACATGTCATTACACTCCTTTACCAAATGGTTGTTCACCTTTGAAAAGACAACTAATGGACTATTTGATGTCTGGTTTTATAAATTTGGATAAACCCGCTAACCCTTCATCTCATGAAGTTGTGGCATACATAAAACGTATTTTAGAAGTGCCCAAGACTGGCCACAGTGGAACACTTGATCCCAAGGTGTCAGGATGCCTTGTTGTTTGTATAGGAAGAGCAACTCGACTAGTCAAGTCTCAACAAGGAGCCGGAAAAGAATATGTCTGCATATTTGGACTGCACAAATCTGTGGAAGATCCAAGTAGAGTGAGAATGGTAAGTAATGGAATTTTTTCAATAATTTGAAAAATTTTTGGTTTTGTATAATTTTAATTTATAGATCTTTTTTTGTCATTCTAGAATAATAATTTTTTAAGGTTCCCTGGTTATATATATATATATATATGATTTTTAAAGTTTTTTCTGCTTCTATTCCTAATAAAAATTTTTAAATTTAATTAATATTTATTGATTATATGAACTATAAAACCAAACATAACATGTAGAAAACATGCCACATTCTGATTTATACTAATTGGTAATATTATAAATAAGCACTACTGCTATTTTCAACTATCATCAATTTTACTGCCTTCCCCCCCCCATTATACTCTTAACGAAATTTTTTCCCTTGTGATGATATTATGATGAAAATCTTAAAGCTGCCAATGTAATGAGCCTAGAAGGCAAGCTTATCATGCTAGCTTTTTACACCTAACAATCACACTATTCAGGTGAAAGTAGATGTAAGAAGTACTACTCGGGATGGTGATCTTGTTGCTTATCAGCATAACATTGTGCGTCAAATTGTTTCTCGGAATCATGGATTCTAGGAAATCACACTTTGTTTATTGTTGTATTTATTAACTTACTTCTACTTTGTGGGTTCATTGGCAAATGGATTGTTACTTTGAAGTAGCTGTAAATTGATACTATTGCTAATGTTTATGTTCGCAACTGCTTGGGAGGGAATGTACATTTTTAATAAGTTGTTCTTCCTCTGGAGGCTTGGTTGCAATTCACTGAATAAATGTAGGCTGTCATTTTTAATCAATGCTAAGTTTTTGCATGCACATGATTGAACACAGCACATGTCTTGCACATGATTGGATTATCAGTATTAACTAGATTGCTGGGTTTTCTTAAAATTGAATTGAGTGTAAAAAATAGGTATTTCAACTAGTACATTGACAAATTATTTCTGTTTTCGTATCAATGTATGCATAGATTATAATAGTCATTTTATCTCTATATATATAAGATGCATTTGTTGTCTGTTTGTCTGTTCCCTTATAACTCAAGATCCAGACAACCAAATAACGAGAAATTTGGTACACGTATACAAAATTACATGGGGAAGGTTCTTAAACAGGTTTCACGTTCGTAATTCTTTCTAAATTTTTTAAAATTTAATTTTTAAATGATTTTCCCGTGTTATGACGTCATAAGATGTCACGTTTCTCGTTAAGTGGAAAATTTATACTTTACATGCAGTTTTTCAAGATTGTTACATATTTTTACTATAGCTATATTTATCAGTTAGAATATTTATTCAATTTTTCTATTCTATGATATTTAATTAGGTTTATTTTTCTTAATAAATCATTTTTTTAAGGATTATTCTTTGAACAACTAAAATTTTGTTTTGTTGTTTTGGCAACATTTAGGTATTATCGCGGGATGTTTATGTGTGATTTTGCTTACAAATTACAACTTATTTATTTATTTATTTAGAATGCGAATATTATAATTTTGACAAACTTTAAAACTTCTCATTAATAAGGGTTATATTTCAGTTCGGTTCAAGTGTAGTATAGGGGGGGCACTTTGAATTTGGTAATTTTTCTTCGGATTTTTCGATTTTTATGTAAATGTCATGGTGAGATATAGAATTCATTCTAAAATAAATAATACCAAAAAAAGTACCTTGGCGACCACTTTTATTCACCAAAATAAAGGACTGCGCCAAGTAGCCCCCATACTACACTTGATCCAATAATATGGTTCTTTGCAATTTCATGTGTCTTTATTTAACCTTTAAGGGCTATTACTATTGGCTTCATACTATTGGCTTCAGTGCATAAAATTGCCATGCAGAAAATCAAACTTGGGTAATCATACTGCCCAAACAAAAGCAGTGTTGGTAGTAATTACATATCAAACTGGAATAGGCATCAGAGAATGAGCAAAACAGACAAGTGGCTTAAATACCTGTTGAGGAAGCAGATAGTCGTAAGATAAATTATTTTTGGAACTTATGTACTATCCTAACAATCGCCAACGTTCAAAATAACTTGCCAAGTTGGCAACCCCGATTTCGCATGTCATATGTATGCTGAATTGTGAGTCGTGTTTCGTTTCATATATCGCCAATAGGTTGCGGTTATATGTAAGTACCTTATTTTTTCTAATTATGCTTTTGCTTTGATAAAGTTAGTTCAGTTCTTTTTATGTCAGTTAATGTTAGTATTGCACTTCATTTTTCAATTTATTTTTATGCTTGGGATATATATACTTCGGGTAATTTTTTTAGTACTTGCATATTATTGCACAATCGCCAACATTCAAGACAACTCGCCACTTTGGCAATCCCAACTTTGTATGCGTTGAATTGGCAATCATGTGCTTCATTTTGTATAATGTCACCAATAGGATGCGATAATACATAAGTACCTCTAATTCTGTACATTACTATAACATTAGACTCATTAGACTGGCCGCAACATACCAATTTGGCGTGATTTCAGAATCATGCCAAAAATGAGTAGCCTACCAATATGAAATTAATATTATGAGTATTAGCCTGTTTTATCTTTCCCTCCAGTAATCCTTAATTAATTCAATGTATAATTTTTTTTTTTTATATTTTATTACTTACATTTTTTTTCGTTATTATGTACTTCAAATATTTTTTTACACATTGCGATGTCTTTGGCAAAATTAATCAGTGGTGTAATTTTCTTAAATATGTTTTTTTTATCTATTTTTGACAATTTTTAAAATTTTGTTTGATGTCTGTCTGAAATGCAAAAGCAAAATAAATATTTTGCAAGATATATATTGTGTTTGTACAAAAATGTTTATACTGACTTATTCAAAATAGTGAGCCATCTTTTGTTTTTGATATCTTTTTAAGATTTAATTTTATGTTATAACTAGCTATACCCAGCTAAATGTTGCTGTGGCTCAGTCAGCTTTAAAAGACTGGTACACCATAAAGTATGTCATGAGGCTTACAAAAGTAATAATACACAAGAATTCAAACAAATCTATATACATATAAGACACATTTCTTGTCTGTCTGAATAAACTTTCTCTTTCACACTATATCATTTGGACAAATTTTCAAAATTTGTTTGTGTGGTTAGTAGTTAATTATAATGCTATAATTTTAATTGAATAGACAGATACTGCATTTTTAAGTATAAAAATAATTATAACTACTGTACTGTATTTTTTGGAGTGAGTGAATATTAACATCACACCGTTCAGCTACACGAGGGCTTTTGGCGACGGACAACGTAATTTTGAACCATGGTCAAGTGACGTGGACGACGCCTGAGCTGTCACCCCTTCTCCTAACTACCATGCCACACCAATTTAGCAGGAATATTCTACCAATACTTAGCTGGAATATTCTTTGAAATCCACTCTTCTAGATATATGACAGCACGGGTTCTATGATGAGTATTTTAGCGGGAAAGGCGAATAGTTTTGTAACAGATATTGCATTTTCAGCTGACGGCGTTTTCAGCAGATTGCAAAGATTATCATTTTTGTCATAAAAAATAGTTAATGTCAAAATTTACATATCTTATGTTTTTGTATGTTTATGGGGACCTTAGAAAACGATTTGACTATTTATTTTAAGTGAACGGTGAATATAATTAATTTTACAGTGGAATATCTTTAATTAATTTTACAGTGGAATATCTTTAATTAATTTATTAGCACTAACTGATTAAATTTCCCTAAGTGGAGTATTTTGTTTATGTATGTCCCTTAATTTTCAATGTAGTGACCTAAAAAAATATTGCATGAAAAAAATTGCAGTAAATTATAATGTGGTAGATAAAGCATTAATGTGCATCACTCTCCTACACAGCGGGTCTTACAAAACTCTAATAAAGTTTGAGCTATGAAAGTAGCTAGACATTTGCCAACTTGACTCTATCGTCAACATTTCGCTATGTGTTTCATTGAATCTCCATTGTTATTTAAGAAACAGCGTTGCTTGCGAATATTACAATTTTAACATAAAATAAATTCAACAGAAAGTAATATTAATGTATGACACTTTCAGATATAAATTATTTACAGTATTTTAAGCGTCACAAAACTTTTAACAATGTGTTACTTTTGCTGAGCAGAGATCAGCTTTGGGAGGTATTTTCAAAAATCAACCCTCAGGAGTGTTACGGGGAGTTATAAATATAAAAAAAATCCTTTTTTAT
This sequence comes from Trichonephila clavipes, assembly GCA_019973935.1. NCBI lineage: Eukaryota > Metazoa > Arthropoda > Arachnida > Araneae > Nephilidae > Trichonephila > Trichonephila clavipes. The sequence continues at coordinate 645,517 of BMAU01015602.1, forward strand.
CAGCTATTAGATCTACAGACTTAAAATTTAACAAAGGTATTTTTTTCTTTCTTTTTTTTTCTTCAGCTGAGATATGCGAAACATTTTTTTGTTTAATTTGCAATTCACTTAAAATTAACTCATTAAAAACTTCTTTATCCTTCAATCTGTGTTATTTAATTTTTCAGTTACGGGTATACCACAGTGGCGTAACGTACACCCCCACACTGGGGGGGGGCAAAGCTAGACTGACGCCATTAACGTAGAATTTCACAAAATTAGCTTTACCTTTTTTTTTTAAATCCAATTTTTAAGCGATTTTCAAATGGGCAATCTAACATCATTCAAAATCAAAACTTTGATTGCTTATTAGATATCTTAGATCCAATAACCAAATAAAAAAACCATTTTAATTTGCTGTAATCCCCGCGACGAAAAAGATACTTTTTTTAGTATACTTCATGTTAGTGGTAGGGAGAAAAAAGACATGTTACTTTTTACTGAAGTAGCAAATTAACTTATTGGCGTCTTTAGCTCCCCCTCCCCACATATGCACATGTATTTCATTTTCATTTAGCGAACTCGTAAATAACGTACATCTGTTATGCTTTTTTCATGAAAAATAGTATTGCGATACTTGAAAATGCATAGAGAGCATTGTAAATGATTATATGGTCTAGATTTATGATTTAGAAACCCATATGCCCACAGAAATTTCCGTAGATTTATGAGTATTCAATCAAATAAAGCATATTGAGAAATGTTTCACAAAATTGTTTTTAGAACATTTATATTTTTATATTCAATACACTTCAATATAGGGAGTGTCCCTTCGCTGCTAAAACATTTTGATCTCACTTTTCTCTTGTAATATTAGAACTGTTTTTTGTAAACGGAATTAATTATTCTGGTTCTTATACTGTAATTTTGTTAATAAGACAAGAAGAAACGTGGCCCTAAGTGAGTTAATAAAAGTTTGAATGGTTCTCAAAAATGAAAAATTTGAAAGGAAAAGAAGTATAATATTAATAGCAAATATGCAAAATTGGATAACTTTTTTATATCCGCAAGTTCATCATCTTGTGCAAGTGCTAATAGTAGTAATGCCAAAGAACTTGATGAACAAATCTTGGAAGTGAAAATTAATCCACAAGAAAAAAAAACACAGTTTGGGACACTTCAACTAATAAGGATACTCTATCTAAAGAAAAGGAGTCGGAAAATGAAAACGAAGAAACAAAATTGATTAGAAATGATTTTGCGCATTATGTAGGTTCGCCCATAGATGCAGATTTAAGGGAATAAAGTTTAAAATTGGGCCCATACCAACCAGAAGGTAATTTCCAAAAAGATGCCAAAGGAAGGAGCTTTTCAGTAATTTTCAAAAAGTATTTAGCCTCGACCTATCTAGTGAATTTCCAAATCAAATTATGTCTCTAAAAGCAGTTTTTAGTGAAGATTTAACTAAGCTGAATTCGATAAAAGATTTAGGTAATTTTTTGATGATTCAAGATAAGTTTGCTGCACTAAGTTTACCAGATGTATGTATTGCAGTTTTATTGTTTTTGACTCTTCCAGTTATTTTTGCAATGGCGGAAAGATCATTTTTTAAATTAAAATTAATAAAAAATTATCATGTCAGAAGAGAGTCTCTCTTATTTGTCTTTGATAAATATTGAACAACAAGAAGCAAGAAAAATTGAATTGTATGATTAAAAACCGACTGCTAAGAAAAATGTGAGCCGTCAATCGCTTTTTTTGTGATTTACTTCTTAAGTGTAGTGCTGTATATTAGCTATTAGTGTGTGTCATGAACAACCCAACGAACTAGTTACTTTTGTAATTCAACCTGAGTGGTACTGCGAGCGCATTCTTTTTTTGTGTCCATGCTTTCTTATTAGTAACAATAGTAGTGTCTTTGACTTTTTGACAATTTATGCTACAATTTTATCGAACTTAAGGTCAAGCTCATCCCGGGATTTATAAACGAAGAATTTGGTAAGTGATACCTTTTTTCTATCATGAGGATCTGAAATCGAAAATATTATTTTACAGTGTTTGTGTTTTTCTTTTAGTGCATCGTTTTTATTTAAGTTACCAGGTTATCAGTCCACTGTTGTTAGATTTTCCATTTTTTAAATACTATAAATACTCTCTAATGTTAAACGTTATTTACTTTGTTTACTCAGACACAGGTTGATTTTATATTCAATTAGAAGTTTAATATTTAAATATTTTTACGTGATGTATAAAGGTACATTATGTTATGGTTTTGCAATTCTTTATATATATATATATCCAGCTTGGGGCTCAAGATCTGACCTTGCGTGGGGGCAATTATTTTCCGCTATGCCACTGGTATACCAGCTAGTATATTAATAAATTTTTATTGTTTTCTAGGCTTTGGAAACTTTAACTGGAGCATTATTTCAACGTCCTCCTTTAATATCGGCTGTGAAACGACAGCTACGCATCAGAACAATTTATGAGATGAAACTTCTTGAATATGACAAAAAACAGAATTTAGGTATTTGGATTGCTTTTTCCTGTGTTTTAAAATGTTCAAAAAGGGACATTTTCATGTGTATACATAGTTAGATGGTCCTTGACTTTTGTACCTAATTAGTTTCTGAAATGTATGTGAAAAATTGAAGTATAAAAGTTATTGCCAAGTGTAGCGCAATATAAAAGAAATTGAAACCTTTTTAAAAGCTTATTGATTTTCATTAGTATATACATATGTTATATTGTTTGGTATTTTTTATATGAAAATTTATGAATAGTTTTGTTTTTTACTCTCTTTATCCTGATAAAATGTTCAGTAACATGTTTTGTTTTTCACTCTTTTGTCCTCTGTACATATGATATGGCCACTGTAGCTTAATAGTTATGGTCATGGACTTGAGGCCGGAGTATCATGGGTTCGCATCCTGGTGCCACTGAAGTCCGAATCTGGGCAAACACAAAGAACTGTAGTGGGAGCTTGTGGAATCTATTCCAAGAAACAGAGCATTTTGACATCAACAATGTCATTCACGTGCTACCACAGTAAATAATGACCATTATATCCAGTAAACAGCTTGTCGAGGCAGAAGAGCCAACGTGACTCGGATTCATAGACAAATTTCTTTTGGCATCAAGACAACTCCTGTGATTAACATGCATAAATTTTTCTTCAAGTACCTCAAAAAGTCTTTTGGTTATCATTTAAAAATAAAGTATTCAAGGTTTCATCCTTGATTAATGTTGACAATTTAGAAAGTATTTTTATGTTAAGGTTATTAAAATTATATTGAATTTTAATTCTTTCTAAATCTTTTTTGTAGTTTCTTCTCTCAATAAAATTGTAATCTTAATGTAGATGAGTAATTGTTATTTAAGGGTAATTATATGTATTTATGATCTTTTAGGTATTTTCTGGATAAAGTGTGAGGCCGGTACCTATGTTCGTACTATTTGTGTCCATCTTGGTTTAACTCTTGGAACTGGAGGGCAGATGCTTGAACTCAGGAGAAATCAGTCTGGAATACAAAGTGAAAATGTAAAGGTTTTTTATTTAAATAATTATTTTTCTAAATAATTGTAAAATCTTTTTTTTTAATTATTGTTATTTTTATTATTAATGTCGCTATTAAATTGTAACATTTTCATTGTATGAAAATCACACATTTTTAAAAATACATATTGTTAAAGATTTTGTTTAATGAATGCTTAAAGTAGTGTAAATAATTTATTTCTGGATGTGTAATATGTCAATATTGCTTTCTTTTGCATTTATTTTATGCTAAAATTGTAATATTTGCAAGTAATGCCGTTCCTTACATTATAATGGAAATTCAGGGCAAAATTAGCTTAATTTTTTGGCAACCATATGAATTCTTCTTTAAATTACTGGAGAAATCTATGATGTAAGTGAATCTTTCCCGAAAGATCTGTGCAGACCCCTAAAACTGAGTTAGTATTGTTTTGAAAGTTGAAGAGAGTTGACTAGCAATTAGTTGTTATAATCAAACAAGTGCTTACAAATAATCTGTGCATATTTGTACTTTTAGACTCTGATAGCTATGTCTAGAAATAAAAATATCTATGTTTAGAAGGTCTTCCGTGATTTATTTTGTGAATTTTGCTGCTGTGTCCTGAATTTTTAAGGATTGTTTTTCTACATTAAATTTTTATCATCTTAAAGAACTGTTTTGCCCTTTGACACTAATAGCATAAAATCCTCTACCTCAATCCTCATAACAATGTATATATTATTGCAATTTAATATTCTCTTAATGAGATGTGCAGTAAACCTTCTAAGTTTTTTTGGGGTGAGAGGATTTTTTTAAAAAAAAATCCATATATATTTTGAAGCATTAAAAGCTTCATCATATTTTTAAGATTTGCTATACAGATATATATGTTAAAGAATTGTTTTCATTCTAAACATAAGGACTCCATGCTTTTCATTCTAAATTAAATTTGTGTGTGTATATGCTGTACCTTTTAAAATACTATTTTTTTTGTGCAAGAAGTATGCAATCAAAATATATATCCTAAGTTGTGAAGGTGTGAAGACAATAATTTTTAAATGTTGTTTCTAATGAAAAATAATTTTAAAAAGTTCTGTTATAAAAATTTGGTATTTAGAGATTTAGGTATTTATAGATTACATAAGAAAAGTAATGAAATTCTCTGTTATTCAATATAATCATATGAAACATCTATTATCATTTTTAATTTAAGAAAATTAGTAAAAGGCGGCAATATTAAAAAAAAATTTTACACTGTCTTGTATTGAATTGTGGTCATGGGCCCTGATTTTAAAAATATTGTATTAGCTAACCAGTTGAAGGCTCTAACTAGCAATATAATGCAAAATTTTGGTTAACTTCACTTAATTACTAATGTTATGATTTAATTTAATGTTTTATTGATAGTTTGGAATACCAAAAAATTGATTAATTTATTGTAATGCTCTTGATATATCGATATTTGACTCACTTAAATATCACAGACAGAGGTTATTTTTCATTATGTCCTATTCTGATTGTAAATTTCCATTCACAATATTCTCTGTATGAAATCTAAATTTTCTTGTCTAAATTAAATTCTAACATTTCACTGCAACTCTTTAAATACTGTGTATTTTTCTACTTATGCTATGCATCTTGGTCCTACCTATTGTATAATTTCAAATACTGTATGTATTTGAAATCAATCGATTTTAATTTTTAAAACTTATTTCAGGCGAATTTATATACTATGCACGACATACTCGATGCTATGTGGCTCTATAAAAACCACAAAGATGAATCATATCTCCGAAGGGTTGTTCAACCCCTTGAAGCTCTTCTAGTGAGTCACAAGAGGATAGTAATGAAAGACAGTGCTGTAAGTAGCTATTCATTCATGAAACATTGTCAACTGATTAGAACATTGTTTGGTTATTAAATTAGATATATTCCATGGGAAATATTAAAATTTACTTTTACTCTATGTTCTTTAAATATACGATGCAAGCAAATATTATCTGAAAGGTAACTGTTAATGTGCATATCGGTGCTACTCGAAAAGGGTGGAAAGACTTGTCCATGTATTGTATGACATCTCTTCTATTTCCAGGCTTTTCAAAATAGCCTGTGCAATGCTGGACTATGCAATAAGTATAGAATTATCATCTGTTTCTAAATGTATTCGTAATAAATATTGCACTCTACCAATTTTAGTTGATTCCAATTTGCTTTGAATTTGGGCTATAATTTTATTTGTATTATTTACAGTATTTCCAAATACTACAATATCATCTTCATTTTTTACCAAAACAACACTTTTAATCTTACATACATAATTTGACTAAGATAAACATTCAGTAACAATTTTCTGTATTTAGTCCCCCACCCCTTTCTCTTTTTTTTTTTGAGAAATCCTTGGTTTATAAACTATTATGATTTAAATTTAGATTTTTTTTAGGGGAGGTCTAGGAAATCAATTATATATTATAATAAAAATAAATAATTTAATTTTTTTTATTTTTATTTTTGCATTTTAAATAGGTCAATGCTATATGTTATGGAGCAAAAATTATGTTGCCAGGTGTCCTAAGGTATGAAAATGACATTGAACTAAATGATGAAATTGTGATAATTACTACTAAAGGTGAAGCTATTGCTTTGGGTAAGAGGAATGAAATGTTTATTACTCTAATTTCATAAGTTTTTGTTAAATAGGAGATAATAAAGCTCTAGTACAGTGATATTTTATAGTTCATATACAGTTATTGGCAGAAAAATAAATTATGTCAGTAGTTTATTTATTTATTTTTTTAAATATTACATGTGCATTCTGTATTAAATAACTCAATACTTTGTAATTGCCATCATTTTACAAAGAGTAGCAGATATATATTGTAATTAAATTTTTAAAATTTACACTTATGAGGGGGGAGTAAATAAATTCAATCTTGTACTAAATCAGCACCCCCTAACATTGCAAACCTCTTAAGATTTTGAACAACCTTCCCTGAATCCCAACATATGGCTGATTTAAAGATTTCTCAATAATCCTATGACTGCTTGTATGACTTATAAAGACTTTTTAATACTTATTTTTTTCCCATTAAGAAAACAGTGAACTTCATATTAAAAAATTATGGTGGAGTTATGGCTATGTAGTTGTAAACAATAAAAAAAAATTGAATTTATGTTCTACATGCTTTAGTACAGTTTTCTCCACTGTCTTTCTGAGTCTCTAAAAGAGAAAAACATTAAATGGGAATCCTTCTTGAACCCCCAGGAATCCACAGGCCACAGTTTAAGAAATACTGATTTTATAGAGTAATGTTTTGCGTCTTATTTTAAACTTGCCAAGTATAGAATTGTTTTCATGATTTGGAATTTTTCTGTTGCTAATCTGAATATAACAGGAATTAATTGTTTGTTAAATTGAAATTTTATTGTAGGCTTTAAATAGTTGGCTTAGTAAATATACTTTATATTTTCCAGATATATATTATTTTATGGAAATGTTATTGTGTAAATGTTCCCTACCTGAAAAATTTTCTTTTACTGTTATTAATAAGATATTTTTTAACATCATTCATGACATTGATGCTACATGATTATGTTTAGAAATGTGTTTTCAAATAAGATGCTTATTTCACAGCTATTGCTCTTATGACAACTTCTACTATATGTACATGTGATCATGGAATCGTTGCCAAAATCAAAAGGGTGGTGATGGAAAGAGATAAATATCCTCGCAAATGGGGCTTAGGACCTACGGTTTGTTTGAAATATTCTTTTCATTTATTGTCCCTATACATGTTGAAATTCTTTAATCTTATAAATTTTATTTATTTTCCATGTATTGATCAGCAATAATTAGTATTTTATTGCAATTTAAATGTTTATGTTTGAAACCTACATTTAAATCTGTTAATTATTATTTATTTGAGTCTAAGCGGCACCCCAAATTCTCAACAAGTTTTTGTAAAATATTAAAATAGTTTTAAAATGTGAACTTATAAAAAGTGAATAATTAATTATTTTACCAATATTTAAACTCTTAAATCCATACATACCTGTAATTGTCCTGATTGCCCCAACCAATGAATTCCCCCTCCCCTCGATTCTAAGCTGTACAGGATTTTCAGTAGCATTAATGTATAAAAATTATGTAGATTCAAGTAAATATGATATTTTTACTTATTTAACACTGGAATTAATCCATGCTTTTTAAAAGCTTAGATGTAAATTTTAATAAGAAATATATATTGATAAAAGATTCCAACATTAAATTTTTTTGCCTTAAATAATTTTTATTAGTTTATACATTTTTAGACATTAATTAATTATGCATGGCTTATATCTTTATTTTTCTCATTAAATTTTTTAGTATTTGATTTCATTCTTGTTTATTTCGTTGTAAAATATGTACCTTTTATTTTTGTTAAAATGAAGTTTTAAGAAACTGATATGCTTGAAAATCTTTTGAATTGCCATTTTAATTTAGTCATCTATTGTGATTTGATTTTTTTTTTTGCTAGATCTTCCATTAAATAGTTTTTATATTACTTAAAGTAGGAAATATTTTTAAAATGTATAGGGTACAAAATCTCTTACTGAAATAACTTCTTTAGAATTGTTTATTAATTATATTACAGCCCTATGTGCTTTTCAAACTAAAATGTTGTTTAAATATACCCTTTCAATGATCTAGTTAACATTTGGTTATGATTGTCATTTGAAGAAAAATCTATATTATGACCTTTTTTTCTTTTCAATAGGCATGTCTTAAAAAGAACATGGTTAAGCAAGGATTACTGGACAAGTATGGTAATCCTAACGAAAAAACTCCTGTTGATTGGCAGAAGAAACAGCTGTCTAGGTAAATATTGTTTCATGTTTAAGCCACACACATGTTTATACAGTTTCATGTATTGTATAAATAATTATGCAATCTCATTTTAGCAAAATCAAAGCTGAACCAGACACTGAGACACAAACAAGAGTAAAATTAGAAAATACCTCTCCATTTTCTAATGGGGTAATGTATTTCCACTCATTTTTTATCCTTAATTTATTAAGGGGAGAAACAAATATATTTTAGTGTAATTAGTTTTAGTTATTCACTTTATTATCTCCTAGGATACTGCGAGTGTAGAAGGTTCTATGAAGAAAAAACATAAAAAAAAGCATAAGCTAGAGAAACATTCCTCTGATGAAGGATTGGTAGCAGTAAGTTCAATCCTCTATTTATGAAAAACGTAAACATTTTATTTAAAATATAGTGTGTGAAATTTTTTTCAGGGTTCTTTTATTCTAAATTCTTATATGTAATTCTAGGAAACTGCAAGTGTAGAAGTAGGGGAGGGATCAGTTTTAGCCAAGAAAAAACACAAGCATAAAAAACATAAACATTCCCCCAATGACATGGAAGCTGTAAGTTCATTTTCATTCATTTGTAGATGCCTTCTAGTTATGAAAATGATATTGTCATACATCATTAGAAATAGACGATTTATTGAAGAACTAATACGTACAATCCTGAGCATTATTTTTCAAGTTTTCAAAACCCTTGCATTTAAAAAAAATGTAAATTATTCAGTTTAAATTATATTTAAATGTGCATATTAAACTTCTGGGCTATTGTTGGTGTATTAGAATCAATTTCTGGTGTCCAAAAAAGATCACCTTTCTATGTAAACCAGGGAGGTAAAAAAGTTGACAGCCATATTTTTTAAAGGATAACAAAGGATTCTGTTATTTATTTTTATGACCATTTGGGTGGAGCATAACTTTTAAAGGTTGTTAAATACCTTAACTGCCAAGAAAGAGTTACACGATTTGTTTACCATTTGCATTATTGTATTTCACACAGGTGTCTGTAGTTATGCTGTGTATTGGAGAGAAAGAAAGTGCATAAATAAGTAAATCCTCTGAAATAAGTAAATCCTTCTCAATCACTGTCAAGGTCATTGTATTCCATTCCAAAGCCTTTGGAATAGCTTTACAGATAGCAGCACAATGCAACTGGCATAATATAGAAAGGCGTGTACGTACAGTGGGAGCAGTTAACATACCGACTGAGCGAGACAAATGCATATGGGGATTAAGGGTTATTTATGACTTTTTAAGATTGTTAGTTTATAATTATGTAAATATTTATGTAGGTATGCAATCATATTTAGTTCTTGTAGGTTTTTTAATTATATCATTACATTGGTCCCATTGTTGTATTTTATTCTCATATATGCAAAGTGTTTTTCCAAATCTATCTCCTTTTTTAAAAAAAAAATATATTTATGTGAGATGTGATATACCTTTATTACATATCACTTATATTTTAGATTAATTTTGCATATTTAATTATAGAATATTTTTAAGATACAAAGGAATTGTCTCTAAACTGTTTATCTAAATCAGGGGTGTCCAACCCAAATGACATTGCAGGCTACATAGGAAAAACATTATAATCTAGCGGGCCGCACATAAGAATATGTACCTTTATATCAGATTTGGAAACAAAAAAACATTTATTGGAGTGAAAATTTAAAACAAAATGAATTATTATTATTGTTTCCATTATTTTTCATGTATACAGACATAAATAATGTAATAATGTTTAAAATATTACAGTTGCCATTTTCTTCAAAATTACGGATTTCATTTCGAATTGATCTTTCGTTACTCATTGTTGAAATTTGATTGTGCTGTCATTCTCGAACGATTAAGTATACATTGCCTTTTATCTTAACCATCCTGAATAATTTTTTTAAACTTTAAAAAACATCTCTGACTGCCTCTTGCTTTTTGGGCACTCTAAACAGAAAAGGAGGAGGAGAAATGAAAGTTGCACACACAATGAATCATATACCATCCATAGTAAAGGATATGCATAATGCAATTCGGAATTTATTAAAAAAGTAATTTATTATAGTAAAATCATATGTAACTGTTAACAGGCAAATACATTGTTGATTTATATATATAAATTTCCCCTTAAATGAATTTCAAAATGAAAAAACTTTAAAAACCTGATATTTAAAAAGAGTCAGCAGGCCACAACTTACATACTGGTGGACCACATGCAGCCCGCATGTTGGACACATCTGATCTAAATAGCAGATAATGCTGTATTAAAATTGTTGCTTTATTTTAAAATGAAATTAAAGGCGTAAGTAAGATGCATTGAGTTCCATGCAAACAAAACTATTAATGGGAATATATCTTATTAATGCTGTAAATATATTCAAAGAGAGGGACTATAACTTTAAAAAAGAATAATATTGATAATGCTATAATATATATTAATAATGCTGCAAGTATACTAAAGATATACTTTAGATAATATAATTTTAAAAAATAATATTTTTGTATTGATATCCAATAATGATTTGTTTTATAGACATCAGAAAAAAAGAAGATAAAAAGCTCTCATGATGATGATGATGATTAATAGTAGATGTCAGGCAATGAAAAGACTTTATGTAATAAGTGTTCATGAAACTGTTATATAAATATGTTGTCACAGTTATATATTGTTTTTAAAGATCTTATGTGTATCATATATGTATATATCACTTACTTTGTTTTTATACTAAAATAATCAGATTGTATTTATCTTGTTGCTCATATTTGTCTTCATATTTCCTCAAGATTTTTATTTACTTAAAAAATTGAACCAGTCTTTCAAACTAAAATTTCATTTTTTAAAAAAGTCTTTTTGATGTACAAAAAAGAAAATGTTATTTTGATCCATTTTAATATGCTTTTTGGAATTTTCTTTAATATCTCTCCCCTCTGTAAATGTAGAGGGGGAATCAAATTTAGTTATTTTTTTAGAAAAATAATTTTGTGGAGATCTGTTATTGTTTGAGAATTGAAATAATAAGCTAGTTTTAGTGGAAGGATAATTCGAGATATTATATCAAATCCGCCAAAAAAACGTTTCACTGAATAGGTGCATGCACAAATGTATTTCTTAACTTTGGAATTTCGGACTTGTTGCGGTTCTTTGTCTGTAATCACCCATGTGGTGTGTATGTGTTTACTTCATTTTATTAAAACTCCAAAAATGAAGCTTTGCACATAGATTGGATTTATTAATATAATGTTAGAATTTAGACGTTATTTTTACATTCGTAGAAGGCATAATGTACCTCCGATAAAAGGAATATTTTTAAATTTTTAGACAAAATTAGATATTAGATATGCACATCAGTGGCGTAATGGAGAATATTATGGCCCCCCGCAATGCAGAGGTGTAGGTTACGCTTCTGGCGCACATCCAATATACTTTATTCAATGCAGTTCCAATTAGTCATTCAACATACTTATGTGAAGAATATAAAGACAGAGAGAGCCATTGATTTGTTACATTTTACATGCACCAAAGAATTATCTGTGTTGATCTGAAAATGGTCTGCTTCCTATTTGTCCAGATATATATCAAGCATCCTTGTTTTTTGTGTATGTGGGTCAGCAGAGCTTGAGAGAAGCATTGGGTGCAGTCAAGATCTGACCTAAAATTTAGTAACCCAAACATACTACATTAGCCATTTATCAACAAAAAGAATATTTTATTTCTACATTTAAAACTTGTGGAAGGAAACACTAAATGGGATCCTAGATCACCCGAGATGGAATGTGGTTGCTGCCTTCAGTCTGGAAACTGGGCACAGCTGCCTTCCGGTCATCCATATAGACCAGGGGTACTCAACCTTTTTTTCTGCTGGGCTGCATACAAATGTTAGCTATTTCACGTGGGCGCATACATGTTACTTCAGGGGTGCTCAACCTTTTGTTCTGCTGGGTTGCATTCATGTGGCAGCCATTTCACGTGGGCTGCATATATATGTTAGCTATTTCATGCGGGCCGCAACATGAGGATAAATGGGGGAGGGGGAATGATTTATGACCAAGATAACATTGGAAATTTAAAATGTGGAAAATTGATCAAAATATAACTCCTGTTTTGCTTTTTTTAATTATTATTTTTTATTTTGTTATCAAACAAGTACAAATCCATATTTGTTTTTCACTACTAAACAGTCAACCTCTAAATCTTTCGAATATTTTTTGCTTGCAATGTATGAAAGTTTGCTAAGAATTAGTTCCATCCATAAAGTTGTCACTACTCCACTATTGTCTGTTATCACTAACCATGACCGTTACAAATAGAAAAAGAATGTCATTCGCAGCCATACATCGACTGCAAAATTGATATATTTGAATTCTTGTAAAAGTATTTCCCACCAAATTTTTAATACATGGTTCTTAAATAAGTGAATTCACTTATCAGAGCAATGGGTCAGGATCGGGCAATTTAAAAAGGCTCAATGGGCTGCAGGTTGAGTATCGCTGTGTTAGTTATTTTGTGCGGGCCACAACATGAGGATAAATGGGAGGTGGGGGAGAATGCTTCAAGACCAAGATAACATTAGAAATTTATAATGTGGAAAATTGATCAAAATATTAAAATTCCTGTTTTGCTTATTTTTGTCACTAACACTAAATTAGAAGAATTTAAGAAACACTCCTTCACAATTTCTGCATCAGTAGACGGTTTCATATGATTACCAATAATATTACAAACTTCATAGGATGTCTTTGTTACAGCTGTGATATTACCAGTGACAAAACATTTTGTTGCCGTAGCAAAGATTATTCAAGAAAGCCTATATTTATCACCTCTTGAAAGAGATCTTCGAGGAAAAGTGTCATTGAATGATTCCTGTTTATTAGTATTTTTTAACATAGAATTTTCGGGACACATCAAACAATTACTGATCCATGTTTGTTTTTCACTACAAAACAGTCAATTTCCCAATAATTTTGGAACATATTTTTTTCAAATATTTTTCGCTTGCAAGGTATGAAAGATTGTTAAAAATTAGTTCCATCTATAAAATTGTCGCTACTCCACTGTTGTCTGTTATTATTAACCGTAACCGTTCCCAATAGAAAAATAATATCAATTGGTACTCGTACGACACATACAGCAAAAAAGCAAAATTGAAATATTTGATTTCTTGACAAAGAATTTCCCACCAAATTTTTAATACAATGTTCTTAAGTAAATTTCTCAGAACAATGAACCATGATCAGGCCACTTAAAAAGGCTTGGTGGGCCGCAGGTCGAGTATCGCTGACATAGACCAAAGGCCCTCCCCTCTCCAAACTGTTTCGTGCAGAGAAAATTCCCCAATGAATGTTGGAGGTTTGCCCTGCTGTCTCTGGTAATGTCTACAATAGATACTGGAAGGCCAAAGGGCAGTTGCAATCTTAGCTGCTTTCTCATTGCTTCTGTCTGTTTTTTATCCTTTGTTAGATTGTTTATTTGTTGTTACTCCATGTGTGTTTGCACTCCAGCGAATGCTGTATTCATCAAGTGCTGCTACTAGAAATTTAAAAACATCTTTAAAACTGTTCTATTTCAATCTTTAGAAAATCTTCTATAAAAGGGAGAACAATTAAAAATTTTTTTTTCTCTTTGAATGAAAGTTATTTCAGCTGGAAATGAGTATTTTGTTAATTTTTAATGAAATGAAATTAGGTAAAGATTATTATTCACATATAAATTAAAAGCAATATTAATATTGTGTTTAATTCTAATTTTTATAATTAAAGTTAATTCAAATTTATTGATCAATTAAAGGTATACTTATATATTCCTTCTGATTAATGCTGCAATAAATTATTGCAAGCATGCAATTAACACTGAATCCTACATTAGTCCTGTTTTTAGAAAAACATGATTAAAAGGTGAAGGGTAAAGATCGGGCCTTTTTTCGCCCATCGGCAAATTCATATATATATTAACGCTGATACTCAGTCGAAATAAAAATGTTAAGTTTTTTTTCAAAAAAATCTAATTTAATAGAGAAAACAGGGGGGAAATAACATGTTAAACTATTTGCGACAAATGTCTTCGATTATATTTCCTTCTGGCTGAATCGTCACTGGACCATCCATTAGCAGCGTCTTGAAGTGTTTCAGCATATCCAAGACTTGGTGTTTTTTTCTGAGTGTGATTATGGCGCCAGTATCCAAAGTACAGATGCAACATGTGCACAGCAACCAACAGCCCTAGCACCAACTTTGCACTTCCAATACAATTCAATGTTTGGGTTATGACCTTTACCTATTCTTATCCATGTGTTATGTTCTCTTTTGAACTTGTGTGTTGTGATCTCAACCAGATTAGAACAACTGAGGAATCTTCTCGATTTACGTAAAGAGAGTACAGCCTCGATTGATTAAGGTGTTCGAGAGTGTTTTATCGGCTTTGCTTAAGCTGATATATCCCAAGAGTTAAAATCGTAGCTCCTTCCATGTTAATCGTGGAAGATCAGAGTCACTCTCAACAAAATCCTTATCGCGTTTTTTCTTGCCCAGCCATTTTCGTTCAATTGTTTGTTGTAAGTAATTAGGCTTCACTAAGTCTAGCATCTTTGGGCAATTACACTGTTGTCCTCAATATTGTTAAGGCTTGCTGGAAGAATTGCACAGTTGATTTTAACATAATCTCCAATATATACCGTATTTGGGATAATATTGTTTAAAGCTCTCCACTTATATGCTTTCAACTACCCAACGAATCGATATCACCAAACGTGTCTCGTTAGCATCTTCTTTAGACAACGGAGCTTGTTTGAACAGGAATGCAGGCATTTTTGATACTAGGTCAGTGTTTCTCAAACTGTGGGGCGCCCCTGTACAAGGGGGGCGCGAGCATATTGAAAAGTTGAAAACAGAAGATTATGTAAAAAAAATTATTAATTTACTGAAAGTAAACAAACAAATTATATTCTGACGTAATAAAAAATAAAATACACATTTACACTTTTATAAATGTATCAGTGCTACACAATTTATTTCACAATTAATTTAACAATAGTAAGTTAAGAACAAGTTTACTAATAACCAGTGACCCCCCATTTGATTATCATATATAAAATTATTTACAAAAATTAAAACTTATCTTGATCCTTTGTACGGTTAATAATTAATCCATTAACTGTCGATTGAAAGTTACGCAATCCGCTTCACAATGCCAAGTTTTCCACGTAGGCGTGCGTGTGGGATGCATTGAGGGGTGGGGGAAGGAATAAAGAAACAAATAATCTGAAATAATTAAATCTTTCTCAAACATTGTCAAGATCGCTTTATTGCATTCCAAAGCCTTCGGAAAGATTGTATGATTAGTAGTGTGCAGAAAAGATCGTTCTTCGGAAAGACGTTTATATATGTCCGGGAAAATAAACATGTTTGCTTAGCGAGACGTTTATACACGTGATGGCACTTATGAGAAAAAAGTCGTATCGTAGTTTTAGCGTGAAAGTATGTTATTATTGAATTCAATACGTTGTCATTGTATGAGGGGGCTGTGAAAATTGTGATGGAATATTGGGTCGCGAATATGGAAACTTTGAGAAGCACTGTACCAGGCGCATTTCTTCTAAAGGCTCCAAAAAATCTGTCCGATTTGCGGACAAGCTAATTTGTTTCGTATCACATCAACGGACTCGATGCACCGCAACAAATGTGAATGACAGTTTAAAAGCCTTATTATTGTAATATTTGAGAGACCAAAAAATTTAGTGGTGCTTAAAGCCCTTAACATTTTTTTTTTAAAAAAATGAAAGTTAGAAATAATACAAATAATCTGAAATAATTAAATCTTTCTCAAACATTGTCAAGATCGCTTTATTGCATTCCAAAGCCTTCGGAAAGATTGTATGATTAGTAGTGTGCAGAAAAGATCGTTCTTCGGAAAGACGTTCATATATGTCCGGGAAAATAAACATGTTTGCGTTTTTTTTTAAAAAAAAATGAAAGTTAGAAAAAAAGCGTTTAAAAGAACAAAATGCAACGAATTTGCCGAGTTTGATGACTTTTTTATGTGCCTTCCTATTTTTTCCTTACTATTTTAGAATAAAAGTAAAGATCAATACCTAACGTTCACATAAATATAATAACATAAATACTTTGAATTTTCATGACTATGATGGGCGAAAAAAGGCCAATTTTTATCCACCTTCTTTGGATTTTGTACATCTTCGACATGATTTTAATCTCAAAGAAAATTTTCACATACTGAATAGTTGTGTGTGTATATAAATACAAATATCTACAGTGTAATTACATGAGCATAAACTTCTTTTTAACTGAATTAAATGAAAAATAGCTGTTCTTAAATATTAAAAAATCACATACTTGGATATTTAGCTGTAAACTGAATATTTGATGACTGATTGAAATGTTGTGCATGAGCTGCATATATATTTGTACACCTATGTATTATGTTAAAAAAAAGTAAGATATTCCTTTTGATGTTTGTGAAAAATATTAATATGAAAGCAAAGCTTATCTTTTTCGAGATTTACTTGCAAAGATATCTTAATTTTTCATTTTGGAACAAGTTTGAAAGAAAAAAGAGACAAAAAAATCTCTATATTAGTACAAAGTATATTCTAACTTTTAGCAGAAATGACCTATGTAACACGTTTTGGCATTAACATGTTCTTGAATTTATCATCGAGGAGCTACACTTGTATAGCAATTTTTATCATGTGTTCTGTCGTGCAATTCATCTTCTATATAGCTAAACGATTCTTGAGAATACGCCGTAAGTTCTCAATAGGATTTAGGTCTGGTGAATTACCCATGTCAAACAAGCACTTGTATTTTATTTTCCCGGATAGAAATCTGGACTGATATCGAATTGTGACAAAGTTGTTGATTCTAATGCAACCTATCTGACGTAGTCATAAATCAAGGCTCGCTAAATTCATCGTGGCAAAGGGCTAGATGTACGCCTGTCGTTGGCCTTGAGACGCACCACCAATCTCCGCCTCCACAATTTAGGCATGGAACTGTAGGGGAGGAAAATATTCTCCAGTCCCCTGCACTCGTGATTTCAGACCACAAGACTTTCGGACCCACTGATTTAACGAGCACGTACTCCGTGTGTACGGGCTGTGGTAGCCCAGTGGTCAAGGTATTTGGATCATGGCAGGCATATGATGAGTTCGAGCCTAGTACCACTAAAGACCCGCCGTGTAGGGCAGCGATGCACGCTAAATCTGTCGAGAGCTGAAACGTCCTCCCGTTGGTGTGGTGTGGTTGTTAGGAGAGGGGGTGCCAGCTCAGGTGTCGTCCACGTCACTTGACCATGATTCGAAATTATGTGGTCCGTCGCCAAAAGCCCTCGTGTAGCTGAACATTGCGACGTTAATATTCACTCACTCACTATTCGGAGGGTATTTGGTGGCATCGAACCCAGGCCTTCCGGTCTGGAGTCCGATGCTCTAACTACCAGGCTACCCACGGCCCGCAACAAAGTTCCGTCAAATGTTACCATGAATTGAACAATCCTGCTGCGTAGTGTTTCTATGCATTTGGCAGAATTCCTCGTGTCTTTAAGAGGAACTGAATTTCCAGTCCAACGCCATTTCTTGTGAAAAAAAACCCAAAACATTTCTTCAGAAAGATGTTTTACAGTCTGTTGGGTATGATCTGGTAACAGAATATGACCTTCACTTTGTCTAACTGTACTTGATTTGTATCCCTGCACAAATAAATGGGCTTCATCATTGAAAATTACCTTCTTCTAGTCGTGAACAGTCAAAGGTATGGTATTGGTACTTTTTAACCCATGCTATATAAACGTTTTTTCATCCTTATCTAAGTTAGAAATTATTTTATACTCGAGCTGGTTGCCTTACGACTAAATTCCAGAAACTTTTGCTTACAAATGAGATATTCACATCAACATTATACTCTAA
Source organism: Trichonephila clavipes (assembly GCA_019973935.1). Taxonomy (NCBI): domain Eukaryota; kingdom Metazoa; phylum Arthropoda; class Arachnida; order Araneae; family Nephilidae; genus Trichonephila; species Trichonephila clavipes. The sequence continues at coordinate 663,770 of BMAU01015602.1, forward strand.
TAATAAATCCTTTCGAAGGTCTATGCTTGTCTTCCTTCAATTTATTTTGCAATTCCGTATTAGAATTTTATCAGTTCTTGGAGTAGTTTTTCGCTTGCGCCCACTTTTTCTTTTTTTTCTAGAGAGCATGTTCCGAAAACTTATAATACTTTTAAAAATTCTTGAAACACTTGATTTCCCCACACCAACTGCCGTAGCTATATCTCTCACAGACGTAGAGGTGTGTTCATTAAGATTGATTATTTTAGAACGCTTCCTCGGAGTAATATCCATCTTTGACCACAAGAAAAAGTAATACGTGTTACATGGAACTCAAAATTTTAACTACCAGCTGCCACACTTGTGAAGATCCCCTTGGATCTCACTTTGAGAACGAGAATAATTTTGAGTCAAAAAAGAACCAGTAGCCATTTTTATAAATAACTTTCTTTATTTGGTTATCTTTCCCAAATAGAATCAAAGACTTTTAATAACAAATAAATCAAAATAGCTTTGTTTAAAAGGGACTTTCCTTTATATTAACTTAAATATTTAATGATCCAATTAATTAACAATTAGAATATCGATCACGCAGAGATTACCGCAATAAGAGATCCCAGAATTATATTCAATAATGTTCCTACTGAACATTTAACTTTAATCTCACTCCTAATATAAAACTTTAATGAGACTTTAATTGTAAATCAATATTTACCACACTGAATCTCAGCTCTTCCTGTGCTTAATTTATCCACCTAGAAATCTTCAATAATAAATCTCTAACTTCACTATTATAACTTCCTGCTTCAATCTCTCTCTCCTACTGTCTCTCACTTTACTATACCGTTTGACTTAAATACTTTATCTAATCTGCATAACAAGGAATCCCTGTCCTCTTTTTGGAGTTGATTGGAAATAGGTAGAGAATTAAATTTCCCTAAAAAAGACGTCTCAGAAGGCTAGTGATAAAGCTCCGTATAGATTTGTCACAATCCCTCCAAAAAGAAAACGGAATTTATTCGAAGGTCTCATACGTCCTGAAAATAAATTACGTAATTCCTATCTTTGTCTTATAGTTCCGACGACTTTAACTGCTAATTGGATATTACTGAAACTCTCTTTCCTTAAGGAAAAGGACAAATAAAAAAAAAATACGACTTATAATTAATTTTTAAACCTCATAACACTTTACAAGTTTAAATTAATCCCTGCACTCTATCCATTTGGCAACGGGGGCGTGGGAGAAACCACCCAAGTGGTGGCAAAAAACCAGCCCCATAGAGTTTACACAATTACTACTTAAGTATTATACATAAAATAACAATTTTTATCTTCTTTCTTTGGCACTGGAACATCGAGGACTGCAGGGTCAGCTACCCTGAAAGATTAATTTCCATTTGAGTGGTAGGTAAAAGCAGACATGAATTTATACACTTGTTACAAGAATTTTACATACAATATATATCTGGTTCCTTTGCCTTCCCATTCTAAAAGTTTTTGCGCTAGTTAGTGTTAATGGTTAATCCTATCTAACTTCACCGCGCCCCAAGTCACCAGATTTGAAACAAAATATACACATATATATATACATCATACAATAACAATCATTTTGCAATAAACAAATAACACAAACAACCAAATGAATTGTCGCATCTTAGCGAAGTCATACATCGAAGTAAACAAATGCAAATTTTACAGATGTTTTCTCCATAATACAAAAAATTATCACAAGAGCTGTTTTTTCTGCTACAGAAAAAAACACACACAATGCAGTGTCCACTTTTGCCAGTCTTCTTAATTTCAAAGTCCGCCCGTGACTTGCTTCAATTGCAAAAATTCTTCACTTGTTCGTACCGCGAAGATAAAGAAACAATACAACCTGGTTTTTGTCTGTTAAATTCTCCTATGTACCGGATCTCCATCTAACGCTTCCATACTGAGGCTTCTTCTCCTTATTCTGCTGTGAGGGATGCCGTTGATTTCGATGTTCCTCTGCTCCTCAGGAATTCCGTCGCTTTCCTTCACTCAGCTGCGTAGATAGTATGGGCAAGGTCTCCTTGTAGTGGCTTGATTCGACCGGACTGGTCTCTCCGCTTGTTTGTTGCGTCCTCTCGTTGTTGCTCTGGTCTGGTGGGTCTTGTTATCACGTCCACTACCTTCCGTCCGGGATTCGACTGTGGTTGACTTATTCAGTCTGCAATCAGGCAACCTTGATGGACCTGCAATGTGTGTGTGTGGACTATACTCCTTGTGAGAAGGTATTAGGTCTCTTAAATTTATAAGTTCTGGATGAGATCGAGGGTGGAATCGACCTCTTGACTCCCTGTCTTTGCTCAGGAGCGAGTCTTTTCCGGTCCTTGTGCTCAGACCCTTGCAGTGATCTCTTCCTGCACATCTTGGACCGTTTTAAAACTTGGTCCTTCGACTCATTATTACTCATTTTGCGTTTGTTTCTGGGGTTCTCTCGCGTGCGGTGTTACCCTGCCGTGATCTACACCCCTCACTTTCCTTACTAGAGGTTTTCCTGTGCTCTTTAAACTGCCCTTGATTCGATCTATATATATATTCGACCTATGACTAACTCCTTGCTCGTCATACAGAGTTTCTACCTGACTATCCGAACTAATCGTGTCTGTCTGTCCAGGACGGTACACTCGAACCTGATCAATATTAACTGTCACCCTTTTTCCGCTTTTTCAAATGATCAAATTATTACCTTTAACTTCCAAAACTCTATAGGGACCTTCAAACTTAGGCATAAATTTTCTAACCTGTTTTCTACCTGCAGCACTTAAGAAATGTGTTTGAATTAAAACTAAATCGTTCACTTTGATGTGAACATCCCTCCTTCTGCGATTGTAATATTTTTCCCTAGACTTATGCTTTTTTCGCATATTTCGTCTTGCCTCATCGAATAATCTTTCGATGTTCCTACCAACATATTTCGTATCCTCTGTAACATTTATGAGCTTGCTATAAACGGGGTTATGATTTTACTTCCCAAGAATAACTCAGCCGGAGTTTTATTTGTTGTTTCATTTACCGCAGTGCACAGCGCGAAAGCGCACTCATAAAGAAATTGGTCCCAGTTTTCATGGTTTTCTTCAACAAAAGAGGCTATCATTTGAACTAAATTTCTATTTGCTCTCTCAGTGAGATAAGCCTGCAGTCTGTACGTTACCGTTTTCATATGTTTGATGTCCAACCTGTGACTGAGATGTTCAAATACGTCAGAAATAAATTGGGGGCCTTTATCACTTATCAAAGAAATCGGAGCTCCGTATCGCGCTATATAGTTATCAAAAAGGGCATTAGCTATTGCCTGGGCTGAAGCTTTACGAAGAGGAATCAGCTCACACCACTTAGTGAAGTGGTCAGATATAACTAATATGAATTTATATCTCTTGGGTTGGGATGTGGGGTAGGGGCCTAATAAGTCTAGCGTTACAATTTCATTTGGATATTTTGAAACTATAGGCATTAAACGACCAACTGGTAGCGCGTTTTTATAATTAAATTTTTGACACCGGTCACAGGTTGAAACATATTCAAGTATATATTTTCTCATAAATGGAAAATAGCACGTGTCACGAAGTTTAAGATATGTCTTCCTCTTTCCGAGATGCCCTGCCAGTGGCAGATCATGAAACTCTTTCATTATATCTTTTCTAAGAGAACCAGGAATATAAACTCTTAGTTCTCCCAGAGAAGAAAAATACTTCGCGTAAAAGAGGAGACCATTTATTAACTTGAAGTCCAGGGACCAACCCTCGCATACTGTCGCATTAACAGAACCGTCATCAGGGTTTTCTAAATATCGGTAAATATGTCCTAATTCAGGATCTTCCCTTTGTTCCCTAATGAATTGTTCACGTGAATTTATTGCGAGGGCTCTAAGAGCTGCGCACGAAATTTGTGACCCCTCGATACTGTCCACTGGATTTCTCGATAAAAGATCTGCGACCACGTTTTGAACACCAGGCCTGTGCTCCCATTCTATGTTAAATTCGGACAATTTCAATGCCCATCGGATCATTCGACTTGACAAATTCTTACCATTCGTTAACTTTGTTAACGCTGCGTGATCTGTGATCACTTTCACAGGCAGGGGTCCAAAATAAGTTTTAAACTTATTTAGAGCCCATATTACTGCCAAACATTCTCTTTCGGTAACCGTATAATTACGTTCTGCTTTATTAAGGGTTCGAGACGCGAAAGCAATAGGTTTTTGACTTTGTTGAAGCACAGCACCAATTCCGACCCCACTAGCATATGCAAAAAGCTTTTTTTTGTTTAATTTTCAATTCACATAAAATTAACTCATTAAAAACTTCTTTTTCCTTCAATCTGTGTTGTTTAATTTTTCAGTTCATCCGTGCGAAGAACGGGTATACCAGCTAGTTAAGGATAATTCGGAAATAGGACTTTAAATTAAAAATTTCACCTGTAGAATTATCACACAAATCTTGAAGAAGAATATGCAAACTACAGGAAACCACCAGATGGCGCGGATAGTACGTCACAATGACGAGAGTGTAAGAGAGGGGTATATAAGGAATGGTGGCAAAGAAGTAAGATTGTTCACAAGCGCTTTAAAAGCCTTTCAGTGCAATAACCGCATAGTTATGGCACAAAGGAAGCATTTGGATAATTTTTTACGTGGTAGAATTATTGGACGACTGGAATGTGGATGTACCCAGCTGAAAGTATGCGAGGAACTTGGAATTGTCCAGAGTGTCAACTCCAGGCTTCGGCAACGATTCCAAGATGATGGTAATGTGAGTAGATGTTACAGCACAGGTCACCTCCAAGTTACAACGCCGAATGAGGACCAGTATTTGGCAGTTACTGCCAAAAGAAACAGACGGAGCACAGCATCAGAACTGTCTCGTCAGCTCTCTTCAGCTACCCGTACTACAGTTTCAAGGCAGACCGTATACAGACGCTTAGGGCACATTGGTCTATATGCTCGTAGGCCTGTCAGATGTGTTGCACTTACTGCAACTCACTGTCGCCTGCGATTAACCTGGAGTAGAGAGCATGTATTGTGCACAACACAACAGTGGTCTTGTGTGATGTTTTCCGACGAGTCCAGGTTTAGTTTGCAGTCTGATTCTCGCCCAACTTTAATATGGAGAGCGCCAGGTACCCGTTACCACCAAGAGAATACCATTGAACGACACCGTTACGGTGGTGCAGGATGGCTCGTTTGGGGAGGAATTATTCTTGTGGTTCCAGAACTGACCTGCATGTTCAGAGTGTAACGATGACAGGCCACATCTATCGGGATGTCATTCTGGAACAACATGTACTTTTTTGTTTCGGGGCCCCATGAATGCTAAATTTCTGTTTATGAATAACAACGCCCGTCCTCACTGTGCAAACATTGTAGACGCATGCCTTCAATCGGAGGATATCACCTGTATGGATTGGCCAGCATACTCACCGGACTTGAATCCAATAGAGCATGTGTGGGATATGCTTGGCCGACGAATTGCAGCCCGTTAACCCCCTCCCTCCTGTCTACCGGAACTTTGGAGGGCATTGCTTGTTGAGTGGTGTAATATTCCCCAAGAACAGAACGATAATTTGATACTCAGTATGCCTAGGCGTTGTAAGGCCTGCATTGCATCGTCCGGGAGACATACTCCGTATTAACCATCATACTAACCACGTTATACTGTTTTTTGTAAATAGGTTCTTTTTTGAAATTTGCTCCAGGGAGTAAAAATCGCAATTTTTATTAATTATGTCAAACATATAGCATCATTTTTGCTCTTTACCTTTTGTTTAATAAATAGACTACAAATAAGTCAAATTTGTTTTGCTTCTGTCTCTTTCTTTGCCTGAACTGCATTATCCTTAATTTATGGACATGAGTGTATTTAAAAGCTTCCTTTGCCTCTTTCCTTCACGCTTCACTTCTTGGATTTGGTTGCAAAGGAGTTGCCATTAATTCTGGCCCCAAAGAACCCAAAGGACATATTAAAAAAAGACGCGTAAGCCCGTCACAATATACTGCATGGATTGCATTCGGTTTTCGGTTTTCCGAACAATCGTATATCCAAATGGTGTTCGGTCCCAATTGATTCGGATAAAAGACGTTCTACTGTGTGAATTATGAAGGTGTCCAAATGGCAGTGGAAGAATACTTTGTTTCCAAAACAGATGACTTTCTTTCCAGGTAGTTAGATAAGCTGGCAGACAGTTATAACTAACAAAAACATATTTTGAACTGAATTTTAAATAAAAAAGGGAAAAAATTATTTGTTCTCTAAAAAAAAAAAACGACAGACCCTTACACCAGTGCTTCTCAAACTTTCAATACTGGCACCCCCCTTTTCGATCACAATTTTTATCGCGCCCCCCTTATACATTAATAATGTACTGAATGCAATAATAATGCACTTTGATGCTAAAGCTACAATAGGCGATCTTAATTATAAACCATACAAATTAGTAACATAATTTTTAAATTTTGTATACTACTTTTAAGCAAGAATAAATAAATAAATAAATAAAATAATAGGAAAATTATTATGTTAATTTTCCTTTCTCTAATTTTTAAATTGAACATATTGCAAAATCCGGTGGCTGCTTAGAAGACAAAATATAGATATCTGCTAAATATAGAAAAAGAATTTAGAGGGTCAATTTTTCTAATCATAAGCATTCCTTATAAAAACTTTGCTTTGCAAGATAAGCCCATGGAAATCGTTAATACTTATTAAACTTGTTCTTAATTTAGTATTAATTAATTAGTTATAAAATATTCTGTGCAGAACTGATACATTAAAAGTATACCGGCTGAAGTGCCCGCTCTTTGCTCGAGTTCATTTATAAGAAAATAAAACATTATTGATATAATAGCTGAATTGTAAGGAGAGCAAAGCCAAGTGCTCGACAATGTTTACAAAAATGTAAAATGATCTTTTTAAAATGGTTGCTCAAATTATAATTAGTTTTAAGCAAATTGTAATTTTAACACTCACAGAGTTAGCATTTATAATTGATGTTAAATAATGAACAATAATATAAATTTCCGATGAAGAATAATTGTATTATTTTTAATGTTTAATGCAAAAAGACATCAGCATGTTTTAACCCGGGAGCAGGCGCGCACTCGATACAGTAGAGCGGGGTTATTGAGCCACCCCAGTCCTTTTTTTTTTTGTAATTATTTTATTGTGCACGATAAAAATCGTGATTCCAGTGAATAATTTAACTAAGAGAAAGTTTACTTACCTAATTTCAAGAACTTTTCAATTTTTCTTTGGTAACAAACAGTTTTGCCAGAATTAACGATTTCGTAATCTGTGTGTCCCGCGCGACCACTTCCGGGTAAAAATAGTATTCAGTATGATAATATGTATGTTACTGCTAAAAAAATTGTATACAACGTATTTTTGCATGGAAAAAAGCGCAACAGAGAAATACATTACTTAGAACTACCCTAAATGAGAAACAAACACGTTAGAGAGGGGTACCAATAACTGTACCAATAACTTAGAAGGTACAGATTACAGCTATAATATGCAGTATTTCAAAAATAATGACAGTGATGAATTTTTTATGTTCCTAAATTTCTTCGATTCTGGGTCTGGGATCTGTTTTTTCTCGGAAAGAGTTATATGTTAGGCTTAAAAAGAAAGCGTAGTAAAAAATTCTCTTATCATGGGATAACAGCAAATCAAATAAAAGTTTTTTTTATTTGGTTATAGGATCAAAGATAGCTAATTAGGTATTGAAGAAATTTTTATATTTGATTACTTAATATCGCGGGCCTATAAATTATATCTGCATTTTTATTATGTCTGAAAGTATTTTGTTTTAATTAATTCCAGTAAATTAATTATTTTTAAATCTTCTATTATCGATATGCTCGCGCCCCCCCAGGGGGGCGCTCCCCACAGTTTGAGAAACACTGCCTTACACCCTTTCGTATTTATTTATCGAATGAGTCCAATGCTGTATATGTATTTGGAACCTGCAATCGAATTGATTCAAAATATTTTATTTTACTTTAGACTTATATTCAAAAACTTATTTGTTTCTTAGTATGAGTTTCTTTGTAATTCTTAATTGAACGTGTTGCTTAAGAGCACAATAAATAAGTTTCTTAATTTAAATGTAAGTTATATCTTGCTCCTTAAATGAAATTTCAACTTGTGCACTTAATGAGCCTTCTTCTGATCCAGGCGTTCTGTCGAGAGCTCAAACGTCCTCCCGTTGGTGTGGTGTGGTAGTTAGGAGAGGGGGGTACCCGCTCCGGTGTCATCCACGTCACTTAAGTGTAGTTCAAAATTACCTGGTCCGTCGCCAAAAGCCCTCGTGTAGCTGAATATGCGACGTTAATATTTACTCACTCACTCTAATCCAGGCGTGTCAGACTCATACGATATTACGGGCCGCATAGTCTATTTTTGTATAAGTTGAGGGTTGTATGCTTGTTAGTCTTCAAAAAAATCAATGAAAATTGACTTTTTTAATGTATTATACATTTATTAGACTCAAAATATTGTATGTTATACTAACGTAATCATTTTATATATTTCATGTTATTTTTTTAACTTAACCCTTAACTTCGCACTGTTGCATTTCTGCAACATATGATTTATTTTAATTTAACAGACTCAATACTTTTTAATTACCTACAAATCACTTATCAGAAAAAAAAAAGATTACTGCAACGAAATACACGCTAATTTTGTCACTAGATGGAAGTACATTTTTTTCCAGAAATCGCAGCAATTATAAAAATCTCTGATGCCCCAAGAACTGTGTTTTTGTTATAAAAAGAATCCATTATATTTTATGCTTCCTCTTGTTTATTGGCGAAATAAATTACCAGGTAAGAAACTGAAATATTTTCTGATGAATAATAAAATCCTCATATAAAAAAAAGCTTTGTAATTTACAGCACTACTGCGCAGTGTTGCACTTCTGCAACAAACGAAAAAAATGACTGAAGTTCTTAAAAATGCTTAATTTTTTTTCATATTTTTCCCTTTTATTATTACTTGAAAACTAGCTGATATAATTTTTTCATAGAAATTTAAAAAATTGCGAAGTTAAGGGTTAAACTATAAATATTTTACATTCTTTGTAAAAAAAAATGTTTAAGAAATTCAATTTAAAGTTATTTTCATATCGTTTAAGTTTTAAGATATTTCACATCGTTTTTTTCACAAAGTAAGTCATCAAGATTTGATTGAAAATATTGAGCTGATGTAATTTTTAAAATTGACGATAAATGCCAATTGGTTAATCTTGACCTTTCTGAATTTTCGCCGTTTTTCGTTAAATAAAATAATTCCCCGCATAAATAAGTGCTTCCAAACATAAGCATTATTCGCCTACTAAACGATAAATTTTAAGAAACGCTGATCTTCTTGGAAATATGTATAAAAATCTGCAATTCCAACTTTCATAGATCATTGCTTCAACAAAGAAAATCACATTGGATTTCAATTGACTTAATACGTAAGCTTTTATCAACAATTTCAATATCGGTAGACAGGGGTCAGGTAAAAGTGCGAAATTGTAACTCATAGATATTAAAGTAATAAAATCTTTTATCTATAATTCCGTTTAATATCCAAAAATGGATATTAAATTTTTAAATCTATCACAACTCGGAGTACTATTGACTATTGGATAGTACTCCGACACGCTGACGGTTATGCCACAGCAACGTTGTATCACGGAGAAAATAACTTGTATATAAGCTTAGTATGAATTTGGAACGCTGTTTTCTCGGAATTGACTGGCCATTCTCGGCGGAATTACATTGGGGTTTGAATACCCTATAGCAGTACTACTGTTACACCTAGTCTCGTCCCCAAAGGAATCTCCTTAGTCGTGCCCTCCCCTGGTTAGATCCAAATCATTTTGATGTCCCATAATATCAGCAAGAAAAGCTAAATCACACAGCCAATGTTCATTCTAGAATAGCAAGTACTTATTGGTCAGAGTTCAGTGTTTTCCTCCAGATATTTTAAGTAAGCTCCCTCAAATTTCGAAACCCCGCGAATTAAAAAAGCTTTGAAAAACCAACTCACAAAAACAATGCAGGTGCGTTCTCTACACCCAACTCAAATGACCTTGCAGGCCGCTTCGGAAAATCATTATAATCTCGCGGGCCACACATAAAAATATGTACCTTTATATCAGATTTGGAAACAAAAAAAAACATCTATTAGATTAATAATTATCTATTAGAGGGAAAATTTAAAACAGAATGAATTATTATTATTGTTTTCATTTTTTTCATGTATACAGACATAGATAATATAATAATGTTTATATAATATAATAATGCAATAATACAATGAACAAAATAATGGTTAAAATATTACAGTTGCCATTTTCTTGAAAATTACGGTGTTCTTTTTGAATTGATCTTTCGTTACTCATTGTTGAAATTTGATTGTGCTGTCATTCGCAAACGATTAAGTATACATTGCTCTTTATCTTAACCGTCCGGAATATTTTTTTTAAACTTCAAAAAACATCTCTGACTGCCTCTTGCATTTTGGGCACTCCAAACAGAAAAGGAGAAGAAACGAAGGTCGCACACACAGAGAATCATGTACCATCCATACGCTTAATGCAATTCGAAGTTTATTAAAAAAGTAATTTACTATAGTTAAATCAAATGTAACTGTTAGATAAAATATAAATCTATTTTAATCAAAAGGACATTTCTGTTATTAAAAAGGATTTATTTTGAAACAAGAACAGGTAACAGGCAAATATATTATATATATATATATATATATATATATATATATATATATATATATATATATAAATTTCCCCTCAAATAAATTTCAAAATGAAAAAAACTTCAAAATCTGATATTTAAAAATTTTTTAAAAAGAGTCGGCGGGCCGCATGTTGGGCATCCCTGCTCTACACGATAAATTTCTATTGTAACTCATTTAAGTGTATTTAAAATAAACTTTGAGGGGTTTTTTTTTTGTCTGAGACAACCACATTTCCGTAAAACTATAAAAAAATATTATTTATTATCTTTTCAGATTTTTAAAGTTTTTAAGTCTTCGTGTGCCAATTGTTACACACTCTGCCTTGCCACACTGTGGCACGCATCTCGCGAGTTGGCCACTACTCAGGGACGTCTTGAGGCCCTGGTCCTCGAGAAATCTTTAGATTTTTAAGGACCTGAGCCCCTATGCAAAAATAGGCCCTACCTGAGATCTTTAAGAGTAGACAGTATATAGCAAGCATTGTCAAGTACTCGTTCGAACGGTAATTTGAAACAAATGTGCACGACTCCCAATCAGAAAAACCTAGGCACAAACTGGCTCAACTGATGGTCCTATTTCGACTAAATGAGTTGAATGATTATTTATGGTAGTAGGCCTAGGCCTAGATGTGGACAACGGTTGTCACATAACAATACAGTCTTACTACTTTAGTCAGTTGACATTCCTTGTTTTTTGGAGTATATGTGCAGGAATAATGTTTGACCATTAAAATTATCAGGATCATGATCTTATTAATACAGAATTGAGAACGAGGCGGGGCCTAGTTGGCCTATGCCTTAAGACGTCATTGCCATTACTGGTTTAGCAGAATATTTTGTAGATTTTTATTTAATATGCTCGAAAAACATTTTTAAAAGAAAAATAACTTAGGTAAAGAATTTGAAAGCTACGGAGAATTCGACAAAAAGGAATTTATTGTTGTATGCCCGTAGCAAGCCTCAGTGGCACACACATAAATTTTTCAAGGGGTGGGGGTCCAGGTTCGAAAGTCCACCACTCTCGTATCATGCTCCAGTACGCCGCCCAGCATATTCTTTTGATTTTGTAGATTTTCAGGAGCAAAAAAACAGTAAAAAATTAATAATTGAATAAATAATTAACATTATTATTAAAATTAATTATTTATAACAAATGCTTAGTTAAATTTTTCGTTCTACATACATAGAGTTTGTGACGGGGCTTTATCGATATTTCTTCCATTAATCCTCTTGGGATTTCTTTGGGGCCAGAATGGCAATTCTTTCCAACCAACCCAAGAAGAGAGTGTGGTTATGCAGATTAGGAATCGTAAATATTGGAACGTTAGTATTCTCATGGAGTAACTAAGTAGCGCTAAGTAAAGCTAAGTGAAGTGAAGTAAAGTTTTAGGAGAAGAGTCTTGGTGTATTCTATGAGTTCTGCGAGTCGGTCTAATAGTACCAGTGAAGCTGAGTAATAAGTGGGTCCGAGACCAGAAGAGTATTCCCTTAGTCGGAGCAAATCGGATTGAAGAATATAGTGATGATTTAAGGATCGTAGCTGTTCGCCAAGGAAATAGCAGTAATACTGTTCGATTAAGCTTTAAGACGAGAGCGGATTCTATTAAATTAGGAAATAATCTATAAATATAGATTCAGTGTTTTATTGCGCTATTTGTGAGAATTTCTGTTTACGTCGCATCACTCCCGATCATAAGACTTCTAGACGAGCGTTGTTTTATTGTATATAAATTGAGATCATAATAAACTAATTTTATTAGGGCAGAGTTTAATGGTCCATCTATCATTCCCTCAAACATAGGTCGCGTGGATGATGAATAGATGATACCCCCCACGCTCGGGGTGTCACAAGTTATAATCAATCGAAAATAAAATTTACCACACGGAATCTCAACTCTTCTTGAGATTAAATTATCCAACAAGAAATCTTCAATTTAACTTCACTATAACTTTCAACTTCAATCTCTCTCTCCTACTGCTCTAACTTTACTATTCCGTTTGACTTAAATACTTTATCTAATCTGCATATAACAAGGAATCCTGTCCTCTTTTTGGAGTTGATTGGAAATAGGTAGGGAATTAAATTTCCCTAAAAAGGACGACTCAGAAGGTTAGTGATAAAGTTCCGTATAGATTTGTCACAAATTTTAGGAGTTAATTGTTTTTTACTCATAGTTTTTTGGAATGCCGAACAATCAGTTACAATTTTAAATTTGTTGCCAACGAGATAGTTCCTAAATTTCTTAAGAGATTCGATTACAGCCAAAACTTCAAGTTCATAACTTGAATATTTTTCCTCCTGGGAAGTGGTTTTCTTGCTAAAATAGTGTACGGGGTGAAGTTTATTGTCGTCTGATTGTTGTAACAGAATCGCACCATAACCAAATTTACTAGCATCAGTATGCAATCCAAGTTTTGCACCTTGTTTGAAAATATGAAGCACCGGAAGTAACCCGACAGTCCAAGGAAACTTTGGACCTGTTTTACGTTTTTAGGTTCTGGAAAATTCTGAACTGCTTTGGTTTTGTCCAAAGAAGGTTTAATTGTACCTTTTTCAATTATGTGTCCTAAAAATTCAATCTTTGACTTGAGGAAGTTACATTTTTTTAAATTTAATTCTAATCCATATTCCGATGCAGTTTTTAACACCCTGGTTAAACGGTTTAACCCGTCAAGTTCATCCGAAGAAGGGATAATAATATCATCCATGTAGATTATGACAATTCCCTCTTTAAGAAGGTCTCGGAAAACGTGATTAATAAAGCTTTGAAAAACACTCGGACTATTACAAGGACCAAATGGAACTTTATTAAACTCATACTGCCCATTATGTGTGACGAATGAAGTAAATTTTTAACTGCTTTCTTCCATCTCAACGTGAAAGAATCCGTTTTTTAAGTCAATAGTTGAGAAGAAATTTCCCGACTGCCAACTGATCTAGAACTTCTTCTATTAAGGGTAAAGGATACCGATCTTTGTCAGTTTTAGAATTAATTTTGCGGTAATCAATGCGGATTCTTAAATTACCATCCTTTTTCTTACACAATACTATAGGTGAACAATAATCAGAACAACTTTCTCTTATAATACCCTGTTGTAACCTATCATCAATTTGATCGTTTACCTGTAATTTCTCAGAACAAGATAAACGTCTGGCTCTCTGACACACAGGAATATCATCTTTCAATATAATACTCATTTTTAACTTAGTACTCTTAATTTTATTAGGTTTATAATTCTTAATTAGAGAACTCAAATCATTTCTAACATTAAAGTTTTTAACATGTGACAAATCATAACTAGAGTTTTCTATCACATTTGCAACAGAAAAAATAGAATAAGCACCTAAAGAGGATTCACTTTCATGCAATAAAACATCGCTCTTTGCGTGGCTTATTTTCTTTATTTCAGTATATACACTGGGATGTATAATAAATTCTTCGGCCAAGGTCGGTGATATTGCCGTTCGAACACTTAAACTGGGAGAGTGCTGAGTAAGAGAAATATTTATTGGTGCAACTTCTACCATACACTTCTCGTTAAAACATGAGCTTAATGTTATTCTTCCTTCGGAAGGTTTGTTCACTCTAATTAGTGAGGAATTTAGAACTGGGATCTGGCAACCTGAATGAATCAAGGCTGTTACGGGCTGATTTTCTACAAAAATATTTACGTATTGGAGCTGTTGTGCGAACTCATCGCTTTTTTGTTTTTCGCTCTTGACTTTCAAACTATTCGCGTTTTTTCTATTATGGATGTGGCCGTTAGATTCTTTAGGCTTAAAACGCTTCTCACAATCTTTTGCGTAATGAGATGAATCACCGCGTATGTGTAGCAATTTTTATTTTGTCTTTCAAGATTTTGGGGATAGCTATCTTTAATCTTTGGTTTATAGTTTCGTGGTCTATTTTTAAAGGGGTCTTCGGTATATCCACAAGCAATAGGAGTTTCCTTACGTGATCCGCTTCTAGATGAAATATAAATATCGCACTCTTTAGCTAAATCAATAGGCCTGAACCAATCTTCCGCTTCTCGAATGCCAATATGAGTTGCGGTTTCCTTATTTAAAGTTTCAAATAATTTATCAGAAATTAAAAGATCACATAGAGATTCAAAGGAATTAACTTTTCTTAACGAACAATAATATATTGGAAGTTTGCCGTCAATCTTGCAGCAAATTGGATGTATGTCTCGCCTGATGATTTTACAGCATTTTTAAATGAGTTTAAACACTCGCGAGGGGTTACTTGGAATTCTCTGAGTACTATAGATTTTAGTTTTTCATAGTCATTTAATTCCTCCTTTTTAATATACAATAAGACACTATGAGCTCTTTCGCCCAGAAGATTTATTAAAATTTCAGATTTATATTCGTCATTTATTTTCTTGGTTAAAAATGCGCGTTCTAATGATTGGAAGAACAGATTAAAATTTTCAGATCTGGTGGGAACAGGAAGAGATAAAGTTTTAATGCTTTTGATCATATTTTCTATGTTTGTTTCGAACTATTTCTCTTCGACTTTAGCTGCAGGATTTAAACTTAATGCTTTATTTTTAGCCGTTTGAAGTTCGACTTCTTTTTCTAACTGTGCTAACTGTAGTTTTGCGAGCTCAATTTTCTGTTTTTCTAAAGTTGCCTCTCTTTCGTTTCGCGATACCCTCTCATCTATACAGTTTTTAATTAAAGTTTTAACGAAATCTGCATCACTCTCAAATGTACTACTCTTCTCAATTTTAGTCTTTAGTTTAGCTATGGTGTCCGTACTCTCCACAGTACCGTCTAGATCCTCAACAACTCTTATTAGATCCTCTTTAAGAGCGTTTTTATACATTTTAGAAAAAATATGGAAAGATCCTACCTTTTTTTTCTAGCTCCCTTGTTGCTCGCACGTACTATGTATCCAATAATTGAAGAAAAACATTGATTCTCTTCTACGCAGATGAACACAGATCCCACAACCTCTTCGCAGGTTATATCGTTAGACGAAAAATAGTTCTTGAAATTACACCTCTTCGTAGGTGATAAATCAATAGTTCCGGCCTCTACACAGGTGGAATATTTACGCTGGTTTTGAATGAAATTCAACCTCTACACAGGTTGAGCGAAGTTTCCAAAATAATGGCGGCGCGTCTCCTCCACAGACACTTCTTTTGTTCACGCGCTCCAAACTTTGATCAAAATCCCGGCCGAGCCCCCATAATTTGTGGGAGACAACAAGGGGTCCAAGACATTTGTCTTTCTTCAAATTTATTTAAACTTAACAAAAATTAATTAAAAAAAAAAAAGGTAGCTATTCTACAATTAGTTTCCATGATGTGACGACGGGAACGCCTGCTCGTGCACCTCAGTCTCTTTTTCCGTTTTTTCTCTCAATGGTCAAAGTTTTTGTTTCACATTGGATCAGCTGCGCCTGCGCGCGAAGACTGCGTGCTTTGTTTCGTTGAGAGATTCAAATGGATGACGACTCCGCAACCGATTCCACATATATTAAAAAATTAATCTAATGATAATTTTAAATATCCAAAGAATTATTAGTATTTATGGTAAATATATGTTTTTCAACGGAGTATGTGAGACACGTATAAATATCTTTTTCGAAATTCCAATGCAGAATTTCAGTGGAACTAATACAAAATTCATAGTTTTGCATGGTTAAAATTATAAAAATGTCCAAATTTTAATAACCTTTTCTTCAGTCAACCACTAATGGAACATGAATGATGAGGGATTATGCATAAATATATATTTTTTTAACTTGAATTTAAAAAGGATCTTTATATTTATTTATATGCGCAAATGTTAACTGTAAATTTGTCCAAATGCTTTTAAATACTCTTTATTTGAAGATTCAAGTTCAAAAATATAAGCTTGTAGTTAAAGTTCTCTTTGAATGAAATTAATGTTCAGACATTCAAAATTCAAATATAATTTGTTATCTGAACAATACAAAACAAGGGATTCTATGTAAGATGCCCTGAATACCTGGCTTTAAAATTATGAAAAACTAAAAGATTTAAATAGGGTTTTTTTAACAATGCATAAAAATTTTTTGCAAATAATGTAATACAGAAGCTTAAAAATTATTCATGTTTAGAAGTGTCCAAAATTTTAAAAGATTTTAAATTTTGAACCTTTTTTTAAAATTTTTTTGACACATAACAAAATAATCATTTTAAAAAAAATCCCTGAAAGTATTGATTAAAATAAGAAAAATGAAACAGTAAATTATCCGCAATGTTTTAATATATAATTTGAATTTAAATACTACAGATATTTTTTAAAAACTTAGACATACATTATAAAAATTTAATTCCATTTGAGAATTTTAAGGTAAAGAAAAAAATGAGAATTCTCAACTCGTTGACTTGCAATTATTTCCGTACACTTTAGGGTTTAAAGAAATTCTTCCCAGTTTTTTACGATTGCTGCAGGGGAAGAACCGGTCTCCCCGTGAGCCATAAAACTTCCCCTCAATGCCCATTGTGTCTCCCCGACCGTCTCTAATTATCTTTCAAGATACTAAACCTTTAAAGGTGGTAAAAGAATTCGGAAAAACACGGCTTTACCGTTTTTGAACACATTACTTGAGGAGGAAAAAATCCGTTTGGTTTATTTTTGGTGAGTCCCCGGCCTTACGAAAAATTCCGTGTGGTCCGTTTTCGAAGCCTCTCTAGTAGGGCAGAAAAATCCGTGCTGTCCGCTTGAGGGTTAAAGTATCATGAAAATTACACAACAAACATGTTATAATAAATACACTGTCAACATTGTGTAAACTTTCATATAGAAGAGCACCATCAAAATATTTATATTGTTTGATTCTTGAAACAGCTCTTTCCACAGTAACTCGCTTGTCAGACAATTTGCAGTTACTAACAGTTTCAGAATCATAAAATTGAATTTTATCTTTGAAAAAAAGAGGGCTTTTTAATTTACAACCAATTTTGTCTAACTCTTCTTCAATTAAGAACCCTTTATCAGCCATAAAAACATCATTTAGTTCAAGAAGATCCATTGGTTTTACTTCAAAGAAAAAGTTTCTTGTCTGAACTTCTGCCACAATGTAAATGTGATACAAAGCAGATAGCCCCTGAAGACATAATACCAATTATACCATTTAAAGTATTACAGTTTTTGTAATGACTAAATGTTCTTTGTTGCTGTAAAGGACGGTTGGGGTTTTTAATTGAAATTCTGTACAGTCAATGATCACTCTATAATCTTTATTCTCAAACAAAAAAGTTTTGGCATTGTTTCCGAAACAGTTTTCTTTGTATAAGGAAAAGTGTCTAATAATTTAAATTTTTCATGAAAAACTATTGTAACAAAATTAAAAATTCGAAATACTGTTGCGATGAAAATTTAAAATAAAATTTCTAGTAATCTATTGTGTGCATGTGTGTAGACATATCAATCCTTAATTTTACCAAAAACATATCAATGGGTTGACATAATTAGCATTGATATAATTAGAATATTTCAAAACAAAGGAACTTCAACATAGAAATGTGATATCATAATGCAAGCTACATCTTAGCTACAAAGTAAGAATTAATGTGCTATTCAAATAATTGCAAATAAAAACTTTATGCAGATCAACACTATGCAATTTAAATTGTTACAATAAGCACTGCTTGAAGTAACTACATATTAACTTTGTGCAATTCAAAGAACTGTATAATTCAAATAAATGAAAATAAACAGTGGAGTACCTACACTACTTTCATGGGAGAAGTTATATTTCTAAAAAAATGTCGAGGAAAGCATCTAGGTGTGATATTTGTGCTAAAAACTAAAAAAAAAATTTGGTTCCATGGGAGATATTTGAGCTTCTAAATCCTACCTTTGTGTTAGTCACTGAAAATAAGCAGTGTGTAATTCAAATAATTGCAAGTAAACAGTATGTAATTCAAACAATTACAAATAGAAAAATATGTAGTTTAAATAGTAAATAAACACTGATTAGCTCAAAATAATGGCAAGTAAGCAATTTTTTAAATTTCCAATGGTCAAGATTGCAGAAGACTACTCACCACAAAAATAATCACTTTATACTTCAAATAAAAAATATATTATTCCAATATATGCAAATAATGTCATTCTATTGTTCAAAATGGTCGCAAATTAATATTATATAACCTTAATTTATTATAATTAACAGTGTATTTATCTTTGTCTTATTTATGAAGATGACCAAATAAAATTTAAAAATGTTTTTATTTCATTTTATATCTAGAAATCTATTTATATGTACATATAAACTTTCACTAAGCAGTTTGTAAAATTCAATCTCAATCTTTTATTAAAAAAAAATCTGTCATTGACAGAATTCAATGACTAAGATCAGCATTACAAAACTAATGAATTTAATTACATGCAACTAATATTCTTTAAAAGTACAAGAGAGCAGGTTCATTGACACTATCACGTCTGTGCTTCTTCTCATAACCACCATCTAAACTTGCTACTTTGCAGTGATTTCCTCTCTTAGCAGCCCTTCGTGAGGGAATTTTGACTGTACAAAATTATACACATATTTAAATTACAATATACAGGAATGAATTTAATTTTTTTAGTCTATTTTCCCCCCTGGTATAAGTACATTTTTTTTCCACAAAGTGCATATAAATGTCTCCAAAAGTGATTGGAAACAATAGCTTTTTATTACATACATGTTTGGTTGTCTCTCTGAACAAATGAATCGGAAAGTTTGTTCCCATTGCATGTTGATTTTTCATCATATCTAGCCTTTGATATTGTTTCCAATTCCTTATAATCACTCGACATTATCTACAAATCATATAAATTAAGATATTAATATGCATATATTGTTATTTTTCTAAACATGATACAATTTATAAATTACAATACATATTATAGATTTAGAATATTGATTAAATAACTATTAAAATTATTGCTAATCTTAATTAGTATAATTAATCTTTATTCGCATAAAATTAAACAAAATCAAAATGAAAATTTTCAAACAATAGTTTTTTAAGTACTAGAAAGAATTTGGATTTGATGTAGATGAGACAATTCTCTCTCTCTCTCTCTCAGCAATTAAATACACTAACTAATTCAACAGTAAAGTAAGAATAAAGAAGATACTTAAATGTATTTTCTATGTATTTATATCAATATTTTTCACTATAAAAAGTTATTAAGGTGAAATATGCGCATGAAATTCAGAAATTAAACACGTGCTTGGCCTCCAGGATGGCACGCTTGAAATTATCTAACAGCGTCTTTTTTTGGTACCAATTGTCTTTGCAAAACAAGACAAACACCCGTTTCGTGTTGGGTTCCTGATAAATGATGCAAGCACGGACGTGTCCAGCCGAGCGGCATATTCCAAGGCGTCGGGTTTCTCGGGCAGCGTCACGGGCATCACGGTCGTGGAAATGTGCTCGGGAAAGGCATCAATTTGGTCCATTGTGCACTCACGTGAAGCGTAGACTGATAAGAAGCGTCGAGACGCGTCTTCTTTTATATACGTTCAAAGAGGATGTGGGCGGAGTCATCAGTAGGCAATCACGAGTGAAAAATGGGATTGATGGGTTGAGGCAAAATGGCACACATGCCTTGCACGGCAATCCAACGATGATAGGTGGTCTGATTACAAAATGGACATTGCCCGAGCTCGCGTCCATTGGAATTTAACAACATCACAGGGGTTCGCTTGAAGGGGCTCGAGGAGCTCCAACTGGCTTGAATGTCCTTAAAGGTTTGTTTGGAATGTTGGTCGGTGACACAAATGGTACCGACATTGAGATAGTGTAAAAATTTAAACAGTTCGTGGGGACATTGCTGATCCATGGCATACGAGACAACTCCGTTGGTCTGCGTGAAACCACTGTTTCTAATACACAACACGGCCAAACCTTGGCTGTGGAAAAAGACTTGGGCATTTTCCTGGGAAGTGGGCATCAATTGCTGTGCAAAAGGGGGTCTTTGAAACACTCTGGGTTTGAAATGATGCCTTTAATACGGGGGCCTGAAATTGGGTCTCTTGTACAACCTGGGATCTCGTGGCCTTGTTTCCTCGTGCCATCGTTTCTCATTCCTTCGTTCCTCATTCCTTCGTTCTTCATTCTTCTTATTCCTTCGTTCCTCATTCCTTCGTTCTTCATTCTTCTTATTCCTTCGTTCCTCATTCCTTCGTTCTTGATTCTCCTCATTCCTTCGTTCCTCATTCCTTCGTTCGTTGGATCGCGGAGAACGATGAATGACTGAATGAACCTTCTTGGCATGGGTCTTTTTGGTAGGTGGATCAAGTGATTTAGAAACAATTGGTGGATCCACGGGTTCTTTCAAAGGTGACTCGGGAACCCTAGATGGTTCCATGGGATCCTTCAAAGGTGTCTCGGAAACGGTAGATTGCTCCATGGGGGTAACGAATCATAAATGACATCTTCAGAGGCTTGATGGGATGGAGAAGCAACTGGAGTTGGTGGCAAAGGTGAAACTGGTGTTGGCACACTAAACATGTCAATAAAATCTTCATATTCTGGCGAATTCATTTTTGCAGGAATGAGTATCATGAGATGAGCCAGATCTTTAATTAAACTCTACGATAAATTTTTTTTTTTTTAAATATATATATAATATATATAATATATATATAATATATATAATATATATATAATATATATAATATATATATAATATATATATAATATATATATATATAATATATATATATAATATATATATATATATATATATATATATATATATATATATATATATATATATATATATATATATTTACTTGTAGAGGACAGTTTCAACTGTCCATTTCCTTTTTCATTTGAAGTATTTTCACACACAAAAGACACTACACACACAAAATGTTTAGTCTCTTTATTTACATTTCTTATTTCCATGTTTCAACCATTCTATGCGATTGAATGTCGAGCAGGATGGATTGAACCAACCTCCGATTACCGTCTGAGGTGTCATTCCAAAATTTTACCCCATTTCATGTCACAAAATGGACCGTTTCAACCTCGGCCACCTACATATTATTTTGAAATGCGCACAAGTGTTGCGTGTAATAGTGTCCAACCTTGGCATACAGAGGAGCCCAAAAAATGGGAGAACGACTACTGGTCCCGAGCTATTCTCCTTTCCAGTAATCATTCTCCCATTTTTCTGGGGCTCAATACAGTGTCTAAGATGCCCTTAGAGGGTCGGGTGTTCTGCAGAGGGGGCACGTGTTGCTCACATCCAAGTGTCGGAGGAGGCAACGCAAGTGAAATGCATGGCCGCATTGCATCGTTTCTGGCCAGTGCATCGTGCTGAGGCAAATCGAACACGAGTCTGGCACTTGGAAGACGCAATCGAGCCATTTCTGCCCAAAACACCCGTCCAACACTGCTTGCGCCAATCGAGTCCAGGTGGTCAAGTTTTGAGCACCATAGCGTCTCCAAGCCTTGTACACCAAAAAATACAGTTTGGGGATGGCATACTGAGTCCATAGGGCTTGGACAAAGGCGCTTTCTCTTTGGCAGCCTCTTGCTCCATAAATTCACTGTCCAGGTCAGCAGGTTCGAAATAGGAAAAATTTTCAAAACAAGGCACGTCATGGGGGTCGTGGTAAGGTAGGATTTCCATCATCAAATCGATAATGTTGACCGCATAGACAGTTTCCAGTTCAATCACCTCGGAAGGCTTTAAACGAATTAAAACGCCCCGAAAGTTCATCATAAAGGTGATGTAATCCCCAAGGTCTGCCTCTTGTGCGGTACATGGCAAGATGCAGGGTGAAGGCTAATTCGTGTTCCATGTCTCTGAGTAAAATGAGGCGACTGGGGCTTCTGAGCCCTGCTTTTATAGTGGACAAAAGGAGAAAGTCTACTGATAAGAGAGAAGGAAATGGGTGATAAGGGCTTTCGAGTAAAAAAATAAAAGAGACAGGGTTGAACCATCCATCATTTATTGATACCATTTACATTGGTGGGTTGAATAATGAATCCATTGTTGCCCAATGTCATGAGAGGATGATTTCTAGGCACCCACAAAACAATATGGTTTGAACCCTCCGAGGGTTCCTGTTTTCGTCTTTTAGGAGCCAGATAGATTTTTTAGATAGAGAGTATAAAAGTTTGACAGCCTTCCGTTCCGATTCATTCACTCTCAGTGTTTTGTAAGAGTCATCATGTGGTTCAAACTTCTCCTGCCTCATCAACACTATCCATTGGCTGCTATGGTTGGAAAGGATGGCAAGCTCTACTTTCGACTGGTGGATGTTGGAGCCCTACTCGGTCGTTCCAAAGTATACGAATTTGACAAACGATTCGTATCCCATCATGACGCAAAAGTCAAAATTGGTGACTCCCGATGTCGTCTTTAACATTTTGAATGCCGAACTGTCGTCGTTGGCCACGAGTTTTGCCATCAGTCTCAATGCGGGTTCTGCTCTGGTGGAGAACCCTAGCAACCTGTTTGTGGAGAGTTTCAAAACCTCACCCGTCTTGCATGTCCAAGACTCTCAAGTCCCCAATTCCATCTTGGTGAGACTGTGGGTCGAAACCTTTACCCAAAAGGTGCAAGACATGCTTTGGATGCAAAATGGATCAAAACCCTCCATACAAATGGTTTATGAAGCCTGCTTGAGGGCTGAGAGACTTGCTCTACCTGCTCAAAGACCTGAAAGAATGCCTACTCTACCTGAGAGACCTGTTGAACCTGAAAGAATGCCTAATCCACTTGTTGAACCTGAAAGAATACCTATTCCACCTTCCAAACCTGCTCAAAGACTTGAAAGAATACCTACTCCACCTGTTGAACCTGAAAGAATACCTATTCCACCTGTTGAACCTGAAATACCTGCCGAACCTGAAACACCACCCATGGATAATGTCAAAGTGACTCCACCCCTGTTCCCTCGTTGTTGCAAGGGTACCCAGACCCTTTCTCCCTACTTCCACGTCCAACGCCTCGATCTTGGAAAGAGACGCATGGATATAAAAGAAGACGCGTCTCGACGCTTCTTATCAGTCGACGCTTCACGTGAGTGCACAATGAACCAAATTGATGCCTTTCCCGAGCACATTTCCACGACCGTGATGCCCGTGACGCTGCCAGAGAAACCCGACGCCTTGGAATATGCCGCTCGGCAGGGACACGTCCGTGCTTGTATCATTATCAGGAACCCAACACGAAACGGGTGTTTGTATTGTTTTGCAAAGACAATTGGTACCAAAAAAAGACGCTGTTGGATAATTTCAAGCGTGCCATCCTGGAGGCCAAGCACGTGAACGAATTCAGGCCCGATGATGTCTTGTGGGAGAAAATCTCCAAAGGACTGTTGAGAAATCCCGATCGACTCCTGAAAAATACCGACAAGAGGATGGTCTACATTTACAACAACATGTGTTTTGTGAAAAAAGACATTACGTTTGGCTTTCGAACGGTAAAGTCAGGCGAGATTCACCTGATTCAAACGACCCACGTGCCCATGCTGATTTATGAATTTCCATCGTCCAGTCTCAGGTGTCGGGCCAATCCCAATTGGTTTAGGAGGAGATTTGAACCGTTTGACCAGATGCTCTATCATCGAATGATGTTGGGACCCCACACGGCGTACCCGATCCCGGCTGGAACCCGTTACATCTTGTTGACGGTGCAAAAGACGATGTTTGGTTTGGACATTGTCCCTGAAATGATTCTCCCCAGCTCATGGAGAATGGATTTAACCTGGGGGATTTTAGACAAAGGAAACGCTTCGATCAAAAGGCCTACAAGCTACCACCTCTGACCCCGGCTCATGTACCTGCCGAGACAAACAAAAGACCTTTGGAACAACAGCCCGGGCCTTTATCCAAAAAGAAAAGAGTGGTTATCACACCCGTCATCAGACCGCCTGTGGCTCCTGTGTTGATTGCCAGACCTTCCACGGCCTTGGCCACCCCTCAACCCGTGAGTATTCTAGAGCCACATGAGCAGACGACACCTGAGCTGACAACATCTGAGATTCATCTGCCCGATCCACCACCAGAGTTGACAACATCTCAGATTCTTTTACCAGATCCACCATCTAAGCAGACAACACCTCAGATCCTTTTACCAGATCCACCTGTGGTCGAGACAACATCTCAGATTCTTTTACCAGATCCACCTGTGGTCGGGACTTTTTAGCCGACCCTTACGGATGACTCTTCCATAGATCAAATCATGTCATCCGTATTTGGAGACTATTTGCACCAAGGGATTCCCTCGGCTCATTCCCAAGAACCTCAGGTTCTGGACACGGTGCCTTCCCTGTTTGACGAGAGTAATGATCTCATCTCGTTCTTGGATTATTTTGAAGCAGGGTTGGTTCTATATAGAACAACAAGAAGCCCCCATGGACTTGACCATGCCCGAATGAAAAAAAAAAAAAGTGAAAAAACTACTGGGTTCAAAGTGATTGAGCCGTTGAATCTGTCTATACGCAATGGTTTGCCTTGCATGTAATTATTGTTATTTGTAAATAGTGTAAATATTATTTTTTGTAAATATTGTAAATATTAATTTGTAAATAAATTTAATTTTTGCCTGAAACTAGTCTCATTTTTTGTCCAAAAAAATACCAAGCTTGGAGACAAGAGCATGTAAAAAACGGTTTCGGTACAACACTTGTTGGACCAGAGTCGACAGCGCACCACTATCGTATTTGGAAATCTGGGTCGCTGGCCAGATCGAGTCACGTATTACGAGTCACACTATCCTTATACCATCCTTTTTGAACCCAACTTTGGGGTGCACATTCCTCGGTCGTTTGGAAAAACGGTGATTGTGTTTACGAGTCATTTGGATCTGACCTGGGACCAAGGGGTCGAGTTGAGATTCTTTCAAGTGGGTCGTCCTCATTCTCACCGAGTTTGGGAGGCGTATCAACCTCACATGACGGATGCGTACAGTGTAGATTTTACAGACTGCCCTCGAGTCGCAGACGTGTACGTGAAATGGTTGACGTGGTTGGACGATTGGGAAATGCATCGAGACGATCCTGTTCCTTGGCGCATGGTGGGTCTCCAACCTTGGAAGCGGGCTTTGGAAAAACACGTGCAGCGCTCGCATGAAAAGGCTTTGGCTCATGGAATGCCCTCTGACGTCACGCTCCTCGACCATATATAAAGCGAGCCACCCGCCGCTCGCATCATTCTGCTGTCTGAAGCAACATGTCTGTGTTGAGTCAACCCGCCTATTTTGCGCATGCCAACGTGTTTCATCACGAGGGCAAGCCAGTGCCCATCGAATTGTCCATTGCCACGATTCCCAGGGATGGCAGCGATCCCGAAATCATGTGCATCACCGTGAATCATGCCGGGCAACCATCCAAGCCCAAAGATGTTCGATCCAACTGCCAAGAGAATGCCCGTCTTCGTCTGGTACACCACCCGTTACCCAAGAGTGTGCCCGTGGAATACCTGCCCTTTTGCGTGAGGGGCAAGTTTAGTCAGCTGGCCGAGGCAACAGGGGCCTGATGGTGGTCAAAGGATTAGAACAACAAAAAATTTTTCAAGAGCTCGGACTGTATGCCATGGCCCTGGAGAACCTGCCCAAATTCAAAGACATTTGCGATGGAACCTTTCCCGACCCCGTGCATGAGGGTGTGCACGAGGAAGAGGACATTTCGTGCTGCACCATGCTAAAATCGTACCAATTTGCCAAATACCTGCAGCAGTTTAATAAGCTGCATGCTGAATGGAGCTACAAAGTGTCGGTATTGACACAGTAAATGGACATTGGCCCGGAAAAGGGGGATCGAGTCGACACAACAGTCGATTCGGTCCCCTTTTTTCGGGTCACATAATGTACCAAGATTGAAATGCACATTTTAAAAACTTGTGCTGTTGGATGCAGCAAGATTAAATTCATCTGTATGGTGGAACCTTGGTGCTTAATCGGGCGGTTGGATGCAGCAAGATTAAATTCATCTGTATGGTGGAACCTTGGCTGTTTGATTAAATTCATCGTATGGTGGCTGTTGGATGCAATAAATGTCTGGTGATTCAAGATTGGAAAAGCATCAGCCAATAGGAATCGATTCACGTGACCCCAGCAGAGTATAAAAGGCGAACGCTCATCCACCAGAGACATTCTCACTCAGCAACATGTCTCCTCTAGCCTTTTTCGCCCATGCCAACGTGTTTCACCATGGTGGCCAGCCTGTCCCGATCGAACTGTCCATTGCCAGCATACCGGAGGATGGCACAGAGCCCAAAGTAATTTGTATCACGGTGGATCATTCCAACCTCCTCACGACAGACAAAGACAGACGGGCCAACCGTTACATTAACGAACGGCTCAGCCTGAAAAGCCACCTGCCCAGATCTGTACCTCTCGAATACCTGGATTTCTGCGTCAGGGGCAAGTTTTGTCACCTGGCCCAAGGAAACAGAGGCCTCATTGTCGTCAAGGGCTCGGATCAGCGGAAAATTTTTGAAAAGCTGGGACTTTTTACAATCAACCTGGAAATATTGCCCCATTTCCGGGATTTGAATGACCGCAGCCTGCCTGACCACCTGCACGATGAGGTACACGAGGACTTTAACATTTCCGAGTGCACCATGGTGAAATCGTATCGATTTGCACGATACCTGCAGCATTTTAACAAGCTGCAGGCTGAATGCAAAAGACAGACGGCTCATTTAGTAGAGTGAGTCAAAAAAAAAAATTTTACCGAAAAAAGGGGGATCGAGTCGACACAAGAGTCGACTCGGTCCCCCTTTTTTCAAGACACACAATATGCCAACATTGGATGGCATCTTTTTTAAAACTTTATTACGACATGCACCAGTCAATAGGAATCGTTTCACATGACATCATTAGAGTATTAAATACACCAAGATTGGAATAATATAGATTAAACTTACCTATTGTGTCGTCTTCTTATCACACCCAGATGAGAGGGCTTGTCTCGTTGAGTGGGCATATCCTCTGTTTTCTCACCGAGATGGGAGGGCTTGTCTCGTTGAATTGGCATGTTTTCTCATCAAGATTCCATTTCATTGGACCCCTTCAAGATGCCTCCATTTCATTTGATGCCCCATTCATGATTACATTTCATTTGACCCCTGTTTAAATTTCATTTGTGGATGACCCCTGTCTAAATTGTCTCTCAGGGATGGAATGAAAAATTTTCTCTCACCCCGTGCTAAAATATTTTTGGGAGAAATGTGAAAATTTTTACCTTGTCCATACCGTTCGTGGAGATACTTTGCTTCAAACGTGAATCGAGACACTAAACACAACTTTGGGGGTATAAAAATGGGGTGAAAAGGGACACGATTCATACAAAAAGAGCCGTTTGAACGTTCCTTTGGGATGGAAACCTAAAGTCATACAAAAGGCAACGTCCTTTTTGGATAAAAAATTAGGGGAAAAGGGACAAGAGTCATGTAAAAGAGTCGTTTGAAACGAAAAGGGGGAACAAAATATGGTTTTCGATTCAAATGAGAGGTTTTCGATTTCAAATGAGATGGTTTTCGATTCAAATGAGATGGTTTTTTTCAAATGAGATGGTTTTCGATTCAAATGAGATGGTTTTAAATGAGATGGTTTCAAATGAGGTTTTCGATTTCAAATGAGATTTTTTTCAAATGAGATGTTTTTTTCGTTTCAAATGAATTTTCAATTCAAATTAATTTCAAATGAGATGATTTTTTTCAAATGAAATGAATTTCAAATGAGAGGATTTTCTTGATTCATTTCAAGTGAGATGGTTTCAACAAAGGTCGTTTTCGTTTCAACAAAGGTCATTTTCATTTCAAAAAAGGTCGTTTTCCATTTCACATCATTTTTTGAAAGGGTCACGGTGCTCAACTATTTTTTCGACCGACTGTATAGAACCTATGGTAAGTACTGTAAAACGAGAGGTGAAACTTGATTTACAGTTATTGCCATAGGCTAATGGTTTAGTGGCAATAACACCGGGGCCTTGGAAATACCGCAGCATGGTGCCGTTTCCCCAATACCGGGGCCCACATTGAGCGACATACGCTATTGGCATCAGAAGAGGCGACGCAAATGGAAGCATGCAATGAAAAATCTCATGGGATCAAACGTCCCACTGGCAGATGGATGTACAAACTCCTTTGGGGGAAGCAACCAAAAGGAGGGACGAAACGAGCGTAAAGAGAAGGGTGAATGATTCAGCAACCCGAGGGCCTCGTCAACCATGGATGACCCACGGGAGAAGCTTCACGCTATTGAAAAGAAAACGGAAATTTTTGTAGGGTTTCAGGCACGATACCTAGAAGGACTGTAAAAAGGATGCCCAAAAAGTGTACGGGACACTTGGCAACAAAGACTAGGAGAGAGACACATTGAACGGCAAAGACTGTAAAAACAGGTGAGAGGGTTTTGACACATTGAACGGCAAGGACTGTAAAAACAGGTGAGACGGTTTTGAAACACACTTGAACGGCAAGGACTGTAAAAAGGAGACTGTACACTCTAAAAAAGGGTTTACACTTTTGCACACTTTTATTGCAGTCATTACCATAGGCTAATGATAAAATGGTGACTATTCCAGGGTACTGAGAAATTTCTGAAAATATTCACTTGAAAGGCAAAATTTAAAAGCTACAGAAAATAAATTGTAAATATTCCAGGGTACCGAGACATTTCTAATCACACGAAAATCAATATTTAAAAGCCACAGAAAAAGTTGAAAGGCAAGAGACATTTAAAGCTATAATTAAAAAAAAAATTTTTTTTTTTTTAATAAACTTATACCACACATGTAATTTTTCAGTATATTTATTTTTGCAACGAATCTGAAAGCATTTGAGTCACATTAATCACCATTCTTAGTCCACAATTTTCAACAACAAATTATCCCTTTCGGTTTTAAACTCATCTCTTTCGGCTTTGAAGGTATCTCTTTCAGCATCTCTTTCGGCTTTGAAGGTATCTCGGTTTTTCAGATTTAAGAACATCTCTTTCTTTGAAGGTATCTCTTTCGGCTTTGAAGGTATCTCTTTCAGTTTTAAACTCATTTCTTTCGGCTTTGAAGGTATCTCTTTCAGATTTCTTTCGGTTTTAAACTCATTTCTTTCGGTTTTAAACACATTTCTTTCGGCTTTGAAGGTATCTCTTTCAGATTTAAGAACATCTCTTTCTGCTTTCCACTCATTTTCTTTTGATTTAAATTCGTTTTTAAATACGTCTCGTTCCAACTTCAATTCTGCCACTATTGTTTTCCAATAATTATCCTGTTCCATTTGCACCTTTTCCTTAATTTCCTTGAGTTGCTTCATGACATTCTGTTGCTTAGGGATAAAACGTACATTTCGTTCTTGAGAATTTGAAGGGAATATCCAGGTGTGAAATGTATTTTCTTGTCCCCTTGCAGCGTCAAATACCTTTCTTCTTGGCCGTTGAAGGGAACTTGACAGTGGATAAATTTCCAGCCCGTCACTTTAATAGGGACTTCCCATTTCAAATGACGCCACTTGTCTCTCACGCATTCGGCGTGGATATCCCACAGTACCACATTTTCCGACCATTTTGTTCCAAAAGTAACCTTTCTATCCCGTTGGGAAACAGAGTGCATAAAAAGGCAATACTGTGTTCATGCATGGGTCGATTGATATGAAAATGGGAGGTGTGTTTTCCCCCTTCTACATTTTCTGGGATTCCAGCGTCACACATGGCCTTGGGTTGGCTCACGTATACAATGGTCCGGGCCAAGTGAAAAGCATCTCGAATTTTCACGCATTTCTTGGCGCGTCCCTTGTTTGGAAAATCATAACGAATTTTGCGTTTCCAAATGTCTTTAAACGAACTTTCCAGCTCACAGGCCAGAATCATGTGCCGGTGTTGTATTTTACCTTCCAATCCATCGCACAGACACCAGAAGGGTAAAAGGACAAATTCGTCCCGAATCGTTTCCATCTCCCGACAAAATATGGGAAAGGCGTCGTGTTTCACCATAATGTGAAACCACTCCATGTCTTGAGACAGGTAACGCTGGAGGATTCCGTGAACGTCCTTTCCCAAACCACTCGCGTCACTAAATTCTAGTCCACGTGGCCACATGTCGGGTTTTTCAAACACTGAATCGTAAAATCCCTCATACGTAGGGTCTTTGCTACGGTCATGCATGTAGTGGGGCATCGAGATGAAATACTTGCACTCGCACGTGACACCTTCAAATAAGTCGTAATCCGGGGTCGGTCATCCTCTTTCGTACGAGCCACAAAGCCTTTCAAGCATTCCCCTACATGCTTCACATTCTCAAGTTTCAATCGTTGCCCATGAGACCAAGATTTAAATCCCATGCAAAAAATACACTCTTTACGATTTTTTAAAGAATGATCTTTCAAAGCATGTTGGTGGTAGTAATGTCCAAAGGTCATGGATTCAAAGCAAAGGGGACAATGAACGACAATATCCGAAGATGAACCAATAAGCCTGTAAAGCTTCTTGATAGACATGCGTTGCTTCAGGTGGAACTCGGAAAATAAATAACTCTCGAGCAATATGCTTGATATATAAAGGCTACAGACAAAAAAATTTTTTTTTTAATAATATAATTATCGTCATGGCTTTTTTGCGATTATAATAAATCCATTCAATGCCATATAATTTCCCAGCATGTTTATCGTTGCATTGAATCTGACAACATTTGAAGCACACTGATGAGCATTCTTCTCAGTCCACAATTTTCCAACAGCAAATTATCCCTTTCCGTTTTAAACACATTCATTTCGGCTTTAAAGATATCTCTTTCGGCTTTAAAGGTATCTCTTTCGGCTTTAAAGGTAAGCTTTAAAGTATCTCTTCAGCTTTCTCAGCTTTCCACTCATTTTCCTTGGATTGTAAATCGTTTTTAAACATGTCTCGTTCCAATTTTAAATCTTCCACTTTGCTTTTCCAATAATTTTCCTGTTCCATTTGCACTTCTTTAAATTGCTTCATGCGCTGCTTCACTTGGAGCCAAGAAAGAAAATGACTCTACAACAATATGCTTGATATATAAAATACAGACAAAAAAATTTTTTTTTAGTATTATAATAATTATTTTTTAATATGATTACTATTATCATACAACAACATGATGTTGTTTTGATGTAGTTGGTATACAAATACTTTTTTATTACAATACAACATGATGTTGTTTTTGACATAATGGTATACAAATATTTTTTACCAATGGTTCTTGTCTCGGATCATGAGAAATACATTTTGGTTTTACCATACACATATCCTCCTCCATCCTCTACGTTGTTTTGGTCCCCACAATTCATTTAAACTAGTCACGATTCTTTTGCCCCGAGCGTGTCGCAACGGTTTCAGTTGCAGATATGCCTCCAATGTCCAACCGCCTGGAACAATTCCTGGATGAGTCCAAAACCATTGACCTCGGGCCCAATGGAAACCATGGTCGTATTATACTTCATTTTTAAACTGGGAAACTGTTTGAATCCATGCAGGATAAAGGCGCGTAGAGCATCGGGGTCACCATTTCACCCCGGTTAAAATAGGGAAACCTATTTTGTTTGTAAAGGAATCCAGCCTCGGTCCGTAGAAATTGGACATTGGCAAAGCGATCGGAAGCGTATCCATGCAATGTCAATCGCGTTCCCACCGGACAAGGTAAAATGTGATTGTCGACAAAGGAGGGAAAGGTAATGTTGGGAACATACATGTAATATGCATTTGGACTTGATTTGTAAATTTCAATCATGACTTGATTCAGGGTACCATACGGTAGGGTGTCATTTGGAAGGGCACGGGACCTTGGCATCGAAATGAAAGGGTACTTTGTTCATG
This sequence comes from Trichonephila clavipes, assembly GCA_019973935.1. Classification (NCBI taxonomy): domain Eukaryota; kingdom Metazoa; phylum Arthropoda; class Arachnida; order Araneae; family Nephilidae; genus Trichonephila; species Trichonephila clavipes. The sequence goes on from BMAU01015602.1 coordinate 696,289, forward strand.
GTTCATCAAAAGGTTCACCGCTGCCATTCTTCAACAGCTCTCGAACCCAATCCTCTTCCCCCAACAGGTCGTTCAAGTTGGTAAAGACTTTTTTGTCTTGACAGGGAGAATGTCTCAAAGGCTTCATTTGCAGATAGGAATCCAATTTCCAATGGTTTGGATGTCTTCGTTTCATGGTCCAAAAGGTTTGAGTGTAGGGCCAAACACAAAGGAGGGTGTCGTAATATCTCAGGGTCAATTCGGGATAATGAGAGAGGATTTCAGGCAGGAGAGAGTCACGCATCACCTCAAAGGGCACAATGCCCTCCTCCGTGACATGGGGAGTGATGAAAGGATGGTTCTGTTTGTAAACGAATCCAGCCTCGGTACGTTCAAATTGGACAGTGAGAACACCGGGTGCATCGGTAAAAAAGGCAAGGGGAAATCCATGAAATTCCAAAAGAGTGCCAACTCGACAAGGTAAAACATAATGTTCCACAAAGGTGGAAAGGCTACCTTGGGAACAATGATGTAATACCGTCCGTGGGATTTGTAAATTTCAATCATGATGCAATTGAAACTTGTTGACTTGACAAAGTATTTAAACTATGATTACTAAAAAAAAAAAAAAAAAAAAAATTTTTTTTTTTAGAGATAGAGAGAGACTTACAACTCCATGGTTTAAAATTTTAAATTACAAAATTTATTTAGATTATTTTTAAATGTTACATAGATGACAATACAGCTTACATAGACATTACAGTTTGGCAGCGTACAATACAATTTGGCAGGTTACACTATATAGGTAGGCAGCATACACAAAGTCTATGCCAGTTGGCACCTTACAAAAGTCCAGGTAGGTTGGCAGGTTGCACTATGTAGGTTGGCAATTTACATACAATTTGGCAGCATACACAATGTCTTGGCATGTTGGCAGGTTACACAATGTCTTGGCATGTTGGCAGGTTACACAATGGCATGTTGGCAGGTTACACAATGTCTTGGCATGTTGGCAGGTTACACAATGTCTTGGCATGTTGGCAGCTTACACAATGCAGGTTGGCAGCCATTACTCATGGACGGGGTCTTCCTCCCTCCAGCGGTAACGTTTCATCATGTCGTGCACCACTGTTTCCGCGTGGTGCTCTTTTCCCACATATTGCATCACCTCGGGAATGATCCGGTCCAAATACATGTAGGTGGCCTGATCTGTGGCTCCAATCACCACATCCCAACCGTGGTTTTCACGTTCCAAGTAGTCTTTTACCAGGTGGGCCTTGATAAAATGCTCCAATTCATCATGGGGCACACGTACAATGTCATTATGATCCCAATTTTCGTCCTCTTCAGGAGGGAATGGGAATGTTTCAAGTTTTTGATAATGTCCTGGTAGGAAAAGGCTTGAAGGCTGTCCAGGCTCGGACGAATTTCCACCTGTTTGTTATCAAAGGGACTGGCGAAAAAAATACGGTAAGGCACCCATTGCCTCTGGTAACGCATCCATTCAATCGAAACGAGATAGTCGCAGTTGGGTCTGGTCGTCATCTTGATTGGAACTCGGCTGGAACACGGCTTGGGAGGAGAGCTTTAATCGAGCTGCTGTGAATGAATGAATCTGTGAAATATGAGCCTCGCTTATATAGCTAGAGGACCGGAAATTTAAAATTTTTTTTTATTTATTTTTTTTTCCATGGTTGCAACTCGTTTTATTTTACAGCTTGCCCCATCGAGTCCGAGGTTGTAAAAAATTTCCAACATAACCTAAATCCTTCTAACCTCTTGGGATGGATTCAAGTAAATCTTGTATCAATTGGTCCATCGTGCCTGGTATAAACTCCAACATTGATTCGGCAAAACTGTCAGAATCCGAGTCTGTCCGAGTCACTTTCCGTGTCAGACATTAAATCTTCCAAGTCGATGGCATCAATCTCGGAGCCATATATATCTCGCAACACCTGCAATGCGAATGCACCACATCCAATGTTCATTTTATCTTTTTTCAGTAATTGACCCCGACAGTAGGGACATGTATTTTTGCCACTTTCCACCCATTGTTTTAAGCAAATGGAATGAAACGTATGTTTGCATTCAATTAGTGCGTACCGTTCAGAATCATCATTGTTTAAACATATGCAGCATTCAGTGGCATTGTTGCTTTCCTGTGGGCATGTGCTCAGGGAATCATGATGCTCAGATTGCATCATAAGGGTGGCAAGCACGAAAGCTTGGCAATCTCGGGAAGCCAACTTGTTTCAATACACGGATGGCGTGAATGGAGAGTGTAATGACCCTCGAGACATTGAGCAGGGAAATCTATTGGGTGTCACAAGGCATTGAGGCATGGACATTGATTTGCATTCAATCAAAACGTGCAGAAGCTTGTGCTGAGCTTTTAACTCGTTATAATAAATATATATATATATATATAATATATATTATATATATATATATATATATATATATATATATATATATATATATATATATATATATATATATATATATATATATATATATATATATTTTATTTGTAGAGGACAGTTTCAACTGTCCATTTCCTTTTCATTTGAAATATTTTCACACACAAAAACATGACACACACAAAATTTTTACTCTCTTTATTTACAATTTATCCAGATACAGGTCAACATGGTTTGTACCTTTCATCTGGTCTCTTTATTACAGAGTGCATCAATGACGATTCATGCCCTCTGGTACCTTTATTACAGAGTTTATTGATGGCCGTCAAATAAATGTCTCTTTATTACAGACCTTGCCAAGGGGTCGCTAAATAGTTTGACGGAACGATTCAACCCCATAGCTTGTACAAACATCCACCCATGATGGTGGCCGAGATGCCCAGTATCGCACAATAGTAGAGACGTTGTCTGGACCGTGCTATGCATTCATCCAATGCTTCCAGAAAGGATTCGGCCATTTTGAGAGCGATAAATTTAATTTCAAACATTTTCACGGGAAACTTTTCATAGATGAAACGTAGATGCAACATAAACAACAGGAGGAGGTAGGATTCCGTGATCAAATCCACTTTTCCCTGGGGTTTCAAAGCATTGAACCATTGTTGAATGTCCTTTTCCAAGTGCTTGGGTGCGGATAATGTGTCCACATTCTTTTGTATAAGGGCCACGAGTTTAATATTGAGACGAATGTTGTTGGACAGGAGAATGTATCGAATCCATTGGGATAGATGCAATTGCAATTGAGAAAGGGGAATCTTTTCCAAAGGCAAACGCAAAGCTTCCAAATCTTCAAAAAACTGACGAACCATATCACTAAGCATGGCTTTGTTTAAAAGAGATGCAACTTGACAGGAAGAATGAAATGATTCAACTGAGAGCAGCATGCTTATAAACCATACAAAAAAAAAATTTTTTTTTTTTTACTTGTATAAAATATTTTTTCGAGTCATGTAAAATTTATTTACTTCTTTCCACATCATTTCTTTTTATTACAGAGCCAATTTATTTTTCAGATGGTATGGTAAGGAGCCACAAAAGCATATTTCTAGCCACAAAACGTTTAAATGTCTATGGGTGAAGGAGCCACAAAAGCGTTTAAACATCTATTGATGAAGGAGCTACAAAAGCGTTTTCAGTCCTCTGTGGCCACTTTCTTGGCTTCCCGGGCGTCTTCTTCAGCGGGTCGCTTCTTTTTCGTCTTGTACAGCTGTTCTCGACGCCATTCTGCCATGTCGGCCACCTGTCCTTGTACATGCTCCACGTAAATGTCTTTATACTCGGTGTCGGTGCACGTTCCATCGAAAATACTTTCCAAAAAGGATCGACATTCTTGAGGGGTATGGACCACCTCTTGGCGATACAAGAGACGTACGGCTCGGACGTGTTTGCCACGAGCATCTTCGGTATCGTAGCGAAACAATTCGACATATTTCTTGGGATCGTCTCCCTGATAACCATCCATGGCAAAGAATTCGTATACTGCTTTGGGATCAGAGATTTTGTGTAGAATGCTGACCAATTTGATCAAATCCGAGGATCGCACATTGTCTCGACCCAATATGCGTTCCACGCAATGTTGCTCATCCAAAGTGGCATTTTTGGAGCGTTGGGTCCAGATTTTGAGCAAATCCTGGTGCAGATTGGAATCCATCAAATAGGGAGCTTGGCGAGACAATTTCAAGACATGGGACCACGGCAGATGGAAGGATTCAGACACGTTTCTCAAAATGCGCATGACAATAGTCTCAAAAGTCAGATGGGGCTTGTCATGGTTCGATTCAATCTCTCGTGAAAAGAGACTCATCCAGAAGGGAGAAAGTTGCAGGCCCATGATACTTGATTATGGCTTCAACTGCTGTGGCTTTAAACCATCTCTGAAAAAAAAAAAATTTTAAATAAATAAATATATTCTCCGCGAGTCAAAATATTTTTCAGAATGATTTTGTCGGTCAAACTTATTTGGGTTACTCCAATTTTTTTCAAATGCCATTGTTTGAAAGGCCTTGTGGCATTTTCCCCACTTTGTGCAATCATTTTTGGATTTATGCTCATCTACATTTATCCATGCCATGTAAAGGGCAAGCCCAACCTATATCATTTGGCAGCTTGCTCAGAGCGTTTCATCCCGTTTCGCTGGATTATATTGGCTCACATGGATGGGTGGCGTCTTTCAAGTGCCAGATAATCTTCGCGCATTTCACTCGCGGTGCCTTTTGCAATACCTGTCCACTTGTCAGATCCCATTGAGGGCAGTCCTTGAAAAATGAAAGAATGGTCGGGTCCAATTCTCTCATCTCTTGGGACTCGCCAACGTGGGCCGAGAAAAGTTGGAAAAATTATTTTCTGTTATTTTGATCACCACCAAGAAACAAGAGGGATTCTTGTGACTCACGACTCAATCAACTCTAAATAAGAAGCAGTTAAAAGTAGTAGCTTTCTCTCTCTACATTCTTACTGCATTCATACTACATTCATACTACATTCATACTATATATACTATATATATACTATATATAAGGTAATGTTAACTTCTTTCAGTATGAACAGCTAACATCGAAACGTACCTGCGAGACACACTTTAAAAGTGCACAGGACGTGGAGGTATTGAAGGAATCCCTGTCGTGGGGCCCTTCAACATGTCGACACGGGCATCCTTCTACAGGCATCTCAAAAAACATTTAAAGGATCGTGTGTGCTGTCCTGAATGTCCCGAGGGAATGACAATAGAGCACTTTTACTATAAACATGCCTCCCAGAAACATGGACTGGAGGCTCGTCAGCAATGCGTATTTTGTTGGGGGCGTCACCAATGGGCCTATGGGCAAAAGAATCGAGCCGACCATGTCCATCATGTCGTGTCGTGCTTGGAACGTTTCGCCAAGGACGCCAAAGATGTCTGGGCATTCTCAGAGGACGAGGAGGAGGAGGAAATGGAGGAAGTAGAGGAGAAAAAGAATGTGAATGTAGGCACTTTCAACCCATGCCTCGAGAAATGTATGGTCGTCGCAAAGGGAAGGAAGGTTTTTACGATTCTGTGCTTGAAAAACCCGACATGTGGGAAGAGGGAATGGACAATGGTGTGGCAAAAGATGTGTGGGGTATGATTCATCGGTACTTGAAGGGAGACTTATTCTGGTTTCACATCATGGTGAAACGCAACATTTTTCATACATTTTGTAAGGAAATGGAAGCGATCCGGGATCAAGTGGTCATTCTGCCCTTTGGTGTCTGTGCGATGGTTTAGAGACGGAAAAGGGTAAAATACAACATCGGCACATGATCTTGGCCTGCGAACAAGAAAGGGCTTTTGAACAGATTTGGAAGGGAAAAGTGCGTTACGAGTTTCCCTCAAAAGGTCGGTCCAAGAAATGTGTCAAGATTAAAAATGCATTTCATCTGGTGCGAAGCATCGTCTACATTAGTCAACCCAAATCCTCGTGTGATAGAGGTAGAATTCCCGAAAATTTGATGGATCCGGAACAGTTGTCCCATTTTCACTTCAATCGACAGTTGCATCCGCATAGCATTGCCTTTCTCTGTACGCTCTTTCCAGGGGGGATAGAAAAATTACTGTGTGAGCAGCTGGGCAATAAAAATGTATCCAGTTGGGAAAAGGTGACCCAATTGTTACCAGACTCGTGGGGTCATTTGAAATGGAATGTACCGATCCATGTGACGGGCTGGAAATTTTTAAATTGTAAGATTCCTTTCCGATGCGAGAGGACAGAGATGCCCTTTTATGTATACCGTAACAAGAAATGGTATTTAAACGAGGGTGTGTTTCAACAAATGAGAGACGAAATATACGTATTGTCCCGCAAACAACAAAATATGATGAATGAAATTAAAAAAGTAAAACAAGAGTGGAGCATTTATCAAAAAGTCCTGCTCAAGTCCAAACTAAACGAGATGAATGCAAAATACGACATGATTCAAAGGGAAAGAGACATGTTGAAAGAAGAAAGGGATTTGTTGAAAACCAAAGAAAAGGAGTGGGAAACAAAAGAACACGAGTTGAAAACTGAAAACACGTCACTCAAAATTAAATTGCAAAGTATGGTGGTGGTGGATAAAATATTGAAAAGAATGATAGGGAGCAACCGAAAGCTCAGAGGGGTGAATCCATGGCGATGGAAAAGAGTAAGAACATTGCCACGACGAGCCATCGTTCAGTCATCATGAGAGACTGAAAAAAACTTCATGGATTGAAGTTGCTTCAACTGCTGTGGCTTTAAACCATCTCTGTAAAAAAAAAAAAAAAAATATTTTTTTTTTTAGTATGTTGTATAGATTTTATTTTCCATCTTGTCGAGTAGGGTGGAAAAATTTTTCATGCCTGCTTTAAATTATTCATCAGGAACCACGACCATAATCCTTGGGTTTAATGATCTCGTAATATGAATGGTTTGAGGCAACTGTATAAAACTTTCACCCAAATCCTGTACATTATTAAAATAGTTTTTAAATGCAGACTCGTTCACCACTTGAAATAAATTTTCCCAACCCGCAGCATTTTCCGCGGCAGCATTTTCATCTTGACCAACAGCTATGCCATTTTCCCCACCTACCATTTGATCTGGACGAGCAGCTATGCCATTTTCTTCATCACCCATTGGATCTGGGCGAGCAGCTATGCCATTTTCCCCATCCACCATTTGATTTTCTCCAACCTCCATAGTCTCGTGCATTTCTTGCGTAGACTCCCTATTCATTTCTCGAATAGCCTCCCTACTCTCGTCCCATTCTCGAGTGGCCTCCATCGTTTCGTTGTATACTGGCGTTTCTGAGGCGCAAAGCCTAAACAATTCAGTGGCCCGCTGTCGTTCCACGTCCAGCATAAAGTCTCGTATCCAGTGGGACACTTTGACCGTATTTTCATGGGGGTATTGACCACCAGCAATCGAGGAGAGTTCTTGTACGTCAATTCAAAGGTTCGCTTACCTTGCACGTAGGCATAGCCAGAATCGAGGGCGTTTGATAATGTTTCGGCCAGTTCACGATTTTCACGGCACAGGATACGATAGGCAGTGTCTTGGGTGACCAAACGAGCATTGGCTGTATAGCGGGGATATGTTTGGGTCCGAGGCAGCACATCTTTTCCAAAGACAATGTCATAGGGAAATTGTTTGGCAAAGCCATACTTTCTGCCGAGGAGGTGGCCTAAATCAATGATGCGAAAATACAAAAGATTATCAGAGCCAACCAATACGCCCAAAAGGGGGGCATCAGGATAAAGTGCCAGTTGAAACCACATGGTGACTCGGAGCTAAAAATGTTGAGAGCATGGAAAGGCTAAAGGCTTTTAAAGTTTAGTAAAAAAAAAAATTTTTTTAATACTAGCTTGTTGGTTTCATTTGATATCGACTAAACATTTTTTGCCACGTCGAGATTGGTTGCATTACAGTTCAACACATGTTTCATGTCCTGGAGACCCTCGTATGGAAGGTACAAATTTAAAATGAATATCGTTTAAAAGTACAAAAGATTCTGAATCTCATTCGAGTGGTGACACAACTACCTTACAGGTAATACATGCAGAGATATTTCAATTTAAATCATGTTTCGAGGCTCAGGACCCTCCTATTGGGGGTAGGATTTCGGGATGGGTACCATTACAAAGTACAAACAATTACGAGGTGTTGGAGTGGTTAGACGACTATCTTATAACCATTAGATTCGGAGATACACTACATTAAATTATAACACATGTTTTTGAGCTCTGGAGACCCTCCTATGGGGGTAGGCTATTGAGATGGGTACCGTTCGAACGGGCTCATCATTCCAAACACATGGATAGGTGACACGACAAACTTACAGGCAATACATGCAGAGATATTTCAATTTAAAACACGTTTCGAGTCCTCAGGACCCTTTAATGGGGGTAGGATTTCGGGATGGGTATCATTGAAAAGTACAAACAATTACGAGTTGTTGGAGTGGTTAGACGACTACCTTATGACCATTAGATTCGGAGATACACTACATTAAATTATAACACAAGTTTTTGAGCTCTGAAAACCTTCCTATGGGGAGTAGGTCTTTGAGATTGGTATCATTCGAAAGGGCTCAGAATTTCAAACACATGGATAGGTGACACGACAACCTTACAGGCAATACATGCAGAGATATTTCAATTTAAAACACGTTTCGAGTCCCGAGGAACCTCCTATGGGGGTATGATTTTGGGATAGTGATCATTAGAATGTACAAACAATTACGAGTTGTTTGAGTGGTTAGACGACTACCTTATAACCATTAGATTCGGAGATACACTACGTTAAAGTTTAATACTGGTTTTTGAGCCCTCGAGACCCTCCTATGGGGGTAGGTTATTGAGATGGGTATCGTTCGAAAGGGTTCATTATTCCAAACAAATGGATAGGTGACACGACATCCTTAGAGCAATACATGCAGATATTTCAATTAAAAACACTTTTCGAGACCCGAGGACCCTCCTATGGGGGGTATGATTTTGGGATAGTGATCATTGGCAAGTACAAACAATTACGAGTTGTTTGAGTGGTTAGACGACTATGCCATTCGTTCATTAGATACATTAGGTTATAATTTAATACTCGTTTTGAGCCCTCGAGACCCTTCTATGGGATGTAGACTATTGAGATGGATATCGTTCGAAAGGGCTCATTATTCCAAACAAATGGATAGGTGACACGACATCCTTAGAGCAATACATGCAGATATTTCAATTAAAAACACTTTTCGAGACCGGAGGACCCTCCTATGGGGAGTATGATTTTGGGATAGTGATCATTGGCAAGTACAAACAATTACGAGTTGTTTGAGTGGTTAGACGACTACCTTACTGCCATTCGTTCATTAGATACATTAGGTTATAATTTAATACTCGTTTTTGAGCCCTCGAGACCCTTCTATGGGGGGTAGACTATTGAGATGGATATCGTTCGAAAGGGCTCATTATTCCAAACAAATGGATAGGTGACACGACATCCTTACGAGCAATACATGATGAGCAAGGTCCATTCAACGGGCCGATACGTTTTGGAGCGTAGGGCCGAAATCAGGCCTCCAAATGGGACGCGGGTTTCAGGATCGGATAGTACTTGATTCCTGCTCTCGAATCACGTTGACATTTTGCCGATGGGACATTTAGATGAGGAGAAAATCTAAAAACAAATTTAAATAGGCCCCACGGCCTTTTCGAGTCTAGTGCCTCAACTAGGGGTCTAGAATCAAACTAAAAATATCGTTGTAATCTACAAGCGATTCTGAATCGTTTGACGGGTCACACATCTATAAGGGCCCCATATGAGCCGAGATATGGCCATTTCTGGTTCACCAGGGGGCCCCATGACCCCCCAGGGAAAAAGTTTGAACCCGATCGGACCGTAATTTACCGAGATACAAGGTTCGAGCTCGATTCCATAGCATTATTTGCATGATGGAGTGAGAAAAAGTTTAAGTTCGTTAACATTAGGTCAATGGGGAAGGTGGGGTCATTTGATTGACAGCATCAAATTGAGGTCAATGCATCTGATTGGTTCTCAATGCTTTATAACCACGATGCAAGCTCGAAATCGCGCAGTGCACTTAAACAGATGCCCGACCACTACCCTGACGAGCCCTTCTACCTACGAGCACTGACGGAACTACAGGACATCCAGGAGACAATGGCCGTCGCGGTAAGTGACATTGACTCCTATGACCCTTGTACTATCCCTGGCTGCCCTCATCATGAGATATAACTCCACCTAATTCTCCCATTAAATTCAATTAGAATACGCCCAAAAATAACTCTGTAACTTTTAATCCTTGTAAAAGGAAGGATAACTCAAACTTTGAGTATCCCCCACAAAGAAAAAACCACCCGTTAAGTAATCTTAGATTATCAAGATAACGAGGAGATAAACTTATCTCCCAATAAATTTGAACTTCCTAAAGGAAATAATTCTAAAAATCTCGAAAATCCAGGTTCTCCCGCCCCTACTCTCCCCAGAAATGAAAGCGAAAATACTGAGGCGAATAATTCGACCAATCAGAGCACAGCTCAAAATCAACTCCCCCACCCATCATGCTCTTCATCGAGGAAGATGTAAATTATAAAGACCAAATGGCCGTCATCACTAAGAAATTCCCAAAAATTAGATCACGCTTAACGGCTGATTTCTTAAAATTATACACCGACACCGCAGAGGAAAGGAGAATAGCAGTACAATTTCTCAGAGAATGTAAATTTCAATTTTACACGATTAAATCTAAAGCTGAACGCCCAATAAAAGTTGTCATTAAAGGCCTTCCCCGCTCCACTAATCCCGAAGAAATCAAAGAGGACCTTGAACTCCTCGGCTACACGCCAGAACGAGTCAATCAACTAGTTGGAAGAAAAACTAAACGAGCCCTCCCCATATTTCTAATTACACTCCCACGAAACTTAGATAACTTAAAAATTTTCGACCTAAAAACTCTTAGCTACCTAAGTATTAGAGTTGAAGGATACAACGGTAAAGGTGTAACTCAATGTTACACATGTAATAACTTTAATCATACCTCGGAAAACTGTTTTTTAAAACCCAGATGTTTAAAATGTAGCGAAGACCACATCACTCGCCCAATTAAGCAAAGGCTCGAAACAGCCTATTGCATTAATTGCCATATCTACGGGCATATGGCTAATTACAAAGGATGCCCCTCTTTTCCCAAACCCCCAAAAGGAGCTGCACTAAATAATAGAAATTCGTACACCAATATATACAACAGCATAGTCCGACCTAACGTTTCATACGCCCAAGCCGCAAACGGAACAAATAATTCAAGAACCAACCAACAGATGGCGACACGAGGACCTGGATTTTCAGCACAACCTGAGGCCAAAAAACCCAACCCTCCATCAAACAGATACAACAACAACAATTTTCCAAATTTTAATAATAAAAATAATAATTTCAACCTAAATAATTTTAATAATAACAACTTAAACGTCCAAACAACGCTGCAAATGACGATGCATTGTCTCATGCAGCTGTCGCAAATTCTCTGTAACAATAACAACTTAAACGCTAACCAGACTTTAAATCCAAATCAGATGTACGCCCAAATAGAGGCATCCTGTAATAATACCAATAATGTATAGTTCCTCACCAATTGGCCTCAGTTTGTGTTCTTGGAACGCAAACGGTTTGTTGAGACGTAATGCTGAATTACGTCTCTTATAGAGAAGCACTCCCCAGATATTTTACTCATTCAAGAAACTCACCTGAGACCTTCTCACAACTTTAACATTGCTAATTATACATGCCATAGAAACGATAGAATCACAGACGGATCTCGATCCGCAGGTGGAACTCTGATTTTAGTTAAAAGCTCACTTAAGCACCACTGCCTCCCCACTTCTCCTCTCCGCGCACTTGAAGCCACTAATATTATACTAACCCCTCCCAAGCACGATCCCATCTCTATTACCAGCGTCTATATTCCCCCATCTTCTGATGAAAACCTATTCACTCTTGATATTGAGTACTTCATTTAAACTGCAAACAATTGTGTTCTCTTCGGAGACTTTAATGCCTCTCATACAGCTTGGAACTGTAATCATATTTCTAACAGAGGAAGACACCTCTATAATTTCGCTAACATGGTAAATTTAAATGTCGCCTTTCCCCCTACCCCTACTAGATTTGGACATAACTCTGCTAATACTATTGATATAGCCATCATTAAAAACTTCTACTATCCATTCACTATTAACTCTATTGACGATCTTTCTTCTGACCACAATCCTGTACTTTTAAATTTCAACTTTAAACTTGCAGTAGAGCCCCCTAATCCCAGAGCGGTAACAACCGACTGGAATGCTTTCAGAATTAACTTAAACAATAATCTTTCTCTTTTTGATTTTCACCCAAATAACATTAATAATACTTGCGATTTAGAAAATAAAATATCAGAGTTCACCGAAGCGGTTATCGAAACTCATAGCCACGCCTCCCGACCAATAGAAACAGACCGTCGAAATTTTACTCCGCTGCACATCAACAGATTACTAAAGCTCAAAAATTACCTTCGTAAGCAATATCATCAGACCCTAAACCCATTATTCAAAACTCAGTACAATAAAGCACAATCAGACTTCAAAAAAGAACTTAAAAAACATAATGACAGCATCTGGCAAAAGAGATTAGAATCTCTCAACACTACCGATAACAGCCTCTGGCGCACTCAAAAATTTTTTAAAAACAAAAGATCTAAAATTCCTCCACTTAACTGTGCAACCGGTACGGCAGTCGCTGATCAGCAAAAAGCTAACCTCCTAGCTACTAACATTAAATATAACTTTATCGAAAATGATCGTGAAAATGACTCCTATAACCAAAGTGACGAAATTATTAACTCTACAGTGCACAATTTCCTCTCAACCCCACCTACCACTTTCATTCAACCTGCACTTCCTGATGAAATAATTTACTATATTAAGCATGTTAACGCTAAAAAAGCTCCTGGAAAAGATTTAATCACTAACCGCATGCTAAAAAATTTCCCCATTAAACTAATCCTTATTTTAACTATCCTAATCAATAAAATTCTCAAATTTAATCACTTTCCAGACAACTGGAAAGAAGCTATTATATTTCCAATCAACAAACCTGGCAAAGATCCACACTTAGCAACCAGTTACAGGCCAATATCCCTTCTTTCAACAATCAGTAATTAACTGAATCTATTATTCTACACAGATTAAAAAATTTCATTAACGAACATAACCTTCTTAATCCCAATCAATACGGTTTTACAAACAAGCTCTCTACTTTACACCCACTCCTAAGACTAACAGAACACATCTCGGAAGGCTTCCAAAAAAGGAAAAGCATGGGCGCGGTATTTCTGGATATCCAGAAAGCCTTCGACCGTGTTTGGATTAATGGACTCACTTTCAAACTTATTTCCTACAATCTACCCCCCTCTGATTCACCTCATTCACTCCTACCTTACTAATCGCTCTTTTAAAATTAGAATCAACGAAACACTATCTAACGAACACTCTGTTTCTGCAGGGTGTCCCCAAGGTTCTTTGCTAGGCCCACTGCTCTTCAATCTTTATGTGAACGACATCCCTGATTACACACTAACAAAAATTAACCTCTATGCTAATGACACTGCCATACATGCAACTTACAAAAAACTCTCAACAATCTCATTTGCAATTAACAAACACCTCCATCATTTACAAAACTTCTACGATAAATGGAAAATCAGCATCAATGTCGAAAAATCCACAGCTATAATTTTCACAAAAAAGCAATCTCTCCCGCCACCAATCATGATGTACAACAAACAGATCCCCTGGTCTCAGGAAGCTAAATACCTCGGTATAATTTTCGATACACGCCTTACATGGAAAAAACACATTCATTATACACGCGATAAGTTCGGAAAATCATGTTTAAACTCTACCCCTTAATCGGCCGGAACTCACATTTAAGTATAGAAAACAAAGTGCTTCTCCATACAGCCGTTATGCGCCCAATTATAGCTTACGCAAGTCCAGTATGGGGTTATGCTGCTAAAACGAATATTAATATTTTAGATACCCTGCAAAATTCTTTAATACGTATGATTGTCAAAGCCACGAGATACATGCGCAATGATGACATACGTAATGCATTAAAAATTACAAGTTTTAAAACTCATATCCAGAATCTTGCAGTTAACTTTTTTAATGATCTACCAGCAACCAACAACTTAAATATGCTAAACTTAACTTCTTACATTCCTAATGATAATTCTAAAAGACCAAGAAGAATACTTCTTGAATCATACAATCCTCCTTAACTTAATTTCCTCGTGTAATTTTTTATTGCACACCATTTTCTAAAATTCTACTTTTTTAAATATTTGTCATTATTCTTTCTCTTTCCATCCCCACTGGACTTGCTCCTCCTCTTTTCTTAAAACCCAGCCCCCAGGGCAGACAATTGGAGTCACTGTTCACTTTACCCAGCAACCAATCAGAGAGCAGCTACTTAGCTCTCAGCTAAGGCAAAAACTTTTAAAAAACCACCATCCTGACAATACACAGAAGCCACGCCTCCCGGATCCCATCGTCCAGCCAATCGTCGTCATGCCACTCAGCAGAATGTACAACACCACTTTCGTCATGCCCCTCATCGAAGACTTGTCCTGAAATGGGATTGAGGACTGTTTTGCAGTCCAGACGCCCAAAAAAGAAACGCCTATTCAACGAAATCGCGCAGTCTGGCTTCGACTGCCGAAGAGGAAGCATTCTGCCTTGCCTTGCCCTGCCGTGAAGACTCGAAGCTTGCCCGGAATAACTGAAGACTTGAAACCGGGCTCGAACCTGCCTTGAAGATTAAAGACTCGAGACCCTCCTATGGGGGTAGATCGTCGAGTGAGGTATCGTTGGAATCCCCAGACGATTTCCAATCGTTTGAGGGGTTACACGACTACCCTACGAAGAATAAATACCGAGACGTAAATATACGTCTCGAGATCCTGGAGACCCTCCTGTGGGGGTAGCTCGTCGACATGGATATTGCTGTAATCTACAGACGATTTCCAATCGTTTGAGTGGTTACACGACTACCCTGCGAGCCATAGATGCTCAGACGTAAATATACGTCTGATGATCCTGGAGACCCTCCTATGGGGGTAGCTCGTCGAGATGGATATTGCTGTAATCCCCAGACGATTTCCAATCGTTTGAGGGGTTACACGACTACCATACGAGCCATAGATGCTGAGACGTAAATATACGTTTAAAACTGCTGGAGACCCTCCTATGGGTGGTAGCTCGTCGAGAAAGGTATCGTTGTAACCTACAGACGATTTCCAATCGTTTGAGTGGTACGAAGAATACACACACATGATGAGAAGAATACATGCTGAGACATAATTGTATGGCTAAACGGCCTGGAGACCCTCCTATTGGGGGTAGCTCGTCGAGAGAGGTATCGTTGTAATCTACAGACGATTCTGAATCGTTTGAGGGGTTACACAATTACCCTACGAAGAATATATGCTGAGATGTAAATATAAGTCATCTAAATATAGCCAATGCAGCATCTGATGCTTTTGAATGCTTGAAGTCGCTTCTATCTGAAGCGAGCAATGCTGCTCAGCTTATAAAGCTTTGCTTAAAAAAAAGGTTTTTTTTGTAGATCCTTTAAATACTTGACAGCCTTTGAGTAAAGCTTCAGTCTGCTCTGGAAACCTCACGGTGCCAACGAAAGAGTAGATATTTTTTTCTCTCTGCTCTGGAAACCTCACAGTGCCAACGAAAGAGTAGATATTTTTTTCAGTCTGCTCTGGAAACCTCACGGTGCCAACGAAAGAGTAGATATTTTTTCTCTCTGCTCTGGAAACCTCACGGTGCCAACGAAAGAGTAGATATTTTTTCAGTCTGCTCTGGAAACCTCACGGTGCCAACGAAAGAGTAGATATTTTTTTCTCTCTGCTCTGGAAACCTAACGGCTTTTAGGCTTTCTGAAACAGTTGTCCACTTTTGCCAGTTCTTTGAGAGTAAGAACTCTACCCAAAAGTTATTCCTTGACGAACGCTACACGAGGATGCTGATGGCATAGTTCCGATAGCTCCGAACGTGTAGCAAGTAGGCTAAGTGAATACGGATTCAGTCATCTGGTGGTTGGGTGTGTATCTCGTACAAGACATTGTCAAAACTGGTGACACTTAAAGTCTTTTAAGCCCATTTCCTTCTTGAAGACTGCATTTTTTATAAATTCAACATGTTTCCTTTTTACGAAAAGGGGCATGTGTACAGGTCTATTTACGAAAAGGAGCCCGTGTACATGTTTTTGCTGCCAAATGGCATTTTAAAGGATTTTACCCGCACAAACATTTTGGATTGTCCAGTTGGAACCAAAGTATATGTACACGGTATGATTACTGGATATTGCATAGTGTGTCCATTTTTACGAACCAACGATGGATTTCTCTTTGATGTAGACAACTGTGAGGATGAAAGTAGGCGGTTGGTTTGGAAATATGCCTATCCAAACAAATCGTGGCGGTTGGATCCTAAAACATTTGACAAACTGTTGGAAACTGAATATGGTTGCTATCCATTATTGCAATTAAAGACAGTGAAAGCCACCGTTCTGATTGGATCTGAACGGTACATGAAAAATGTGATTGAAGGGGAGCCCAATCTCTTTTTCAACAAGAATGGAATTCGAACAAAAATAAAAAGAACTGTTGCAAGCCTGAATGACTTGTTGATTTAAAAAAATGTATATAAAATAAATCTACAGTTGCCTCAAACCATTCATATCACGAGATCATTAAACCCAAGGATTATGGTCGTGGCTCCTGATGAATAATTTAAAACAATCCTCAAGCATGTTAAAAGTTTTTTCTCGCCAAGCTGAAAAATAAAATCTATACAATAAAAAAATTTTTTTTTACTCAACAAGTTTATAAGCTACTAGCCAATATCATTTGTTGAGCGGCTTCGACATTAGAGTTTGCTCAACATATTTCAACAGCATCATGCTTCCAGTATATCATTTGCTTGTTATCCATCGAAAAGTGTTTCGCCATTTTATAGAGACTTGCATTTTAAATATTCCCGTTCGAACTGAATTGCAAGTCAATGGAGGCCAACCCGAGGACCTTACAAATAATTTTGTACGCATAAAAGATGGATTTTTGTATAACCCTTTGGATCATAGTCACGAGAGTCATTGTTTTGTCTCTCGTTACGTTCCTACGGGATGGATTCTGACACGGGAAGCCATGCTCGATTTGATTCTGTCGGGATTTGCAAAGCCCTCTCTGTACGTTTACACGGATCATGCCAAGGTACTCATTTGGACGGATGAAATGGTATGGACGGTGGGGAAACGGCCACATCCCGATTGGACATTGGTAGGATATTTGCAATGGAAATGTGTTCGACCGCAGGTTAAATTGGTCTTGAGGAGTTTTAACGATTTGATATTGGGTGTGCAGCAATCAAGCTGATAGGTTGATAAAACGTTTACCATTGGATGCACGGATTCTCTGTAATAAAGGGGTAAAGAGAAGGTGGATGAAAAGTGACCTATGGCATCTGTAGCAAGAGAAATGTCAATTGTAAATAAAGAGAAGGAAACAAAAAAAATTTTGTAAAACATTTTTCAAATGAAAAAGTAAAAGGACAGTCTTCTCTGTCCTCTACAAGTAAATATATATATATATATATATATATATATATATATATATATATATATATATATATATATATATATATATATATATATATATATATATATATATATTAGTTGGAAGGTTTATAAGCTACTAGCCAATATCATTTGTTGAGCTGCTTCGACATTAGAGCTTTGATATTAGTGTTTGCTCGTTTGCTCTTAGCGAATTTTACCGCATCATCAATTCCTGATTTTTCGTGAATTATATTTTACTTTATAATTATACTTTATACTTTATAATTATACTTTACACTTTTCTTTACACTTGTTGAAGATCACAATACTGGATGATTTGAGTATATTTCAAGGATATAGAGTATGATTTGAGTATATTTCAAGGATATAGAGTATGATTTGAGTATATTTCAAGGATATTGAGAATGATTTGAGTATATTTTAAGGTCACGGATTATTTGAGTATATTTTAAGGTCACGGATTATTTGAGTATATTTCAAGGATATAGAGTATAATTTGAGTATACTTCAAGGATATTGAGGATGATTTGAGTATATTTTAAGGCCACGGATTATTTGAGTATATTTCAAGGATATAGAGTATAATTTGAGTATACTTCAAGGATATTGAGGATGATTTGAGTATATTTTAAGGCCACGGATTATTTGAGTATATTTCAAGGATATACTGGATAATTTGAGTATATTTCAAAGATATAGAGGATGATTTGAGTTTATTTCAAGGATGTTGAATGTGACCTCGAGTTTATTTTAAGGATATTATTTGAGTTTATTTCAAGGATATAGACCTTGAATTTGAGTATATTTCAAGGATATAGAGGATATAATTTGAGTTTATTTCAAGGATATAGACCTTGAATTTGAGTTTATTTTAAGGATATAGACTTTGAATTTGAGTTTATTTTAAGGATATAGAGTACGATTTGACTCCATTTAAAGGACTGGCTAGACAAGATTTTAAAGGTTACAGATTGGGTGGTGGTGAAAGCACGCGGCATGTCTACTCGTACAACGTTTTACAATCAGTACAGAAAACATGCAAATGATCGAATAAGTTGCCCTCAATGCCGCGAGAGCATGACCGTGAAGCACTTTTACCGTCAACATGCCTCCGAACAGCATAATCTGGATGTTCGCAAGCAATGCGTGTTTTGCTTTGGACGTCATTATTGGGATCACGGGCAAAAGAATCGTCCCGACCACATCAATCATGTCGTGTCCTGCTTGAAACGTTTCGCCCGGGACACCAAGGATTACTGGGCCTATTTGGATCAAGACGATGAGGACATTGGGGTGGAAGTGGGGAGCCACGTGTGCGAGTGTAGGCACTTTCAATCCATCCCGCGTGACATGCAAGGTTGTCCCAGAATGGGTGAAGGCTTCTACGAGTACCTGTTGGAGAAACCCGACCTGTGGAAAGAGGGACTAACCTTTAACGATTCGAGCGGTTTGGGAAACTATGTATGGGGCATCCTTCATCGCTACCTCAGAGGAGAATGGGTGTGGTTTCACATTATGGTAAAACACGACGTGTTTGAGACGTTTCGACGGGAAATGGAAAGGATCCGCGATCAATGTGTCCTTTTACCCTTTTGGTGTCTGTGCGATGGATTAGAGACCGAGAGGGGTAAAATACAGCATCGGCACATGATCTTGGCCTGCGAGCCAGAGTGTGCGTTTGAAGAGATTTGGAAGGGAAAAGTGCGGTATGACTTTCCAAACAGCGGTCGGGCCAAGAAATGCGTCAAGATTAAAAATGCCTTTCATCTCGTGCGGACCATGGTCTACGTGAGTCAGCCGAAATCGTCTTGTGACCGGGGCGAGATTCCAGACAATTTGATGGATCCAGTCAATATGTCGCATTTTCACATCAATCGGCCCTTGTACCCCCACAGCATTGCCATTCTCTGTACTCTGTTTTCAGGAGGGATGGAAACATTACTGTGGGAGCAACTGGGCAATAAAAAGGTCTCCAGTTGGGAAAAGGTGGCTCAGCGTGTACCAGACTCGTGGCACAATTTGCGATGGGGGTACCCATTCGCGTGACGGGTGAGTGAGTGAGTGAATTTTGGGTTTTATGGCGCAAGAGCCAAATTTGGCTATACTGCGCCACACGTTTGTTAAAATATTAAAACTATGTTAAAAATGCACATAAAAAATACAATTACATAAAAATAATTATTAGATATGTGCATGCCTGCATGCACATATATATAAAAAATAAAGTTAACGTTAAAACATTTTAAAAAGTCAAATTAAATATAAAAATCCAATTTTCTTCATAAAAGCAAATAGGTTTTGGTGGGGTATTTCTCCCACCAAGTCAGGTAAAGTTAAATGTGATGAATTAAAAAAGGTGATGCGATAATTATTAAAAACAGGACAAACTATTAAAATGTGATGAACAGTGTAAGAGACATGGCATGAAGGACATTCAGGAGCACGTTCTCCAAACAACAAATGCCTGTGTGTGAAGCGAGTATGGCCAATGCGAAGACGAGTCAATTTGACATCTGTTCTTCGCAGTGGCATCACAGGCCATGCTCCTATGACAGGTTTCACAGAGTGCAGTTTGTTATCCAACTGCGGACTCCATGATTCCTGCCAGATCTTAAAAATATGATGCATGATGACGCGCTTCATATCCGATAGCGGAACTGCGAGCGGTAGATGGGTCGTCGCCGACTTTGCCGCGCTGTCCGCTTGCTCGTTGCCTATGATTCCTACGTGACTTGGTAGCCAGCAAAACACGATATCGAAACCCTTGCTGTACAGTCGACTCGTAATGTCGAGTATTTTACATACCACTGGATGGCATCGATCGTTATAGTTTTCAAGCGCTTCTAGTACACTCATGCTGTCAGTATAGATGCAGTATTTACGGGGCATAGTGGAGTCGATTAATTGAAGTGCACGGTAAATGGCGACAGCTTCGGCAGTGAAAACGCTGCAAGAAGTGTCGAGCCTATAACCGTGCATAATATCTTCAATCACGACTCCACAGCCAACGTAATCTGCACGTTTCGAACCATCAGTGTAGATGGCCGAATAACGACTATACTGACTGCGGTGGTAGGCGAAGACGCGTTGTAAAACGACAGGCGCTACAGTGGATTTACTGTAAGTGGCAAAAGGGTTGATATAATGGAACCGTGGCGTATTCCAAGGTTGGAATAGGAAAAGGTTCCTTTGCTGGATACGCACGTTAGGTAGGTCGAGTTCAGAAATATGAAGCTTCATCCTATCCATAAACGGCCGGATGTTAGACGGCCGTGCATCATAAAGTCTCTTCATGCTGGTACTCATATACACATTCTGCAGAGGATGTGAAGGCACGGACAAGATCTTAAAATAAAACGCAAGAGACAGCTTCCTCCGTCGAAGGTCTAGAGGAAGCTGATGACAGTTAACATAGAGACTCTGCACCGGTGATGTGCGAAAAGCACCCGAGCAGATTCTCAGTGCCATATGGTGGACGGGGTCAAGTTTTTGCAGAGTAGAGTTGCACGCTGATCCGTATGCAACACATCCGTAGTCGATGCGAGAGAGTACGATTGCCTGATACACTCGGAGTAATGATGTTCGATCCGCCCCCCAAGAGGTGTTTGACAACACCTTCAAGAGGTTTAAAGACTTTTCACACCTCTTCCGCAAATGTAAAATATGCGGAAGGAAAGTGAGCCGGCGGTCGAAAATTACTCCGAGGAATCGTACGTCGGGAACTACGGGAATTTGTATATCACGGATGCGTATTTCGGGGTCGGGATGAATACCCCGTTTGCGGCAAAAGTGCACGCAGCAACTCTTGCTCGCAGAAATACTATGACCGTTGGTGTCGCACCATTTTACAATGTTGTTGACGGCAGTTTGCAACTGCCGTTCAATCATGCGCATGTCCGAACCTTCTCAACTGATCTGTAGATCGTCCACGTATAGTGAAGCCTGTATAGAGGGCGATAAAATACTTAAGATGGATGAAATATGACAAATAAAAAGGGTGACACTCAAAATACTCCCCTGAGGAACTCCCTCAGCTTGGGTAAAAGGAGCAGAGAGAGTGCCACCCAGTCTCACTCTAAAAGTACGAAGATTTAAAAACTTTTTAATAAAAGTAGGCAAATTGCCTCTGAATCCAAAATTAAATAAAGTGCGAAGTATCCCATAGCGCCAAGTACGATCATATGCCTTCTCGATATCGAAAAAGATAGAAACTAAATGATTCCTCCGGACAAAAGCGTTTCTAATTTTGCTTTCCAGCTGAATGATGTTATCGAGAGTGGACCTTCCTTTACGGAAGCCACTCTGAAACAGAGGAATGCATTTGTTCTTTTCTAACTGGTAAACGAGACGGGCATTGACCATACGTTCTAGTGTCTTACAAAGGCAGCTCGTGAGGGCTATCGGTCGATAGCTGAGAGGGTTCTCAGGATCTTTTCCAGGTTTTAGAATGGGGATCACTATGGCTTCTTGCCATTGAGTAGGATACACCTGCTCCCTCCATATTCGGTTGAATAGGTAAAGGAGACTTACTAGTGAATCCACGCTCAAATGGCGAAGCAATACATAGGATATTCCATCAGGACCTGGACTAGTATTGTGGGCCGATGATAAGGCTCTCTTCAATTCAAACATGTCAAAGTCACAGTTATATGGTAAAGGTTGTCGGCACCTGAAGTTGATAGGTGTCCGCTCTAAACGATTCTTAGTCGCCTGGAATGCAGGGCTATATGAATCGGAGCTGGACACACTAGCAAATGTTTTGCCAATCAAGTTGGCCACATCTAAAGGTGACGAATACAAAGCAGTAGAAGTTTCCAATATCGGAATGTTAAAATCCCGATAAAGGCCATTCGCTGCTTTGACCTTTCTCCATAACTGTTGACTGGTAGTTGACGATGTGATTGAAGACACATACTGGATCCAAGATTCTCTCTGGCATTGACGACGTATTCTACGAGCTAACGCTTTCGCACGTTTGAACGCTATGAGATTATCAGTGGTGGGGTACCTCCCTGAAAATACCCCACGCCCTCCTTTGTTCCTTTTTGGCTTGTTGGCAGGAAGCGTTCCACCATGGTTTGCACAGCTTTCGAGGGGAATTGATGTTTTGGGAATGGCTGCATCGGCAGCATTCCGAATAGCTTCAGTGACATTGAAGACTGCTGCATCAACTGCCCTGTTCGGACCATTGCGCCTGTGATAATCGCTAACCGCGTGAATTTATCCCAGTCTGCGCGATGAAAATGATAAGTGGGGGGACGAAAACGCGTCCCCGCACCATTAACATGCGAGACTAGGAGAGGGAAATGATCGCTGTTGTGCAGATCGTTTGCAACCTCGAAATTCAACATCGGTAGCAGAGTTGGCGAACAGATGGCTAGATCGAGGGAGTGAATGTCCTCGTGGGTGCATGGAAATAAGTTTTCTCGTCGTTGTTCAGCAGACAGAGACAGTGATCAGAAATCAACTGTTCGATCTGTCGCCCGCGAGAATTTGTAACATCATGCCCCCACAGAGGGCTGTGTCCATTAAAGTCACCAAGCAAAATAAATGGAGCTGGCAATTGACTGACCAAATGAGTCAAATCCACTTGTGGCACAACATCGTTGGGTGGTAAATAAACACAACAGACTGTGACTAAAGAATGGATGTGAATCCGAACAGCCACAGCCTGTAACGATGTGTGCAGTGTGACGACAGTACTGGGATACAGATTAGATGTGAAGAGGCACACACCTCCGGTTGGAGATGTATCGCCATCTACATCCCGTCGTACACAATTATAACCACGCACTTGCATTGTCATGGTACTCTTCAGAAATGTCTCCTGAAGAGCAACACATGCGGGCTGGTACGTGGATATGATGGATTTGAGATCATCGAGTCTAGTCCTCAAACCACGGCAGTTCCAGGAAATGAAGGAGGTTATGAATGTGCCACACTCGCTCCTCCTCTGGAGCTAGAAGTCGAAGGGCCCGATTGAATATCCATGAGATCTTCATCGTCTTCGAGCAATCTCCGGTCAAAGTGTCTTCTTCTATTTTACGGTGGAAGTCTCTGGATAATTTTTAGGGATCCTAGTTAAATGGGGTTTTAGATCCCTTTGACGAGCCCTTCGGCTCTTTGGTTTTCTCGGCGAATCGCTCTCAGTCCTTTGAATTGCGTGTTTTTTTTTTTCATCGGAGGTGGTGATTTGCTAATTGGCTTCCACTGCAATCACCTTCGTTCTAGGGGGTGAAATGTGTTTAGATGGAACAATTACCTCCGGTTCAGTGGGTGTTGATGAAACCGAGCTGTTGTCGTTTTTTAGAGTCACATTGATACACTTATCCGATAGTGCTTTGCGGGTGGTACTACATAACTCTTACCAGAGACCGGCGTGCGTGACAAAACAACACGCCGTGCCTCTGGGTACGAAATTTTGTTTTTATTTTGACAGATGTTATTTCTTTCTCGATAATCCAAGTAGGACAGGAGCGTGAATACGCCGGATGCTCACCTTTACAGTTTAAACACTGCTCCTTCTTTTACAATCTGCGCTGTCGTGGCCCGATACCCCGCAACTAGGGCAGGTAGGCTGGCCCCGACAGACGTTCTTCGAATGACCGTATCGTTGGCACTGAAAGCAGCGCAGCGGATTCGGGATGTACGGTCGAACTGGGCATCGGATGTAGGCCATTTTAACGGTCTGTGGGAGGTCAGGCGTAGAAAAGGTCAGGATGAGGTGCTTTGTGTTCAGCACCTGTCCATCCCGCCTTATCGTGATACGCCTGACATCACAGACGTTTTGGGCCTTCATATTTTCTTTTATTTCCTCAGTCGAC